>CM040122.1:207665625-208265625 GCA_022559845.1 Amorphophallus konjac
GGTGGAACCCCCATGGGGTGTCAGACGTGACCCATTTAGCGGTGTACTTGGTGTACTAGATGGAGACGTTTGTGGTCCCGCACGGGGAGGACGGTCTGCTGAGGGTGGAGTTGATGTGGCCTGCGTGCCTGCTGGTGGAGGGACGGAGGCTGGCCTTAGCTCTGGCAGCCTTGGCCAACATTTACCAGGGAATGGGGGTGCTGGCAGCGCACCCGACGCCTCATGAGTGGAGTCTACTTCTGCCGACCCATTACATTAGTGCGTGGGCCGGTCTGCTGTTTCCAGGGTTCGTGACTCGAGGGTCAGTGGCGAAATAGGCGGCACCCCTGTTGTTCAAATTCACTGGGCAGCCGGACGAAGACGCAGTCGCACAGTTAGAGAGGGGCCAGGAGAGTCCTGTCCTACCTGCCCGCAAAGGGTGTGGAGGGGCTTCCTTTTGACGGCGCCATGAGGGACTCCCATCTGATCCTGGTGCCTTCGGGTGGCGGGGCGGTCTGCACCCTTCCTTATCAGCGGGAGCTGGATGTGGCGTTGTACACGGAGTGGGTGATGAGCACCGGGTCGGCGGTACTGGCACTACACCGGCCCGTGATGAGCTTCCTGAAGCCGTATTACTCGCACAGGTTCACCCGGAACTTCATGTATGACCAGGGAATCCCGCCGAACCAGGAGTTCCCTCTAGCCGGCCGACAGTACTGAGGCCGGGATGCCTACTTGCTGGCCGCGGCATGGTGGGACTTCTACTGTCATCGGTAGCCAGAGCGACTGCCGACACCTGGGCTGGGGCGCAGGGGATGGTTCGACGTCCATTACGCTAGGTGGTGCTTCGAGTACAGCCACCTTTATCGGCAGAAGGCCTCGGTGATCCGAAAGTCGAGGAGGACCGTCTTTTGATGGAGGATCTGCCTCCCATTCCACTAGACGTCGAGAACCTATGGACTCGCTTCTCCTGGATTCATTGGGAGGTGGAGCGGCAGGCACAGCAGGCACCTCGGGGTAGCTGGGGCTCATTGTCTGTGGGAAGAGGGAGTAGTGGGGCGCTGAATCCCCTTAGATAGGTGTGGCTGCCGCACACCGATACTGGAGCTGGGGCGTCCCGAACTAGGGCGCCGAGGTCTTGGTGGGCCCAATTCTTGGCCGACTGCGGCTTTGGGAAGAAGGGCTCACTGGACTGGGTGCTCCCTAAGGGGAGCTTTGTCGACACGACGGTCGACGACTGGAGACGCCACATCGCCCATGCGATCAGGTCTGCTGGGCCCGTGGAGCTCGTGTCCCATGTCGAGTCTGCTTACACCCTGAGGGATGTCAAGGAGGTTGTCGCGAAGGCCGCGCGAGCTATGGGTTTGAAGCTGGGGCAACTGGTTCCCCTGCTGTTGACTCCCTTTGCGGCCTCAGGCGAGACCCTTTCTTTGATATGTTGTCTCGACTTTACTATTTTCTGAGGTGCATGGCTGAGACGTTTTGTTGTTGTGTTTGCTGACAGGCTCTGCGGTGGAGGGAGATCACCCTTCCATAGAGGCATCTTCGGGGAGTGGAGACGGGGGCCTTTAGCGTAAGTGGAAGCGCCCTCGCATAGAGACCAGAGTAGTGGAAGCTAGCGAGTCCTCTCGGGGACCCAAGGTTGGCGAGCACATCGAGGCAGAGCCGGCCTTGAGTAAGTGTCATATTTGCCTCTCTTGTGCCTTGCTGGTTTAGCCATGATGATTGACTAACCCTGCATTGCTAGATTTGTGTCTTGTAGCTCCGTTGGAGGCCCGGGCGGACATGGCTTTCTCGCCGCCCCAGGAGGTCGACCCACTGCCTGATGACGGGGTCGAGGGCGAGATAGATGTGGATGGGTTCCTTCCCGTGATGGACGAGGCTATCCTTAATATCAAGACTTTCCCCGACTTTGAGTAGTGGGAGGCCTCAGCGGATGCCCAGCCAGGTAGGGACTTCTGGGACTGGACATACTATGGTTATAGCTGTGCTTAATTTTGGGGGCTAACATAGTTGCCGGTGTTGTGCAGACGTGGCTGAGACATCAGGGACCGCGGCTCCTTCTGAGGTGCAGGGTGAGGTGCCCCTGTCGGTTGGAGGCCAGGGGCCAGCAACGACTCGGGATGACCCAGATAAGCATTGAATTGCTATGGAGGGGGTGGCCCTCCCCTTGTTTGCATAGTAGTTGGGCCGAAGTTGTTGACTGTGCCTGTGTTGTTATTTAACAAATGAGGATCTGGCTGCTACTCTGGAGATTATCCAGGAGTTAGTCAGTGCTGGTCCATCAGTGGCCCTCCCCTCTTTCGAGGTAGAACCAGGTGTGGTGGATGCCTCGATTCCGTCTGTTATCGGGGGTGCACCCGGCTTGCTACCACATCTACTAGTAGAGACGCCTCTCACTCCTTTACCAGCCGTGGTGTCTGCCTGCACCGTAGGACTAGTGGGGTCTTCCAGCATGGGACCCTCAGGTATGTGACTGGGGACTTAGCCACTTATGGTAATCTTTTTATGTCATCTATTGACGCTGGGGTCTTTTTGGTGTTGGCCACCGATACTTCTTCGCCTCAGAAGGAGGGTGAGCTTCCCCGCGACACGACTGAGGCGGTGGCAGAGAGACCCAGTGCGGCGACTTTGACTAGAGACGACGAAGAAATCATCGACATCGAGAGAGTCTTAGAGGGGAGTGCTCCGGCTGGTGAGTCTTTTGTTTGTAACCCTTAGCTGGAGAGTCACCTTTGTGTGAGGTTGGGCCGTGTAGTAACCTCATTTGCTTTGTTGGTTTGCAAGGGCATCTAGTTTGGCCACCTCCAGGAATTCATCGGAGGCTTCGTCGGGCTCTCCGGACAACGACAGCTCGGACATGGAGATGGGGGAGAGTTCGAGCTCGAGCTCTTCCTCTTCTGGGACCTCTTCTAGCGAGGAGGCTAAGGCTGGGACCACTTCCGGAGGTATATAGGGGTTCTCCCCATCACCATTTGGTGTTTGATCACTCTTTATAGCAGAGTGCTGACGCTCTTGGGTTGCGTGCAATGTCGAGGTAAGGAGAGGAGCACGCATCGGCTCCTGATGAGGGCGGGCAGGAGGAGCCCCCCGTCCCACCTATGTTTACTGGCGATGATCGGGCTGCGGAGGAGTCACTGCCCTCGCCGACTGTGACGGGTGGCGCTGTCGAGGCAGAGGGGAGATTGTCTTCCCCGACCCCGGCGGGTGGTGCCACGGGCATGGCGGGACTTGCTCTAGGTACGGAGCCAAGACTTGTCTTTTTCTCAGGTTTTTCACCTTAGCTATCGTAGGAAGTTGTGCATGTATTGCTCACTCCCTTTGGTGTTTGCTGGGGTTATGCAGGCTCTGCTGGAGTGCTAATCGTGTCAGGTGACCTCTCCCTGGGTTTAGGGGTCGAGTGGTCTACGTCCGCCTCTCCGCCAGAGCCATTGTTGGAGATGAGTGCAAGTGCCACCCTGCTCCAGCGGGCCCGAGGTTACCTACAGAGTGATCCTCTTTCTCTTCCAAAGGGTCTGAGGCTGCGGCTGCGAGAGTGCACCCAAGGCTACCACGCGCTTGGCTTCCCGTGCGAGCTCTGGATGTCCAAGTCAGCCAGAATCTAGGCCGAGTATTTGTGACTATAGGATGCTCAGGAGAGAGGACTCGGAGGCTGGCGGCGATCCGGGAGGCGTATGAGCAGTTGGGCCAGCTTGTGTCAACCGTAGCTGAGCAGAGGGGCCATGCCGAGGCGACCGCGTCGGCGTCCTGGGACCGCGTCGCACAACTGGGAGAGGCAGAGAGTGGGGCTGAGGTCTTCAAGAAGGCCTGGGATGAGCAGCGGTCAGTCGTCCAGCTCGCCCCAGTTGAGTGGCAGATGGATGAGACGATGGCCAAGGACAGCGTAAGCTTTTATCTACCTTGGAGGTGGAGCTTGCTGCTGTCGACTCTCGCCTTACGGCCCTGGAGGGGAGCGAGGCTGTGATGTGATTGTGTCTCTTTCCCCCTTTTTGGTTTGTATCATTTGGGCTGTTTGGATTTTGTCACCCCAAGAGCATGTCTTGGGCTCTTTTTGCAGAGTATTAATGACAAACTCCCGGGTTTCTGTTGTCATTTCTTAAGTCGTCCCACCCCCCTTTTTCATTGTGGAACTGTGATGTGTGCAGGGACTGGCGACCACTTTTTGTTAGTCATACTTGTTTTTCCCCCGGCATACTGGTTTAAGTGACAAGGGACTGGATGTACCCAATTTTGGGCGCAGGGGTGAAGGGGCTGAGTATGGAGAATAGTATATTTGGACGCTGGGTACTGGGTAGTAGGGGAAAAAAAGACTGGGCGTTAGGGCTAATCCTCTCGAAGGATGAAAGCTTGCGTTACATGAAGCAGACATAAACCCATGGGGCGTGACGGTCTAGGCGGTTTAGGGCTACTGGGGTGATTCTAGGATATATCGGTCACAAACCGAGTAATAGAGTATCAGCTAATATCATGTTGTTAGCCGAAAAGATAATTTATATTAGCCTGGAAGACTGGAACTAAGCCGGCTGGGTGGCCTGGGGGGACATAGCGCCCATGATTGGGACTGGGACAGGGACTGGAGGTTGAAACTGGGATTGTGACTGGAGATGGGGACTGGAGCTAGAGCCAGCCGGCGGGCCTGGAAAGGCATTGTAGCCGACGGCTAAGGTGGGTAACTGGGCGGCTAGCATGTGAAGGTGTCATAGCCGAAACTAGTACTGGAGGCTGGGTGACTAGCCAGTAAAGGTATTGTAGCCGAAACTGGAACTGGAGACTGGGCGGCTGGCCTGTGAAGTCGTTGTAGCCGAAACTGGAACAGGAGGCTGGGCGGCTGGCTTGTAAAGGCGTTGTAGCCAAAATTGGAACTGGAGATTGGGCGGCTGGCCTGTAAAGGTGTTGTATCCAAAACTGGCACTGGAGATTGGGCGACTGGCCCACCCTCGGGGATGTATTGGCCGCCGTCATTGCGGGGTGACATAGAAGTAGCCGTCAGCGGAATGTAGCAGTTGACGGCTTTCATCAGTGAGGAGTAGAGAGGGAGAGATTTTTTTTTCTTTTTACCAGCCTTGTCGCCCTTGCGGGTTTTCGCCAAGGCTGGACCCCTTTTACTTTTTCCGGTGCACCCTTGTGGGTTTTCACACCGAGGGGTTACCCAATTTTGCCTGAGGTGCCCTTTTGGGTTTTCACCTAGCTGGGTTGGTGGCGATTTTTGCCCCAGTCGCCTCCTTGAAAAAGAGGATGGCTGGGTCCGCCAGGGTATCTCTATTTTTAACCCCATTTTTATCGTTGTTGTTTTGTTATATTTTTTCTTTTTCATTTTTTTATTTTCTTTTTTCCTTTTTTTTGAAACGAGCCGTCCATAGCATGCCGCTGTCAAGGGATGTGACCTGGCACTGGAGATCGGGGACGACTGGGTATTGTTCCTCCATTAACAGGGGTTTTCAGAAATTATCAAGTTATGGTGATGGGGGCCATTTGTCATGGCGGAATGTGATCGGAGTTGCAGCTGGTGTGTCAGGGATTAGCGGGGGAACTGGAATTGTAACGAGACTTTGGAGTTCTGGATTTACTGGAGATGTGGAATGCAGTGGTGTTGTAATACCCTGGATTCTTATTGGATCTTTCGGATCCTTTTCGGAGTGCTTTCAGATCGCTTTTGTGGGTCCTGAGTTGAGTTTTACGATCCGCGTGGGTTTTTCTCTCGTACAAGTTATGGAACCCTGTGGTGAGTTTATTTCTCAGTTCATCGACTCGAGGAGGCCACAATTGCGATGTACTGTTTGAGAGGATCATTTCGACTATTTTTACGTATTTTTCTGAATTACTCCATTTTCGGCTGAAACATCAGAATTATCAAAAATTCCTAATTTCTTTTCCTTTCCTCTTTCCTTTCCCTCATTCGCCGCCGTGACTCTCTCTCTCCCATTTTCTCTCTTCTCTCGCCCTCTACTCCGACTACAGATGGAGGAGGCACGGACAGGCTGAGGAGATGCCGTGGGAGTGGTCCGGAGCGCGATGGAGCGAGGATCGAACCGTTTCTGGCGCGATCCCAAACGGTGGATTCAAAGCCGACGGTCGAGCTCACGACGTGGTTTTCGGCATGGTTTAGTCACTACGGTGCACGGAATCTTCGATGGAGGTAGGGAGATGGAAGCCCTGCTTCTCTTCTGCGTTTCTTTGCAATTTCGTGTCGATCGGTGTGAGTTCAAGCGGGTTTCGTTCAATTTCGGGAAAAGCATGCTCGGGGGTGTACGTCGGGTTCGCCAAAAAATGGCGACAGTTTTTGACTAAATTAGTTTCATTGTGACCCCCAGCATGTCTGTATTCCATTTTCACTGATTTCGTGTAGATTGGTCGTCATTTGGGGCCGGTAAAAGTCCGGGAACCCTGGTGACCCAATTAGGGTCGATTCGTTGGAATCGCCCGTTTCTTGCGATTTAGCTGTTGCATGGACCCCTTCCGGCCTGTGGAAGGTTATTTTTTTCGATTAGGGTTGTTTCCCCTGCGTTTAGACGCGTATGGGGAATGGAATGGCCAAGATCGGCCATTTCCCCTATTTTCCCGCCGTATCGTGCTTGCGGTCGTTTCAGAGACCGCTATAGGTCTCTGGAGGCCGCATGATGGAGCGCCACACTCTATAGTGTGCCGGTTAGTTTTAGGTCGGCTGAGGTTGGTGGCCCAACCTTTGACCACCTATGGCCTCTGGCAGCCCTATAGTGGTGCGCCAAGCTCAGTCGTTTCTCGATTCTAACGTATGTCGGCTCGGTCTGGCGGTTCTATCTTGGACTGCTAGAGCCTTGTAGTGCGCCTTGCTTAGGCCGCTACAGTGGGTTTGACCGGGTCAATGTTTTAAGTTGGTTGGCCTTAGCGGCCTAACCTTCGTCTGCCTCTTCCTTGTAGCGCGCCCTTCTTAGGCCGCTACAGTCCGTTTATGTTAGGTCAATGTTTTAGGGCGGTTAGTGTGGCGGCTAATGTTTAGACCGCCTTAGTCCGTGTAGCGCATCTTCATTAGACCGCTATGGTGCTTTAACTGGATAAATCGATTCGAGGCTTAACTGGGTGTAGCGGCCATATCTTTGACCGCCACAGTCACCTCGTGGCCCAACGTAAGACCGCCAGAGTCTTTGCCTCTGTGTGTGTAGCTGCTTCTTCCTCGACTGCTTGTGTTGCTTAGCAGTTGAGTGATGTATCGTTTGCATCCCAGAGGTTGGTTTACCGATATTTTGGTTTCTGATTGTCTTGGATTGACCTTGTGGTTTACCCGTAGTCCCGTGGATGTCTCTTGATGTCCTATGAGGGCTATGACCACGATATAAGGTATTCAGGCATGCCTTGGTTTCTTTACTACTGTCGAATCATTGTCAGGTTCCGGTCAACACGGTGTGACCCAGTGGTTGACACGTGACCTTGTGTGTGTCTCGGCTATTCTGGATAGATCGAGACAGTGGTTCTGGATGCCTTGAGGTATCGTCTTCCCTTAGTCTGTGTGTCCAGGTGTGTTGAGGGACATGGTGATTCCTCATGTCTCCGTGAGTCATTTCATGTGGATGTGTCATTTTCTCTTGCTTAGGATTAGACCGATTGGTGGCTTGTTCCGCCGTTGCGCGACGATCTTGACTCGAGTCGTGAGACTCAAGGATCGTTGTATCAGTAGGTCTAGTTGTCTTGTCCTGAGTCTGTTGGCAGTTTGGTATGCTGCCTTGGTGCTTTGTAGTACGTGTGACAGTGCTTTCTCAGCTTGTCTATACGCCAACACTCGTGTTTCTGAGTCTCTGTGTCTAGTGTGCCTCCACTAGTCGTAGCCTGATGACCTCGAGTGTCGGTCTACCTGGGATTGGTGGTAAGGGCAGTTCCCGATATACGATTTTTAGGCTAGTTTCTGTGGGCCCCTACTTTACGGTAGCGTCCTACTGGGGGGAAAACTAGCTAGAGGCCTGGCTCTAGGCGTGAGCTTGTGGGTGCACACGTGGTCAGGGGCGTTTGGACGAGCTTCGATGGGCATGACCCTGACTAGTCACTCGTTACTGTAGTTCCTGTTTTGGTTCTGTGAGTATCTCAGTCTCCATCGTTCTCAGCGTCTGTAGCGAGATACCTGTGGCATAGTGTAAGACGTCAGTGGACGCATCTGGCTGTTCTTCTAGTGAGGAAGTGCTTCCATCACGTGACACGTGACTCTCGCGTTTCTCACGCGTTGTGACCTCTTCGAGTTAGTCTTTTCTTGGCCTTACCCGAGGTTAGTGCTGTGTGGTATGCACGATGATCCAGTCGTGTATGCGGTTGCATTTAGGGAGTGTGCACGGCAATCCAGTCATGTAGACTTTAGTGTTCCGTGTCCGTCTTGGTCTTTTGCCTGTCTTTGTAGGGCTTCGCCTTAGGCCTTGTGCTTAGTCAATGGATCGGTAACTCCTGACTTTGTGAGATTAGGGTTCGCCTTCCCGTTGCTATTGGAGTAGTGTAGGAGCCGAGGTTCTGGTTCGGTTCAGCTTCTTTTCCCTTTTCTTTTAGTTGTTCCTACTCCTACTCTTCCCGCTTTCTTTTGTAGCTTTCTAGTTGCAGTTTAGCTTTTCTTGCTTTACAACTCTTGTTGTTTTAGCTGTTGTTCCGTGTTACTGCGTATTTTTCAGTGGGGATCCGCGTGACCCCTACTAAGCCAGTGACACGAGGATCACCCCTGCTTTTCAGGTGTGGTCATCTCTGCTTCCTTCGCAGTTCTTGGTGTGACGTGTTCGTAGTTGCCAGCGGTACCTGCGTCGAGCTTCCCCCGATCTCAGTGTACATTTTTCTTTCTGTTCGACTGTACTTATCTTTCCTTTGGACTGGACTCTGGTATAATTGTTAATTTTAAATTGTTAAATAAATAGTAATTTTATTTCTACTACTTTAGCAAGCCTGATTAATGAAATTTAATTGCTTACTATTATATCTGCGACTTCAATGTACTACACGACATTCCTTTTATCCCTTCGGAGCTTTACAGCTCTTGGAAGGATTCACGGGTTCCAAGTGGTATCGGGTCTACTCGGTAGTCCTATCGGGTATATCCGGTATCCGGAGTCCGGGTCATCACAGGTGGTATCAGCATCTTCTCAAGCGAACCTTGGATTTTCCTTCCTGGTGAGCTACTGTTAGTGAGCTTGATGCTTCGCATCCTGTTTGGTGGAGTTTTTTTCGAGGTAAGCCTTGGAAGTGCTATCTTAGTGAGACCCTTGTCCTGCGTCTACTTAAGTGTGGACATTATTTATTCTGAGCCTGATCTGCCTCCTTATTCTATGGTTGCTTGGCTTTGGACCTAATCTTTGTGTTGAGAGACGTTGTGCGCCGTGTTCGTCGTGCCGTGTCTAGCGGCCGATGTGTTGTGAAGGCTCATTTATTCTTTCAGGACGTAATGGTAAGCTGAGATTAGCCTCTCTAGGTGCTTTGTGCTGAAGCTGGTACTCTTCTTGGTTTGCACTTAGGCGACTTGTGATCGGTTGTTTGTAGGATCAGTACTCGTGGCGTGTTATATTATGATTTTCATTAATTGTGATGGCACCGTGTGTGTGCAGAGATGCGATTATCGAGATATTTCTGATGCCTGTGTGCGTCGTATGAGTGCACAGTGGAAGCATGTGGGCTGATAACCCATAGGTCGAGGATCGTGTTGTAAGATTTGACCGGTCGAGAGAATTGTCTTCATCGATGTGACTTCATCTTGGCTTCCCGTGCCTTGTTGTTGTCTGTTGAAGTGCCGTTGTTCTTGAAGGCATTATGGTATTGGCACTGGCATTTGAGAGTATTAGGTAATCTGTCGACATTTCTGCTAGTTGAGTACCCTTTGCTCTGTAATTCTTTCTTGGGTGTTGTGCTATCACGGCGTGATCGTGGTCCTTGAGAGGTGTTTTCTCGAGATCATTGTCCTTCTTGTTGTCGTGGGTCTTTTCTTGGTGAGCTGCTCATTGCATAACTAGTCTATTATAGTCGTGTGTTCAGCTGTTATTGTGCCTTGATGTGACCCAGCTTGCAATTGTGTTCGTGGTTCTGTGTTCTGTACGGAGTCGAGATCCTGCAAGTGCTGCTGTTGTTGTCATTTTGACGTTGCTTCCCTGTGATTCTGTCTTAGCATCGTGTGAACCATGAGCTTGTCGGTTAGTTGTGCTGTACTCTTCTTTCCTGATAGAGTTGGCATGCGACTCGATCAGATATAACGTCTGAGTCACGACTGACTTGATTGTGCTTGTGGTCCGGTGCTATCGTTGGCCTCCTGTGTGCCAGGCTTTCGTTGTTGCCTGTGGCACTGGAGCCGTTGATGTCGAGCTGTCAGCTGAGAGGACTATGCTCCCTTGTTTAAGCTAATGCTTGCCGTGTCTATCGTTTTGTTTTCCCGATAGCTATTGTCGTGACATGGGTCGTGTCTCCTTTCATGTGAGACGTAAGCGACGTTCCCTTGTTTCGGAGGTGTCAGACTTGTGTTCACTGGTGTGCCATGCTCATTCTTTGGATCGATTTGCCTTGAGATCTAGAGCGTGTGCTTGTGATGATGGTCTGGCGGTGTCCCTCTGAATTGTGTTTTTCGAGATTTGTGTTGTTTCAAGTTGTGTCTTGGGGTTTGTTCGTCCCTACTTCTTCTTGTTCGTTCCTTAAATTTCAAGGATGAAATTTCTTGAACGAGGAAAGGCTGTAATACCCTGGATTCTTATCGGATATTTCGGATCCTTTTCGGAGTACTTTCGGATCGCTTTTGTGGGTCCTGAGTTGAGTTTTACGATCCGCGTGGGGTTTTCTCTCGTACAAGTTATAGAACCATGTGGTGACTTTATTTCTCAGTTCATCGACTCGAGGACGCTACAGTTGCGATGTACTCTTTGAGAGGATCGTTTTGACTATTTTTGCGTATTTTTCTGAATTAGTCCATTTTCGGCTCAAAAATCAGAATTTTCAGAAATTAGGAAAATTCCTAATTTCTTTCCTTTTTTCTTTTCCTTTCCTCTTTCCTTTCCCTCATTCGCCGCCACGACTCTCTCTCTCCCATTTTCTCTCTTCGCTCGCCCTATGCTCCGGCTGCAGATGGAGGAGGCACGGGCAGGCTGAGGAGATGCCGTGGGAGTGGTCCGGAGCGCGATGGGGTGAGGATCGGGCCGTTTCTGGCGCGATCCCAAATGGTGGATTCAAAGTCGACGGTCGAGCTCGCGACATGGTTTTTGGCATGGTTTAGTCACTACGGTGCACGAAATCTTCGGTGGAGGTAGAGAGATGGAAGCCTTGCCTCTCTTCTGCGTTTCCTTGCAATTTCGTGTCGATCGGTGCGAGTTCGAGGGGGTTTCGTTCAATTTTGGGAAAAGCATGCTCGGGGGGTGTGCGTCGGGTTCGTCGGAAAATGGCCACAGTTTTTGACTAAATTAGTTTCATTGTGACCCCCAGCATGTCTGTATTCCATTTCCGCTAATTTCATGTTGATTAGTCGTCATTTGGGGCCGGTACAAGTCCGGGAACCCTGGAGACCCAATTAGGGTTAATTCATTGGAATCGCTCGTTTCTTGCGATTTAGCTGATGCATGGACCCCTTCCGGCCTGTGGAAGGTTATTTTTGTCGATTAGGGTTGTTTCCCCTGCGTTTAGACACGTATGGGGCGTGGAATGGCCAAGATCGGCCATTTCCCCTATTTTCCCACCGTATCGTGCTTGCGGTCGTTTTAGAGACCACTACAGGTCTCTGGCGACCCCACGATGGACCGCCACACTCTATAGTGCGCCGGTTAGTTTTAGGTCGGCTGAGGTTGGCGGCCCAGCCTTTGACCTCCTATTGCCTCTAGCGGCCCTATAGTGGTGGGCCAAGCTCAGTCGTTTCTCGATTCTAGCGTATGTCGATTCGGTCTGGCGGTTCTATCTTTGACCGCCAGAGCCTTGTAGCGCGCCTTGCTTAGGCCGCTACAGTGGGTTTGACCGGGTCAAAGTTTTAAGTCGGTTGGCCTTAGCGGCCTAACCTTTGTCTGCCTCTTCCTTGTAGCATACCCTTCTTAGGCCCCTACAGTCCGTTTATGTTCGGTCAATGTTTTAGGGCAGTTAGTGTGGCGGCTAATGTTTAGACCGCCTTAGTCCGTGTAGCACGTCTTCATTAGACCGCTATGGTGGTTTAATTGGATAGGTCGGTTCGAGGCTTGACTGGGTGTAGCGGCCATATCTTGACCGCCACAGTCACCTCGCGGCCCAGTGTAAGACCGCCAGAGTCTTTGCCTCTGTGTGTGTAGCGGCTTCTTCCTTAACTACTTGTGTTACTTAGCGGCTGAGTGATGTACCGTTTGCGTCCCAGAGGTTGGTTTACCGGTATTTTGGTTTCTGATTGTCTTGGCTTGACCTTGTGGTTTGCCCGTAGTCCCGTGGATGTCTCTTGATATCCTATGAGGGCTATGACCACGATATAAGGTAGTCAGGCATGCCTTGGTTTCTGTACTGCTGTAGAATCATTGTCAGGTTCCGGTCAACCCGGTGTGACCCAGTGGTTGACACGTGACCTTGTGTGTGTCTCGACTATTCTAGATAGATCGAGACAATGGTTCTAGATGCCTTGAGGTATCGTCTTACCTCAATCTGTGTGTCCAGGTGTGCTGAGGGTCATGGTGATTCCTCAGGTCACCGTGAGTCATTTCATGTGGATGTCGTTTTCTATAGCTTAGGATTAGACCAATTGGTGGCTTCTTCCGCCGTTGCGCGATGATCTTGACTCCGAGTCGTGAGACTCAAGGATCGTTGTATCAGTAAGTCTATTTGTCCTATCATGAGTCTGTTGGCAGTTTGGTATGCTGCCTTGGTACTTTGTAGTATGTGTGACAGTGCTTTCTCGGCCTGTCTGTACTCCAGCACTCATGTTTCCGAGTCTCTGTGTCTAGTGAGCCTCCACTAGTCGTAGCCTGACAACCTCGAGTGTCACTCCACCTGGGAGTGGTGGTAAGGGCAGTTCCTAATATACGATTTTTAGGCTAGTTTCTGTGGGCCCCTACTTTACGGTAGAGTCCTGCTGGGGGGGAAAACTAGCTAGAGGCCTAGCTCTAGGCTGTTGAGTGGTGATAGGCAGATATAGAGGGGAGGGGTGAATAGATCAGCCCCTTTTCTTTGCCCTTCTTTGCGGAAATAAAAACAATGACTAACACAGCGGATAAGAGACAGATAATAGTCACTAACTGAAAGACTTGATGCACACAGGATTCCTGGAAGCGGTCCTATCAAGTTTCTATCGTTGGAACAAGAGAGAAGACAAACCACAAGACAAGATCTTTAAGGTGCTTCAGTCTCCATCTAGAGACCTATGTCTACCCCTCACACAACACAATGAGGTTTCACTAGTGCCAGAGCACAACTACTGATTCACAGCTTCTAGCAGAGAGATATATCCTACACTCCGCTGTCGCACAACTTGTGGGATCACACCCCAGACCACACAGATAGGCGACCACGCCTTCTGTCTTCCTACACGCATGTAGGGATCTAACGATGAGAAGTTTGTTTAGTAGAAAAGCAAACAAAAGATGAAATGGCAGACAGAGTATCGTAATGAAAGCTCTATGACAAAGAAGTCTCCTGTCTCGGAATGAGCTTGAGAGAGCCTTGGTTTTCTTCTTCTTGTTGAATCTTCATAGCAGCCACTGAAGATTTCTTTTCGTCGTGAGGAAGAGGAAAATGTCTTCTTCTAGGTTCACTCACGCCGACAGCATCAGGATGAAGAGCAGCTTGCACAGCAAGTTTTCTTATTCTTCATTTTCTCCTCAGTGCTCTTCTTAGCTCACTTCTGCTCTCTAATCGCGTCGAACTGGAGCACATGCTCCTTATATATATTGGTGTCCTAGGGTGACACCAACGTTGTCCACTTTTTAAGCAACACCCAGAATGTCACATCCACATTATTAGATCTGCTTCCGCTTGCACAGTTGACTATCTTCTTGACAAGTTTGCATGAATGTGGGTAGGTAGGAGACCTTTTGATCAAGGGTACAATTTTCATCAAAAAATATCTCTGCCAAAACACAGTCTTCTGACACCAACGCAATCTGACGGCCTTTTCCAGAGCAGACGGATCCTCTGGATTAAGTTCTAGATCTTGAAATTAGCTCCCGTTGGATCCAGATCCGTTCTGGACGAACACAGTGTGTCGACACTTTCCTTGCAGTGTGTCAAGACATTCCTTTGAATATCTTGAAGAATCGTTCTGGTTGATCGTGGATGTGTCGACGCTTTACTGTTAGTGTGTCGAGACATCCCTTTAAAAAGCCTTGTACATAGCTTCTGCCGGTTTCAAGTATGTTCTGGTTGAACGATGATGTGTCGACACTTTACCTCTAGTGCGTTGAGACATCCTTTTGAAATCTTGAAGTACCATGGCTGAAGAGTTGAGACAACACCAAACGGTGTCGAGACATGAGCAGAGATGTTGTAATATGGTGTTGAGACATGAGCGCCTTGTGTCGAGACATCGGTGAATCCAGATACCTAGGCAGAACGGCTTCAGCTTGAATTCTTCGGTATGTGTCAAGACATGAGTATGCTGTGTCGACACATTATATTGTGTTGGAGCTCAATTTGTTGAAGTATCTGTATAATCTCATCTGGAAGTGTCGAGACATCACTGGGTCGTGTCGAGACATCTTTTAGTGAGATTCTTCTACACTTGTTTAATCAATTCATCAAGCCAATTTTAAGTCAGATATTTTTCAAACATATACTAATGATTTGTGATTTGTTATAATCAAAACCAGGGGACACAACATTATCCCCCTTTTTGATGATGACAACCATGAATCATTATGTTCAAGCATTCATATAGCAATACAATCAATTTGGTTTGAAGAGCCATCAACCAAGTAAAATTCATTCATTCACAGAACCACTGAAAGTTATCATTTTTCATCAAGGAGCATTTTTAACAGCAACAAAAGACTTGATTCATTTAGACAACTGTAATTTTGTACAGATCAAGCAAGGATGAGTGTTCAAGCAGTTATACTGCAAATTTACATGCAAACATCTAGATGAAAAAGCTAGCTATATGCCAGATGCTTGATGAGCTATATGCCAGATGCTTAATGATGCTTCAGTACTTCTCCCCCTTTGTCATCAGCAAGGAGGGGGTGAAGGAGGAGGCTTCTGTGGTGGAGGCATGGTGCTGGTGTTGGCCAGGTGCATGATATGTGCCTCTTGGAACTCATGTTGCAGGTGGGAGATGGCTGTCTCTAGAGAATCAACCCTGCGATTTAACTGCTCATTTGTCTGACTGACAAAACGGTGTAAGTTCTGGACGTTTTCTTTGATGTCCTTGAGCTAGGTATACATCATCTCGCAAATGTATTCAATTTCAGCCCTCTGTTGGGAGCCTTGTAGTGGAAAATGAGAAGAGGTGGCTTCTGTTTGAGGAGGAGGGCACCATTCATCACCAGCGTCCTGCAGAGCAGGTTGGAGTTGAGCTTTATGCAGACGTATGAGCTCCAAGATTTCACTACCAACCGTATCCAACTTCTTGTATACGACATCCATCTTTGCCTCAACTTTGGTCGTGCTATTGACTGCTCTAGCTGTGTCAGTATGAACTGTGTCGGCAAGCCTGGAGGAGGCATCATGGAGCTTATTGGTGTCAGAATACAGCTTCCCTTTCAACCTTTAGGAAGCATCTAGTAAGCAAGAAGTAGAGGCATTGAGGGTTCTTGCCAGATTGGAGGTGGCATCAATGGATCTGTTGATCTCTACGATCACATGTGCCCTGATGGAGGTAGTAGCACCAGCTGCTTGTCCTCTGATAGATGTAGTGGCTCCAGCCACTTGTTCAGCTAGCCGATTGGAGGACTCCATCAGTTTGGCCCACTTAATGTTGAGATTACCTTGATCTTCTCGGATGTCATACGCATGCATGACCATTTTAGTAGTTTTCTCTTGGGTGTCAGTGGGGATCTCTCTTAGTCTTTTCATGATTTTTCCTGCTCGTTCACACACAGTTACCAAGGAGGTCATGAAGTTCTTCAACCTTTCATCTGACTTATGTTTGTCGTGCAGAAAATTATCCCATCGGCTATTCTGAACTTGCTCATAATGGAGTTGTCTAGCTTCCAGTCTGTCTACCTGTAGACTGATCTGACGACAGGAGGAATTCAAACTCCCAAATTAGGCAGTGAGAAATTGAATGAGAGTAGGATGAATATCCATTTAACTGCTAGTGGCTCCAAATGCAAGACCTTGTGAGGTGGAGGCCTCGGTATGAAATTCAGATGGGGCATCCCTTGTAGTGAACACTCTAGGCTCATTTTCTGGAGACAAGGGAGGTTGGATACCAAAAGACATCATCATCCCAGGCTGGTCCATGGGATCTGCAAACTACTGCTGTTGAGGAGCCTGCTCAGAGGAAATATATGCATGAAACAGTTCCTCATGCTGATCTATCTGTGCTTCTGAATCTGGTTGATCCTGTGCTTGCTGACCTTGTGGAGGTTGGTCCTGTGGAAGCTGTTCCTGTGAAGCTGGCTGAACAGGAGGGTCAGGTACATGACCAGGTAAATTCCTCACCAATTTGTTACCTTCCTTCTTGAAGTGCATATAGTTTAGATAAACCTCATGGTGTAGACATTGCTCTGGGGAATAGACATGGAAGTTTCCTTCTCAAGGGGGATGCCAACCTTCTGAATATGGCAGTAAGTTGAGCAGCATAAGGCAGGCTACGCCTGTTGCAAGTGCAACTTTCCACAACCTGAAGCATAATCTCTGGAAGACAAACATAGTATTTGTTGAATAGACAATGAAACAGGAATCTATGTGGCTTAGTAAGTCTGCTTCTACCACCCCCTTGTGGGGTAATCATGGTAGTGAAAATATGATGCAGTAGACGCTGCAGTGGGGGAAATCGATTGGTGTCAAGTGTTTCACCAAAAGTTGGGTGTCATCCTGAGGATTTCCAGGCTTTCCAGTCAAGATTGTGTAAGATGCAGACAAATCTATCTCAACCTCAGATTCTATCTCCCCATCACGGGGTATATGTAAAGCTCTGTGAAGAAGCTTAGTTGTAAGCTTGATGGAAACCCCCTTGACCATAGTCTGAAGACCTTTCTTTTTCTCATCAAAGTACAAGTTCTTGTAGAACTGCTGAACCAGAAATGAGTAGTATACCCTGTGCGCAGACAAAAACTGTCTCCAACCTTGGAATTCAAATAACGGCAGTAGCTCATGAAAATACACAAGCATCTCTTGGTCACGTAAATCTACATACCTAGGTAAGAGAATCCTGGTGGGATCACTGTCTTCTTCCCTGGGAGAGGCAGTACTGTTGGGCTTCTCAGGGGTAGACTGAGCTTTGGCCTTCCCTTTTACCTTGGCTGACAGTAGTGGCCGCTTGGCCGGAGTTGGCGGTGGCGAACCCTTGTCCATGTTGGACCCCTGGGCTTCGGCAGCCCTCTTCCTGGCTTGTTCTACAGCTGGGCGGTCCTTAAAACATTTGGATCTTCCTTCAGAAGGAGCTATTGAAGCAGCGGTCTTCTTGGAAGAAGCTGCCTCTTTCTTCTTGCTGCGGGTGACCGGTGGAGTCATAGAGAGTGGACGGAAGGGTGGAAGGGAGGCGGAGAGCAGCTAGGGCTAGCTGGGGAACTGGCGCAAGGGGGAACAAAGGATGAAGCAGGGCGTCGACCTCCACGGCGTGGATGTGCAGAGTCGCCGGAGAGAGAGAGAGAGAGAAATAGAGTTGAAATGAGAAGAAGACGGTAGAATTTGGGTTTCACCATCGAGATAAATGGGGAAAGTTGAGATCTTTTATTTTTGAAAAATGACAACCCTGAAGTTGAAATGGTGTATATGCCCTGATAACGCAGAAATGTTTGTCGTTACTACACGCGCATTAATAATCTTAAAACCGAACTCACACAAAATGATCAAAAGAGAATATAGTACTATGGCAAGCACGAGTCGAATCTACGGTGAAGAAGAGATTTTTCAAGTTAAAAACTTTGGAATCTTTTAGAAAATATTTGTGATTTTTTTTGTAACTCGAAGAGAATGATTAAACAAAGAACGGTTCCAACAATTAATTAAAAATACCTATGATTATGCACCTATGTTATAGAAAATAATTACATGAAGTGAAAAAGAAGAATAGAAGAAGCATGTAGAGAGGGAATAAGAGCAAGCTCTAGATCAAAAGAACAACTCCTTTCATTAACTTAAAAGAAAGAGTATATAAAATGTGAATGTAAATTACACTAACAACGTAATGACATTACAATGAAGTGAAATAATATAAAAGTAATAAAAATAAGAAAAGCCTGGAGTTTGGAGATGGTAACAACAATGGTGATGATGATGTCATCCTCTCTTGGCCTTGGATTATGAACCACCTTGCGGAAGAAGTCGTCTATGCCGAGAGGAAGTCACCTTCGTCGTTGAAGCAGTATTTGGAGGGTGAATAACTTTGAAACCAAGATGAATTAGGGGATGCCAAAGAAGAATAAGTTGAAGAGGAGGAAGAGAGGAAGATCTTTGATGAAGGGCACATAGAGAGAAAATGTGAGGAAGAGGGTGAAATCATAGGAAGAAGGGAAGTGGTCTGCACGGATGAACAGTAACTGTGTAAAAAACTAAACTGGGAAGAATAAAAAATAACTTAAAAACATGATAGAATTAGAGGAAGTAATAGAAGAAGACAATATAGATATATAAGAGAGGATGAACTTTCATTAAGAACTCAGAGAGAAATGAAGAGCAGAAGGGCTTCAAAATAGAGGAATAACAGAAGCTAGCACCTCGAATGAATAGTAAAATGACAGGATAGCAAGTTGAAAAATGGGAAATAACTTCAAAACCAGAAAGAATTAGAAGATGATCTAGAGGAAAAAATTTTAGAACATTTAAAAACAAAGAATGTTTATGAAGATAGAAAGAGGAGAAGATGGAAGGAGAGGGAGAAATCGACGGCCTAATGTGAGAATGTGAGAGGGAGAGAGGGAAAGAATGCCAAAAGAAGAACTCCCTTCACCTCCTTGTCATGGGCTATTTATAGGGAAGTTGGGTCAATGGAGGGTGGAGATTGTATCAAAAGGAGATAGATGACTGAGATTTAAGTAGAAGATGATGCATGGGGGAAAGGAAAATGAGGTGGGCACCCCCTCCTTGGACTTTGGGCACCCCCTTTCTTGGACATTGGACACCCCTTTCCCAAGACTCATCATTTCTCCCCTTTATATTAAACTTTGAATTTTCTTTTCCCTCCAACCAAAATACAAAATTTGAATTTTATTTTCCCTTCAAGCAAAATGTATGCTTTTGACTTGGTCAAAGTGGTGATGACATTTTTGCCTCCGGAGTTTCTTGTAATTACCTTCAGTGTCCTACACACACGTAATTGTAATTTAGCCCATAAAAATTACCATAATGTGCACATAAATCTCAAATGCTCATGGTTTATGCAATGGAGAATTAATGCTCATGTCCCTCAACTTCAATTTAAATAATATCAGCAAATTAATCAATTTACGTGAAAGCCCCAATTTAAACGCGGAGTTGAGGTTAACTATGAAATATGCATAATTGCATAATTATATGCACATAAAATGGTGAACATGCGATGAATTACCATCGAAAATGGACACTTATCACACCCCCCCTAACTTACTCATTGCTAGTCCCTTAGCAATGTAAATAAATAAAAATTTAAGACTAACAAGAGTTTGTAAAATTCATACTCTCATATCCAGCTCTCCTTTCATAGAATCAACCAAAGATAAGGAATCTGGAATAATTAATGCACACTAGCCTTTTGTAGGAACTTAATAGTTCATGATCAAAAATTCTAATCAAAGCTTAAGGGCACTTGTGTATGTGTAACTACCAAATCTACAGCTTAGACAATTGCATCCCCCATTCGCTATTCCAAGTAAATGCCTTTCAACCCTGCACCTCTTAGATCAGAGCATTAAGTATATTAGCTTTTTATATGTCTTATTGCTTTGTCCCTTCGGCATCTTTTATACCACACATGATGCTGCACTACCCTTCACTGTTCAACGTGAACCTCGACTCTTACCTTAGGAGAAGCAGGCCCAGTTTCGCATCTGAACGTTCCCTTTTCCACTTTTCACGAACCTCAACACGTCTTAGGTGAAGTAGGCCCGGTTACTAAGATTAGGGCATTTTTCATGGTATTTTTTTCTGAAATTTTTATTTTTTTATTTTTTTTTCAATTATACTTTTGCACTAATTTTGATAGACAATTTGGCAGAAAGCTTATAAAAGATCTCTTCATTACGAAGTGTAGAATATCAGGCAATATACCCAAAATAGCAGAAGACGTGTCCGGTCATGTTTTATTAGCGTGCAAGTGATTTTCATTTTCTAAAGTGCACATGAACTTTAAAGAGATTCATATATCAGTTTTCCATGGCCAGATTAAATAAATTTTCCATCATCCTTCTCCCAGTCTTTTCTATTCTAGAATTACTTTCAATGGAAGCATGAATCATGAAACTCAAAATGGGGTTGTATTTAATTTTTAATTTTTTTGATTTTTTTTTTGAATAAAATGAGGTTGTTTATGAATGCAACATGTGCAATGGCATGATTACCGTCCCCCCAACTTAAATGATATTATCCGCAATGACATGATCAATATGGATGAATAGAAAAATGTATACATGAAATATGTGAAGGAACGGGACAACCTGACGAAAGTGTACTTCGACGAGCATCCTTGCTTGAATGAACGGCGGTACTTGACTTTAAAAATCTGGGCAACAATGAAATCAGTCTTCTCTCTCCCCCAAACATATCCTTTATTCAAACCTGTAATTAAAAAAAAATCATAATAAAAACTTGGGTTGCCTCCCAAGAAGCCATTTATTAGCACATGAAAATCACGAAAACTTTGGGTTGCCTCCCAAGAAGTGGTAAGTTTAACGTCTTCAGCCAGACGCAATGTTACTCACTAACCAACGGGTGGCATTCAGAATGATCCACCATGTGATCTTGTCCTCCTTCAAATTCCATCCCTCATACCATTGGAAGACAAGAGTAAGCATGTGCGGACTGGGATTAGAAATATGCAGAACTCATACATTATTGATTTTAACTTTAACCATGTGTGTGAGCCAATTTTCATATTTAGGGATCAAGAAATGATCAATGGCCAATAATCTCTCAAGATCGAGGTTAAACCCTTGTACAATATTAATCCATTGGTCCCCTTCACCTGTATCATCCCTCCTGACTAACCCTTTAGTGACTACTTCCTCCACTCGAACTTGGTCAAAAACTGGTGGCGTATGAATAAGATTGTCATTATTAGTCACATTTCTCTCATTAATAGTCTCATGAAACTTATTTTCTTGATGGGGAGTCAAATCAAAGGTGAATGTGGTTAGCATATCCCCCTCAGGTCCTACAATGTCATATTGAAGAGGCTGTACTATCAAAAGAATTTTATTGGAAGGAAGCACGAGCCCAGAATCTAACTCATCCAATGTGGGATAGGGCCCAAGGATCAGATCAAATGTGAAATTCTCTAATAAAACCCCTTCATCACACTCAGCACTCAATTGAGGATTATCAACCAAATTTTCCAATAATGGGATGGGTAGATGAAATATAAATCTTTCCAACAAGGCCCCATCATCATGTTCTTCCAAGGGAGGAGGATATTTAGAATTTGTTTCCACTGAATCAACATGATTATTAATCATAAAGTAATCCTCCTCGGCATGTATATCCTCGATTGAGTTGTGTGGGCCACCAATCTTCACAGTGATATTCTCAGTCTCAAAACATTCATAGAATGGGGTGATGGTATTAATGTGATCATTTTTATCCTTCAATTCATCCCCTAATTATGTCCCTTCCTCCATCACGGTATTACGAGTGCATTCCCCCTCACTCCCAATAGTGATATCTTGAGTCAAAACGACAGGCATCAGATCATCATCATCATCATTCATGTATTGAGGGGGTTGGTCGAATATTGAAGGAGGGCCATGGGGAGTAGACTGAGAGTACACAATTTGAGGTTCAAAGTAGTGGTCGGCGAATCACCCCAAGTATTGATATTACTTTGAAAGTTTGGGTGAGATGAGTTGGGCTGAAGTTGATTGCACATGGATTGCTCGTGAGTTTCTTGGGGTGAAGGTATAGACAAATGGACTTGAATTGGTTGGTCCGTCCAAGGCAAATTTAGGTGAGTACTCCAGCCAAGATTAGAATCTTTTAAAAGGGTATCATACTTGGGCTGAGGGAACCCTAAGGTATTTTGGACTTGAGCTTAAATGACCAGTGAGAGTTGGGCTATAGTAGGACACTGACTCACATGGTGAGTGAGACTGGCACAAAACTCACAGGTTTCTGTGAAAGTTGGGATTGAATTTTCAGCATGTTTGAAAGGTCCTACAGATTGTGTATGAGATGAGATGGAGGTATTATTCATAGAATTTTCACTCAAAATTTCAAACAGATCATAAGCCTCATCTTCATTCTTGTTCATGAATGTCCCTCCGCAGCATGTGTCCACCATTTGTCTATCAAACTCCGATAACCCCTCATAAAATGTAAACATAATTTACCATTTGGATAACCTATGATGTGGACATTGACGTAATAAATCCTTCAGCCTTTCTCAAGATTCATAAATTTGCTGGCTGAAAACTGAGTAAATCTCAAAATCACCCTTCTCATAATGTTGGTTCGGACTATGAGGTAAAATTATTTTAGAAATTCTAACTGCATATCCTCCCAAGTTCTAACAATTTTCCAAAACTTCATCACCAATATTTTGCTTTATCCTTCAATGAGAATGGAAATAAGATCAACTTAAGGGCATCATCACTAAAATTTCAGATTTTGACTAGCGAGCAAATTTCTTGAAAATCATCTAGATGCTTATAAGGATTTTCATTGGGTTTCCCATAAAAAGATGGGAGTATCTGGATGATACCGGGGCTAATCTCATAATGATCCACCAAAATGTAAGGTAGTTCAATACAAGTGGAGGATTTATAAGTAGAAGGAATAAAGTGATCCTTCATATGCTTGGGTTTCCCTCTAAGATAGATGGCCATTAAAAATAAGTTGGATCCCAGAAAAATTGTACAATTTTTTTTTCAATTTTTTTAAAATTTGTTTACAATTTTTTAAATTTTATTCATTTTATTTTCTCTTTATTAATCTCCTTTTTTATTTTACTCTCTTTTTTATTAATATTAGAAAATCACAATATTTTTTTTGAAAATAACACTGACTCAGACGAAGAGAGAGAAGATGATGATTTTTTTTATTTTTTTTTATTTTTTTACATACACAAACAAGTTAACACGTAAATTACTTGGCGACCTAGATGTGACTCAGACCTACAAATGAGGTTTCACAAAATGACTAAAGTAAAACTTAAGTTCATCTTCAATATTTTCACCGGCCAGGTAAGGGGTGGGGTAGTGGGAGGCTCCCCCTACTTTCGTAGGGACCTAATTAGTAAACCACTAACCCGCTTAAGGCGTTTGCCGTCCGACCATCTTGCCTTAGGCACCGATTTCACAAGAGAGTAAACTCAAATCGTACTAAAATCATAGTGTGATCCTAGGGCCAATGTCTACTGAATTTTATTTAAAGCTGAGGCCATGCAAAGATGCAAGGGAAATGTGGTTTATGGGTTAAGGAAGGGTGATGAAATCCTCACCTTATGTTATTTAGGGATGTGACCCTTAGAATATTTTGAAATGAAATGCACACCATAATTTCAAACAAGGGGTTCTTATGCAATATGCATGCTAGAATATGATAAGTAGAACGTACCTTGCCCCTTGCAATATCCAAAATATAATGCAGAAATTAAATAACAAGAAAAATTTTATGTTAAATGATGCATGGCCCAGAACATGGATGGTGTGATTTCTACTCTTGAATGAAGTCTTTTATTTTTAGTGCAAGTGATTTTTTCAATTTTTTTTAATGAACCAATCTAACCACAAGATATGTAAAAGGAAAAATGAAACTAGACTGAAAGAGGAAAGTTTGGATACTTACTTGAAAAGTGATCCCTCATTATTTTTGAAATGAATGACAAAATCAAAAGATGAAAGAAAGAAAGGTAAACTTACCTCTGATTTTTTTATTTTTTTTTCTTTTCTTCTGTAAAAAAATAAGAAAATAGAGCTTTATTAGTATACTGTAAACATAAGGAAAATAAAGTTCTTAAATCAAAAATCATCATTCTTCCCTGACAGCGGCGCCAAAAATTTATAACGCGGAAATGTATGTCGTTACTACACGCGCATTAATAATCTTAAAACCGAACTCACACAAAATGATCAAAAGAGAATATAGTACTATGACAAGCACGGGTCGAATCCACGGAGAAGAAGGGATTTTTAAAGTTAAATACTTTGGAATCTTTTGGAAAATATTTGTAATTTTTTTTGTAACTCGAAGAGAATGATTAAACAAAGAACGGTTCCAACAATTAATTAAAAATGCCTATGATTTTGCACCTATGTTATAGAAAATAATTGTATGAAGTGGAAAAGAAGAGATAGAAGAAGCAGGTAGAGAGGGAAGAAGAGCAAGCTCTAGATCAAAAGAACAACTTCTTCCATTAACTTAAAAGAAAGAGTACATAAAATGTGAATCTAAATTACACTAACAATGTAATGAGATTACAATGAAGTGAAATAACATAAAAGTAATAAAAATATGAAAAGTCTGGAGTTTGGAGATGGTAGCAGTAATGGTGATGATGACGTCGTCCTCTCTTGGCCTTGGATCACGAACCACCTTGCAGAAGATGTCGTCTACGCCGAGAGGAAGTCACCTTCGTCATTAAAGTAGCCATTGGAGGGTAAATAACTTTGAAACCAAGATGAATTAGGGGATGTCGAAGAATAACAAGTTGAACAGGAGCAAGAGAGAAAGATCTTTGATGCAGAGCACAGAGTGAGAAAATATGAGGAAGAGGGTGAAATCAGAGGAAGAATGGAAGTGGTTTGCATGGATGAATAGTAACTGTGTAAAAAAATTGAACTGAGAAGAATAAACAATAACTTAACAACAAGATAGATTTAGAGGAAGTGGTAGAAGAAGAAAATATAGATCTATAAGAGCGGACAAACTTTTTTGAAGAACTCAGAGAGAAACGAAGAGTAGAAGGGCTTCAAAACAGAGGAATAATAGAAGCTAGCACCTCGGATGAACAGTAAAATGACAGGATATCAAGTTGAAAAATGGTAAATAACTTAAAAATCCGAAAGAATTAGAAGATCATCCAGAAGACAATATTTTAGAACATTTAAAAATAAAGAACTTTTATGAAGACAGTATGAGGATAAGATGGAAGGAAGAGGGAGAAACCGGCGGCCTAAGGTGAGAATGTGAGAGGGAGAGAGGGAAAGAATGCCAAAAGAAGAACTCCCTTCACCTCCTTGTCATAGGCTATTTATAGGGAAAGTTGGGTCAATGGAGGGTGGAGATTATATCAAAAAGAGATGGATGGCTGAGATCTAAGTAGAAGATGATGCATGGGAGAAAGGAAAAGGAGGTGGGCACCCCCTCCTTGGACTTTGGGCACCCCCTTTCTTGACTTTGGACACCCCTTTCCTAAGACTCATCATTTTTCCCGTTTATTTCAAACTTTAAATTTTCTTTTCCCTCCAACCCAAATACAAACTTTGAATTTTATTTTCCTCCAACCAAAATATATGCTTTTGACTTGGTCAAAGTGGTGATGACATTTTTGCCCCCGGAGTTTCTTGTAATTACCTTAGTGTCCTGCACACACGTAATTACGATTTAGCCCATAAAAATTACCATAATGTTCACATAAATCTTAAATGCTCATGGTTTATGCAATGGAGAATTAATGCTCATGGCCCTCAACTTCAATTTAAATAATATCATGAAATTAATCAATTTGCGTGAAAGCCCCAATTTAAACGCGGAGTTGAGGTTAACTATGAAATATGCATAATTACCTAATTATATGCACATAAAATGGTGAACATGCGATGAATTACCATCGAAAATGGACACTTATCATGCCCTATGTTAAGTTCAGATGGTTTAAGGCTTATAGGCTCATTTTTGAGGAATAACATTTTGAGCAAACCATTTGCAACAAATAATATGACTTAAACATTTGAAAAAGTAAGAGAATAGACCCAAGCCCTTTTGACTTACGCATCCGCATTCATTCGGCATGATTGGAAGATAAGATAAGCAAGTATTGAAAATAAACAAAAATTCCTTTTGTTTTGAAGCATGTTGTAGAGTCAACCCCAACCCAATTTGTTTTTAATTAAATAACCAGTCCGATATAGCATACATTTTTTGACTCAAGAAAACACGTTGTTTAGACGCCAGAGTCCCTGTTTACTCAGTGTAGCTTATCTTTCTGAATTCTTTTGAACAGAGGTGACTTTCCTCATCATGACTAGATTAACCTTTCATTTCATTGATGAAGGATCTAATTTCTCTAAAGTGAAGTCATTGCTCTGAGATTATAGCAGCAAGGTTTTTAGATGCGTATTCTCTAATGAACTTCACGAAGGGAATATGTTTAAAGACAATACATGCCAATCATTTCAAAAGCAAAGGAGCCAAGTTGCAGTGAAGTTTCAGACGCAGTGGCAAGGGTTATCTTCAAGGACTTAAAAAATGTTTCAATCCTATTAAGAATGCAAGTTTGGTAAAACTCAATGCAATGTTTCACGAAAATGAGGATTATAAACAAGAAACCATTTCTTTAACAAGAGTAATACAACAAAACTCACCCGGGGTTGTATAGATGAATGAAAATTTTCTCAACTCCCCCTCACTTGATGCTCGGTGAAAAGTAAAGGTTCAGAGGAAGGCGATGTGAGGTGGAATTGAAGGATGTAGTGAAAAGTGGGAGTCAAGGAAACTCTCCAATTGTTCTTCAAAACCAAAGCAGTAGTTAGACAGTCTCGGCACATGACTTGAAGGTGTCGATTTGAACACCAGTTTTTGAGCTGTATGTCTTGACACATATCGAGGAGGTGTCGACCTATTCAACAGGCATTGTTCAGCATCTCTCGACACATATCAGTACCACAGACTGTTCTCTGCTAGCTTATGTGATTCTTAATTTTTTATAGACACTCGCCATCTTTTATTGCCAATGCCTCTGACTTTCTTCTTTCAGACTGTCATTCAAGAAGGGTTTTACCTTTTGCAGCCACTGAGAAATGATGGTTTGGATGCTAAAGCTTTAAACATGCTTATGCACTTGAGATAAACAATGTAGATAGCAATGTACAGTTCTGACTCATGGTACGTGGCGGAGGCCTGTCCTCACGCATGAGGAGAGTTTCCTGACAGGCTTAACCTGTCATTTCACTTCTCAACATTTGATATACCATGCAGTCACAAGATGATGTTTAATTAAAGACATTCATAAGTATAAGCAAGCTCCCCCTGAATGTGACCATCATTCCAGGCAAGGTTCATACACCAAATGGAGCAGATCTAAATCAATTCAGATGTGCTTGTTTAAATCATGGTAAAGACAAGTATGCAGATCATTAAGGAGGAATTGATAGCTCAAACCTGAGTAGACTGAGGTTTGCATAGACCAAGCTCTCTCCTTAGAGTTGTAAACCTGTCATTGCTTAAGGGTTTTGTGAAGATGTCTGCAATCTGATTTTCTGAGTCTACAAAATGTAACTCAAAGTGATTTTTGAGAACTTCATTCCTTATAAAGTGATGCCTAATTTCAATGTGTTTAGTCCTAGAGTACATGACTGGATTTTTTGCAAGGTTTATAGCACTTGTGTTATTACACAGAATGGGTACACAGCCAAGATCTATTAGATAGTCTTGGAGTTGGTGTTTGATCCATAGCACTTAGGTGTCACAACTCCCTGCAGCAACATATTCTGCTTCTGCAGTTGAGAGTGCAACCGAGTGCTATTTCTTGGAAGCCCATGAAACCAGACACCCACTAAGAAATTGGCAATAGCCACTAGTGCTCTTGCAGTCCAGTTTGCATCATGTATAATCTGCATCGGAATATGAAATAAGTGAAAGTTCACAAGATGTAGGATACCATAGTCCCAATTCTTGAGTGCCAGCAAGGTATCTAAAGATACGCTTGACAGTAGTCAAGTGGGACTCTCTAGACTAGACTGAAATCTAGCATAAAGGCAAACACTAAATTGAATGTCTGGTCTAGATGCAGTTAGATAGAGCAATGATCCAATCATACCTCTGTATCTCTTTGCATCTACATGAATACCTTGTTCATCTGCATCCAGTGAAGTGGCAGTCCCCATTGGAGTTCCCAAGGGCTTATAGTTGGTCAGATCAAACTTTTTCAGCAACTCCTTCACATACTTGGCTTGGTTGATAAAACAGCCTTCATTACTTTGACTAATCTGCAGGCCAAAAAAGAATTGAAGCTCACCTATTAGATTCATTTCAAATTCATTGGTCATGAGTTTAGCAAACTCCTCACACATTTGAGGTTTAGTGGACCCAAACACTATGTCATCCACATAAATTTGAACTATCAAGATATCTTTACCTTGTTTCTTGGTGAATAGTGTCTGATCTACATTACCTCTTGAATACCCTTGTTCGGTGAGATATGAACTTAGCCTGTCGTACCAAGCTCTAGGTGCCTACTTCAAGCCATACAAGGCCATGTCCAACTTATAAACATGATCTTTGAAATATGTGCATTCAAAACCTGGGGATTGCTCTACATAGACTTCTTCTTTAATAAGACCATTTAGAAAAGCACTCTTAACATCCATTTGCTGCAGTTTGATCTTATGAGAACATGCAAATGCTAGCAAAATTCTAATGGCCTCAAGTCTAGCAACACGAAGCAAAAGATTCTTCATAATCTATGCCAAATTCTTTATTATACCCTTGAGCCACCAATCTAGATTTGTTTCTTACTATCTTTCCATCTTTACTTAGCTTATTTCTGAACACCCATTTTGTTCCTATGATAGATTTTTCTTTAAGCCTTGGAACAAGATGCCATACTTTATTTCTTTCAAACTGGTTTAACTCATCATGCATGGAATTGATCCATCATGGAATTGATCCAATTTTCATCTTCTGAGGCCACTACAACATTTTTGGGTTCAATTTGAGACACAAGAGCAAGTTGTTCAATTTCATCCATAATTTTGAAATGAGACCTAGTTTTGGTTCGGTCATGCAGATTACCTAAGATGTTTTCTAACGTATGATCTTTTAACACTCTTAGATCAGGTGGAACATTATCTTCATCTGCTTCGGTGACTGGAGTATTACTTGGTTCTCCTTGGTTCTCATTTGCTTGGATTTCTTCTTGTGGAAGTTCCTCTCTTCCTCTTATGTTTAGGAATTCCCCATCATCATCTTCCCTGCAAGGGTTGTTATGATCAATCTCATCAAAAGTGATGTGAGGAGATTCTTCAACACAAAGGGTCCTAACATTGTAGACTCTGTAAGCTCTAGATTTGTCAGAGTACACAAGGAATATTCCTTCTTCACTCTTGGGCTCAAACTTATCCAGAACTTTTTTGTCATTGTTATGAACAAAGCACTTTGACCCAAACACCTTCATGTGAAAGAGAGATGGCTTTTTACCTTTCAGCAACTCATATGGAGTCATTTTGGTGAGAGGTCTTACCATTGACCGGTTGATGATATAGCATGCAGTGTTTACCGCATCAGCCCAAAATCTCCTAGGTAGATGCCTTTTAGCAAGCATTGTGCGTGCCATTTCTATGAGAGTTTTGTTCTTCCTCTCAACTACCCCATTTTGTTCAGGAGTTCGTGGTGATGAAAACGTTTGAATGATTCCTTCAGTCCTATACAAATTTTTAAAGTCAGCATTGTCGAATTCACCACCATGATCTGAAATAATGTTGGAAATTTTAAACTTACCATCTTGCTTCACTTGTATATACAGTGCCTGAAACTCATCAAAGACATTATTTTTATGTGCAAGATAGAATACCCAAGTGAATCTAGTAAAATCATCCACTAAGACATAACCATATATTTTACCACTTAAGCTAGCTATTTTGGTTGGGCCAAACAAGTCCATATGGATTAGTTCAAGTGGTTTAGATGATGAGTTTTCAGTTCTGCTCTTGAAAGACTTTCTAGTCTGTTTTCCTTGAGCACATGCATCACAAATCTTAGTGTTCAGTTTGAATTTGATTTCAGGCAGACCTTTGACAATTGAATGCTTTACCAATTTATGAAGAGTGTTGTAACTAACATGTCCTAGTCTGCGATGCCACAAACAGGTTAATTCAGATTTTGATGCAGCAAAGCAAAGATTTATGTGAGCATGGTCATCTAAGTCAATCATGTACACGTTGTTGACTCTTTTGCCTGAAAACATGGTTTCCTTTGAATTTGGTTGCAAGATTTTACATTCATTAGAGTCAAAAACTACAATATGACCTTTATCACATAGTTGACTAATGCTCAGCAAGTTGTACTACATACCATCAACAAGTAATACATTATCAATTGAGTTGGAGGGGTTCTTACCAACTTTACCTAAACCAATGATTTTTCCTTTGTTGTTTCCTCCAAATGTGACACGTCCAACTTCCTTTTCAACCAGGAGACAGAATTTTGTTTTGTCTCCAGTCATGTGTCTTGAGCAGCCACTGTCAAGATACCAACGGTTGTGCACGGCTGCAAGACACTCCTGCACAAGGAATTAAGTGACAATGTTTGGAACCCAAGGACAGTTGGGTCCCAATAGTTTCTTCATTTCTGCAAAGCAGGATAAGATAGACTTCGAAATCCAAACTTTCTTAACATCTTTACTTTATTGGGAGTTCTGATTTTTCTTCTCTTTAGTCTTTTGGACTTGTGAGTTTTGGAAGTGGTGAAAAAGGACTGTTGATTGGTCCATCTGTTCCAATTTGTTGGTCTAGATAAGTAGGAAGTGTCATATTGCCTAGGTCGTTGGGGTTGAGTGAACCTATGACCATAGGGAGCACTATTGTTTCTTACCTATGGAGGTGTCGATCTGTAGAAGGCAAAGTCTCGACCTGTCCACTGTTCAGTCCATCTATAACTATTTCTAGATGGTGGCTGTGTCGACCTCCTGTAAGGAAACTGTCGACCTCTTGGTGCAAACCTCAGATTTTGTTGGGCATTTGACCTGGCGGGTGTCGACCTATTCCATGAGGTGTCCCGACATGTTCTAACATTATAGCTGTCTCTTTCTCTGTGATGTGTAGGCTGAGGCTTGGATGGTTGTCGACCTATTTGAGGTTGTTTGTGAACCTTTTTGAGTTGTTGGAAAATTTTCTTAATTGATCTCCTATCTTCTCTTTTCTTTTGTTTTCAATGTTTTCTTGGTGTGTTGATTTGGAGGTAGATGCTTCGGAAGATGAGACAAAAGTGGTGGTTTTTAACCCAAAAGTTTTCTTTTTGGTAGGCTCATATCCTAGCCCTTCTCTGTTGAAGTTAATTTTGGTTCCTAACAGGGCATTCAAGTTTTCACTCCCATCAACAAATTTTTCGAGAGATGTTTGTTTATCTGCTAGATCCTTTTGAAGTTTCTCATTTTCTTTCAACAGTTGAGAGTTGACCTGTTTAAAATCTTCAACCTTTTCATTACACAGATTGTTGTCCTTTGCATAGATTTACATTTTTAATTTTAATTCATCAATTTCATTTCTTAGCCTTTCATTTTCATCTTCCAAATCTCTCATTTCTTTTCTTCCTTCTTCAAGATTTTCATTCATTTTTCTTAAATCTTCAATTTCACTTTCTAGAAGGATTATCTTTTCATTGAGGGCTTTGTCATGCCCATAGGATTCAACCTTCTTTTTTAAGGTTTTGTTTTGTTTTTTGTATACTTCATATTTGTTCATCAGTTCAAACTAAGCTGCTTCCCAATCATTAGTGGAGAAATGCTAAAAGGGAGAGCTCACCTCGCTGTCATTTTCTCCTTTGGCCATTAGGCAGAGATCATCTTTTTCCTCTTCAGAGGAGTTGTCTTCAGTTTCTTCTTCTTCTTCATCACTCCAAGTGAACACCATGGCCTGCTTCTTCTTGTTCTTCCACCTGTGCATAGCTTTCTTAGCTTCTTCAGGACATTCAGACTTGATGTGTCATGGTTTCTTGAGTAACATACAAGCTTTTCAAATATTTTAGCATTTTTCGGTCTTGGCCTGGAATCTCTTCCTACCTGGGGCTTCTTCTTAGTAAAGCATGTACCTTCCTTTCTTAAAAAATTTCTGAACTTTCTTGTCAATAGGGCAACTTCATCTTCTTCAGTGTTCTGCTTGAATGCTCATCTTCAGATAGGTCCTTAGTGCTTGGTCCGACTTTAAGAGCCAAAGGCTTCTTTTTACTCACTTCATCTTTTTTGTTCTTCAGATTAATCTCATAGGTCATCAGGGACCCTATGAGTTCTTCTACTTTGATGGTGGTTAGGTCCTTTGATTCTTCAACCACAGTGGCCTTTGTATGCCAGACAGGAGTTAGTGATCTAAGTATCTTTCTTACTATCTCCTGCTCAGTATATGTCTTACCTAGCTCAGTCAAGCCATTAGTGAGCGAGGTTAGCCTAGCATATATGTCTGAAATGGACTCATCAGATTTCATTCTGAACTTCTCATATTCAGAGACTAACATATTAGCTTTGGTTGCGCGTACCTGCTGTGTCCCTTCATATATTACGTCAAGGTGATCCCACATTTCTTTTGCAGTTTTGCAAGTTGATACCCTTGAGTATTCAGTCGGATGAAGGGAACACTGCATGATATGCTTGGCACCCTAGTTCAGAGTTGATTGCCTGATTTGTTCTTCAGTCCATGGATCTTCATCAGGAGGCCGCTCAAATGGTCCCTTGCTGATCACTCGCCAGACTTCATGATCCTGGGCTCTAATGAAGACCTGCATGCGGTTTTTCTAGTAAGGATAGTATATCCCAGTGAAAAAGGGAGGCCTATTTACAGAATGTCCTTCAGCCATAGGACCTTTAGAAGATATATCACCAGTTTTCTCAAGGTCGTTAGACCACATTCAGAGAGACTGGCTCTGATACCACGTGATGAGTGGTGATAGGCAGATCTAGAGGGGAGGGGTGAATAGATCAGCTCCTTTTCTTTGCCCTTCTTCGCGGAAATAAAAACAATGACTAACACAGCGGATAAGAGATAGATAATAGTCACTAACTGAAAGACTTGATGCACACAGGATTCCTGGAAGCGGTCCTATCAAGTTTCTATTGTTGGAACAAGAGAGAAGACAAACCACAAGACAAGATCTTTAAGGTGGTTCAATCTCAATCTAGAGACCTACGTCCACCCCTCACACAATACAGTGAGGCTTCACTAGTGACAGTGCACAACCGCTGATTCACAGCTTCTAGCAGAGATATAAACTCTCACACTCCGTTGTCGCACAGCTTGTGGGATCACACCCCAGACCACACAAATAGGCAACCACGCCTTCTGTCTTCCTACACGCAGGTAGGGATCTAATGAGGAGAAGTTTATTTAGTAGAAAAGCAAACAAAAGATGAAATGGCCAGACAGAGTATCGTAATGGAAGCTCTATAACAAAGATGTCTCCTGTCTCGGAATGAGCTTGAGAGAGCCTTGGTTTTCTTCTTCTTGTTGAATCTTCATAGCAGCCACTGAAGATTTCTTTTCATCGTGAGGAAGAGGAAAATGTCTTCTTCTAGGTTCACTCACGTCGGCACCATCAGATGAAGAGCAGCTTGCACAACAAGTTTTCTTCTTCTTCGTTTTCTCCTCAGTGCTCTTCTTAGCTCACTTCTGCTCTCTGATCGCTTCGAACTGGAGCACATGCTCCTTATATATATTGGTGTCCTAGGGCGACACCAACGTTGTCCACTTTTTAAGCGACACCCAGAATGTCACATCCACATTATTAGATCTGCTTCCACTCGCACAGTTGACTATCTTCTTGACAAGTTTGCAGGAATGTGGGTAGGTAGGAGACCTTTTGAGCAAGGGTACGATTTTCTTCAGAAAATATCTCTGCCCAAACACAGTCTTCTGACACCAACGCAATCTGACGGCTTTTTCCAGAGCAGACGGATCCTCTGGATTAAGTTCTAGATCTTGAAATTAGCTCTCGTTGGATCCAGATCCATTTTGGACGAACACAGTGTGTCGACACTTTCCTTGCAGTGTGTCGAGACATTCCTCTGAATATCTTGAAGAATCATTCTGGTTGATCGTGGATGTGTCGATGCTTTACTATTAGTGTGTCGAGACATCCCTTTAAAAAGCCTTGTACACAGCTTTAGCCGGTTTCAAGTATGTTCTGGTTGAACGATGATGTGTCGACACTTTACCTCTAAGGTGTTGAGACATCCTTTTGAAATCTTGAAGTACCATGGCTGAAGAGTCGAGACAACACCAAACGGTGTCGAGACATGTGAGCCATGTGCAGAGATGTTGTAATATGGTGTTGAGACATGAGCGCCTTGTGCCGAGACATCGGTGAATCCAGATACTTAGGTAGAACGGCTTCAGCTTGAATTCTTCGATATGTGTCGAGACATGAGCATGATGTGTCGACACATTATATTGTGTTGGAGCTCAATTTGTTGAAGTATCTGTATAATCTCATCTGGAAGCATCGAGACATCACTGGGTCGTGTCAAGACATCTTTTAGTGAGATTCTTCTACACTTGTTTAATCAATTCATCAAGACAATTTTAATTCAGATATTTTTCAAACATATACTAATGATTTGTGATTTGTTATCATCAAAACCAGGGGACACAACATAGGCGTGAGCTGGTGTATGCACACGTGGTCAGGGGCGTTTGGACGAGCACCGACGGGCGTGACCCTGACTAGTCACTTGTTACTGTAGTTCCTGTCTTGGTTCTGTGAGTATCTCAGTCTCCATCGTTCTCAGTGTCCGTAGCGAGATACTTATGGCGCAGTGTAAGACGTCAGTGGACGCATTTGGCTATTCTTATAGTGAGGAGGTGCTTCCGTCACGTGACTCTCGCATTTCTCGTGCATCGTGACCTCTTCGGGTTAGTCTTTTCTTGGCCTTACCCGAGGTCATTGCTGTGTGGTATGCACGACGATCTAGTCGTGTATGCGGTTACGTTTAGGGAGTGTGCACGGCAATCCAGTCGTGTAGACTTTAGTGTTCCGTGTCCGTCTAGGTCTTTTGCATGTCTTTGTAGGCCTTCGCCTCAGACCCTGTGCTTAGTCAACGGATTGGCAACTCCTGACTTTGTGAGATCAGGGTTCGCCTTCCCGTTGCTGTTGGAGTAGTGTAGAAGCCGAGGTTCTGGTTTGGTTCGGCTTCTTTTCCCTTTTCTTTTAGCTGTTCCTACTCCTGCTCTTCCGGCTTTCTTTTGCAGCTTTCTAGTTGTAGTTTAGCTTTTCTTGCTTTACTACTCCTGTTGTTTTAGCTGTTGTTCCATGTTACTGCGTGTTTTTCAGTGGGGATCCGCGTGACCACTACTGAGCTAGTGACACGAGGCTCACCCCTACTTTTCAGGTGTGATCGTCTCTGCTTCATTCACGGTTCCTAGTTTGGCGTGTTCGTAGTTGCCAGCGGTACCTGCGTCGGGCTTCCCCCGACCTCAGTGTACATTTTTATTTCTGTTCGATTGTACTTGTCTTTCCTTTGGACTGGACTCTGGTATAATTATTAATTTTAAATTGTTAAATAAAAAGTAATTTTATTTCTACTGCTTTAGCAAGCCTGATTAATGAAATTTAATTGCTTACTATTATATCTGCGACTTCAATGTACTACACGGCATTCCTTTTATCCCTTCGGAGCTTTACAGCTCTTGGAAGACTTCACGGGTTCCAAGCGGTATCGAGTCTACTCGGTAGTCCTATCGGGTATATCCGGTATCCGGAGTCCAGGTCATCACAGGTGTGGACTGCTAAGAGTCTGGGAATAGGCTGGGATTGGAATTCGCTGGGATGGCAACTGGGATGTCATACCGCCACTAGGAGTTGTTGGCCCGCCACACTGAAGCGAGGGTCGAAGGTGGCATGAGCTGAGTAGGGTGATGTATGGTTGACTGGAAATCGTAGGATTAGTGCTCTGGCAGTGTGAGTTGATGGAAGGTTGGCATTCGGTGGGGCTAATGATTTACTGAGCAGTGGGTGGAACGCCACCCTGACTGGCGGGGAGAGGAAGACTTTCTCGTTATCGGCTCTAACGCCCTTTCGGGTTTTCGCCTGAGCCGACCCCCTTTAGCTTTTTTCGATGTGCCTTTGCGGGTTTTTACGTCGAGGGTTTCCCCATTTTACCTGAGGTGCAATTTTAGGTTTTCGCCTCAGCCGGGTTACTGGCCTTTTTGCCCCCAGCCATCTCCTTGAAAAAGAGGACGACTCAGTCTGCCGGGGTATCTCTATTTTTAACCCCATTTTCTTTTCTTCACCTTTTTATGTGTTTGTTTTTATTTTTACTTACTTGGGAGCCTGACGACTGGATTGTTGCTGGCATAGCGATGCCCTTGATCTCGTTGTGACGAGAACGAAGGCAGGGAATTAGTTCCCAAAAATGCCTGACAGTGGTTCTGGGAGGGCTTGGCTGGCCCTGCTGCTTGGCTGGGAATTGAAGACTTGAAGGGTTGGCTGGTTAGACCCTTCATAGGGGAAGGCCTGCCTCACTGATAGTAGCTGGGTGATGCGCCTTAGTCTGGCTGTCGCGCGAACTCATGTTCGGGTGCATAGTATAGCTTCATATGCTTGCCATTGAGAGGCGAGAAGGGCCAGTGACCTTTGTGGTCGAAGACTATGTAGGCCCCACCCTCATAGACGTTACGGATGATGTATGGACCTCGCCAATTCGGTTGCAATTTTCTACTGGGGCGCCCCGCTATACTCCCTTTTCCTTGATCATGAGGAGGTCGCCGTGCTTGAAGGCTCGCTGCTTGACGAGCTTATTATAGGCTCAAGTCATACGTGCCTGGTATACTTGTAGGTGTTTATAGGCTTCGAGCCGTTGGCCTTCCAAGTCGGCAAGCTCTTCTAGTCTTCTCTGGTATTCATTTTCATCTGGGCCAGCGAGGCTGGTGTGGACTGGCACGCAGTAGAAGGCTAACTAGACTTCGATGGGGATAACGGCTTCTGCCTGTAGGTGAGGGAGAACGGTGAACACCCCATAGGGGTTTTGTAGATCGTTCGGTAGGCCCATAGTGCCTCGAAGACCTTCTCACCCCAATCACGTTTCCGGTGACTAACCATTTTAGCCAGGAGCTTGCAGAGGGTCTTGTTGAAGGCATCCGCTAAGCTATTGGCCTGGGGGTTGTAGACCGAAGAGGTTCTCCAGTCGATGTGAAACTTGGCCGCTAACTGGTATACGGCCCTATTCTTGAACGGTGTCCCATTATCGGACACGATGCGACTGGGGGTACCGAACCGGCAGATGATGTTGTGCCGGACGAATCTGGAAACCACCTCGCCGGTCACCTCCCGCAAGGGAAGAGCCTTCACCCAGCGAGAGAAATAGTCAGTGGCGGCCAAGATGTATTTATGGCCCTTGGAATATGGCGGTAAAGGCCCCGCGATGTCTATGCCCCACTCAGCGAAGGGCCAAGTGGGGGCTGTAGGACACAGTGGGTTAGGAGGTCTTCTGGGTACCAGGCCAAAGGCTTGGCATTGATGGCATGTACTGGCATACTGGACACAATCCACATACATGGTTGGCCAATAGAAACCCTTGAGCTTAATGTTGTGCTTCATTCGGTCTCCGACCTTGTGCGCGCCACATAATCCGAGTGAACCTCTTGCATGATGGCTTGAGCGTCCGCTGGAGAAACGCATCTTAGGGGAATTGACTTGTCCTTCTCGTGGACGAGTCAGTATAGGGAGTCACCAATCGACTAATAGGAGGTCGCTCGATGGAGCAATTGGACTCTTTGAACCCGGTCAGGAGGGAGCCACCCTTTCTTAAATTTCATGATAGGCGCACGCCAATCCTCCTCTTCTGGAGGAGTGTCCTGGTCAAGGTCGTGGACCTCATAAATGGTGAGACCGATGTTGTCTTCGAGTGAGCTCGGCATCAGTCTTCTGTGTTTGATGATGTTGTTGACCTCGCGCTCGGGCGGGAGCTTGATGGCCGCAGCCAGTTTAGCCAGGGCGTCCGCCTGAGCATTGTTGCTTCGAGGGATATGATCTATTTCAAAGAAATAGAATTTCTGGGTTAACCTAGTGACGGCGGCGTGGTACAGGATCAACTCCGGTTTCCATACATCATAGATGCCGAGGACCTTCTAGACTATCAGCTGGGAGTCCCCGTAGGCTTTGAGGCATTTGATGCCCATGTGGAGAGCCATCTAGAGCCAATGAGTAGAGCTTCAAACTCAGCTTCATTGTTGGTCAAGGATTTCATGAGATCACAGGAGTTCTACAAAACTCCACTCTGAGGAGTCAGGAAAACAATGCCGACACCTGCCATGATGGCTAGATCCTGGCTGCTCCGGGTAATCCCTCTGGAAGCGCCATCAAAGTAGAGCTCCCAACAAGGTACACTGGTTGTGAGAGCGCTTTGCTGCCAGTAATGCAAGACATCTCCGCTCTGTTCAATCGATTGTTGTCATTGAATAGCAAGGGACTTCTCATCCGGGAGCTCCGAGCTGAAAGGTGAGTCGTCTGGCACGGGATGGGCTGCCAAGAATTCAGCCATACTGTCCCTTGATTACTTTTCTGGGAATATAAGGAATGTCGTATTCCATCTGTAGGAGAGCCCACCTTCCCAGTCTGCCTGAGCGGACGGGTTGTCGAAGGAGATACTTTAGGGGGTTGTGCTTGGATATAAGCTTGACTCGATAGGACAGGAGGTAATGTCGTAGCTTTTTGATGGCGAACACTAATGCCAAGCAGACCTTCTTGATGGGGGAATATCGGTACTCGGCACCGATTAGCTTCCGATTGAAGTAATAGAGGGGCTGCTTTTTTCATTCCTCATTGACTTGTGCCAACAGAGCTCCTAGGGAAGCATCCATGGCAGTAATATAAAGTACGAGGGGTTTACCCTTAACTGCTGCCCCCAGAACTGGGGGAGTAAGGAGGTACTCCTTGATTTGCTCGAAAGCTGCCTAGCATTCAGAGTCCCATATAAATGGGGCGTCTTTCTTCATCAGCTTGCTAAAAGGCGCGCATCGACCGGAGAGGTTAGAAATAAACCTTCGAATGTAGGTCAGCCTCCCTTGGAAGGACCTTAGCTCGGTAATGTTGCTGGGTTGTGGAAGCTCCCTTATTACTTTGATCATGCTGGGGTCCACCTTAATTCCTCGGTATCGGACGACGAAGCTAAGAAACTTGCCGCTGGATACGCCAAAGGCGCATTTCATGGGGTTCATCTTGAGCCCGTATTTCGAAGACGCTCGAAGACTCGGCGCAAATTACGCAAATGGCCTTCGTGTCTTTTAGTCTTGATGACGAGGTCGTCGACGTAGCATTCGACGGTATTGTGCAGCATCTCGTCGAATATTTTGGTCATGGCCCTTTGGTAAGTAGCACCGGCATTCTTAAAACCAAAGGGCGTGTGCTTGGAGTTGAAAATCCATTTGGGGGATCTGAAGGCTGTGTGGTTCTTGTCTTTGAGGGACATCCGGATGGTTATAACCGGATGACCCATCCATAAAAGACAAGGCCTCATGTCCAGTGGTCATGTCGACCATTGTTTCTATGATTGGAACTGGGAAGTCATCCTTCGGACAAGCTTTGTTGAGGTCACGGAAGTCGACGGAAATGCAAACTTGACCAGTTTTCTTATTGACTGGGACTATGTTGGCGAGCCAGACCAGATAGATACACGGCTTGATGAAATCGACCTCCACCATTTTATTGACTTTGGTCGAGACCTGGAGCTCCAGCTCATGGCGCATCCGCCACTACGGCTGTTTGACTGGAGTGACTGAGGGAGAAATGGCTAGCTCATGCTCCGCTACGGAGGAGTCTAGCCCTAGCATCTCCTTGTACGTCCAGGCGAAGCAGTCTTTATACTCAAGCAGGAGTTGCTTGTAATCCCGCCTTTCTGCCTCGGTGAGGAGAGCGCTGACGAATGTGGAGTGGGGGGCTTCATCTTCGCCCATGTTGATTTCAACAAGCTCATCAATGGCCGCCTGGCCGCCACCTCTAGCTCAGGAGGAGCGGGTTGGAAGTCGATGAAATCCTCATCATCGGTGTCGGCTTCATGCATTTCTTGATTCTCGAAACCACTGGTTGACATCGATGGGACTGGAGTGTGGTTCTCACTGGAATACACCAGGGATTAGTCTGGGCCGCCGACTTTTGGCCATCAGTTGTCAGTCGGGGTTGTTGAGGTCTCCCCGGGGTTGCCTGCTAGAGCAGACGATCCTTTACAGTCGGCATCCTGGATACCTCCTTCGTAGGGAGAGCTTGTTGAACCAGGTCCTTCGACGTGCTGGGTGGTAGGAGCAGCTTCTTCGGCCATGATATCTTGGCAGGGAGGCAAGGATGATTCCTCGACTACTTGGACTAGAGCGCCAGCTTTGACGTGGATCGGAATCAGGATCTCTTCTTCCACATCCCCAGAGCTTTTGAATTTGGCTTCGACTTTAGCTCGGTCGTCGACTGACTATGCCAAGCCTATGACGTTTACTGCGTAGTAGACGTGAAAGTCTGGGTCTTGGTCGTAGCCAAGTCCCCTGGTATCCTTATGTAGCACGCCATATAAAAATAATACATAGACTTTTTCCCCAAACAAATAAAAACTTTAGATAACTCTATACGAAGATAACTCTATAGGAAGGTTAAATAAGAGGTTAGATTACCCAAAGTCATTATACGTATATTCACCTGTCAAAGTGACTTCTTAGTGTAGTTGGTTAAGTGATGTGTTACCCCAATATGTGACCATGGTTCGATTCTTGCATCTGCCATTTTCTTTTTGGGCGAAATAAATATATATATGAAGGGCCCAAAGGATTAACACCACCATTAAAAATGAATACACATATATATGTCACAAACCATTACCCACGTGAGGAGGGGCCAAAAATTGTCTTAAGCCCAGATAAAGGGCGCACATGGCCAGGACGCCTTTGCATATGGACCCCTCAACCACTAGAGCTTGGTGGAGACAATGAGGGCACCTTTGATAACTGATTTCGGGGTGAATAGCCCCTCTTACCCCGGCGGCGCATCCCGTGTTTGCTTTGACAACGGGGCTAGGATACGCAAGAGAAAATTGGGATGGTCGCCATTTTGACCCGAGCAAGCTGTTCTCGTTGGGAGGTCGAATACGGGGATGGGGGTCGGATTGGGAGAGGAGAAGAAGGCAGAGGCCATCACTTGTCCCCTTCGAATCTCTTTTCCCCTTTCGCATCGTCCTCTGTCTCCCCTGCAGCTAGGGTACACGGGTGGCGCTCATCGGGTGCTCTCTCTCACAGTTGCCTCCCATCGGCTAGGGTTGCAGGTGAAAGGACCCGACCTCCAGAGCTGCATGCCGGCCTCCCTACACAACTACGCCACCCTGGAGGCAGGCTCCCGATGAGACGCGACGAAGAGCTTTCAAGGCGTTCTTCGACGAGACGAGACCGGTTGATGGTTGCCGGCAAGCAAAAGGAATCCCACCTCCAGGGTTCGTCTATTTGAAGGCAATCGATGGTTGCTTCCAGTCGTGGCTCTTCATTTGCATGCCATCCTCCCTCTGTGCAAGCTCCTTCACCGGTGGGTTCGACGGCATCTATTGAGTCGTCAGTGGCCTCAAACAATCCCCATTTTCACTGGTATTGGGCATTTTGCTTTTACCTCATTGTTGATCCATTTTGTATTGTGGATTGTCGCATGTGTACAATTTGTACGAAGATTGTAAGGCCTAAGTTCATATGCAATGTGTAGATGTTGGTAGTTCATATGCATTGTTATTGTTAGAGTGTGGAGTCAGAACTCTTTCATTCATGCGCCTCTGCACGGGATCACACTTCCCTCAGGAGCGCATCCACTGCTCCGGGGCAGCATTCATAGCATCAGGGAAGCATGGCGAGCTTATGCCATCTCTAGGGGAGCATTCGCTGCTCCAGGGGAGCAATCGCTGCCCCATGAGAGCATCCACTGCTCCAGGGGAGCATCCTCAGCTCAAGGGAGCATGGCGAGCATATCGCATCTCCAGGGGAGCATTCGCTGCTCCAAGGGAGCATCTTTCAGTGCTAGGGAAGCATTCGTTACTCCAGGGGAGCATATGCTATTCGGGTCTAGCAGGGAAGCACATGCTGTCTCTGGAGGCCATTCATTGTCTCAAGAGAGCATCACTGGCGTCAGGGAAGCATGCATTGCGGGTTCAAGGCAAGTCGATATCACTTGGGATGCGTCGACCTAGTCTTGGCAATGCGTCGACCTTGCCTTGGCAATGCTTTGATCTGTCTGATGGTGGGGGAGCATCTGCAGTCGCTGGAGGGCATACTCGGTCCCAGGAGAGCATCCGGGGGGATGGACGAGCATGCGCGACTGATGTATCTCGGAAGAGGGTTTCTATTTAACCGGGGTATTATTATCTTTAATACCCTGACTAATGGCGCCCTAATCTCCTAGTATAAAAGGATGGGCTCTCTCCTTGTATTGTAACTTGTCTATGATTATCTTAGTGGAATCCTGTTGCGGCCGTGGATGTAGGAAGGCATCTTGCATCTTGTGTGATTCTTCTTCTCTTCTTCTTCCTCCTCTGCTGGTTGTCCTCCTCGTCTGGGTACTCCGGTTCTATCCCCAACAGTTATTACCCAAATTACGACCCACATGTCAATTCTGCAAAGCCATCATCATGTTTTTTTGAACATGGCGATTACGGGGAGAATAGTTGGTAGAAATGTTTATATGTACAAAAAAATTGGTCCATTACTTCAGTAGGGTATATTTATTTCAATAATGAATGCCAGGTAATTTTTAAAAAGGCCTCAATTTGATATATAGAATTTACCTTCTATACGTCCGACTTATACAATATCATTTTGTTATCGTTAAAAGGGAGGGAGTGGGGCTCAATTTGATATATATAATTTACTTTCTATACGTACGACTTATACAATATCATTTTGTTATCGTTAAAAGGGAGGGAGTGGGCTTGGCCTGAAGTAATGAAATGAGGGGCACATTCGGTAATTCGATTACGTCAAGCCCCTCTTACCCCCGGATTGTTCACAAAGCAACCTGAATAGCGTGGGGCTTTTCAACGCATTCACGCTACCGGTTATCAAAGCGCGGTGGAGTTTCCAATCGGACATGTTACCCTATCTTAAAACCGGGTAGGTTGTCCTACCAGGTTATCAAAGAGGCCCTGACTGTCTTTTTCTGCTAGCAGCGAACATCTTTTTCCCAACAATGGATTTAGTGGATTGAAGCATTAATTGCTTCTTTTTCTCTGGCAATGGACCCTTATGTTTTTCCATTTCCTATAACTATCCCATACCCTTTAGAATAGGGTCTTTACAGGAACGTACCTGAAGGGAGACTTCTTCCTACGAGCTTCTTCCTGCTGCTGGATCGTTGCAGAGGCGATTTGTTTTCTTATTACCCCTTCTAGGTGTTTACGTCAAAGAGGTAGGTGTTCTCAAGATCTGGCCTAATTAGTAGTTAAATAAGGTGACATGCATGAATAGGGCAGTTGCGTATCACTTGGGTTTGATGTGTTATTCCATTTTAATTCCTGTAAATAACCCCATGTTTAAAAATTCGTATCTATGAAATTAAATCATAAAAATATTGTATGAGCATGATCTTGCAAATCTTGCTATTTATCCATGTCCAACCATATCTCTACTTCTTGATTCTGTGAATATTATATAAATCATGAACAGTAAGTGATGTAACTAGTATCAACAATTAAAACACGCACCGACTATAGCATAAGATGCCTAGATCTAATGCATGCTTGGATATGAAAACATGCTCAGGCCCATGTATAGGCTTAGACTTGCAAAAATGTGCACCGACCGCATGGGTTTGGCCACATCGCCAACCAATGTCCCACTCGTGCCACACTCGCCCTAGGGGTTGGAGAAGACTAGACTTCTAGGCTTCTATCTGTCAGCTACGAGGCCGATCCGGAACTAGCTGATGAGTTCAAATGTCTGGAGGAGCTTACCGACGCTCAAGATGCGGCACTCGGATGATGTCCACCTAGTGGGGTCGATGTCACCACCTTAAGTCTAGGGTCATGCATGAGTCCGTTTTGTCTCTTCTTTGTGTGGTTTATTTTGTGTGGTTTGTTTGTGTGGTTTACATACGTGTGTTAGTACATGGTGAGTCTGCATGTGTCTTGTGCAAGCTCGTAGATGTCGGTCCCTTATGATTAAGCGGCGAGTGGACTCGCTCGAATAGTATGGGATCAGCTCGACATCCATGACCCGGATCTAGTCACCTTTAGGGACCAGCAATGATTCCTAGTGAGTCTTTGAGCCAACTCCTTCCCTTTGCGAGTGACCCCACCCCAGAGTGTCCACCACCGGCCTCGTTCCCACAAGAGCATGCGCATATCAAGTATATATGGAATGAGCATGTGACGATCACTTGGAGTGGAGCGTACCCACGCTACTTGGTACGGTGACGGATTCGCCGGAGCTACTCGAGCAACAATATCCCTTACTCGACAGGGTCGAGTTATTCCCACCCGGGGAGAATTGATGGGGACATCAAAGGAAGATTGCTCACATTTTATTTGCATTTATGTCCTTTTATATGTGTATGTATACCCTTGTGATATATGGGTACACAATTGTAGGTCTTAGTGGTTGCAAAAGGCCATTGGGTTTCTTTACAAAAGTGCATGTAGGCCCAGCAGGGCCCCCCTCCCTCTCTCTTATTGGTCCACATGGACTCCAAGGCCCATGGGGGCTGGTCCATGGTCCAAACATTGACTTGGACCAAGCATTAATTAAAGAGAAAAAATTCAATTTGTTCTCTTAATGTAGGGGGGCGAACCCCATTAAAGTAATGTTTTTTTGTGTGTTTTTTTGACCAATTTCCACTCCCTTGTATGCCCCTCCCCTAGCCTTAGATCTGGGGTCATTTGGGTCATTAAGGTGGAACTATATAGCCTATGTATTTTCCATTTTTGTGAATTAATGAGAAGAAAAATTGTTAAATTGCTTGAAGCTTGGTGCGCCCCTCCCCTCTCTCCCTCTGGTTTCTCTCTTCTTCCTCCAATCTCTAGGGTATAGAACCCTTGTATCTTCTCCTTAGCCCCTCGGGATTCTATCTCTGCTACCGCCGCCACCGTTCGTGCCGCCATCGAGCCGCCGCGAAGCCGCTTCCGAAGTGCTGTCCAGATCTCTGTTCTGCTGTACAGAGACTCATTCGGAAATCTTAGCTCCCAACTCCCTTATCTTTTGGAGCTACGATTTTCAGGGTAGGTTCCCCTCTTGAACCCCCACCTCCACAAAAACAATCCCATCATTTACATTTCGTTTTTTATTTTTCCATTTTCGTGTATTTTCACCTTCCAGTTCTGTCCCGGTTCAGATCTGAGTAACAGCAGCTCTCAGTGTCCAGGTTTCGACCCCCATTCTCTTATCTTCTTGGGTCCCCAATTTTATTGGGGAGTCTATCCACATAATACCTCTTCCACAAATTTTCTTGTGAATTTAGGATCTCGTTTATATTTTAAAAAAAATCACTTCAAATCCAAAATTTTGTTTTGCCTCTGCTATCCAGATCCGACCACCCAGCAGTATAAAATACATTTCCCCATCCAAACCTCCACCAAATCGTTCATAAAAATTATCCTATTTTCCTCTCTCTCCCCTCTACAACTTTTGTGAAGAGCCCAACATCTGACTCGGAGGTCTACATTGCAGTCAATGCCAACTCTGAGGAAAAATCCCCTCTGTCCTGAGATTTCGGGTTCTGTCCAACAACAGCTTGTAAAATCGATCAAGGCCAGATCTGAGAAATTAAAAATTATTTCTATGGCCCTAGATCGAAGTATTTTGAAAGAGATTTCCAGCGGTACCTCTTATGCATTGATCCGACGTCGGTGCTGATCGCAGCATCCATTCTCGCCGGGTAGCGTGTTGCAGAACAGAAGCTCAAGTCCGTTGAGAACAATCCGAACCGACCGCCCGGCCGGTCGACTCGGCTTCCACAAGGCGAACCAGCGTGCCGCCTTCCCAGGGAGCGCCCCTCCGGACGTCCCCGTCACAGCGGTGCCTCTCTGGGCCCACACAGCCCCATGGACTAGCACGTGGGTCCCATGTTTGTGAGTACACGTGCCGCCGAAGCTACACAAATCGCTGTCCGTCAACCCGAACCCGCTACTCCTGGGTCCCACTTTGTAGCCCGTTACCTCCCTCCGTGGAGTGGGCAGTAAATTCATTGCTGTAATTTAATTACTTACTGTTCCGGGAGTACGAGATCGGTCGGGATTGTCTTCCCCACGCCCGGCACGTGGAGGTATCGTATTCGCTCTTTTACCCGGTATTTGCTTTATTCGTATATATTTGTTTATGCCGCTGCTAGAGAGCATGTGTTAGGGCCATTAGCTCGATATAATTAATTCACCGTTGCTGCGAGAGAGAGCGAGACCGTCCCGTGACCCCATCCGGGCACGACGGAAGAGTCTAACCACCCTAGCTCACTGTCGATTTCTCAACCGTGCACGTACGTACGCTTCCCTCGATAAGGGACGATCGCGAGCTTGCTTAGAGTCTGAGGATCGCATATCCAATTAAAGTCGAGTCGCGTGTCCGTCCCGCATCAGTTCATCGGCATTGTGATGCGGGACTGGACACGAACCTGAGACTCTAGCTCGCGGACGTCCCTAAGAGTGGGAAACTTGCGGACGTGCGCGGTTGGGGAACCGGCAATGAGTCTCGGGTATCGGCTTTTCTGCGTGCTCGGATCGAGTCATGGGACAGGTTCCACTAACTCACTCTCGTAGCGGTGATAAAATTATAACGAGCTAAGTTCCTATCACTCTTGCAGTGGCATATAGAATTATATACGAGTAAAGCAAATGCCAAAGTAGGAGGGTGGCGAGTGTACCTCCACGCTCCGGGCATGGGGAAGACATTCCCGGCCAAGCTTCGTACACCCGGTACAGTAATTAGCCAAATATTACAGAAGTACAATTTATTGCCCACTCCACACAGGGAGGTAAAGGGCTACAGTGATACCCGGGAGTATCGCACTTGGGTTTACGGGTGGCGTTCTGGGCAGCTTCGGCGGTTCCGACGCGCCGCTACTTGGGGCGGCAGCTTGCTGTCTCGAACCTGTTCGGTTGTTTCAGCACTGCACGACTCGGTGAAAAAAATTCCTACGATCAGCACGGACGTCGGATTGACGCGAAACTAGGGCCGTTACAAAGCTAACTTGGAGATCTACAACCATCTTGTGTTACAAGAATTTTACTATCTCTGTAGTTTCCTTGGTGGAATTTGTAACCGACGGACTGACAGACTCATGAAATACTCGATAGATTGGGATCTACCTGAAAACGTGAGTTGACCAAAGATCAAACGGTGGAATTTGGACTTGAAATTTTTATGGAAGATAGAGGGGAAAGTAAGGAACATGAGGATAATTGTTTTGTAATTTCATGAGGAGGTTGGACAGGGGGAATGGATTTTATAACAGGGAGTGGTCAGATCTGGACTGCAGGGGATAAAGTAGATTCTAGATTTTGCAGTGATTTTTTTGGATGGGTAAACAAATTCATGAAATCATAAAAAAAAAATTTAGAAGAAGGCTTTGGTGGATAGAAAACACAGTCCAAATTTCAGATCAATCTGAAATTGGGAAGGGGGTGAAAATGGCGTGGAAAGGGGTTGCTGGAACAGAGGTCTGCACAGGGACAGATTGTGTAGACCAGGGAAGAATTTGGTGGAACAGGGGGCCAACGGTGGAACAATAACCTAGAAATTTTTTTGAAGAGTGGGGATTTCGTGGGGATCTCACCCTCCAAATTTGGGCTCCATCAAATCTCCAGATTGGGAGATAAAATTCGGGCAATAGCTTGCTGTCCAGGGGTGGACAAAATTCTGACGAAGTGGCGGTGGTGGTGCGACGGTGGCTCGATGGCGGCGGCGGCGGCGGTGCTGAGCTTCTCACCCAGAGAGGGGTTGATAAGGAGGTATCTCACCTCTGAAATGGCTAGCTTTCACAGCTACTAGGGGTGGAAGAGGAGAGAGACAAGGGGCGCCCTTAGGCTCTTCACAAAATTTTTGATTTTCATTCCATTAATTGTAAAAATAATAAAAATACATGAGTTTTATAGACCTAACTAAATGACCATCACTACCCTCATATCTAGGGTTAGGGAAGGGCAATTAGGGGATGAGAATATTTAATTCCTTTTCCCTTCTCCCATGTGGTCAAAACAAGATAAAAAAAGGATAAATGGCAAGTGGGCATCTTAGACTTTTCTTGGTCCAACTTTGAAAGGTCTCGATCTAAGCCCACCTTAGACTTTGAACCATCCCCACATGGACCCTAGAACCTAGGTGGACTAGTGGGAAAGAAGGTGGGGGCCCGCCGGGCCACATGGCCTTTTGCAAAGAAACCCACAAAAACCTAAGGACTCACACTTTGGCTTATAGTTGCCATACAATTGCAAACCCATTTAACACAAGGGTATAAATGCAAATAAAAAAAGTTAGTGGTCTTTCTTTGATGTCCTCATCAATTCTCCCCGGGTGGGAGAAACTTGACCTCGTCGAGTAAGAGGTGCGGCTACGCACGTATCGCTCCTGCGGATCTGTCGGATGTGGACCGTGCTCTCCACCGTATTAAGTAATGCAGGTACGCTCCACTCCTAGTAATCGTCACCTGCTCATCCCGTATGTGTTCGATATGCTCATGCTGCAGTGGGAATGAGGCTAGTGGTGGACACTCCGGGGTTGGGTCACTCTCAAAGGGAGGAGACGGCTCGAAGACTCACTAGGAATCACCGCTGGGTCCCTGTGGGTGACTAGATCCAAGACATTGAGGTAGAGCTGATCCCAAATTCTGACAAGTCTACAACGTACGCATTAGACCCGACTTGCCTCACACTCGAAAGGGACTGACACCGTGAGCTTGCAATAGACCAACTCGACTCGACGTATGCAGACTCACTATGAACTCGATAAATGTATGTATAGACTCGGAATAAAATACAAACACGGACTCACACAGGACCCTAAACAGACCTACTGTTAGACCGACCCATACATATGCAATGGTGGACTAGGACATCCGAATGTGTGCCTTGCATACACATGATGCAACCGAATATTGGTGGAATGGAATCCTAGACATCCTAACATGCACCATTCATACGCTGACGACCCTTTGGATTTAGAAGGTTTGGGTGGGCTAGGAGAGTCGAATGCTCCTTCTTCCGTACCCCAATGAACGGGCTCCTTGCGGAGTGTAGGTGGACTAGCTTGTAGGGTAGAGGTGTGATAGTGAACTTCCTTGAAGAAGTGGAGTAGATATGATGAGTCAAGGGGTTCACTAGGGAAAGGATCGAAGGGATCAAAGAATGTGTGACCCCTCGAGATGGGTTCCTTCACTACACAGTCCCATGTTTGGAATTCGTGAAGGTGTAGATGGTCACCTTCGTTCATGATGGTCAATGGGACAGGGATCTCATGGAAAACTAAGGTTCCTCCCTCGGGACAAATGGAATGGGGTAAGGCTCATCAGGAATGGTAAAGACCAACAGGACCTCGGAGGTGATATGACCCATGATGTACACTGAGGTAATAGACCCCAAAGCTGGGAGCATGAAGCTATGACTATAGGGTTGGTCAGACCCTAAGACCAACATAAATTTCAACTCCCATTGACAATCTAAACTCCTTAGTAGATCCTCCACACTTTCTACAAAGCAAAAGGACTGGAAAGTGGTGTGAAAGGAGTTAATGGGTACTACTGGGAGTGCTGGGTCCATGGATGGGTAGCAAGGCGGTCTAGGGACCAAGCCTATCTTGAGCCAACTAAGTAGTGGCTCAGCGATGAATAGCTTTCCCGTTAGAAGTACGGGTGGCTCTAGCTGATGTGGCTCCAAATGAGGTTGCTCCGAATAAAGATCGGAAGGTGAGGGTGGGGGCATAGGAGCTCTCACGGGCGGAGAAGGAGTGTCCTCCTTGAGGGGAAGAGGTTCTTGGGTTGGCACCGGGTTGAGGCTACTGGCTACGACCTCCCTATACTCGGGTAGGAGTCCATAAATCTGGGTACACATCCTATCCACCTTATCTGACATGATTTTAAAAAGTTCGGCAATGGTGGGGTTTGGAGTAGGGGTATTGTGATGCACTCGCCCATAATCACTCGGCCTAGTATTGGGCTTAGGCTCATCTACATGTGCGAGTCTTTGCCTCCGACTATGACCCAGTTGGTTGGAGGTGATTGGGTGGGGTCGGTTGGAGGTGACTGGGCCGGGTAGGTTGACCCTTCTAAGCTCACCCTTCATCTCACGCCATGACTCCATAGGCCATTGCCTCCTAATTTTCCTCAAGTTTTCTATGTCCCTCCTTATTTCGGCGGCTTCGTAAAAAAGCCGCCTTGTGGCAAAGTCGACGTGCATGGCATCGGATATAATGTAACACTCAAAGTATTTGTCCATAGCGGCCTCCCACTCTAGGTAGTAGCTCGGGACCATGGAGCCACAGAAGTTTGGGGCTTCAGGCCTACGTAGGTGGTGGGGTTGGATTCCCCATGCTTGGGTATGTCGCCACCATTCATATGACGTGGGCTTTTGGGGATCCATGGGACATGGGGGAGCTATAGGATGGCCCTGCCGACACTTGGTGACAAGACAAATCGACTAGACATGACCCTACAACAACAATGCAAAGTTGGAATGCATACTCGAATACAAACGTAGACTCAACCAGTATCTGGTACGTGGCGGAGGTTTGATCCGAAGATCGCACTCACGCAAGTGTGCTACCATCCCGATAGGTGTAACCTATCATTCTGGGAACACCTTTTGATATACCGGGTATAGGAATGCAATACGACACCTTGGATCGACTAACCGACTACCCTAGACTTGACTTATCTCAGATACCAATTTGATGCGGGATGGGACGTGAACTTGGGACTCTAGCTCGTGGACGTTCTTAAGCGAGGGAAATATGCGGAGGTGCGCGGTTGAGGAACCGGGAATGAGCCTCAGGTATCGGCTTTCCCGTGTGCTCGAATCAAGTCATGGGACGGGTTCCACTCACTCACTCTCGCAGCGGTGATAAAATTATAACGAGCTAAGTGCAAGTAGATTAATCTACCCCGCCCTCGAACTATGAACATGTACACATAAACATGAACATGTAAAACATGAAATATAGACAATGAAGGGCAAGGGGCGATGGTGAAAAGAAAGAAACTGTGATCGCCACCCAAGGAATAGTAGTAGGAAATAGATGCTATAATGAAATCAAATCTACCACGTACCTTGGGAAATGAGGAAGAAGATGCGACCCGAAGGGAAGCCGCTACCATGTGAGATCGCGCTTGAAAGGATGCGGGGAATCGATCGTGGGTACACCTCCTCTCCTACCAGCCGGCTAGAGGGAGAGGGCCTCACGTCCTATTTATTGTCTCCTGCAAAACAAAGGCATGAAAATGAAAGAACACCCATTAGATTATGAAAGTGTAGCACATGCCCGAAGTGATGAAATAGCATGAAAGAATGGGGGAGAACGCACCGGGGGAAGGTTTTTAACCCCTATAAATGGGTGCAAATGAAAGGTGGGAGTGTTGTGCATGCATGGGATTTGAAATCATAGAATTTGATGGAGAGAATAGAGAGAAAACATTGTGCAAAATGGAGAAAATGCATAAATGTGCAGAAAACTGTGTAAAAACTAAGTGTAAAACTGTGATGATTTATGAAAAGTAAGGGAGAAGAACAAATTGGAGCAAGTATAAAGAGCCCAGAGAGATGGAAATCGAAGAAGATACTCCCCTCTTCAAGATGGAGTCAATGGAGGATGAAGAGGACGCAGGATGACTTTGCCTCGAGCCGACGAAGGGGGCCCCGCCGCACAGGTTCAAGAACTTGTGATGATTTGTAAAAAGTATGGGCGAAGTTAAGAGCGTAAACGATGATAAAATGAAGCAAATGAGGAATCAAATTAAAGCTAATACTTCCCTCAATAGCCTGGGGTCGAATGTTTGAGTGGACGATTCGGCATGGCTTCGCCCCAGGTCAAAGAAGAGCCCCCCCCCCCCCCCCCCCCCGAACTGCGAAATGGGCGAAATTTATAGAAAAAAGGTTGAAAACCCTAACTTTCCCCCATGATTCCCAAGGATAGAGACCACCATATCTCGAGATCTAGGGATCAATCTCGAGATAATAGATAGGATAAGAGATAGGAACAAACGGGACTCTTTTTGGTGGAAGGATCTAGAAGATATTGGCGCTAGAAAGGGGCCTCGAAGCCTAATCTGCCAAGGTTTGTGTTACATGAAAGTGCATAAAACCTGATATTGTGGCCAAGATTCCCACGAATATGTTCCACTAAATTTCGAGTTATATGGCTTAAACTCGAGATAATAGTGGTGGCAAGAGGTGAAAATAAACGGGAAGTGATTTGGTGGAATATTCGAGAGGATAGAGCCTTAGAAAGGTGACCCCGATGAACAGAAATCAACCTTAGAGTCCAGCGGCAAAAAAAATGGAGTTTAGGGTCATCTGGACTCCCTGGGGAATAAACGGTCTATCACGCGGCCGTTCTATGAAGAAATGGCCATAGAAGGACCGCATGGCCAATAAAAATGGTCTAAGAGGTGACCGCCAAACGATAGAGGACGACCGGGAGGCTTCTGGCACAAAAATTGAAGAAACGGTCTTCCTAAGACCATTTTTTGATAGTAGCGATCTCAAGAAGACCGTCTTTTGACATTTTAAAAATAATAAAAATATAAAATATAAAATATAAAAATATAAAAAAATAAAAAGTTACTGTTTACGTGGCCAACTGTTGACCGTTTGCTATAGGAAACAGTCGCCCGATAGGCCATTCCATTCATGAAAGCGGTCAACAATTGACCACTGCTTGGGGTGGCTGCCAAGCTCGCGCGACTTTGGGAATCAGTGGATATCTCGAAAACGGTACAGTATTAGAGAAAGTGGTAGAAGAAGAAATTGTAGATATCGGAAATATGAACAACTTTCATGAAGTATGAAAGATGAAAAATTGATTAGAAGAGAGAGAAAAAGGGGTGAGAATAGAGAAAAATGTTGGCACTTGAAAACGATGGGGAACTAGATAATGGCGTAGAAGAAGAAAATGTAGGGCTTTAAAAATGGAACAACTTTAGTGAAGGACACTTAATGAATAGAGGAGCAGAAGAGGATGAAAAAGGATCCTTTTCAAGACTGCGCAGCAAAAGGGACCGAATGCTTGAGTGAAGTCGACCTAAATGGAGTGTAAGTCGACTTGGAAGGCCGGAAGGTGATAAGATCAGCTCTAGGGCTCTAAGAAATAATGATCTCCATGGCTCAAAGGGAATGGAATAATGAAATGGGCTCGAAATCCATCCAAGGAACGCTCCAAAAAAATGGTTAACTTGGAACATCAGAAATGATGAATAAGAGAAATGACGCAACTTGCAGGCTAAAAACGGGTGTCAACAGATGCCCCTCCTTGATGTCCGCTTTACAAGAGAACGAGCAAAAATGATGCGGAGGTAAAATGGAACGGAGATGGAGCGAAAGTGACAGCGACGTGAAATGGAGATGACGCGGAGATGTAGCGGAGAGAACTAATAAGCGGGCATCAAGGTAAAAAGACAGCTGTTTTAACCAACAAGCGATAGGAATTCTCCGGAAAACGCCGAACTTTTTTTTTTAAATTAAAATAGAAAGAAAAAGAGAAAAAGATGAAGTAATTGTGATAGATTTAAAATGAAAACTTAGTCTTAGGTGTTTTTCGTAGCAGTCCAAGGGGTTGGTTCACTTTCGGGCATGCTTCATTTGCTTTGCTTTTCTTTTTCAGACACATTTGGCATGGCGCTAGAACAAAAAAAGGTCCATCATTTTCCGTCTACAAATATCCAAATTTTGAACTAACGCATAAACAAAGCAAAGAAAAATCTACAGAAGCACTACAAACAAAACAAGAATTAAATGGACAAACCACCATGACTAGATGACAAGAATGAGACATGTCTGGAGAACTAAAATAACAGGAAAAAAAAACACGATTAACCTCATCGGGGACACAATCCACAGACAATGAGGGGGTCGGAAAGAGCACAACTGAAAAGCTGGAAAAAGAGAAAGTAAAATTGAGATAAAATCTAGACAGGAATAACGCTGGCCAACCAGACCGACTAGAAAGATCAGAGAGAACGTTCAAACTCAGAGTGGAATGAGAATCTCTTATCCAAGAGAAATTAAGCTCAATTAACCATTGTTGAGGAGAAACCTTGAATGGATCACGAGACGTGAGTGCTCAAAAAATGACATGATGCATGCTGGGTTAAAATAAAGAAATCATCAAAACGAATACAAATAAAGAATAAAATAGAAAGTACTCAAGGATAATATTGCTAGACTGAGCCAAGATGGGGTCAAGAGTCGTCTGTAACCACAGCGTGCGAGACAGAGTCCGTCGTCCCTCACCCGACTCAACCGAGCGGCCTATCCATCGATTAACCATATGCACCTAGATCATCATCATTTTTGTTAAAGGGGAACATCAGATCCTAGAACACACGGGCAACCAGTCTGTCCTTGAGAGGCTATAATAATGTATATAACATATACTAATACAACAATGAGCAAGGATAGAGAGCCATACCTGACTTACTTGCCAAGCGAAATGGCATTTTTTTTATTTGGATTTTTCTGATTTTTTGTAGATTTTCAAATAAGACAACCAACAACATGAATAAACAAGTACGAATAACATGAAAACATAACAACCAAATGAACTAAAGACAACATAACATAACGAAGAATGAACGAACAAGCAACATATGAAAAACACCACATAAACAAACAACAAGCATGAGAGTGGAGAAAATGGTGGGACATGACAACACACGGTGGGACGACACACACAGTTGGGACCAAATCACAGCGGGACAACACACCATGCAGAACAAAATCACATGCAGTGGAATAGAGATATGTAGGACAATGACATCTAAGATAACCATAGGGGAGATGGCATAACACATGTGAAACAACCACATGGGACAAGGACACATGCAGCACATGGCGGAACGGGACAACACGTGGAACTAGAACATGCATGAGATGACCATAGATGGGATAAGGACACCTGGACGATGACCATAGGGGGACAACACAGAACATGACAAATATGTTCTTCAATCAAGCCCAAGATCTGACGAAGCAGAACCGCCAAGTTCACGATCGTAAGGCAAAATCCTCTCGTAAAGATATGAAGCGAAAGCTGAGCATAAAATGAGCACAAGGTCGAGAAGGACATAGGCTTCAAACTAGATCGAGAGACAAGATTGAACAAGAGAACAGAATCGAAAGATGAGTGTGAACAGGAGACAAGGCGAAAGATGAAGAGCGAGGACGCTTGAACACCTGTGATCTGCACACTTAGCAAATAAATTACGTACATGCCCTCCAGATAAATTGCATGAGAAATAAAAGACATGTTTTTTTAGATTTTTTTACAATTTTTTGATTTTTTTGATTTTGAACAATATTTGATTTTTTTGGAACTTTTGTAATATCTATTTTTTTGAATTTTTATCAATATCTATTTTTTTGAATTTTTGACATCTTTGAATTTTTTTTGAGATATTGAACAATATTTGATTTTTCTAGATTTTGACAATATCTCATTTTTTAGAATTTTTAAAATAGCAATCTGGAGCACCTAAGACGAGCTCAAACTACTGGCCAGGGGTAATCATCCTACCCTTCTCATTAAAGAGCTCCCTTGAGCAGGGCGTGCATATGGGGGTGGCTTACCACAACCAACGGCCTCTAAAGAACGATGCCCCAACTAAGGCCATACCCGGGATACAACCCAGCCTAAGAGGGAGAAGCAGAAGAAAAATTGGAGACAAACTTCATACAGGATGGGAGATATCAGGATTCAGCTTCCTTCCAGGGCACTACCCCTCAAAGATACAGTCTATTGCGTCGGGGCTTTGTGTCTTTGATTTTTAGACCCCCATTTATCAGGCACGCATCCGACCGGGCTCATGGCGTCCCACGGGGAACTGTACTGTCACTCTTGCCATGCCTTCCAATCATAATTTTTCATTGAATTATTTTCTCATTTTGGTAGCCCTTATTGGCCAGATGTTACATGAAAGTTCACTTTTGAGGGTCAAGACTGCCCTTATTTGAGACCTCTCTCGTATTACGGAGTGCATACGTTGGTCATCTCATCCATCCATCTCTTGCCCCTAAACTTGGCCGATTAGAGAAAAGAAAAGACCATTGTGCATACCCATGGTATGGCCAAAGCAGCAGCGGTGTGCCTTAGAGGAATCGGCTATGGCTTGCCGTGAAGTGTGTGAAAAAACCATACTCAAGATAACCCATAACAATCGGGGAAAGAAACTAAACTCCCAGCGCGGAGCTATCACCAGCCTAAGGACGCTACAGAAGCTAACTTTCTTTATTTGACACAAAGTTAATAACTAATTAAACAAAGACTCCTAAAGCCACTCAATCATGTTAAGGAATCGTGTGCAGAAACAATAGAAGTAATGGAAATGAAAGCATGTTTCTTGCACAAAATAAAGATACCTTTGCAAATCCATGGCGTGGAAATCGGCATCCTGAAGCGATCTCGATCATCGATCTTTGAGGAGCGCGAGTAGCTTTGTATTCCTTGCTTGCCAGGATAAAAGATGAAAGGAGAGCAAATGATTTGATTCCTCAACACAGAGGAGTGGCAGACATCATACTAGACGAAGAAGGGATAAAAAGGAAGAGAGACGAGGGCTAGAACTCCATCGTTAAGGCACTGAGGCTCTGATAACAAGGAACCAGATACAGAATAAACATGAATTAACTTAGATCAAGGCGGGCTAAAGCCTCGAAAACAGCAAGAAAGAGGGCAAGAACCCCGAAAGGGTGAGGAGGAAAGAATAAAAAGATGATGAAAGGATTACTGCGAAGATAAGGAAGAAGGAGAATAATCATCCGACGTGGTCGGAGAAAAGGAATAGCGATCACCTGCCAGAGGCGGGGAAGAAGATGCATAAACACCCGAGAAGGTCGGGAAGGGAAATGATAGATACCCGACAAGGTCGGGGAAAGAGCGTGAGGAACACCCGACATGGTCAGGGAAAGGGAACGAGAAGTAGACCCGTGAGATACCCAGGGAGAAGAATTAGAAGAACTCCCGAGATCGAGAAGATAAGATAACATAGGCCGCAGCATAGAAAAATGAAAACGTGGAAGATCAGGCAGCTCCAAACTAGGAAAAGGGAAGCGGGGGTTCACGGACCCAGGAGGAGAGGAGAAGATGATAGAAGTAGGATTGGACGAAGGAAGATACACCACCCAAGGGTGGGAGCTGAGCAATAGAAATGAGGAATGAAAGGAAGAGGAAGAGGATGAAGTGGACCCCTGAGTGCACACTACGCAACCCTTAAACTTACGCCGCCGCCTCTTCTTGGCAGAAACTGTCTTGTAACGGACCCGCTTGGCACAGACCTAGACTTTTGGCCTTCTTATCTTGAAACATCTTTTCATATAACGGGCCCACCTGGCAGACGGCATAGCCCGGTGTTGGCACCGGCTTATTTTCTTGAATTAATCGAGGATTAAGCATAGGGAAATACTCTCTAAATGGAGCAAAACGGCACATCGCCAAAGTTGCTCTACCAGTCAAGTTGTGCTCGAAAATCGAGACGTGTCGCCGGGTCCAGCGGCGTAACATAACAACTGGGGATCGACCCCAAGCAAATGGCACTATGCCAGCCAGTTTCCCTACAACCGGGTCAGTTTCGGGAGTTAGGACAACCTGCCGTACCTTACGGCACTCTGTGAAGATTCGGGGATCATCCTCAGACACCCTGCATACGGCATTATATCACCGACGCTCCAACAACCTGATTAACTCGGGACTCAAAATAGCATGTCGCATCAGGCGACTCTTCACCGAGGAGGGAGGGTCACCCCGACCACCAGACAAACGGCATCATCATGTCGACGCCCCAGTTACCGGGCCCAACCAAGGGTCCTAACCAGCTAGCCGTGACCCGTGGAAACATCAGCAATCGATCGGGCCCACCCTCGATCACTCAGTTTGCGGGTTTACCCGCGTTCAACATAGCTACCCGAGCCGACCCGAGGGCAACCTAACTACAAGCCACGCCACGTGGCGCCCAACAATGTGGTCGGGGTCTACCCTTGAGTTGCCTCCCTCCAGCCCTCTGAAGTCAAAGGAAGACCCGTCAAGGCCAACCGCAAGCTTTAGGAGCTCACATCACCCTTACATGGACCGCACACGCCTGTCGGGAGCTTCCCCAAGCACCTGGTGGACGCGTATGATCTAGCCACCCTGCAGCAAGTCGGAGCTCCACTGAGGACTCCCAGTGGCCCACCGCATCATGCACCACCATCGTGCGGCCTCGCACACAGATCGACCTGTTTATAGTTGGTCAAACCCTCAGTCAACCCTCAGTCAAACCCTAGTCAAACCCTCAGTCAACTTTCAGTCAAATCCCAATCAAACCCTCAGTCAACCCCCAGTCAAACCCTCAGTCAACCCCCAGTCAAACCTCCAGTCACCCCCAGTCAAACCCTTAGTTAACCCCCAGTCAAACCCTCAGTTAACCCTCAGTCAACCCCCAGTAAAACCCTCAGTCAAACCCCTAGTCACCCCTAGTCAAACCACCAGTCAACCCTCAGTCAACCCCACTCAAACCCCCAATCACACCCCAGTCAAACCCTCAGTCAACCTGTAGTCAAACCCGCCTAAACCCCCCATGGGGGGGAGGGTTTACGTGGAACAGCACACCACCCTGGCTGCTCCGCGTAAACCCCCCATTCAATTAAAAAAAATTAATTGAATTTCTTATCAAAAAAGAGAAAAGAACCAGCCCGCCTAAACCACCTCAGGGGGGGTTTACACGGACCAGCCCAGCCCCCCTCGCTGGTCCTCGTAAACCCCCATCCAAGGGGGGTTTACGAGGACTAGCTCAGGACCCCTAGTTGGTCCGCGTAAACCCCTTCCCCTCTCTCTCTCTCAGCCCGTAACCCAAGCACTATTCACTTGGGTTTACGCGGACCAGCTCACCCCCCTTAGCTGGTCCGCGTAAACCCCATGTGACCCTTTACCTTCCACTATAAAAGCCCCCCCTTGGGATCCCAAAGGGCAGGGATGAAGCACCAAATGCATCAAGCATCAATGCAAGGAGCTCAACCCCGGACTACAAAGGTGCGCTAAGGAGAATTGTGTTAGCGCAACAAGAGTGATATAGAAGGGGGGGGATGAATAGATCACTCCCAATTTGTAGAAACTTAGGCGGAAAATAAATTCTACTGCTAACGCACCTCCTTAACCCGTACACAGAGAAATGTAAATGAGAATGAAGAACTGATCACATGGAAGCAAAGAGACAAGCAGATGAAGAGCGCAGATAACAATAGCAAACCACAGAGGAGGCACTCGGTTTTTAGGTGGTTCGATTGCAGTCCGCAATCTACATCCACCCCTCACTCCAACTAGAATGAAGATTCCACTAGACAATGCTAGATCAATGCAGACTCAGTCTGCGAACAACATGCTGCCACACAGCTTGAACACCCAAGGGAAACAAATCCCTCAACCAAGCTCTGCTACCCACAGAACTTGAAACCTGTTCTAGCTCCCAGCTAGAACACAACCGGAGAATCCTCTCCCTTCCTCCACACACCGGAGGGAAACTGTTAATGACAACCAGTCACTAACACCACCAGAGATCACCGATCTCTCTTCCTCTGCAACTCAGAGGGAAACTGGAGTAATACTCCCTTCCTCCACACACCGGAGGGAAACCAATTCAAATCAGAAGGATGAACAAAATGAAACGAAAACAAAGTAGAAACAAAAACCAATGAAGAAGAAATCGGTTCTGAAACCCAATACAAATGTAGCTTCAAATGAAGCAATTCATCAATCCACACACACTGCTCTCTCTCTCGAACAAACTCCTCTCAGATCTGGAACTCTCTGCTCTTTTTCTTTTCTGGATCGTGCAAACTCTCACCAATGGCTTCTGCTTTTCTTTTCACGATCAGACTTCTACTGAAGGATGAAGCTCTATATTTATAGCAGATATTGGCGTGTGGCTGCCAGGTTCCCGCCCATGCACTTTTTGCCAGATCATTTGAATTTCGACCACATGGCAGCATCCTGACTAGGTTGCCATCCGCGTGTCATGCGCCTGTTGTCTTGGATCACGTGCCAAGTGCCAACCTCTGTTCACGTGCCTAATCATCAGCCTGAATCGCCTGCAGACAGACAGAAGTAATGTATATACTTAGTCAGTTCAGGCTATTAACTAGAATGTATATACTTCAGAAACACAACTGAGTAAGTGTGTACAGCGTGAGAGAGTGTACAGACTTACTGAATAAAACGCATGTGAAGGCAGTGTATAGACTTATGAACAATGCATATGAAGGCAGTGTATAGACATGTGAACAATGCATATGAAGGCAGTGTGTAGGCTTATGAAGAACAAAGCAAACAAGCCTTACTAATGTGTAGACTTTACGAAGCCTCACCAGTGTACAGGCTTGGAAAGAGTGTGAGACTCTTAATAAGACTGTGAGCATTTTGTAGACTTGATGCTCAACGGAGATGTATATACTTCGACAAGCTTTAGCCAATGTATAGACTATGCCAGAGTGAGACGATGCATTAGACACTCGGCTGTACAGACTTGGAAAGTTCTGTATGAGATGATCGGCTGTTGAACCGATGTACAGACTCTGGATGTAAAGGTAGTCTGTATAGACTTGAATCGCTTGAAGCGATGTACAGACTAGATGAAGCTCAAGCACTGTGCAGACTTGTGAAGACTTCAGCATTGTACAGACTTGGTGAAGCTCAAGCAGTGTATGGACTTGTGAAGGCTTCAACGTTGTACAGACTTGGTGAAGCTCAAGCAGTGTATGGACTTGTGAAGGCTTCAACGTTGTACAGACTTGGTGAAGCTCAAGTGAATGTATAGACTTGATGAACCACTGTGGATGTGTGGACTTGAGCGAATGAAGCCGATGTACAGACTTGCCTAAGACGCAGCATGAGACGCTGGCTGAGACGGACGCTGTACAGACTTTGAAGAGCAGTTCAATGTATAGACTTAGTGATGTACAGACTTGGCCAGGAAAGCGTAGGGAAATGTTGAGTGTATGGACTTGGCCAAGCGTAGGAACAGATGAGGAGTGTACAGACTTGGCGTTGTATAGACTTGGCTTTGAACGCTTGGGCTGAAGGTAATGTGCAGACTAAGCGATGTATAGACTTTGCCCAAGGAACCGAATGTATAGACTTTGCCACAGTCTAATGTACATGCTTTGCAGAAGTGAACGAGCCAATGTATAGACTTCAAAAGAAGCAGTCCGATGTACAGACTTCAAGGATTCTAGACAACGGACGCTGTACAGACTTGGACTCAAGGAATGTATATACTTAGCATGAAGACTGCCAGTCTATGTATAGACTTTGCTGAAGCTATCTCTGAAGCAATGTTCAGACTTTGTGCAATGTATGTACTTTAGTGTGTGCGAGCCTGTTGACAAGCAATGTGTAGACTTGAGTGTGTGAAGCAGGCGTTGTACAGACTATGCAAGCAGACGCTGGGCGCTGTATAGACTTACACTATCGGATGTGTAGACTTCATGAGAATGCAGTAACCAGTGTATAGACATTAAGCTTGACACTCCAATGTATAGAGTTGAAGATTGGAAGGATGTATAGGGTTGAGCTGAACTGACTTTGGCAATGTGCAGACTTAGTTGGTCGGGCAGTGTACAGACTTAGAATTTTAATACCAGTGTGTAGACTTCAGTTAGAAGGTGCCCGATGTACAGACTTGAAGAAGTTATGCCAATGTACAGACTCAATAGACCAAGCTGGTGTATAGACTTTGGTACCCAGACAAACAATGTACAGATGAGTCGACGCATCAGCGAGGGTGGGTCGACCCACTGCTGTCTATACTAACTAGGCAGAGTGTAGATAGAATCATGATAGCATGCTTATCTGACAACCAAATGAACTGTACTCACTCACATGATGAAACAGCATTAATCTAGAGATAGAAGATTGATTCATAGTGTGAGACATCATCAAAACCATAGGGATGCAACAATCTCCCCCTTTTTGATGATGACAACACTATGAATCAAGCAATATCAAGTTTCAACAAGAAGTTAATACCAGCTGCAACAAGCAGAATAAATTCAAGGCATGCTCATGCAAATGAATTAAACATTCCCTACTACACACTCTCATCTCCCCCATAACTCATGACCATATCTTCCACGAAGCAACATGACTCCCCCAAAGCTCAAGACAAATCCAAGACTGAACTTCTCACTGATATTGCAAACTTCTCTCCCCCTTTGACATCAGCAAAAAGAACTACAGAATGTATGACAGTGCTGGAAACATGAGGACTAAGGGCAGTAACTTCTTAGTGCAGAAAGTCACAAGTAGGTCTTAAGAGAATAAGTGAGTTTCTAATCTCAAGAGAAGATTCTTTAAAGTCCAGTACACAATAGAGATGTAGAATGATTGACAAGTTTATCAGCATACATAGTGGATGATTTAGAGCAGGAGTTCACAAGTATGGTCATATATAGCTGATCATTCAACTATCCCACAAGACAGCAAGAGACGAAATCAGAGAGGTGTTCTCAAGGTATTGAAGACAAGCAATCCATTAGTTGCATAACAACAAGGAATTTATTTGTTGGAGATGATTTTCAAGAAGATCAATGAGTAAGTTGGTAGTTCACTCCTTTGACATTAGAGAGACACCTTGATTAGAGGCCTGAATCCCCAGTTACTCAGAGTGAGTACCTCATTACTTCCCCTTTTTTTATTTATTAAGGAACAGAGTTAGTAACTGTGGCTTTTGACATGAGGAAACACCTTGATTAGAGGCCAGAGTCCCCAGTTACTCACCAGCAAGCCACCATTGCTCTGTCATGTCTTTTCATTCATTTTAAGCATTTGACACCTCATGACATGGGAGAAATATTCATTTCATTGATGAAGCTCCCAGTTTCTCAGTGATCAAAACAGAACATTTTTGTTCAGTTAAGCCCTTGAGTTAAAGAGATAGAATGATTGAAAACAATACCAAAAAGGACTATTTCTTGAATTGAGTCTTGAAGTCTAGATTTCAAGTTGATTGGGTCAGATAACAAGACATACAAGTTTTTGGCCTGAACCAGAATCAATGACAATGTAGGAAGATATACTTTATGCAATTAGTCCAGATCTCTGAAGAAGTACTAAAGAAAAGATTCTAATCTGGAGATTAGAGTCACTGACTTATAGACTTAAGAGATAAGTGACACTCTACTGTCTGAGAGAACCACTCTAGATCAGTCATGCAAGACCAGCAAAGTTACACATCTGGACAGCCCCTTTTGAATCTGTCAAAGAACTTCTCTTCTCACATCACAACTCAGCTCCCCCTAAGACATAGCATTCCTCAATAAAACATTCCAGCATAAACTCAAAGCTTCCCCTTACTCAAAGCATTTTCTGAAAGCTAACCAGTAAGCATTCTGAACTCCCCCTTAAACCAGCAAGAAAGAAGGCTAAACATCTGACAAATACAACTCCCCCTCACAACAAGAACAGGCTTCATAATTAAGACAATTTGTATAAGCCTAATTCTCTTCTCAATGTGGTGAATTTTTCATTATCCAGAGGTTTTGTGAATATGTCAGCAATCTGATTATCTGTGCCTACATGAATCAGTTCAAAATTATTCTTAGACACCTCATCTCTTATAAAATGATGTCTTATCTCTATGTGTTTGGTTCGTGAATGCAAAACAGGATTTTTAGCAATATTGATGGCACTAGTATTATCACAGTAAATTGGTGTACACCCCAGGTCTACTTGGTAGTCCTGAAGCTGGTGTTTAATCCATATTACTTGTGTTCCACAACTCCCTGCAGCCACATATTCAGCTTCTGCAGTAGAGAGGGCCACAGAATGTTGTTTCTTGGAGCCCCAAGACACTAAACACCCACCCAAAAATTCACAATGGCCACTAGTGCTTTTCCTGTCTAGTTTACAGCCTGCATAATCAGCATCTGTGTATGCTACTAAGTTAAGTGTGTGAGATGCAGGAAACCATAAACCAAGAGAATGACTAGCTGACAAATATCTGAAGATTCTTTTAACTGCAGCTAAGTGTAATTCAGTAGGTCTAGACTGATACCTTGCACACATTCCTACACTGAATTGTATATCAGGTCTAGAGGCTGTCAAGTAAAGAAGTGATCCAATCATACCTCGATAAAGTTTGGCATTTACTTCTTTACATGTCTCATCTGCATCCAATGAAGTATTGGTGCCCATGGGTGTAGTAATGTGCTTTAAGTTTTCCATGCCAAACCTTTTGAACAGTTCCATTGTGTATTTGGTTTGGTTGATGAAGCACCCATCTTCTAGCTGCTGTACCTGCAATCCAAGAAAATATTTTAGTTCACCAACCAAGCTCATTTCAAATTCAGCAGACATCATGGTAGAAAATTCATCACATAGTTCATGCTTAGTTGATCCAAATACAATGTCATCTACATATACCTGAACTATGATGAGATCTCTGTTTATGCCTTTGGTGAATAAAGTTTGATCAACTTTACCTCTTTTGTAGCCCTTGCTGATCAGAAATTCAGACAGCCTTTCATACCATGCTCTTGGAGCCTGCTTTAGACCATACAAGGCTTTGTTTAACCTGAACACTTGGTTAGGTTGAGGAGAATATTGAAATCCAGGAGGTTGTTCAACAAAAACTTCTTCTTTAATGACTCCATTTAAAAAGGCACTTTTAACATCCATTTGTTGGAGTTTTATATTCTTTGAGCATGCAAAGGCAAGCAACAATCTTATAGCTTCCATCCTAGCAACAGGTGCATAGGATTCATCAAAGTCTACACCAAATTCCTGACAGTAGCCTTTGGCTACTAATCTGGCCTTATTCCTCGAGATGATTCCATCTTCATTCATCTTATTTTTGAACACCCACTTGGTTCCTATGATATTTATACCATCTGGTCTTGGGACAAGCTCCCAGACATTATTCCTTTCAAACTGACCTAATTCCTCACTCATAGCATTGACCCAAGCTTGATCAGCTAAGGCCTCTTCTACTGTTTTGGGTTCAATTTGTGAGACTAATGCAATTAAGTCATCATTATTCACATTTCTAAAATGAGACCTAGTCCGAAGAGGATCTTCAGGATTGCCTATGACTTTATCTAAAGGATGGTCTTTAAGAAATCTGATATTTGTTGAAGACTCACCTGTTTCTCTTGGCCCTTCCTGATTGGGGGAATTTGTTTCTCCACTTGGCTGAGTCTTCTCTTCTTCCTGTTGGTCTTCTAGAAAATCTCCACCATGATTGGAATCCCTGTCAAGACTTTCAACATTAGAGACATCTTTCTTTTCACTAAAAAGGATGTGTGGAGACTCTTCCACTTTCTGATCTGATATGTTAAATACCCTATATGCCCTTGACACTTCAGAGTAACCCAAGAATATTCCAGGTGAACTCTTGGCTTCAAACTTGTCTAAATCTTTCTTATCATTGTTATGAATAAAACATTTTGCTCCAAAAATTCTGAAATGAAACAAGTTTGGTTTCTTACCTTTTAGAAGCTCATAGGGTGTTTTCTTGTGTATGGGTCTTACCATGGCCCTGTTGATTATGTAGGTTGCTGTATTGGCCGCTTCTGCCCAAAACCTTCTAGGTAATTTACTTTCAATCAACATGGTTCGGGCCATCTCCACCACAGTTCTATTTCTTCTCTCCACAATCCCATTCTGTTCAGGTGTCCTGGGAGAAGAAAACCTGTGAGTTAGTCCCTCTTTTTCACAAAAATCAGTAAACATGGAGTTTTCAAACTCACCTCCATGGTCAGAGTGAATAGAACAGACCTTGTATTTCCCTTCTTGTTTGACCTTATTGAAAAACAGATTAAACTTTTGAAATGCATCACTCTTATTTGCTAAGAAAAATATCCATGAATATCTAGAGAAGTCATCTATGATGACATAGCCAAACCTGTTTCCATTAAGACTCTGAGTTCTAGTGGGACCGAAAAGGTCCATATGAAGTAGTTCCATTGGTCTAGAAGACAATGGCTCAGATCTTAATTTAAAGAAATTTCTGGTCTATTTACCTAGAGCACAGGCATCACATGCTTTTGATATTAAGTTGAATTAAATTCTAGGCATGCCTCTAACTAAATCATGCTTGACCAATTTATTTAAAGTTGAAAAGCTAGCATGACCTAGACGTCTATGCCATTCAAAGGCATCATTTTCAGAATTGGCAGATAAGCAAATAGTAGATTCAGATTTCTCATCTAAGTCTACAATGTAGACATTATTAATCCTGTTGGTTACAAATTTAACCATGTCAGAATTTGTTTCAAGGATTTTGCATGAACTATCATCAAATACAACCCTGTGACCCCTGTCACATAATTGACTAATGCTAATCAGGTTGTGTTGAAGCCCTTCCACAAGTAAGACTTTTTCAATGGAGTTTGTGGAAGACTTACCTACTGTTCCAACTCCAATTATTTTACCTTTGTTCTTTCCTCCAAACTTGACCAGACCCCCTGGCTTCATCTCTATCTTGCTAAACTTGGATCGGTCTCCTGTCATATGCCTGGAGCAGCCACTGTCGAGGTACCACTTGTTGTCTTCAGCTGCCAGGCCGACCTACACAGATACATCAAGCAGAGTGATTTGGAACCCAAGATGAGTTGGGTCCAATGACATTGTTCAAATCTCTGATCAAGTGTTTAGGTATCCAGATTTGTTTCAGCATGGTTTTCTCTGGCACCTTCCTTTCTGGTTTATTAAAGTTGAATCCAGCTGAACTGGAGAAGTGAGTTCTATTCCATTCATTAGTCTTCCTATTCCTAGGAAATTTCCTGTAGGCTTGTTGATTAGCATATCTTTGACCATGAAAGTTATTTCTCCAGTAGGTCCTGTTTGGACCCATCTGATTGTTGTAATTCCAGCTCTTATTCTGATTTACTTTCTTGGTCCATCTACCATTTGTGTTCTGGTGAGTGGGCTTAGTGTTATTCTTCATAAAATTCATTCCCATCTTAAATGGTTGTCCAGTACTGGTTTTTGTGTTTTCTTTAGGACTTTGAATTTGCTTAGAGCTGTTTGAGCTGGATGGTGTGTCCAGCTTTTCTTTTCCCTTCTCTGGGCAGAAGGTGATGGTCTTGAATTGCAAGGGTCTCTTGTTGGTTGGGTCATAGCCTAGACCTTCCTTATTGAAATTGACCCTAGTCCCTAGTATAGCATCTAAGCTAGTCTTTCCTTGGACAAACTTTTCTAAGACTTTCTGTTTGTCTTCCAGCTCCTTTTGAAGGGACTCAGAATTTTTTAGGAGTTCAACATTTACTTTCTTCACAGCTTCATATTTCTCTGAATTCACTCTAATTTCATTCATGCTTTCTTCAATTTTAGTTTTGAATTCATTGAGCTATTTTTGACTTTCTTGAGTTTCTTCCTTGAGCTTATCATTTTCTTTCCTTAGTGAGGTCATTTCTTCTAGTTGTTCTTTTAGCTTCTCATTTTCCTCACAGACCAGAGTTTGTTCTTCAACATTTGTGTTAAATTTTCTTTTCAGAACTCTGTGCTCTTTGCTAAGAGAATTAAATTTATCTAGCAAGTCACCATAAGCATCCTCCCAATCATCAATTGAGAAATTTTCAAAAACGTTTATTACCTCCTCTTCACTGTTTGCCATGAGGCAAATTCCATCTTCATATTCTTCTGAGGAAGCGTCTTCGGGGTCTTCTTCTTCCTCGCTCCATGTGCAGACCATCGCCTGTGGCTTCTTCTTCTTCTGCACCTTTATGTTTTTCTTCTGAGGATAGGGACCCTTCTTCTGGAGGTCTGGGCATTCTCCTTTCATATGTCCCTGTTTGTTACAATTAAAACAAGTCAGTCTCTTAGGATTTCTATCCCTGTAACTAGTAAATTCAGCACTCTTGTTGAAAGAGTGTGGCTTCTTCTTCCTAAAGGTCTTTCCCTTTTTCTTCAAAAATTTTCTGAACTGTCTAGTGAGCATTGCCTGCTCCTCCTGGTCGAGATTTGACAAACCTTCAAGCTCGGACTCAGACTCGGGGCTACTGCTGCTGCTCCCGCTGTTGCTACCCTTATTGCGGGATGCTCTTAGAGCCACATTCTTACCCTTCCTCTCACTTCCTTCTCCACCTCCTTTGAAATTCATCTCATATGTCATAAGAGATCCTATGAGTTCATTCACAGTCAAGATAGTCAGATCTTTTGACTCCTCAATCACAATGGCCTTAGTGTGCCATGCCGGGGATAAAGATCTAAGGATTTTCCTGACTATATCTGCCTCAGCAAGATCCTTCCCTAGCCCTTTAAGTGTGTTTGTGATCAAGGACAACCTGGCATACATTTCAGTTATATTCTCATCTGCATTCATTTTGAACATTTCATACTTAGAAGTGTAGAGGTTTACCTTCGAGGCTTTCACTTGAGCTGTACCTTCATAGATCAATTGCAGCTCATCCCACATTCGCTTGGCAGTTCTGTATGCAGATATACGGGCATATTCCTCTGGATGAACAGCACACTAGATGATGTTCAGCGCCGTCCAGTTGAGTGAGGAGAGCTTGACATGGTCATCTGTCCAAGCGTCCTCGTTTGGTGGCAGATCATATGGCCCCACCGTGATTACTCTCCACAGTTTATGACTCTGAGCCCTGATGAACACTTCCATCCTGTTCTTCCAAAACAGATAGTTACTACCATCGAAATAAGGAGGGCGACTAATGGATTGACCTTCGGCCATGAAGGTTCTAGGACCACTAGCATTTCCTTGACCGTTCGTCCACATGGCGTAAACCTGCTCTGATACCAAGTGTTAGCGCAGCAAGAGTGATATAGAAGGGGGGGATGAATAGATCACTCCCAATTTGTAGAAACTTAGGCGGAAAATAAATTCTACTGCTAACGCACCTCCTTAACCCGTACACAGAGAAATGTAAATGAGAATGAAGAACTGATCACATGGAAGCAAAGAGACAAGCAGATGAAGAGCGCAGATAACAATAGCAAACCACAGAGGAGGCACTCGGTTTTTAGGTGGTTCGATTGCAGTCCGCAATCTACATCCACCCCTCACTCCAACTAGAATGAGGATTCCACTAGACAATGCTAGATCAATGCAGACTCAGTCTGCGAACAACATGCTGCCACACAGCTTGAACACCCAAGGGAAACAAATCCCTCAACCAAGCTCTGCTACCCACAGAACTTGAAACCTGTTCTAGCTCCCAGCTAGAACACAACCGGAGAATCCTCTCCCTTCCTCCACACACCGGAGGGAAACTGTTAATGACAACCAGTCACTAACACCACCAGAGATCACCGATCTCTCTTCCTCTGCAACTCAGAGGGAAACTGGAGTAATACTCCCTTCCTCCACACACCGGAGGGAAACCAATTCAAATCAGAAGGATGAACAAAATGAAACGAAAACAAAGTAGAAACAAAAACCAATGAAGAAGAAATCGGTTCTGAAACCCAATACAAATGTAGCTTCAAATGAAGCAATTCATCAATCCACACACACTGCTCTCTCTCTCGAACAAACTCCTCTCAGATCTGGAACTCTCTGCTCTTTTTCTTTTCTGGATCGTGCAAACTCTCACCAATGGCTTCTGCTTTTTCTTTTCACGATCAGACTTCTACTGAAGGATGAAGCTCTATATTTATAGCAGATATTGGCGTGTGGCTGCCAGGTTCCCGCCCATGCACTTTTTGCCAGATCATTTGAATTTCGACCACATGGCAGCATCCTGACTAGGTTGCCATCCACGTGTCATGCGCCTGTTGTCTTGGATCACGTGCCAGGTGCCAACCTCGGTTCACGTGCCCAATCATCAGCCTGAATCGCCTGCAGACAGACAGAAGTAATGTATATACTTAGTCAGTTCAGGCTATTAACTAGAACGTATATACTTCAGAAACACAACTGAGTAAGTGTGTACAGCGTGAGAGAGTGTACAGACTTACTGAATAAAACGCATGTGAAGGCAGTGTATAGACTTATGAACAATGCATATGAAGGCACTGTATAGACATGTGAACAATGCATATGAAGGCAGTGTATAGACATGTGATGAATGCATATGAAGGCAGTGTGTAGACTTATGAAGAACAAAGCAAACAAGCCTTACTAATGTGTACACTTTACATAGCCCAGCCACTATGTAGACTTCACGAAGCCTCACTAGTGTACAGGCTTGGAAAGAGTGTGAGACTCTTAATAAGACTGTGAGCAGTGTGTAGACTTGATGCTCAACAGAGATGTATAGACTTCGACAAGCTTTAGCCAATGTATAGACTATGCTAGAGTGAGACGATGCATTAGACACTCGGTTGTACAGACTTGGAAAGTTCTGTATGAGACGATCGGCTGTTGAACCGATGTACAGACTCTGGATGTAAAGGTAGTCTGTATAGACTTGAATCACTTGAAGCGATGTACAGACTAGATGAAGCTCAAGCACTGTGCAGACTTGTGAAGACTTCAGCGTTGTACAGACTTGGTGAAGCTCAAGCAGTGTATGGACTTGTGAAGGCTTCAACGTTGTACAGACTTGGTGAAGCTCAAGCAGTGTATGGACTTGTGAAGGCTTCAACGTTGTACAGACTTGGTGAAGCTCAAGTGAATGTATAAACTTGATGAACCACTGTGGATGTGTGGACTTGAGCGAATGAAGCCGATGTACAGACTTGCCTAAGACGCAGCATGAGACGTTGGCTGAGACGGACGCTGTACAGACTTTGAAGAGCAGTTCAATGTATAGACTTAGTGATGTACAGACTTGGCCAGGAAAGCGTAGGGAAATGTTGAGTGTATGGAGTTGGCCAAGTGTAGGAACAGATGAGGAGTGTACAGACTTGGCGTTGTATAGACTTGGCTTTGAACGCTTAGGCTGAAGGCAATGTGTAGACTAAGCGATGTATAGACTTTGCCCAAGGAACCGAATGTATAGACTTTGCCACAGTCTAATGTACATGCTTTGCAGAAGTGAACGAGCCAATGTATAGACTTCAAAAGAAGCAGTCCGATGTACAGACTTCAAGGATTCTAGACAACGGACGCTGTACAGACTTGGACTCAAGGAATGTATATACTTAGCATGAAGACTGCCAGTCTATGTATAGACTTTGCTGAAGCTATCTCTGAAGCAATGTTCAGACTTTGTGCAATGTATGTACTTTAGTGTGTGCGAGCCTGTTGACAAGCAATGTGTAGACTTGAGTGTGTGAAGTAGGCGTTGTACAGACTATGCAAGCAGACGCTGGGCGCTGTATAGACTTACACTATCGGATGTGTAGACTTCATGAGAATGCAGTAACCAGTGTATAGACATTAAGCTTGACACTCCAATGTATAGAGTTGAAGATTGGAAGGATGTATAGGGTTGAGCTGAACTGACTTTTGGCAATGTGCAGACTTAGTTGGTCGGGCAGTGTACAGACTTAGAATTTTAATACCAGTGTGTAGACTTCAGTTAGAAGGTGCCCGATGTACAGACTTGAAGAAGTTATGCCAATGTACAGACTCAATAGACCAAGCTGGTGTATAGACTTTGGTACCCAGACAAACAATGTACAGATGAGTCGACGCATCAGCGAGGGTGGGTCGACCCACTGCTGTCTATACTAACTAGGCAGAGTGTAGATAGAATCATGATAGCATGCTTATCTGACAACCAAATGAACTGTACTCACTCACATGATGAAACATCATTAATCTAGAGATAGAAGATTGATTCATAGTGTGAGACATCATCAAAACCATAGGGATGCAACAAATTGTGTGTGTTTGCTAGGCTCACGCTGAGGGCATGCCGCATATGCATCCCTCATACGGCATCTAGCCCAAACACCAGTCTCTGGGAGATTTGTGTGTGTGTTTGCTAGGCTCATGCCGAGGGCATGCCGCATGAGCATGCCTTATACGGCGTCAAGCCCAAACACTCACCTTCGGCCCCCTGTTGTGATAGGTCATCTCGATAATTATGCATGACCCCAGCTTTTGCTTGGTGAAAGCACTTTGCTTGGGTCCTGTCTCGATACTCATGCACGACCATGATGTCGCTGCTTAAGAGCGCCATGCACAGTCCCTGCATCAATGATCGTGCACCATCAAACATCGCTCGATCGAGGCACCATGCTCAATCTCTACCTCGACATTCGCGCACGACGCAGACGTGGATTGATGAAAGCATCCTGCCCAGTCTCTGTCCCAACGGCCGCACACCATCAGTCATGGCTCGACCGAGGCAGCCCGTCGGGTCCTCTACTTCGAAAAGCGTGCCCTCAACACTATCACTTGGACAATGGGCATACTTCACAAGTCATGATGCAAGATGAGGTGTCAGGCCCCTGCCTCTATAAATGGGCCCCGAGCACGACCATCGAGGTCTCCCGACGCCTACCTCCTTCAGTCACAACGGTGCCACCGGCACCCGACTGCCAACTACCCTAGTCACAAAGGTGCCCCCGGCACCCGAACACTCAACAACTCCAGTCACAACGGTGCCGTCGGCACCCGACTACCCAGCTACTCTAGTCACAACGGTGCCGCCGGCACCCGACTACCCAGCTACTCCAGTCATAACGGTGCCATCGGCACCCGACTACCCAGCTACTCCAGTCACAATGGTGCCCCCGACACCCAACTGCCAGCTACCTCAGTCACAACGGTGCCGCCGACACCCGACTACCCAGCTACTTCAGTCACAACGGTGCCCCCGGCACCCGACCACTCAACAACTCCAGTCAAACGGTGCCCCCGGCACCCAACTGTTAGCTACTCCAGTCACATCGGGGCCTTCGGCACCCGACCACTCAGCCACTCAGTCACAACGGTGCCCCCGGCACCCGACTGCCAGCTACTCCAGTCACATCGGGGCCCACGGCACCCGAGCACTTAACTTCCCTAGCACAATGGTGCCTACGGCACCCCTACTACCCCGACCTCGACACTGCTTCATGTCGGGAATACATTGTTACGCCCCTCGGGCGCCATCCTGCTAAGTCATAGGTCCTCTGACGGTCGTCACGTACAAATGCGGAAATACACGCACAATAATGCAATGACCCGGGGACCATCATGAATGTCGGAATTGTCCTGTGGCTTGCAAGCAATTGTAATCGTGCTCTCACGCCCCCATATAAATGCCTTTCATGGCATATAAGTCATGTAATCTAGTCAGGGAGCGGATCCCCCTCCTCGCCAGAACCAGTCTCTCTGCCCCCAGTTATCCCTGTTGTGTTGCTGTTTCCCTGTCACTGTTTCACGGACTAAACCCTCCCGATGTTGCGGCTACCAAGGTCCCTGACTCTCTCTTCGGTAGTAGAAACAAAGGTATTCAGATTCAATCCGATTTAAAATAAACACTGGTTGCTTGGGGCCAGTGGGGAAAGACGTCCAGTACACGAATCCCCATAATCACCTGCGCACTCACACCCATGGAACCCCTTCTATCCACGTGTTGCCCGATCCCTCGAGCCATGTGCCGCGTCCTGGCGACGCTTCCCCGGTCAATCCTTGGATCCATAGGTGTTTGTCGAGAAATCGACTGGCACGCCTGCATTCCACCCAGCCATCCCTGTCCCAGTCTCCCAGAATGATGAACCATACGCCATACCTTCCAATGTGTTCCCATCGTTCTCTCTGCCTTCTTCTCAACACCCTCGGAATCCCCGCGCGCCCAGTCAACCTATCTCAGCCTTCCGTAAAAGGCAAGTGTACACCCCCACCGCGAGGACAAAACGACAAGTGACTCCCTGCGATCGCAAACAAAGATGGCACACCCGGTGGGACGTCTCCTACCTTTCTTCTTTCTACCGAAGAAGAGTTAAACCTCTCAAGTGCTTGCCACAATGCCCTCACCTTTTATTATCGAAGAGGAAGAGGTGGGCCCCCATCTAGCATGCAACATGCGACCGGTCGTCATCGAGCGACCAACCTGCACCAGCAACAGCAACAACAAACCAGTGGCGACAGTGACCTGCGGTCCAATCGTCATCGCCATCCACGCTGAGCACGTACGGTTGGCAACACCAACCTTGTTCCGCAATGCTGCTTCGACTTTCGGCTTGCCCTGATTCTCGGGCGCCATTGCCATGGCCGACAAGCAGCCCAGTCCGGCTACTGCCCATACAGGCAGCTGTCCCCTCTTCTCCTCTAGCAACAGAGACCCATGCGGTCATTGACCCCTGAGTCCCCAGCTCCGCAAACACCCGACACAGGCTTTCTGCCCCGGGTCCGTGGCTCCTCAGCACCTCACTCGGGCTCTCAGCTCCGAGTCCCAGCCAAGCCTACCCCCAGCATGGGTTTTCGACCCCGAGGTCAAGGCCTCCTAGCATGCTATTCGGGCCTCTCGACCCGAGTCTCCAACGAGCCGACACTCAATACGGGCTTTCAACCCCGAGTTCGAGGCTCCCCAGCATCTGGCTCGGGTAGACGACCCTGGGTCTCATCAAGGTCGATCGCCAATGCGGCCTCTCTGCATTGGGCCCCTGGCCTCCCAACTTTACAACGGGGACTTTACCCCTACGATCCAGTAATTCCAACTCCCAGCAAAGGGTTTCCTCTTTGGGACAAGGTCGCCTCAACACCTAAAACGGGCCTCTAGCCCGGGGTTTCAGTTCCAGCAACACCCGTGACGGGCTCCCAGCCCCGGGTTCCAGCTTCAGCAACATCCATGACAGGCTCCCTGTTGTGCCCCTGTGGTTTTGATGATGGTTTTGATGATTGGTTGTTGATTTGAGTTAATCAAATGTTCAGTCATCTTGCTGCTCAGTTTAGTTTAATATATTTTGATGTTCAATCATGTTAACTAATGCATAAAGCATTCATTGCTACACTCTGTCTGCACAGTTGTCACTGCAGTGCGTCAACTCAGTGTGCCGATGCGTCGACCCCTTGGTCATATTTGTATCTGTCCATACAGTAGTGCGTCAACTCCTTGAGCTGATGCGTCGACGCTTCAGTTCAGTTTCTTCATTTGATGAAGTCTATACATCATCAGTTGATCATCAAGAATATACGTTGCAGCGTCAACTCATTGGGCTGCAGCGTCAACTCAGCAAGTATGCACATCAGTCTTCACATGCTAAGTCTGTACAGCCTACGTCTCATGCAGCGTCAACGCTGTGAGCATTCTCAAGACATTAGCGTCAACGCTATAAGTGTGTACATCGCTTTCACGTCACCAAGTCCATACATTTGTCCTCCTTCAAAGTCTGTACAGCCGCTGGTCTAGCTTCATGAAGTCTGTACATCAGACTGTTACAGGAAGTCTGTACATTGTCCGTCTTCCTTAGCGTCTTGATAGTTGATGTCTATACATTGGCCTCCATGCTCCTAAGTCTATGCATTACTGTTCATGCATCAGTCTTCATAAGTCTGTACATTGGACTGTCTCTCTCAGCGTCTCATGGCATGAGGTCTGTACACTCGAATTGTCCTTGATCTGGTCAAGTGTATACACTCTCTCACTGTAGCTTTCAGCTATTCAAGTCTATACACTGGACTGTTAGGTCATGTCTATACAACGTGGGCTTCAGTTCTTCAAGCCTACACATCGACTGTTCATGCAAAGTCTAGACATTCGATCAAGTTTGTACATTGGTCTTGGCATATGCATTCATAAAGTATATACACTCTTCGGTTGACTTCAACTGAAGTCTGTACATCGGCATGCATTACATCAAGTGTGTACATTGCATAGCATGTTGCGTCTAAGTCTATACATCACTGTAGCATGCACTTCATGAAGCCTATACATTCTCAGTCTTTGCACACGTTCAGCCTGAAGTCTGTACAGCCTTGGCAAATGTTCCTAAGTCTATACATCAGTCCTCAAGTGTTACAAGTCTGTACATTGGCCATCAAAGCCCTCAAAGTCTGTACATCCTTCAAGACTCTCAAAGTCTGTACAGCCTGCTTTGTCGATTCAGATTTCAAAGTCTATACAGCGTTCGTCTCAGCCACCGTCTCTTTCAGCGTCTCACGCTTGCAAAGTCAATACTCTGGTCGGTGGAACAAAGTCTGAACATCCTTCAGTGAACTTCGAAGTCTATACATTGGGAGCCTTTTACCTACGTTCAGTTCTGAAGTTTGTACATCCTTCAATGAACTTTGAAGTCTATACACTGATTCACTGTTCATCGCCTTTGGGCATCAAAGTCTGTACATCGCCTTCAGACTTTCAAGTCTATACACTCCATGATCTTCCAAGGTTGTACATCCACAGTGTATCTTCAAAGTCTGAACATTGTCTCACTCCGTCAAAGTCCATACATTTGTTTTCTCTTCAAGTCTGGACATTGGCTTCATATCATAGAGTCTGTACATTGGGTTCAACGTTAACATGAAGTCTGTACACTGGTTTCTCTGGCACGTTAACACTAAGTCTATACACTTCATTATTGTTGCTGACATGGTCGACGCCTGAAGCTTAAAGCGTCCACGCATCAGTAGACGAAGCTTTCACGATGTCTTCTATTGCGTTAACGCCACAAGCAAGCAGCGTCGACGCAGCAGTTAAAGAAGCAGAAACTCTTACAAGCGACGAAGCTTTCACGATATCTTCCACTGCGTCAACGCCATCAACAAGCAGCGTCGACGCAGCGGCTTAAGAGACGCCAGTATACAAATGTACATGTCTTCAATGCGTCAACGCAACATGCTGATAACGTCGACGCAGCACGCCCATCTGTTGAAGACTTGATCACTGGACTGCCGATACCGTTGCGTCAACGCAGCAGGCTGATGGAGTCGACGCAGCGGTTAAAAAGGTTGAAGATCTCTGATGGCTGCGTCAACTCTTTGGAGCAAGTGAGTTGACGCCATCTAACTCCAGTTGCTGAGCGTACTGGTGCTGGGCACGTGATCCGAGGATAAGGAGAGTGCCCAGATGAGGACACGTGTTCTGACAGCCTGCTGGATGCTGCCACGTGGTCCGAATTCTTAGGGCGGGAACTGTGGAAGCCACACGCGCCCTCTGCTGCTGCTGCTGCTGTATATAATGGAGCCTTCGTCTTCCGATGAAGGTTGATCGAAGAAAAAGCCTGGAGAGCAGAAAAGCCCTTCGATCCAGAAAAAGAAAAGAAGAAGAAAAGGAGAAGAAGAAGAAAGAGAGAGATCGTGATCGAAGCCTTGAGAGCAATTGCAGAAAAGCAGTAGTGCTGAGAGTTCGATCCAGTGAGAAGAGAAGAAGAAGAAAAAGAAGAGTGGCAGAGTGAGAGAAGCAGCAGAAGTAAAAAGAGAAAGAGAGAGAGCTCGCGAGTGAGAGAAGGAAGCAGAGAAGAAAAGGAAGAGAAAGAAGAAGAGAGAACGAGAGATAGGAAGCTTCATCTGAAGATCTATCTTCACTGGACCGTGGATCAGATCCAGGCCAGTCAGCTCTGTTGAGAGCCATATTGTGCATTTCGTCTTTCAGCTTTCTGTTTGCTGAAGTTATTTTCATTTCGTGTTTTTGTTTCTCCATTTTCATTTGGTTATCTTGTTCTTCCGATTGCCCTGCTGGGGATCGGGTTCCTCCTGTTGGTTCAGGAGAAGGGAGATCTGATCTCCGGGTTACAAGTGACAGGTTGTCACTTGTGGGTTCCCTCTTGTTAGAGGAAGGGACGCTAGTCCTCCGGTTCTGGGCTTGTGGTTGCAAGTCCAGTGGTCCCTCCTGGTCTGGAGGAAGAGAGGTCTTCGACCTCTAGTTTCCAAGTGGCTGGGAGTCACTTGGGTGTCCCTCCGGTTGGGAGGAAGAGGGGAGGCTGTTCCCCTGGTCAAGCTGTGTGGCAGCAACTGTTTGCAGACTAAGTCTGCGTTCTAGCTTGAGCTAGTGGAAGCCTCACTCCGGTTGGGAGTGAGGGGTGGATGTAGGTCTGTGGACCGAACCACCTAAAAATCTATTGTGCAGTGGTTTGATTGTTTGCTTTGCTTCCGCTAGATGCTTGAATAGGCACGCTCCAAGTGTTTGTATTTGAGTTGAATCGAATTGGTTCTATTCTGTGTCTATCTCTAGCATCCAAGTTTTTGTTTGGCCATTATACATAGAAGGATACATTCACCCCCCTCTGTATCCGGGCCTAGCACCCTAACAGTTGGTATCAGAGCGGGTGTCTGCATACAAGGTCCAGCGACCTGCAGATCGATCTTGCAGTCTTAGGTGCTAATTTGTTTTAGTGCATCAATATTCTTGTTGCATTGAATTTATCGGCTATCTGTTTCAATGGCTTGTCCACCCGTCTTTAGTGGTTCTGATTTCAACCAGTGGCACAGTGCTTTACGTAATTATGTCAAATCGGTGAATCCAGACCTGTGGAAAGTAATTTCACATGGTCCTCATGAATTACCAAAGAAAAAGTCCAAATGGACTGACAGTCACGAATCAATGTATGAGGAGAATCAGACAGCTATAAATCTGATGAAAGCAGCCACTGACAAAGCCTTTCACTCATGTTTCCTTGATTGCAGATCTGCAAGGGATATGTTGGAGATGATGAAGAGAGCCGGGAAAGGAAATCAAACAAGCTGCATGATGGCCAACAGAAGCGATCAAGGCAGCAATCAAACTGAAGAAGAAGATGATGACGAGGTAAATCTCTTCGAGAATTTCTCTCTAGAAGATTGGGAGAATACATATGCTGAATTATTTAAATCTCATGAACTGTTAAGAAAACAGTATAAAAAATTGAAGAAGGGTACTGGTTTAGATAGTTCAAGCTCTCCTTCTAGAAATTGTGTTGAATTGAAAAATATTCATGGTGCTTGTATGACTGATCTTCAAATGTTGAAGAAACAAATTTCATTATTGAAAACTGAGAATCAAGATCATGTGAAATAAATCTCTGAACTTGAAAAGAAGCTTAGTCTAGCTAGTCATGATTCTGTTCAGAGCAAGGATTTGCTGAAAGAAATTGAATGTGTTAAGTCTGAATTAAACAAGCTGAAATCTGAAAATGATTCTCTTAGAGAGTTCTCCAATAAAAATGATGAAAAATTTGAGAAACTTAAACAGGAGAACACATTGCTGACTGAAAAATTGAATGTCATAAAATCTGTAAACATAGAATTACAGAAAGATCTGGAGAAAACAGCAAAAAGAATTAAAGGAATTTGAGACTGGAAGAAAACATGAAGTCAATTCAGAAGATCAACTTCTAATAAATGAATTGGTTCAAAATGATAAGCTTAAAGAAGAAGTTGAAAAATTAAAATTGTTAAACAGTGCCATGTCTGAAAGACTTCTCACATTGGAGAAAGGAAAAGTCACTTGTACAAACGAAACTGATGAAGTAGATGAGCTGAGAAAGGAAATTGAAAAATATAAAACAACTAACAAAGTTTTGAATGAAGTTGTCAACTACAGTGAACAAGAGATTGCAAGCTACGAAATAAATATTGTATCTCTCGAAAATGAGATTCAAGACTTGAGGAAATCCTTGTCTAAATTTGTTGATGGGCAAGAAAACCTAGACAAGCTGCTAGGTGTAAAAGTCAATGTCAAAAAGGAAGGGTTGGGCTACAATAATCTAAATAAAAAGGCTTTGCAGAACAAAGTAATGACATCCTTTGTAAATGCTTCAAACGTAGCCAGAATATCAAAAGATAAACAGCCCATTGTTCAGAAAATACTGGGAACAAAGATTAATTTTAAGAAAGAAGGACTGGGTTACAGTCCAGTCATGAGGAAGGCTGATGGAGCCAACCTGAAAACTATCTTTGCTAAATCCTCTGAACAGGAGAAGCCTTCTACTTCATCTCCACCTCAGTACAAGGCTAAGAAAACAGAAAAACAAAATAAAAATCATAAAACATCAAAAATTCAAAGGAACAATCTGCATGCTAAAAACCCATCAGATAAATGCCATGTTTTTAAGAAATCAAATGGCTCATGTCATTATTGTGGTAAGTATGGACATTTTATGAGTAACTGTTTTGTGATGAAAAAGGATGACAAAAAGCATGCTAGAAAATCTGTGTCTGCTCAGAAAAGGAGTGTCACATGTTCTAATTGTGGTAAATTAGGACACTCAATTGTTCATTGCTGGTTTGCTAGTGGTAAGAAAACCTTTTATTCATATCATGCTAAATTCCCTGCAAACCAACATGTTTTTAATAAAAACAAATCTGTTTCAATGAACCAGCATATCATCTGTTTTAATTGCAACAAAAGGGGTCACAGGGCCTCTGAATGCTGGTCAGGCTTTTTTGAAAGAAATTCTATTTCATGCTTTGAATGTGGAATGGATGGCCACAGGGCCATTGATTGTTGGCATGCCCAAGGAGGCTATGGTAATAATGAACTCAATTTTAAAAAGAATGCCTCTTATTGCTCTCACTGTAGAAAGCATGGCCATACAGTCAAGGTTGGCATATTCAGGGTAGAAATGTGAATCTCAAACATGCTAAATTCCCTGTAAGACAATTTACAAAACTTTCATGTTATAACTGTGGGAAGCCAGGTCACAGGGCTGCAACCTGTTGGCTGGCAGGATATCAAAGCCAAACTGGTTTTGGCAAACAGAATTTTTATTCTATTAACAAGAAATCTCATGCTTATGCACATAGAATTCATGCTAACAAGAATGTGCATAAATCAGATCTGAAAACTGCTCCTAGAAATGTGCTGAGAAAACCTGCTAGGAGTAATATTGTTTTGTCAGGACCCAAGACTTCTTGGGTACCTGTTTGTGTAAAATAACATTGCTATGAAGGTGTGCCTTGGGACTGAAATAAAAAGGGGTAATGATCCAAGGCACTCAAGAAGAAAACCCCATACTGAACTTTTCAGGTAAACTTCCTGCTCTTCTTGTTTTTAATTTTAATGCATAGCAAGTTAAATCTGTTTTTGCATTTTCATTCATCATTTGCCATGTGCATTATTTTCTGATCATGCATTTGCTGAGAGTTCTGTGCAAATATCAGATTAAGAAGGGTTGTCTGTATCTGATGCATACATAGGCTAATTTCAATCGCTTGATAATTGTGTTATGCATAGACTCTGAAAACAAATTGCATTTCTAATTTTTTGAAAAATATGAACTACATATGAGTGTGATTTGAAAACTGTATGTTGCATAACTCATTGAAAAACCTGAATTGCATATAGGACTGTTGATTTTACCTTATTATTCATGACCTCAATGGTATATCAAATGGTAAGCTACCAAAAGGCAGGGAAATCTGTCCGGAGGTCCTTACTATGTGAGAGCTGGTCTTTTAGACCAAGTGCTCTGCCTAGTACCATGGGTCATGTTGCTTGATAGGGCAGTCTGAATGTGCATGAATCATTTGGTATCATATGTTCAGTTTTCAGTGCAAGCATTGCATGTTTTCAGGGGGAGTTAGTTGCATTTCCTTGCATAGCATTCAATGTTAAGACTTTGCATGTCCCTGCATACATATAGTGCATTGCATCTCCCTATATTGAAAATGCCAAAAAGAGAGTTTGAATGCATATTGTGAGGGGGAGTCATTGCATTGCATATAGGTTGTCAAATGCATACATGGGTCAGAACTCATTGCATATCCTCTCTTACTGATTTTGTTGACAAACCTTAATCATATTCTGAAAACTTTGAGCTTCACAATCTCTCTCTTAACAATTGGTATTTCTCTTATCAATTGGTATCATTTGGGTTCAGAATTCCATCAGTCTTTCATGAAGATTTCAATGGGCTATCTCAATCATTAATCTGAAAACTTTTGAACTATAAATCTTCTATTATACGTTTTTTATGAATGACTGAAATAACTCATGTGGTTTAAGTTTAATGTATTTAATGAGTTTGGCTTTAAAATCTCTTAAAAATATCTGAAGCATGCTTAATAAATCTTAACCATCTGCTTCATGATGTGTCTTGTAAAATCTTCTGAAATCTGCATTATTGAATACATGACTTTATTTGGTTAAGAACATGATATTGTTATTGCTTTGAAGCAAATAAAGTTGTCTGAAATGTCTAAAGGGTAAATAGTTGTCAGAGCAATGATTTTGGTCACTGAGAAACCATGTCCAAAGGACTGTGTCATGAGGTGCCTTAGTTAACTCTGTAAAATAAAATTCATTGAAAATTAGGCAGAGCAATGGCATGCACACTGAGAAATACAACTCACTCATCCAGAAATGATTTCGAGTGTGTCATGATGTGTAAATGCTAACTCTGTTCATACAAAGCATGACTGTTAGTCACACTAAGTGCTTAGGGATATTGGCCTCTGATCAAGGTATATCCTCTAGTTACAAGGTGTGAACTGAACAAGAGTGCTCGTAAAATTATAGCAAGGAAATTGTTGAACAAATTGAAATACCTGAATATTGATGCTAAAATAAAATTGCTACAACCCTAGACAAATTCATATGACTTCATAATTGCTTGATTTCAATACAGATGCATGTAATTCCGAAAGAAGTCAATAATTTTGATTGTGTAAGAGAAAGGGAGATTTATCAAGATAAATATGAGGGCTTGGTTCATTTTTATTAAACCATGGTTTTAGATATCAATACAGAATTTTATTGATAAACTCTACATACATCATGTTTAAACCATGCTGTTCAATAAAGCTCATTCATAAGCCCTTATAATGGAAGACTTTGAAAACTTATGTTTTAGATTTATGAGATTGATATCTCTCTGAAAATCTGACTGAATTTTCTGAGATTGAAGCTTCCTTAAAAATCTGGCTGAATTTCTTCTGCTCATGTTATTGGTTCATTGACCTGAACTTCTCCTTGTTTGCCCCTGTGGTCTCCTTCTCATCTATCTAATAAGATTCCACTTATTCAGGGGGAGCATTCCTTGTCATAATGAATCATGTTCATATCATTTGTGACCTTGCATTCATGTACTCAGGGGGAAGTATTGTATTTCTTGCTGCATCTGCATCTACCATGGTTTATTTTGATTATACCAAAGGGGGAGATTGTTTGCCAAAGAGGGAGAAATTGACTGAACATTTATACATGCCTTAATTTCTCAACTTTTTTTCCTTTTGATGAAGTCAAAGGGGGAGAATAATTTGAGTCTTCAGAATGCCTCACATCATCAGAATGACTCAATGTATTGAAAGTGTTGCCATCATCAAAAAGGGGGAGATTGTTGTGCCCCTGTGGTTTTGATGATGGTTTTGATGATTGATTGTTGATGTGAGTTAATCAAATGTTCAGTCATCTTGCTGCTCAGTTTAGTTTAATATATTTTGATGTTCAGTCATGTTAACTAATGCATAAAGCATTCATTGCTACACTCTGTCTACACAGTTGTCACTGCAGTGCGTCAACTCAGTGTGCCGATGCGTCGACCCCTTGGTCATATTTGTATCTGTCCATGCAGTAGTGCGTCAACTCCTTGAGCTGATGTGTCGACGCTTCAGTTCAGTTTCTTCATTTGATGAAGTCTATACATCATCAGTTGATCATCAAGAATATATGTTGCAGCGTCAACTCATTGGGCGGCAGCATCAACTCAGCAAGTATGCACATCAGTCTTCACATGCTAAGTCTGTACAGCCTACGTCTCATGCAGCGTCAACGCTGTGAGCATTCTCAAGACATTAGCGTCAACGCTATAAGTGTGTACATCGCTTTCACGTCACCAAGTCCATACATTTGTCCTCCTTCAAAGTCTGTACAGCCGCTGGTCTAGCTTCATGAAGTCTGTACATCAGACTGTTACAGGAAGTCTGTACATTGTCCGTCTTCCTTAGCATCTTGATAGTTGATGTCTATACATTGGCCTCCATGCTCCTAAGTCTATGCATTACTGTTCATGCATCAGTCTTCATAAGTCTGTACATTGGACTGTCTCTCTCAGCGTCTCATGGCATGAGGTCTGTACACTCGAATTGTCCTTGATCTGGTCAAGTGTATACACTCTCTCACTGTAGCTTTCAGCTATTCAAGTCTATACACTAGACTGTTAGGTCATGTCTATACAACGTGGGCTTCAGTTCTTCAAGCCTACACATCGACTGTTCATGCAAAGTCTAGACATTCGATCAAGTTTGTACATTGGTCTTGGCATATGCATTCATAAAGTATATACACTCTTCGGTTGACTTCAACTGATGTCTGTACATCGACATGCATTACATCAAGTGTGTACATTGCATATCATGTTGTGTCTAAGTCTATACATCACTGTAGCATGCGCTTCATGAAGCCTATACATTCTCAGTCTTTGCACATGTTCAGCCTGAAGTCTGTACAGCCTTGGCAAATGTTCCTAAGTCTATACATCAATCCTCAAGTGTTACAAGTCTGTACATTGGCCATCAAAGCCCTCAAAGTCTATACATCCTTCAAGACTCTCAAAGTCTGTACAGCCTGCTTTGTCGATTCAGATTTCAAAGTCTATACAGCGTTCGTCTCAGCCACCGTCTCTTTCAGCGTCTCACGCTTGCAAAGTCAATACTCTGGTCGGTGGAACAAAGTCTGAACATCCTTCAGTGAACTTCGAAGTCTATACATTGGGAGCCTTTTACCTACGTTCAGTTCTGAAGTTTGTACATCCTTCAATGAACTTTGAAGTCTATACACTGATTCACTGTTCATCACCTTTGGGCATCAAAGTCTGTACATCGCCTTCAGACTTTCAAGTCTATACACTCCATGATCTTCCAAGGTTGTACATCCACAGTGTATCTTCAAAGTCTGAACATTGTCTCACTCCGTCAAAGTCCATACATTTGTTTTCTCTTCAAGTCTGGACATTGGCTTCATATCATAGAGTCTGTACATTGGGTTCAACGTTAACATGAAGTCTGTACACTGGTTTCTCTGGCACGTTAACACTAAGTCTATACACTTCATTATTGTTGCTGAAGGGAACAGGGTCGACGCCACAAGCAAGCAGCGTCGATGCAGCAGTTAAAGAAGCAGAAACTCTTACAAGCGACGAAGCTTTCACGATATCTTCCACTGCGTCAACGCCATCAACAAGCAGCGTCGACGCAGCGGCTTAAGAGACGACCAGTATACAAATGTACATGTCTTCAATGCGTCAACGCAACATGCTAATAACGTCGACGCAGCACGCCCATCTGTTGAAGACTTGATCACTGGACTACCGATACCGTTGCGTCAACGCAGCAGGCTGATGGAGTCGACGCAGCGGTTAAAAAGGTTGAAGATCTCTGATGGCTGCGTCAACTCTTTGGAGCAAGTGAGTTGACGCCATCTAACTCCAGTTGCTGAGCGTACTGGTGCTGGGCACGTGATCCGAGGATAAGGAGAGTGCCCAGATGAGGACACGTGTTCTGACAGCCTGCTGGATGCTGCCACGTGGTCCGAATTCTTAGGGCGGGAACTGTGGAAGCCACACGCGCCCTGCTGCTGCTGCTGCTGGTATATAATGGAGCCTTCGTCTTCCGATCAAGGTTGATTGAAGAAAAAGCCTGGAGAGCAGAAAAGCCCTTCGATCCAGAAAAAGAAAAGAAGAAGAAAAGGAGAAGAAGAAGAAAGAGAGAGATCATGATCGAAGCCTTGAGAGCAATTGCAGAAAAGCAGTAGTGCTGAGAGTTCGATCCAGTGAAAAGAGAAGAAGAAGAAAAAGAAGAGTGGCAGAGTGAGAGAAGCAGCAGAAGTAAAAAGAGAAAGGGAGAGAGCTCGCGAGTGAGAGAAGGAAGCAGAGAAGAAAAGGAAGAGAAAGATGAAGAGAGAACGAGAGATAGGAAGCTTCATCTGAAGATCTATCTTCACTGGACCGTGGATCAGATCCAGGCCAGTCAGCTCTGTTGAGAGCCATATTGTGCATTTCGTCTTTCAGCTTTCTGTTTGCTGAAGTTATTTTCATTTCGTGTTTTTGTTTCTCCATTTTCATTTGGTTATCTTGTTCTTCCGATTGCCCTGCTGGGGATCGGGTTCCTCCTGTTGGTTCAGGAGAAGGGAGATCTGATCTCCGGGTTACAAGTGACAGGTTGTCACTTGTGGGTTCCCTCTTGTTAGAGGAAGGGACGCTAGTCCTCCGGTTCTGGGCTTGTGGTTACAAGTCCAGTGGTCCCTCCTGGTCTGGAGGAAGAGAGGTCTTCGACCTCTAGTTTCCAAGTGGCTGGGAGTCACTTGGGTGTCCCTCCGGTTGGGAGGAAGAGGGGAGGCTGTTCCCCTGGTCAAGCTGTGTGGCAGTAACTGTTTGCAGACTAAGTCTGCGTTCTAGCTTGAGCTAGTGGAAGCCTCACTCTGGTTGGGAGTGAGGGGTGGATGTAGGTCTGTGGACCGAACCACCTAAAAATCTATTGTGCAGTGGTTTGATTGTTTGCTTTGCTTCCGCTAGATGCTTGAATAGGCACGCTCCAAGTGTTTGTATTTGAGTTGAATCGAATTGGTTCTATTCTGTGACTATCTCTAGCATCCAAGTTTTTGTTTGGCCATTATACATAGAAGGATACATTCACCCCCCTCTGTATCTGGGCCTAGCACCCTAACACTCCCAGCCCTGGGTTCCAGCTTCACTAGCACCCAAGAGGGGCGTTCAGCCCCAGGTTCTAGCTCCAACAATACCAAAAAAGAAAGGGGCCGTCCAACTATGGGAGTCAGCTTCAGTAGCACCCAAGGCGGGCGTTTAGCCCCGGGTTCCTGCTCCATCAACACCTAGGATGGGTAGCCTGCCCTGGGATCCAGTTCTATCAATGCCCAAGATGGGCGTCCAGCCCGGGGTCCCAGTTTCGTCAACACCCGAGACAAGCCTCTAGCCTCGGCTTCCAGTTTCGACAACGCCCAAGACTGACATCCAGTCCTGGGTCCCAGCATCATCAGTATTCAAGACAACTTCTAGCTCTGGAACCCAGCGTCGTCCAGCACTCAGTTCGGGTTTCCAGTCCCAGATCCCAGCTTCATCAACTCCCAACACAGGCTATCAGCCTCGGGCACTAGCTTCGCCAACACCCAGTACGGGGGTCAAGCTCTCGGTCACCATCCCTCTAACATCCTCAGTTCACAACATGGGTCACGAACCCTGAGTTCCGGCAACAACTCCGATAGCCCAACTGAACGCCAAGTTTCGGGTCGCCATTCTGTCGGCCCTAGCTCGGGCACTGCACTCCCGAGTTCCACCTACACTGACACTCACCAGAAATTCCATGCTTCAGACAATCACGGACTGGGTTCGTTTGGTCCACCACATTGGTGCTGAGTCAACCTCGGCCCCGCAAACAAAAAAGGGGTGCCATAGCGGCTGCAAAAATGGGTGACCCACCGCCGCCACCCCTGCCTCCAGAAGACTAAGTGAAGCTCAGAGAAGCCGATGCACCAGTATCACACTGGGGGCAATCACCCCGGTCTAGTATCTAGCCTTCCAAGCCCAAACAATGGGGGCAACTCCAAGGAGGAGCGTTCGTCCTCCCTCGAATGAATATGGGTCATTAGAAAAGAGGCCCAACCCATTCAAAGGTCCCCAGTCAAGAGGTCCCTCCACTCACCAGAATGGTACCAACCTCAAAAGCCAGCAGAGTGAAAGAGGGTGAATCCCGCTGACACCCGCCCAATAGCTCCAAAGAAACTCCACATGCGTCAGCTAACGACTCGGTGGAATCCCTGCCAACGCCAACTGATGACGCCAGCAAAGCTCCGTCGGGTCCCCACCAGTGGCTACCAGCAAACCCTGGTGGGAGGTCTATCCCTTCGATATTTATCATGTCCCAAGGGGTAGCAACACCCAGGCGGACACTCAGTCCAAGTGCGGCTTCGGCCATCATGTTCACTGAGGCCGAGCCTCCCAGCCCCCAGTTAAAGTCCCAACCATCTACAGCAAAGACCAGCCAATCTCTGGATCTACCCTAAAGTCCCGAGCTACTCGGTGGAGGATTGATCAACAATCGCTTCTACAACAGAAACAAGTCGGTAACGACGCAACCCCCGGGCAACGTCCCCCGACAGCGTCAAGCTAAGGACGACAGCCGCAAGGCTCGCAGGTACAAAAAAAACAAAAAAAAATAACAGAAAGGGGCTAAAAATAGAGATGCCATGGCGGACTCAGCCACACTCTCCATAAGGTGGCTGGGGGTAAAAAGGCCGCAAACCCAGCTAAGGTGAAAACCCGCGAGGGCGCCTCAGATAAAATCAGGTTACCCCTCGGTGTGAAAACCCGTAAGGGCACATAGGAAAAAGTAAAAGGGGGCCAGCTCTGGCGAAAACCCGAAAGGGCGGTAGAGCTGGTAAAGAGAAAAAGAAAAATCTCTCTCTCTCTGGGAACAGCCAACCACCTCACTCTAAATCCCTGACCGGTCTACTACAATAGTGGGTCAGCATACCTTCTTCTGGCTGTCACACCATAACGGTCGGCATATACCCAGTCTTTGACCAATACACCATCACGGTCGGTCATCTCCCAGCTTCCAGGTCAATACACCATCATGGTCGACCTACCTATTCCATCCTGTCTCACACTATCCCCGTTTGCCGCTACCCCTTTGACCCATATGCCGTCATAGCTGGTCAAGCCTCCACTTTGGTCGTCCTCCTTCATAGTCGACCTACACGTACCCTTGACTAAACACCTCCACAGTCAATCCAACAACTGACCTCTGGCCAAAACACCACAATGCTTGGCCTACACATCACCTACTTCCTGACCGATACACCTTCTCAGTCGGTTAAATCCCTTAACTTTAGTCAATATGCCTCTTCGGTTGGCCTACGCCCACTCTTGGCCTATCGCCACCACAACCCAGAACCTCAGTCTTTGCATCATCAAAGCCGATCTATTCAAGCTTCAATCTGAGCTCCAACTGCAAGCTACACAGATCAGCCAGCCCGATGGTCTACGTGAAACTCCAGATTGCCCGGCAATTAGCCAAGCCCCAGCAAGCAACTCCAGCATCAGCACAATGGATCATCGACAATGATCCCACCAGTAGTGTCCTTCAACAGCAGCAAACTAAGGACACTTAACGCCAGTCACCGAATAGCCAAGAGGCTCCCTGGTAAATAAAGAAAATAGCGTTAAAAATAGAGATACCCCGGTGGACTCAGTCGTCCTCTCTCTTAGGGAGGCGACTGGGGGCAAGAAGGCTAGTAACCCAGTTGAGGTGAAAACTCGCAAGAGCACCTCAGGCAAAATTGGGTAACCCCTCGATGTGAAAACCCGTAAGGGCGCATCGGAAAAAGCAAAAGGGAGCCAGCTCTGGCGAAAACCCGAAAGGGCGGCAGAGTTGGTAAAGAGAACAAAAACACTCTCCTCCTCCATCCGGGGAAACCAGTCACCCACCTTCCAGTAATCATATCCCCTGCCAGTTGGCCCATACTAGTCCTCGACTAATGCCCTGCTCCAGTTTGTAAATCATGCACCTTCCTATCAGCCATATACCATCACGTTCGGCCTAAACTAGTCCCCAGGCCACTCCCCTCCCTTGGTGGCCTATACCAGTCCCTGGCTAGTACATCTCTCTAGGTCATTGATCTTACACTCCCCAGTTAGCCATACACCACCCCAGTTGGCTTACAATTCCTCTGGCCTCACACCACCAAGGTCGGCCCATACACACCAGCAATTCATACACTAGTCCAGTCATTCATTCCAGCAAACCTTTGCCTACACACCACCTTGGTTGGCTTTTAAGCCACATCAACCTTAGATCCATCTATCGTGAGGATCCATAAACCCATGATTCCCAGTCACCTACTCGTCATGGTCAAGTCACCATGAACCCAGTCATAACTCCAGCAATGCGCCGTAAAGGCATACCAGTTCCCAGATCCCGGTCATGAATCCAGCAATGTGCCACCAAGGCTCACTGGTTCCCAGATCACCAGTCAAACTTCATATTACTCTGTAACCAGCCAAAGCCACTACCATGGCTACAACGGTGACAAGTTGTCAACAACACAAACTTCAGGTCACGTCCCCTGACAGCAGCAACAAGAATCCCAGGTCAAAAAAAAATGGGATTAAAAATAGAGATACCCCGGCGGCCCTAGTCGTCCTCATCACGAGGAGGCGACTGGGGGTGAAAATTTTCACAAACCCAGTTAAGGCGAAAACCCGAGAGGGCGTCTCAGGCAAAATCGGGAAACCCCTCGGTGTGAAAACCTACAAGGGCGCACCAGAAAAAGTAAAAGGGGCCCAGCTCTAGCGAAAACTAGTAAGGGCGGTAGAGCTGGTAAAGAGAAAAAAAACTCTCTTCCTCTTTTCTCATCAGTCATGAAAGTCGTCGACCACGACATCCTACCGATGGCAACCTCAGCATCACTCCACAACACCGGTGGCCACTACGCCCCTGAGGGTCGGCCATCGCCAATTCTAGCTCCACTATTGGGCTATACACCTCCACAGTTAGCTGACCAGCTTCAGTATTCCGAGTACTACACACCAGTAGTCAGCTGCCAGCTCCCAGTTCTAGTATTGGCTACAAGGCCTTCACAGGCCAGCTACCAACTCCCAGTTCCAGTTTTGGCTACAAGGCCTTCACAGGCCAGCCGCCAGCTCCCAGTTCCAGTTTCGGCTACAATGCCTTCACAGGCCAGCCGCCAGTTCCCAGTTCCAGTTTCGGCTACAACGCCTTTACAGGCCATCCGCCCAACATCCCCATCCCAGCTTCGGCTATAACACCGTTACAGGCCAGCCGCCCAGCATCTCCACTACCGATTTTTGCTACAACGCCTCTACAGGCCAGCCACCCAGTCTCCAGTCCCAGTGTCGGCTACAACACCTTTACAGGCCAGCCTTCAGTTTCCAGTCCCAGTATTCTGGCTACAACGCCTTCGCAGGCCAGCCGCCCAGTTCCAGTTCCAGTTCCAGTCACCAGTCTCAGTCTCTGGCTACAACACCTCAATGGTCAGCCTCCCAGCTCCAACTCCAGTCCCAGTCCCGGTCTCTGGCTATGTTACCATGGCAGCGTGCCAGCCAACCCCAACCTCAACTCCAACTCCCCAGACTAAACAATACGAGCAACATAGGCCAACACACCCTCTCGGGTGGCCTCCAGCTCCCAGACTCCAGCAACATAGGCCAACACACCCTCTCGGGTCGGCCTCCGACTTCCAGACTCCAGCAACATAGGCCAGCACCCCCTCACGGGTCAGCCTTGGGCTTCCAGTCTCTAGCAATGCAGGCCCAAACACCCTCACAGGTAGGCCTCGAGTCCCCAGCAATGTAGGCCGACACACCCTCACGGGCCGACCTCCAACCCTCACCCTCCAGCAATATGGGCCAACACACCCTTATGGGTCAGCCTCCAGTATCTCGTTCCTAGATCTCGATCACACCGGTCAATGCACTCTCATGAGTCGGCCTCTAGCTCCCAGTTCCGAGTTCTCTAGCTCACCGCCACCTTGTGGGTTGTCCTCCAACCTCCAGTCTCCATCCATCTAGGTCAACATGCCTCAGTGAGGCAGGCCTCCAGCACCCAGCCTTCTATATCCAGCTTCTAATACCCAATTTCTAGTACCCAGCTTCCAGTATCCAGCCTCCAATATCCAATGTCTAATACCCAGCTCTAAAATCCAACTTCCAGTATCCAGTTCCAGTCTCCAGTCCCCCATCCCAACATCCAGTTCCCAGCCTCCAGTTGCCACCTCTCGGTCCCAATACCCAGTCTCCAGCCCCAGTATCTAGCCTCCAAATCTCGGTTTTCAGTACCAACACTTAGCTTCTAGCCTCCAATTCCCAGTTTCCAGCCCTAGTACTCAGTTTCCAGTATCTGAGTCACGATCTCTGGTCCGAATATTCAATCCTTGCCTTCCAGCCTCTAACCTCCAGTTCCCAGCAATAGTCCAACATGCCTTAGCCAGGAAGATCTACAACAACACCACATGAACCATTCCAGACACCTTACAGACTAGTATGCCTCGAAGGCCAGTCTACAGCAACCCTAGACCAACGCACCCCCGAGGGTCGGTCTATCACACACTCTGATCATTACACCTCAATGGTCGGCCAGCAATAATCCCTTCAGTGACAAGCCAGTGGCTAGCCGATCGGGGATCCCAGTCAACATACCTCAACAACCAGCCGATCAAGGCTCCCAGTCAATTTACCTCAGCAATCAGCCGAGTGGACTTCCTAGTCAATACACCTCGGCGGTCAACCAACAGACTAATAGGTACTATTCACCACGCTATGATGATTATGTGTCTAACATCATTTTGTGGTCATTGTACTTTCTAAAGGGTCGGACGACCTCAACTTCGGCTATTTCACCATGACGGTTAGCCAGCAGCACCAACATTTGGCTATACCCCGCGAGGATCGGCCGAATACTATTCCAAGCCAACACCCCTCTCTGGGAGAAAATCTAGCAACTCTAGACCAAGATGCCTCGTCGAGGCAGGCTTCCAGCAACTCTAGGCCAAGACACCTCATCGAGGCAGGTCTCCAGCAACCGCAGACCAAGACGCCTCGTCGAGGGAGGTCTCTAGCAACCTCAGACCAAGACGCCTCATCGAGGCAGGTCTCCAGCAATCGCAGACCAAGATGCCTCACCGAGGTAGTTCTCCAGCAACTCCATACCAAGACGCCTCGCCGAGGCAGGTCTCCAGCAACTCTAGGCCAAGACGCCTCACCGAGGCAGGTCTCCAGCAACTGCAGACTAAGACACATCGCCGAGGCATCTCTTCAACAAACTCAGACCAAGACGCCTTGCCGAGGCAGGTCTTCAACAACCTCAGACCAAGACGCCTCATCGAGATAGGTCTTCAACAACTTCAGACCAAGACGCCTCACCGAGGCAGGTCTCCAGCAACTTTAGACCAAGACGCCTCGTCGAGGCAGGTCTCCAACAACTTCAGACCAAGACGCCTCGCCGAGGCAGGTCTCCAGCAACTCCAGACCAAGACGCCTCGCTGAGGCAGGTCTTCAGCAACCTCAGACCAAGACGCCTCGCTAAGGTAGGTCTCCAGCAACCTCAGACCAAGATGCCTCGCTGAGGCAGGCGTCCAGCAACTCCAGATCAAGTTGCCTCATCGAGGCAGGTCTCTAGCAACCTCAGACCAAGACACCTCGCCGAGGCAGGTCTTTAGTAACTTCAGACCAAGACGCCTCGCCGAGGCAGGCCTCCAGTAACATCAAGCCAAGATACCTTGTCGAGGTTGATCCCCAGCAACACCAGGTCAACATGCCTCGCCGGATCTTACCTCCAGCAACATCAGACCAACGCACCTACGACACTGATTATCTTCGACAACTTCACCCCAGTCGGCGGATCACCCTACTTCTAGGGTGTGGTGGTGCGGACACCCGAGCAGTTGATCGGCACGATACGCCGAGCCACCGGTACCGCACACGGAGCACGACACGAGCCACCTCAGCATCCATCTGGCTCGGAGACAGCCTGGAGACTCCGCCTTGAGCCTCCCCATTTATTATATTTAGCTATACTTTATGTGTGTGTAATTTGTATTTATTTCGTTGCATTCGGTTTGCCATTTTGAGTGTAATAGGGGCTTATGAGCATTTCGGATCCCGTGGGCCCCACGGGCCCCCCGGGCCCCACCACATTGGGCCACCTCAGCCTAGGGTCCCACGTGGGGCCAGTCAACATGCCACATGGGAATATCTAGAAGTTTGAATGGTAAAAAATACATGGGGGACAAATGGCTTAAAAAGTCCATATGGAGGCCACCTACCCCACCTACCATTTCAACCTTCCACATCTTACCATTCAAAGTCCAAGGGCCGCCCCCCCCCCCTTTTGTTTTTTTATGTATTTTTTTTGTGTGATGTTCACATCTCATCCCCACCCTCCATCCCCTTCCCCTAGATCCAATGGTGGATAAGAGATGTGATATGTAACATATATAAGTTGTATTTTCTCCTTTTAGTGAATTAATGCCATTTGAATCCAACAAAATTGAAGAGCAAGGGCTGGTGCGCCCCCCTCCTATCTCCTCCCTCTCCCCCTTGGTTGCTGTGAAGGCTTCCCTTCTGAGGTGTGAAGCCTCTTGTATCAGTTCCGACGATCGCCGCCGGCGCCACGAGCCGCCACCGCACCGCCATCGCCTTCAATAAAGTTCTGCCCGCGCAGTACCATAGCAACTTCCATGAAATTTCGAACTCAGCCACGAGCTCTGATCGACCTGGGGATTTTAATGGAGGTTCCATAGGTGTCACGGATGTCCCAAAAAAATTGGTTTGTCATTCAGGTCCCGTTCATAATTTTTGATTTTTGTTCCCTCTTTCATTCCAGTTCTGCCAGCAGTCTGTCCAGATGCATCCCCGCCCTGCGTTTTAGGTCTTAGGTCCACTTTTTGATTTTCTTTGATTCGCCCAATTTTACTGGATCTTCCTTCCACCAACCCCTTCATCCATAATTTTTCTAAATTTCTAGTTCATCCATTTCATATTTTCCACAAATCATTCCCAGTCCCATCTACCGTTCTGTCCACCTGTTCCCAGATCCGACCACCAGTCACTCCCAAAATCATATCAAATCGCCACCACCTCTAAATCCAATTTCAAAAATTATCCCCGTTTTGTGGTTTGATTCCCTACAACGTTAAGAAGAGCTCGAAGTCTGATTCCAACGGCAAGCAGGCGGTCAAAGGACATTTATAGGAAACTCATATGCCGATCTGATATTTCGGTTACTGTACAACAGGGCTTGTAAATCAATAAATTTCTGATCCGACCAGATTCAGAAGAATCCACTGGCCCCAGGTTGGAGGATTTGGAGTCCTCTTTCCAACGGCGCTGGTTTCGTCGCATTCCGGCGACGGGGCTGATCGCAGCGGTTGATTTTGCCGGAGCGCGTGCCTGAAAACAGCAAGTAAAAATCCGTGGGCAGCATTCCACAAGCTTGGAGATCGGAGTTGTTCGGCCACCGATCGGTGTTCCCGGCCGACCGCCTTCCGTGGAGGCATGCCACCAGGGGTCCCCATCACAGTGGGACCCACTCCTGCAGATCCGGAAGCCAGCGCCACCCGTGGGCCCCACGGGCCCGCAGAACCCGCCGTTCGGAAAGCACGAAAACGCGGAGTTCGGCACCGCCGGGCGACATCAAGATGCTGCCCGTCAACCTAATTAGCGTGATTCCCGGGCCCCGCATGTGACCTATTACCTCCCTGCGTGGAGTGGGTCAAATTATTATATTTCTGAAAAATTGTGTTAACCGGGAGTCCGTGATTGGCCGGGGTTGTCTTCGCCACGCCGAGTGTGTGGAGGTAAAGTCTTAACTCCTTGGTGTTACATTGCTTAGTTAGTATACGGTCTTAGGCCACTGCCGAGAGTGTAGGTACTAGCCCATGTGTCCATGTCACTGCTGTGAGAGTGAGAGTGACCCGTCCCGTGACTCGATCCGAGTCCGGAAGTTGAGTCTGACTACCCTTGACCTCTGCCGGTTCCTTAACCGCGCACGGTGCGCGCTTTGCCTCGCTTGGGATGACGAGCGAGCTTCCACTTCTATTAGCGAGGTTTTGACACTAGGAGCTCGTAGTGTCGGGCTTAGTGTCTCTCTGGTGTGTGCTGCTGGTCGCGTCTTCATCTAGAGTCCGAGGGTGGCACCTAATAGTGTCATCTCCCGTGTCCATCCCGCATCAGTTTGGTATCAGAGCAAGTCGAGTCTAGGGTAGTCGTTGCATAAGTCTTGCATAGTCTAAGGTTACCCCACACACACCTTCACTCGGTATATCCAAAGGTGTTGTCTGACCGTTAGGTTACGCCTACCGGGAAGACCGCACACTTGCGCGAGTGACCTTCGAGTCGATTACCTCCACCGCGTACTGAGTCTTGGCCGTGTCTAGGGTGTAGTCGAGTCTCATTCTTTTCAAAACAAAAAAAAAGAGTGTTTTCAAATTGCAATTAGGTCTAAGTGCATCATTTAGTGTGTTTGCATTAGTCGGTCGTTGTCACCTAGTCCGTACGTCTTTGCATGCCCACCCGTCGAGGCACCCAATACTCGCCACCACCACCTATGGCGGACTCCCGAGCCCATAGTTCCGATGAGTCTTCCACGGCCGAGATGTTCCAGGCCATCATGGATCGTTTAGACACGCGTATGGATGGTCTTAGTACGCGTATGGATGGCATAGGGACGCGTCTAGAAGGGCGGATGAAGGTCCTCGAGGATCGGGCGGGGGTTTCAGAGCAGTCCATTCAAGGCCTTGTTGGGAGGATTGCCGTCCTAGAGAGGGGCCCAGTAGCGGCGCAACCCGCGCCGACGAACGGCCAACAAGAGCTGGGGCAGCAACCCGCTGTGCCAAGGGCTCAGGTGGAGGATGTCGGGAGGCAACAGGCGCCTATAGTGGATGATTAGGCCTCCGACAATGATCACGGGGGTAACGGTCGTCATCATCAACGACGGAATCGTGATGACGAGGATGACGACCGCATTCTTAGGGGTGTGCGTGCGGACCCTCCCACTTTTAGCGGGTCCTTGGACCCTAGGGTGTATTTAGATTGGGAGGTCGGCATGGACCGGTACTTCGAGTGGTTTGAGATGACGGACCACCGAAGAGTCCGATACGCAAAGATGAAGCTACAAGGGCAGGCCCAAACTTATTGGATCAATGTGGAGAGCCTGCTCAACCAGCGACGTCAACCCCAGATCGGTACTTGGGATGATATGAAAACCAAGTTGAGGGAGAAGTACCTTCCCGCCTCATATCGCCAACGTCTCATAGACAAGTGGCAAAGCATCTCCCAAGGGAACCGATCCGTGACCGAGTACACCGCCGAGTTCGATGAGTATTATTTGCGGTGCGGGGTCACGGAAGAGAGCACCATGACGATATCCCGCTTTCGGAGAGGTTTGCGGCCCAATTATCAATATGAACTCTTTCGCCGCAATGCCACCACTTTGGAGCAGGCATATCAGATTGCTCTCGAATTGGAGCAGTTCGAGGCCGAGTTTGAGTCACCCCACCGGTTGGGCTCTTTTCCCCTTCGTAGTGTCGAGCCTCGTGGCTCTTCTGGCACGTACCCGAGGGTCCCCATGGCTCGACCTCAGGAGCCCGCTCGCCTCGAGCCGTTTGCTCCTAGGCCTCGTCCTCCACCCCCGAGGGACCTTCCTCGTCCCCAGCATCTTACGGCCCCACCCATAGTCCGTCCACCGGCACCCGCACCTCCTGCACGTCCTTTGTTGCCTACGCCTCCTATCCGTCGGGAGGATAAAGGTAAAGGACCTATGATTGGGGAGCCTAGTGGATCACGGCAGCAGTGTTATCGCTGCAATGGGTTTGGCCATTTCGCCAACCAGTGTCCCACCCGTCCATCTCTTCACATTGGGGACACACAGGCCGAGGATACCACCCCTACGGGCCTCGAGTTAGTCAGCTATGAGGCAGATGAAGAGTTAGCTGACGAGTACTATGAGATGGGAGGTGAGGCCCAGGATGCCCAGCAGTCAGACGATACCCACGTGGGGGTCGTCAGATGTATCCTCACCCAGCCACAGGTCAGTGATGACTGGCGTCGGACCACTATCCTTCATGTATTCTGTAGGCTGGGAAAGCAAATTTGCAAGGTGGTCATCGATAGCGGGAGTTGTATCAATGCAATCTCCACGAACGCTGTCACTCGTCTTGGTCTCACACCCGTAGACCACCCTTGCCCCTACCAGGTATCATGGGTGGATACCACTTCCATTTCGGTCAGGCTGCGGTGCTTGGTCCCACTGCAGCTCCACTCCTACCGTGACGAGATCTGGTGCGATGTTCTTCCCATGGAAGTGGGAAGTATCATTCTTGGTAGGCCGTGGTTATTCGACCGAGATGCCACACTCCATGGTCGGTCGAACACCTGTACCTTCGACCACGATGGCCAGCGGGTCACCCTCCAACCCGTTCGGCCCAGGAGCCCATCTGTTAGGGGTCCTACTGGCCCTAGTACTCCGAAGCCTTCCGTTCCCGGGCCTAGTACCCCATCCCCAGCTCGGGCTATGACCGTTACCTCTGGCCCAGGAGAGCCCTCGACGAGGAGATTGATGATGATTAGCTCCCGAGAAATGGAGCAGGAGCTTAGTCAGGGCTGTCCGGTGTTTGCCATTACGGTCCGAGAGGTGGAGCGGGACTCCGAGGGTGAGCTCCCACCCGAGGTTGTTCCTATTCTGCGGGAGTTTGCTGATATTTTTCCCGATGAGCTTCCCGAGGGACTCCCACCCATGCGGGATATTCAGCATGCTATCGACCTTGTTCCGGGCTCTTCTTTGCCCAACCTTCCTCATTATCGAATGAGCCCCACGGAGCATGCCGAGCTTAAACGGCAGGTCGATGAGCTTGTGCAGAGAGGATCTGTCCGGGACAGCATGAGTCCATGTGCTGTACCCGCATTACTCGCCCCGAAGAAGGATGGCACGTGGAGAATGTGTATTGATAGTCGTGCCATCAACAAGATCACCGTGAAGTACAGGTTCCCTATTCCCCGCCTGGATGACATGCTAGACATGATGGCAGGTGCCACTATCTTTTCGAAGATCGATCTTAAGAGTGGCTACCATCAGGTGAGGATTAGGCCAGGTGATGAGTGGAAGACCGCATTTAAGACCAAGGACGGTCTATATGAGTGGTTGGTCATGCCTTTTGGGTTGACCAATGCCCCTAGCACTTTCATGCGGCTCATGACTCAGGTCCTTCGACCTTTCATTGGAGTCTTTGTAGTGGTGTATTTTGATGATATCCTTATCTATAGCCGCACCACAGGGGACCACTTGGACCACCTTCGGCAGGTCTGTCTACTTCTTCGGCGAGAGCAGTTGTTTGCTAACCCACAGAAGTGTGCCTTCATGACACCTCAGCTTACCTTCTTGGGTTTCATTGTGTCTAGTACTGGGGTCTCCGCCGATCCGGAGAAGGTCCGGGCCATTGTTGAGTGGCCGGAACCCCGTACGGTTCATGATGTCCGCAGCTTTCATGGCCTTGCGACGTTCTACCGTCGCTTCATCCGCGGATTTAGCTCCGTCACCGCCCCGATCACGGATTGCATCCGGAAGGGCACATTTGTATGGACGAAGGCCGCATCTGCTGCCTTCAGGAACATCAAGGAGCGTATGACCCAGACACCTATCCTTCGACTGCCTGATTTCTCGAAGGTGTTTGAGGTCTGTTGTGATGCGTCGAGTGATGGGATTGGAGGAGTTTTGAGCCAGGAGTCCCACCCGATCGCATATTTCAGCGAGAAGCTGAATGACGCTAAACTGCGATATTCCACGTATGATAAAGAATTCTACGCAGTTGTTCAGGCTCTTAGGCATTGGAGGCACTATCTTTTACATCAGGAGTTTGTACTATACTCCGACCACGAGGCATTGCGGTACCTCCATTCGCAAAAGAAGCTTAACTCACGTCCTAGTCGTTGGGTCGAGTATCTCCAGCCGTTCACCTTTGTGCTTAAACATAAGGCTGGAGTGGAAAACAAGGTGGCTGATGCCTTGAGTCGGCGAGCATGTTTGCTTACCACCATGAGTGCCGAGGTCATAGGGTTAGAGAAGATGAAGGAGGCCTATGTTGATTGTCCTGACTTCGGTCAGATTTTTACCACCCTCCAGGCCGGACCCTCGAGAGACCTTGATGAGTATGTGCTTCAGGAGGGTTACCTCTTTCGAGATAGCAGGCTATGTGTTCCCCGAACTTCGGTTCGAGATTTCTTAGTGTGGGAACTACATGCGGGAGGTCTAGCCGGCCACTTTGGTCGGAACAAGACTATTGAGGCAGTGGAGCATCGATTTTATTGGCCGAGCTTGAAGCGCGATGTTGCTAACATCGTGGCTCAGTGCCGTACTTGTGCTACGGCCAAGATGAAGAAGCAAAGCTCAGGTCTTTATACGCCTCTCCCCGTGCCTGATGCCCCGTGGCAGGATGTTAGTATGGATTTTGTTTTGGGATTGCCACGTACCTCTAGGAAGCATGACTCGGTCTATGTGGTGGTTGACCGTTTCTCGAAGATGGCCCTCTTTATCCCCTGCTCGAAGACTTCGGATGCTTCTAGGGTAGCCCGCCTATTCCTCACTCATGTGGTGTGCAAGTTCGGGTTGCCTCGCACTATAGTGTCTGACCGTGATGTTAGATTCACTTCCTATTTTTGGAAGACACTATGGCATATGATGGGTACTCACCACAAGTTTTCCACTGCATATCATCCCCAGACAGATGGTCAGACCGAGGTGGTCAATAGGAGTCTGGGAGATCTTTTGAGGTGTCTTGTTAGGGATCGCATTGGCGATTGGGATCTCATTCTACCCATGGCTGAGTTTGCATACAATGATTCGGTGAATAGGTCTACCGGCATGAGTCCATTTGAGATTGTCACAAGTCGTAGGCCTAGGAAACCCGTTGACCTTGTCCCCATGCCTATCCATGTTAGAGTGTCGGAGTCGGCCGAGTCGTTTGCTAGGCATGTTAGGAGTTTGCATGACGACATCCGTCGTCACATTGAGGCCAGCAATGCACGGTACAAGGAGTTAGCCGATGCCCACCGACACCACCGAGAGTTCCATGAGGGTGAGTACGTCATGATCAGGGTAAGACCTGAACGGTTTCCCTCTGCAACCGTTAAGAAGTTGCAAGCTCGCGAAGCCGGTCCCTTTAGAGTGTTGAAACGCGTTGGATCCAATGCGTATGTTGTGGACCTGCCCGAGGAATATGGTATAAGCTCTACCTTCTATGTATCGGATCTTGTTGTATATAGGGACCCAGCGGTGATCCCTAGTGAACCTTTTGAGCCATCTCCTCCCCTTGAGAGTGATCCCACACCTGAGTGCCCACTTCCACCTCCAGCCCCTTTTTCACGGCAGCGTGAGCATATAGATCGTATACTAGACGAGTAAGTGACAGTTACCAGGAGTGGATCTTACCCGCGCTACCTAGTGCGATGGAGAGGACGGCCCGCTACTGAGGACACTTGGATCACACATGGCGAGTTGCAGCGGATCGATCCGGACCTTTTGGAGCGATACAGGAGCGATGCAGACCCTTACTCGACAGGGTCGAGTTTCTCCCACTCGGGGAGAATTGGTGCGAACACCCGAGCAGTTGATCGGCACGATACGCTGAGCCACCGGTACCGCACACGGAGCACGACACGAGCCACCTCAGCGTCCATCTGGCTCGGAGACAGCCTGGAGACTCTGCCCTGAGCCTCCCCATTTATTATATTTAGCTAGACTTTATGTGTGTATAATTTGTATTTATTTCGTTGCATTCGGTTTGCTATTTTGAGTGTAATAGGGGCTTATGAGCATTTCGGACCCCGTGGGCCCCACGGGCCCCCCGGGCCCCACCACATTGGGCCACCTCAGCCTAGGGTCCCACGTGGGGCCAGTCAACATGCCACATGGGAATATCTAGAAGTTTGAATGGTAAAAAACACATGGGGGACAAATGGCTTAAAAAGTCCATATGGAGGCCACCTACCCCACCTACCATTTCAACCTTCCACATCTTGCCATTCAAAGTCCAAGGGCCGCCCCCCCCCCCCCTTTTGTTTTTTTATGTATTTTTTTTGTGTGATGTTCACATCTCATCCCCACCCTCCATCCCCTTCCCCTAGATCCAATGGTGGATAAGAGATGTGATATGTAACATATATAAGTTGTATTTTCTCCTTTTAGTGAATTAATGCCATTTGAATCCAACAAAATTGAAGAGCAAGGGCTGGTGCGCCCCCCTCCTCTCTCCTCCCTCTCCCCCTTGGTTGCTGTGAAGGCTTCCCTTCTGAGGTGTGAAGCCTCTTGTATCAGTTCCGACGATCGCCGCCGGCGCCACGAGCCGCCACCGCACCGCCATCGCCTTAAACGAAGTTCTGCCCGTGCAGTACCACAGAAACTTCCATGAAATTTCCAACTCAGCCACGAGCTCTGATCGACCTAGGGATTTTACTGGAGGTTCCATAGGTGTCAAGGATGTCCCAAAAAAATTGGTTTGTCATTCAGATCCCGTTCCATATTTTTAGATTTTCGTCCACTCTTCCATTTCAGTTCTGCCAGCAGCCTGTCCAGATTCATCTCCGCCCTGAGTTTTAGGTCTTAGGTCCACTTTTTGATTTTTTTTGGTTTGCCCAATTTTATTGGATCTTCCTTCCACAACCCCTTCATCCACAATTTTTCTAAATTTCTAGTTCATCCATTTCATATTTTCCACAAATCATTCTCAGATCCACCTGAAGTTCTATCCACCCATTCCCAGATCCGACCACCAGACACTCCAAAAATCCTATCACATCACCACCACCTCCAAATCCAATTCTAAAAATTGTCCCAGCTTCTTGGTTTGATTATCTACAACTTTGAAGAAGAGCTTGAAGTCTGAATCCCATTGTAAGTAGGCGGTCAACGGCCATTTATAGGGATCTGATGTGCTGAACTGAGAGTTCTGGAACTGTGTAGCAGAGAATTGAAAATTAGTTAAGGTTCAGGTCCGCGCAGGTTCAGAGGAATCCACTGGCCCTAGGTTGGAGGATTTGGAGTCCTCTTTCCAACGGCACTGGTTTCGTCGCATTCTGACGATGGGGCTGATCGCAGCGGTTGATTTCGCCGGAGCGCGCGCCTGAAAATAGCAAGCAAAAATCCGTGGGCAGCATTCCACAAGCTTGGAGATCGGAGTTGTTCGGCCACCGATCGGTGTTCCCGGCCGACCGCCTTCCGTGGAGGCGTGCCACCAGGGGTGCCCATCACAGTGGGACCCACTCCTGTAGATCCGGAGGCCAGCGCCACCCATGGGCCCCACCGGCCCGCAGAACCCGCCGTTCGGAATGCACGAAAACGCGGAGTTCGGCACCGCCGGGCGACATCAAGATGCTACCCGTCAACCCAATTAGCGTGATTCCCAGGCCCTGCATGTGACCTATTACCTCCCTGCGTGGAGTGGGTCAAATTATTATATTTCTAAAAAATTGTGTTAACCGGGAGTCCGTGATTGGCCGCGGTTGTCTTCGCCACGCCGGGTGCGTGGAGGTAAAGTCTTAACTCCTTGGTGTTACATTGCTTAGCTAGTATACGGTCATAGGCCGCTACCGAGAGTGTAGGTACTAGCCCGTGTGTCCATGTCACCGCTGTGAGAGTGAGAGTGACCCGTCCCGTGACTCGATCCGAGTCCGGAAGTTGAGTCTGACTACCCTTGACCTCCGCCGGTTCCTTAACCGCGCACGGTCCGCGCTTTCCCTCGCTTGGGACGACGAGTGAGCTTCCACTTCTGTTAGCGACGTTTTGCCACTAGGAGCTCATAGTGTCGGGCTTAGTGTGTCTCTGGTGTGTGCTGCTGGTCGCGTCTTCATCTAGAGTCCGAGGGTGGCACCTAATAGTGTCGTCTCCCGTGTCCGTCCCGCATCAGTTTGGTATCAGAGCAAGTCGAGTCTAGGGTAGTCATTGCATAAGTCTTGCATAGTCTAAGGTCACCCCACACACACCTTCACTCGGTATATCCAAAGGTGTTGTCCGACCGTTAGGTTACGCCTACCGGGAAGACCGCACACTTGCGCGAGTGACCTTCGGGTCGATTACCTCCGCCGCGTACCGAGTCTTGGCCGTGTCTAGGGTGTAGCCGAGTCTCATTCTTTTCAAAAAAAAAAAGAGTGTTTTCAAATTGCAATTAGGTCTAAGTGCATCATTTAGTGTGTTTGCATTAGTCGGTCGTTGTCACCTAGTCCGTACGTCTTTGCATGCCCACCCGTCGAGGCACCCAATACTCGCCACCACCACCTATGGCGGACTCCCGAGCCCATAGTTCCGATGAGTCTTCCACGGCCGAGATGTTCCGGGCCATCATGCATCGTTTAGACACGTGTATGGATGGTCTTAGTACGCGTATGGATGGCATAGGGACGCGTCTAGAAGGGCGGATGAAGGTCCTCGAGGATCAGGCCGGGGTTTCGGAGCAGTCCATTCAAGGCCTTGTTGGGAGGATTGCCATCCAAGAGAGGGGCCCAGTAGCGGCGCAACCCGCGCCGACGAACGGCCAACAAGAGCCGGTGCAGCAACCCGCTGTGCCAAGGGCTCAGGTGGAGGATGTCGGGAGGCAACAGGCGCCTATAGTGGATGATTATGCCTCCGACAATGATCACGGGGGTAACGGTCGTCGTCATCAACGACGGAATCGTGATGACGAGGATGACGACCGCATTCTTAGGGGTGTGCGTGCGGACCCTCCCACTTTTAGCGGGTCCTTGGACCCTAGGGTGTATTTAGATTGGGAGGCCGGCATGGACCGGTACTTCGAGTGGTTTGAGATGACGGACCACCGAAGAGTCCGATACGCAAAGATGAAGCTGCAAGGGCAGGCCCAAACTTATTGGATCAATGTGGAGAGCCTGCTCAACCAGCGACGTCAACCCCAGATCGGTACTTGGATGATATGAAAACCAAGTTGAGGGAGAAGTACCTTCCCGCCTCATATCGCCAACGTCTCATAGACAAGTGGCAAAGCATCTCCCAAGGGAACCGATCCGTGACCGAGTACACCGCCGAGTTCGATGAGTATTATTTGCGGTGCGGGGTCACGGAAGAGAGCACCATGACGATATCCCGCTTTCGGAGAGGTTTGCGGCCCAATTATCAATATGAACTCTTTCGCCGCAATGCCACCACTTTGGAGCAGGCATATCAGATTGCTCTTGAATTGGAGCAGTTCGAGGCCGAGTTTGAGTCACCCCACCGGTTGGGCTCTTTCCCCTTCGTAGTGTCGAGCCCCGTGGCTCATCTGGCACGTATCCGAGGGCCCCCATGGCTCGACCTCAGGAGCCCGCTCGTCCCGAGCCGTTTGCTCCTAGGCCTCGTCCTCCACCCCCGAGGGACCTTCCTCATCCCCAGCATCTTACGGCCCCACCCATAGTCCGTCCACCGGCACCCGCACCTCCTGCACGTCCTTTGTTGCCTACGCCTCCTATCCGTCGGGAGGATAAAGGTAAAGGACCTATGATTGGGGAGCCTAGTGGATCACGGCAGCAGTGTTATCGCTGCAATGGGTTTGGCCATTTCGCCAACCAGTGTCCCACCCGTCCATCTCTTCACATTGGGGACACACAGGCCGAGGATACCACTCCTACGGGCCTCGAGTTAGTCAGCTATGAGGCAGATGAAGAGTTAGCTGACGAGTACTATGAGATGGGAGGTGAGGCCCAGGATGCCCAGCAGTCAGACGATACCCACGTGGGGGTCGTCAGATGTATCCTCACCCAGCCACAGGTCAGTGATGACTGGCGTCGGACCACTATCCTTCATGTATTCTGTAGGTTGGGAAAGCAAATTTGCAAGGTGGTCATCGATAGCGGGAGTTGTATCAATACAATCTCCACGAACGCTGTCACTCGTCTTGGTCTCACACCCGTAGACCACCCTTGCCCCTACCAGGTATCATGGGTGGATACCACTTCCATTTCGGTCAAGCTGCGGTGCTTGGTCCCACTGCAGCTCCACTCCTACCGTGACGAGATCTGGTGTGATGTTCTCCCATGGAAGTGGGAAGTATCATTCTTGGTAGGCCGTGGTTATTCGACCGAGATGCCACACTCCATGGTCGGTCGAACACCTGTACCTTCGACCACGATGGCCAGCGGGTCACCCTCCAACCCGTTCGGCCCAGGAGCCCATCTGTCAGGGGTCCTACTGGCCCTAGTACTCCGAAGCCTTCCGTTCCCGGGCCTAGTACCCCATCCCCAGCTCGGGCTATGACCGTTACCTCTGGCCCAGGAGAGCCCTCGACGAGGAGATTGATGATGATTAGCTCCCGGGAAATGGAGCAGGAGCTTAGTCAGGGCTATCCGGTATTTGCCATTACGGTCCGAGAGGTGGAGCGGGACTCCGAGGGTGAGCTCCCACCCGAGGTTGTTCCTATTCTGCAGGAGTTTGCTGATATTTTTCCCGATGAGCTTCCCGAGGGACTCCCACCCATGCGGGATATTCAGCATGCTATCGACCTTGTTCCGGGCTCTTCTTTGCCCAACCTTTCTCATTATCAAATGAGCCCCACGGAGCATGCCGAGCTTAAACGACAGGTCGATGAGTTTGTGCAGAGAGGATCTGTCCGGGACAGCATGAGTCCATGTGCTGTACCCGCATTACTCGCCCCGAAGAAGGATGGCACGTGGAGAATGTGTATTGATAGTCGTGCCATCAACAAGATCACCGTGAAGTATAGGTTCCCTATTCCCCGCCTGGATGACATGCTAGACATGATGGTAGGTGCCACTATCTTTTCGAAGAACGATCTTAAGAGTGGCTACCATCAGGTGAGGATTAGGCCAGGTGATGAGTGGAAGACCGCATTTAAGACCAAGGACGGTCTATATGAGTGGTTGGTCATACCTTTTGGGTTGACCAATGCCCCTAGCACTTTCATGCGGCTCATGACTCAGGTCCTTCGACCTTTCATTGGAGTCTTTGTAGTGGTGTATTTTGATGATATCCTTATCTATAGCCGCACCACAGGGGACCACTTGGACCACCTTCGGCAGGTCTGTCTACTTCTTCGGCGAGAGCAGTTGTTTGCTAACCCACAGAAGTTTGCCTTCATGACACCTCAGCTTACCTTCTTGGGTTTCATTGTGTCTAGTACTGGGGTCTCCGCCGATCCGGAGAAGGTCCGGGCCATTGTTGAGTGGCCGGAACCCCGTACGGTTCATGATGTCCGCAGCTTTCATGGCCTTGCGACGTTCTACCGTCGCTTCATCCGCGGATTTAGCTCCGTCACCGCCCCGATCACGGATTGCATCCGGAAGGGCACATTTGTATGGACGAAGGCCACATCTGCTAGCTTCAGGGACATCAAGGAGCGTATGACCCAGACACCTATCCTTCGACTGCCTGATTTCTCGAAGGTGTTTGAGGTCTTTTGTGATGCGTCGGGTGTTGGGATTGGAGGATTTTTTAGTCAAGAGTCCCACCCGATCGCATATTTTAGCGAGAAGCTGAATGACGCGAAACTGCGATATTCCACGTATGATAAAGAATTCTACGCAGTTGTTCAGGCTCTTAGGCATTGGAGGCACTATCTTTTACATCAGGAGTTTGTCCTATACTCCGACCACGAGGTATTGCGGTACCTCCATTCGCAAAAGAAGCTTAACTCGCGTCATAGTCGTTGGGTCAAGTATCTCCAGCAGTTCACCTTTGTGCTTAAACATAAGGCTGGAGTGGAGAACAAGGTGGCTGATGCCTTGAGTCGGCGAGCATGTTTGCTTACCACCATGAGTGCCGAGGTCATAGGGTTAGAGAAGATGAAGGAGGCCTATGTTGATTGTCCTGACTTCGGTCAGATTTTTACCACCCTCCAGGCTGGACCCTCGAGAGACCTTGATGAGTATGTGCTTCAGGAGGGTTACCTCTTTCGAGGTAGCAGGCTATGTGTTCCCCGAACTTCGGTTCGAGATTTCTTAGTGTGGGAACTACATGCGGGAGGTCTAGCCGGCCACTTTGGTCGGAACAAGACTATTGAGGCAGTGGAGCATCGATTTTATTGGCCGAGCTTGAAGCGCGATGTTGCTAACATCGTTGCTCAGTACCGTACTTGTGCTACGGCCAAGATGAAGAAGCAAAGCTCAGGTCTTTATACGCCTCTCCCCGTGCCTGATGCCCCGTGGCAGGATGTTAGTATGGATTTTATTTTGGGATTGCCACGTACCTCTAGGAAGCATGACTCGGTCTATGTGGTGGTTGACCGTTTCTCGAAGATGGCCCTCTTTATCCCCTGCTCGAAGACTTCGGATGCTTCTAGGGTAGCCCGCCTATTCCTCACTCATGTGGTGTGCAAGTTCGGGTTGCCTCGCACTATAGTGTCTGACCGTGATGTTAGATTCACTTCCTATTTTTGGAAGACACTATGGCATATGATGGGTACTCACCTCAAGTTTTCCACTGCATATCATCCCCAGACAGATGGTCAGACCGAGGTGGTCAATAGGAGTCTGGGAGATCTTTTGAGGTGTCTTGTTAGAGATCGCATTGGGGATTGGGATCTCATTCTACCCATGGCTGAGTTTACATACAATGATTCGGTGAATAGGTCTACCGGCATGAGTCCATTTGAGATTGTCACAGGTCGTAGGCCTAGGAAACCCGTTGACCTTGTCCCCATGCCTATCCATGCTAGAGTGTCGGAGTCGGCCGAGTCGTTTGCTAGGCATGTTAGGAGTTTGCATGACGACATCCGTCGTCACATTGAGGCCAACAATGCACGGTACAAGGAGTTAGCCGATGCCCACCGACACCACCGAGAGTTCCATGAGGGCGAGTACGTCATGATCAGGGTAAGGCCTGAACGGTTTCCCTCTGGAACCATTAAGAAGTTGCAAGCTCGCGGAGCCGGTCCCTTTAGAGTGTTGAAACACGTTGGATCCAATGCGTATGTTGTGCCACCTGTCCAAGGAATATGGTATAAGCTCTACCTTCAATGTATCGGATCTTGTTGCATATAGGGACCCAGCGGTGATCCCTAGTGAGCCTTTTGAGCCATCTCCTCCCCTTGAGAGTGATCCCACACCTGAGTGCCCACTTCCACCTCCAGCCCCTTTTTCACGGCAGCGTGAGCAAGTGACAGTTACCAGGAGTGGATCTTGCCCGCGCTACCTAGTGCAATGGAGAGGATGACCCACTACTGAGGACACTTGGATCACACATGCCGAGTTGCAGCGGATCGATCCGGACCTTTTGGAGCGATATAGGAGCGATGCAGACCCTTACTCGACAGGGTCGAGTTTCTCTCACCCGGGGAGAATTGGTGCGGACACTCGAGCAGTTGATCGGCACGATACGCCGAGCCACCGGTACCGCACACGGAGCACGACATGAGCCACCTCAGCGTCCATCTGGCTCGGAGACAGCCTGGAGACTCCGCCTTGAGCCTCCCCATTTATTATATTTAGCTAGACTTTATGTGTGTGTAATTTGTATTTATTTCGTTGCATTCGGTTTGCCATTTTGAGTGTAGTAGGGGCTTATGAGCATTTCGGACCCCGTGGGCCCCACGGGCCCCCCGGGCCCCACCACATTGGGCCACCTCAGCCTAGGGTCCCACATGGGGCCAGTCAACATGCCACATGGGAATATCTAGAAGTTTGAATGGTAAAAAACACATGGGGGACAAATGCCTTAAAAAGTCCATATGGAGGCCACCTACCCCACCTACCATTTCAACCTTCCACATCTTGCCATTCAAAGTCAAAGGGCCGCCCCCCCCCCCCCTTTTGTTTTTTTATGTATTTTTTGTGTGTGATGTTCACATCTCATCCCCACCCTCCATCCCCTTCCCCTAGATCCAATGGTGGATAAGAGATGTGATATGTAACATATATAAGTTGTATTTTCTCCTTTTAGTGAATTAATGCCATTTGAATCCAACAAAATTGAAGAGCAAGGGCGGGTGCGCCCCCCTCCTCTCTCCTCCCTCTCCCCCTTGGTTGCTGTGAAGGCTTCCCTTCTGAGGTGTGAAGCCTCTTGTATCAGTTCCGACGATCGCCGCCGGCACCACGAGCCGCCACCGCACTGCCATCGCCTTCAACGAAGTTCTGCCCGCGCAGTACCACAGCAACTTCCATGAAATTTTAAACTCATCCACGAGCTCTGATCGACCTGGGGATTTTAATGGAGGTTCCGTAGGTGTCAAGGATATCCCAAAAAAATTGGTTTGTCATTAAGATCCCGTTCCATATTTTTAGATTTTCGTCCACTCTTCCATTTCAGTTCTGTTAGCAGCCTGTCCAGATTCATCTCCGCCCTGCATTTTAGGTCTTAGGTCCCCTTTTTTATTTTTTTTGGTTCGCCCAATTTTACTGGATCTTCCTTCCACCAACCCCTTCATCCACAATTTTTCTAAATTTCTAGTTCGTCCATTTCATATTTTCCACAAATCGTTCTCAGATCCACCTGAAGTTCTGTCCACCCGTTCCCAGATCCGACCACCAGACACTCCAAAAATCCTACCACATGACCACCACCTCCAAATCCAATTCTAAAAATTGTCCTAGCTTCGTGGTTTGATTATCTACAACTTTGAAGAAGAGCTCGAAGTCTGAATCCCACTGTAAGTAGGCAGTCAACGGCCGTTTACAGGGAACTGATGTGCTGAATTGAGAGTTCTGGAACTGTGTAGCAGAGAATTAAAAATTAGTTAAGGTCCAGGTCCGCGTAGGTTCAGAGGAATCCACTGGCCCTAAGTTGGAGGATTTGGAGTCCTCTTTCCAACGGCGCTGGTTTCGTCGCATTCTGGCGACGGGGCTGATCGCAACGGTTGATTTCGCCGGAGCGCGTGCCTGAAAATAGCAAGCAAAAATCCGTGGGCAGCATTCCACAAGCTTGGAGATCGGAGTTGTTCGGCCACCGATCGGTGTTCCCGGCCGACCGCCTTCCGTGGAGGCGTGCCACCAGGGGTCCCCATCACAGTGGGACCCACTCCTGCAGATCCGGAGGCCAGCGCCACCCGTGGGCCCCACGGGCCCGCAGAACCCGCCGTTCGGAAAGCACGAAAACACGGAGTTCGGCACCGCCGGGCGACATCAAGATGCTGCCCGTCAACCCAATTAGCGTGATTCCCGGGCCCCGCATGTGGCCTATTACCTCCCTGCGTGGAGTGGGTCAAATTATTGTATTTCTAAAAAATTGTGTTAACCGGGAGTCCGTGATTGGCCGGGGTTGTCTTCGCCACGCCGGGTGCGTGGAGGTAAAGTCTTAACTCCTTGGTGTTACATTGCTTAGCTAGTATACGGTCTTAGGCCGCTGTCGAGAGTGTAGGTACTAGCCCGTGTGTCCATGTCACCGCTGTGAGAGTGAGAGTGACCCGTCCCGTGACTCGATCTGAGTCCGGAAGTTGAGTCTGACTACCCTTGACCTCCGCCGGTTCCTTAACCGCGCACGGTCCGCGCTTTCCCTCGCTTGGGACGACGAGTGAGCTTCCACTTTTGTTAGCGACGTTTTGCCACTAGGTGCTCGTAGTGTCGGGCTTAGTGTGTCTCTGGTGTGTGCTGCTGGTCGCGTCTTCATCTAGAGTCCGAGGGTGGCACCTAATAGTGTCGTCTCCCGTGTCCGTCCCGCATCATGTGGTCCCCGTGGCTGATCCGCAGCTGCCCACTTCTCAGTTACTGTCATTCATTCTCCTGTTACTCCAGCCTCTCCGGATTCTCTAACACCACTAGCAACCAACCGGTCCCTGCCACTTTGACCGTGCAATGGCGGCCCTGACAGGAGCTGGAATCTCTCACCTTCAAAGCCTTATTATAATCCTAGTTCCCCTGTAACCCATGACCCACCAACTATAATCCCAATCACATCCAGCCATGACAAAGTGGCCTCCAACATCATAACTTGACAATTTGCAAGTGCCCTACAACACAACTCTAGCTACAATGCTTCAGAACTGTGACCAGCCCGTCCCATAGGACGGTGGGTGCCAAGCTTGGCAAATGCACCCCCATGGGCAGTAAACAGATGATGCCAGCATCCCACAAGAAAAATCAACCACCACAGCAGTGGTAGTCTGCTAACGACTGACCATAGGCTTCACCACAAAGCCCCGGTTAGAGCGGCGGTCATCTTGTCGCCAGCCAGCAATCCCTAGGGCTGAGGGATAGATGGCCCTCCAATTCCCAAGACAAGGAAGTCTCGAACCCCCTTACACAGCATCGTCGGCTACGGTCACAACGAAAGGGGAACATGCCAGGGAGTGAAAAATACTCAAGGCACTTCTTGACTCAGACAAGGTGGAAAACCTGAGAAAACACAATTCTCAGTCCACAAGTCCACCTCTGGGGGCAAGACATGGCCCACACCAATGTAACCCCATATAATGAAAGGGGAGCCACAAGTGGTCTCCCATTGCTCGCCAGCCACCCTACGAGGCGGGATGGGCTCGACAGTCCTGGCCTCCCCCTGTCTCAGATGTCTAATGGGGGAGGGTCCTTTCCACCGAGCCGCCTCTCCTCAGAAGATCCACAAAGCCGGCTGCGCAAGGCAGGGCCCAAACATAAGCAACAAAGCCAGAAGCATTGTTATGCCGGGCTCCTCTGGCCTTCTAATGCCATCGGCATTGGCGTCCAGCCCAGTCATATCATCAACCAATGAAGTGACCACTTGTATGGAGAGTTCGGCGTCCGGACCAGATTACTCCCGTGACGTGGGCCCTGCATACCTCTGCCACAAGCCCAACACGTGAGACAAACGGGAATAGAATTCCCAAGTCGTGGATAGCGGGCTACAACTTCCAGCACCACGCGTGTATCCATCCACCAAGATCCCTCTGAAATCTAGCTCTACAACAGTCTTCTGCAAACATACCACCGTCGCATGAAAGATCGTAGAGGGAGCATCAATCCCCAGAATAAATAACTCCCACCATGCCCATAGGGCCGGGAAAAATCAAGCCTGATAGGCGCACGGGCCGCACGCCGTCGTCTTCACCTCTAACGCATGCCCTGTGGGGGCCATTTATTGGCACCGGCTTATTTTCTTGAATTAATCAAGGATTAAGCATTGGGAAATACTCTCTAAATGGAGCAGAACAGCACATAGCCAAAGTTGCTCTACCAGTCAAGTTATGCTCAAAAATCGAGGCGTGTCGTCGGGTCAAGCGGCGTAACATAACAACTGGGGATCGGCCCCGAGCAAACGGCACTATGCCAGCCAGTTTCTTGACATCCGGGTCAGTTTCGAGAGTCAGGACAACCTACCGTACCTTACGGCACTCTGTGAAGATTTGGGGATCATCCTCGGACACCCTGCATACAACATTATACTACCGACGCTCCAACAACCGGGTTAACTTGGGACTCAGAATAGCCTGTCGCATCAGGGGACTCTTCGCCGAGGAGCGAGGGTCACCCCGACCACCAGACAAACGACATCATCATGTCGACGCCCCAGTTATCGGGCCAAACCAAGGGTCCTAACTAGCTAGCCGTGACCCCTGGCAACATCAGCAATCGATCGGACCCACCCCCGATCACTCAGTTTGCGGGTTTACCTGCGTTCAACATAGCTACCCGAGCAGACCCGGGGCCACCGTGACTACAAGCCACGCCACGTGGCACCCAGCAATGAGGTAGGGGTCTACCCTCGAGTCGCCTCCGTCCAACCCTCTGAAGTCAAAGGAAGACCCGTCAAGGCCAACCGCAAGCTTCAGGAGCTCACAACACCCTTACATGGCCCGCACACACATGTCAGGAACTTCCCCGAGCACCTGGTGGGCGCGTATGATCTAGCCACCCTACAGCAAGTCGGATCTCGACTCAAGACTCCCAGTGGCCCACCGCATCATGCACCACCATCGTGCGGCCTCGCACGCGGATCGACCTGTTTATAACTGGTCAAACCCTCAGTCAACCCCCAGTCAAACCCTCAGTCAACCCTCAGTCAAACCCCAACCAAACCCTCAGTCAACCCCCAGTCAAACCATCAGCCAACCCCCAGTCAAACCCACAGTCAAACCCCCGGTCAACCCTCAGTCAAACCCCCGGTCAACCTTCAGTCAAACCCTAGTCAAATCCTCAGCCAAAACCTCAGTCAACCCCCAGTCACACCCTCAGTCAACCCAAGTCAAACCCTCAGTTAACTCTCAGTCAAACCCCAATCAAACACTCAGTCAACCCCCAGCCAAACCCTCTATCAACCCCTAGTCAAACACTCAGTCAAACCCCTAGTCATCCCCAGTCAACCCTCACTTAACCCTCAGTCAACCCCCAGTCAAACCCCCAGTCAAACCTCCAGTCACCCCAGTCAATCCCTGAGTTAACCCCCAGTCAACCCTCAGTCAAGCCCTCAGCCAAATCCCCAGTCACCCCCAGTGAACCCTCAGTCAACCCCCAGTCAACCCCCAAGTCAAACCCTCAGTCAAACCCGCCTAAACCCCCCCTGGGGGGTTTTAGGTGGACTAACCTGGACCCCCAGGCTGGTCCGCCTAAACCCCCCATGGGGGGGGGGGGTTTATGCGGACCAGCTCACCCCCCTGGTTGGTCCTGCGTAAACCCCCCATTCAATTAAAAAAATTAATTTAATTTTTTATCAAAAAAGAGGGAAAAGAACCGGCCCGCCTAAACCCCCTCAGGGGGGGTTTACGCGGACCAGCCCAGCCCCCCTGACTGGTCCGCGTAAACCCCCAACCAAGGGGGGGTTTACGCGTGTTGTGCATCCCTTGGTTTTGATGATGACAAAGGGTATGGTTAATTGCTCCTTCAATGTTAAGTAATGAACTCATGACAATTTGATGATGACAAAAGATGTGTTTAACTAATTCAATGCAAATCTGATAGTTCAAGTCACTTCTGATAGTTCAAGTAATTTCAGGTATACTGAAGTACAAGTGAAGTCAACAAATCAGAAGAAGTGTCAAAGGTTGCTTGTCGACCAGTGAAGTGGTCATTGTCGACCAACGAATCCAACCAAACACAGCTCAAGTCATTCTCCTTCTGTACGTGCTTTGGTTGTCGACCAAAGCCCTGCTCGTTGTCGACCACGGAACAGACAGAGCATCAGCCTGAACTACCAGTCATCTGGACATTGCTTCTTGTCGACCAGCGACAGGGTCGTTGTCGACCACAAGCGATACAGCGTCCAGAACCGAAACTCAACTGAATTCAGTTTCTGTTCCTAGAAACCTGCAGGTTGTTGCTGCAGGTCGTTGGGCTGTTCAGATGATAAGATTCCGCACTGGATTTAAGGAGAGAATGCCATTTAGAACCAGTCAAACCATTCGAATATTCTGTTCAACCTTCTCCCTGTTTTCTAGCCGATAATCCAATGGATGTGCGCTCAATTACGAATCTGCGCGGGAAAAGCCTATGCTTTGAAAAGAGCTGGTACAAAAGGTAAAGATGACAGAGAGCGGGGTGTGGAACACAGAGTAGAAGAAAAGAAAGAATACACCCACGAAGATACTCTGAAAGAGAAAGAAGGAGTGGCTCTTCAGAAACCACAAAGACTGCACAAGACCGAAGGCATCTTCATTGCTGCAGAAGGAAGACTGACTCAAGGCAAGCAAGACTCCAGCAGCGTCGCAGCTGAAGGCAATCGTCTGGAAGTTCCACAGGGAGTCTATTCCTGTTACCTGCAGTCCCAGGCTGAACTCTTTTTCTTTGATTCAAAAGCTCTTGTTCAGTCCTGTTGCATCTTTTGTTCTTTTCATTACATCAAGTGTCAAGCTGTGAGGCAGCGGGTACAAGCTGTGTGTCAGCGGGAAGAAGCTGTGTATCAGCGGTGTGTTGGTTGAGATCAGGAGTTCTCATTTAGTGAAGCCTTGCTCAAGTTGAGCGAGGGGTGGACGTAAGTCTCGGGAAGAGACTGAACCACCTAAAAATCCTGTCTTGTGGTTTTGCTTGTGGTGTGTGCTCTTCTTATTGCTTGCTGTCGCTGTAGTTATCAGTTTTATCTTTGCAACCCATAGTTTGCTTAAGGTCTAGTCGATCTTTGGTTTATAAATTGAAAAAGGGGCTAGATCTATTCACCCCCCCTCTAGATCTATTCAGTCCGTACGCAACACGTGGTATCAGAGCTAGACTCTCCGAAAATGTGGTCTAACAACCAGGAGAGACCTAGCGGACTGAACTCTAGAAGTCTAATGGCTGAGGGACACTCAGTGACTAGACCACCATACTTTGATGGAAATGATTACTCATACTGGAAAAATCGTATGCAGGTGTTCTTGAGAGCACAAGATCATGAGATGTGGAGAGTAGTGAGCCGCGGACCCTATGATCTGCCCGAAGACGAGGATACCTGGACCAGAGAACAGGTCAGAAAATCAACCATCAACTGGGGAGCTATGAACGTAATGCAATGCGCACTTCATCCCACGGAGTTCTCAAGAGTCTCACAATGTGCAACAGCCAAGGAGATGTGGGATCGACTCGAAGTCATCTATGAAGGTACGTCAGAGGTAAGGGAGTCAAAAGCAAATATGTTAGTCTCAGAATATGAAATGTTTAGAATGAAAACTGATGAAAACATTTCTGATATGTATGCTAGACTAGTACAACTAACAAATAGCTTAAAGAGTCTAGGGAAAACCTACAAGGAGCAAGAGCTAGTGAGAAAAATTTTAAGGTCCCTCACTCCTATGTGGCATACCAAGGCCACAGTCATTGAGGACTCAAAGAACCTCACTACTATGACTGTGGATGAACTAGTAGGTTCCCTAATGGCCTATGAGGTCAATCTAAAAAGAAAGGAAGACGAGGGCAAGAAAAAGAAACAGCTAGCTCTGAAAACTAAAATAGGCACCTCTGAATTATCTGACACTGATGACTCATCTAGCACAGGTGAGGAAACTGGTGAGCTTGCCATGCTAACAAGAAAGTTCAGAAGTTTCTGCGGAAGGAAGGTAAGGATTTAAAATCCGAAGGGCATGGTAAGAAGTCATCCCAGTTTAAGTCTGACAAAACTAAAGCTCATCTAACAAGCTTGTCTGCTACAACTGCAGAAAACCAGGACACATGAAGGCTGAATGTCCAGAGGCTCCTAAGAAATCAAGCTTCAAGTGGAAAAGCAAGAAACCAAAGGCAATGATCAGCACATGGAGCGAGGAGGAAGAAAGCAGCGAAGAGGAAACAACTTCCGAGGAAGAAGAAGGAAACACATGTCTAATGGCCAAAGGAGACAGCAACGATCTTGAGGTAACCTCCCCTTTTCAAGACTTTTCTAGCTCAGATTGGGAAGAAGCCTATTCAGATTTACTTGATACATATGAAAGAATAAGAAGGGAAAATAAAAGTTTGAAGAAGAAGGTTAATCAGTTCAATAATGACAGCAACTCAATTGCCAACAGAACTGAACTAGAATTGGAGATCACCACCTTGCAAAATAAACTGAATCAACGCGAGATAGATGAAGAAAACGTCAAAGGGCTATTAGAAGAAAATGAAGTACTGAAAAACACAATTGACGAGTTAAAATTAAAGACTCAAGAATATGAACAGGAAACTAAGCTAACTCAAGAAAGAAACAACTCACTCAAGGAAGAAAACAGTCAACTTCTGAAAGAAATAGAAAGAATCCAAAGTGAACTGAAAAACAAACAGGAAACATTGGAAAAAATGACTAAGGGTCAAGAAAACTTGAACGCTGTGTTGGGAATAAAAGTAAATTTTCAGAAAGAGGGGTTAGGGTACAACCCAACGGCTAAAAAGGAATTCCAAATAAAAACTTTAAATAAATAGCTGACTCTAAAGGAAAAGGCCCCTTGATAAACTTATATCAAAACAAACAAAAGGATATAGCTGAAAGCTCCTCTAAACAGATTAATGTCACCTTGGAAGAGAGGAATTCTAAAGGGAAAATGGATAATCCACATCAGTTTAAAAACAACAGTCATATCAGACGAGAAGTTCAAATTCACAGAAGTAACCAGACAAACAAAGCATTAAATCATGTTAATAAACACAAACCTGTAAAACAAGGTGTCTGGAAACAAGCTGGTCGACAACAGACCCCTCCTCTGTCGACCAGAGGCTCAACCAGAACAGATACTGGTATCTGGAGAAACTATGGTCGACCACAGACTTACCAGATGTCGACCATGACCAGACACGCAAACAGAACCCACAAATTTTCTCAGCTGAAACAGAATGGAAATTGGAACTTAAGAGAGTGGACTCAGAATAGACACAACCTGAACAAGTTCAGAAATGAAAAAACAAACTGTTCTAACAAAATTTGGGTTCCCAAGGTGTTGTTACAGCAGTTTCATGATTTCACAAGCTATCTTGGACCCGGGTACCATTTGGGTCCAAAAGTTTCTGTGTAATTTGTGATGCAGGAATGTCTGGCAGCCATGCACAACAAGTGGTATTTAGATAGTGGTTGCTCAAGACACATGACGGGAGACAAGACCAAGTTCTCCCAGCTGAGCGCAAAAGATGGAGGATATGTGACGTTTGGAGGAAATAACAAAGGCAAAATCATTGGGATAGGTGAGATAGGTAAGAAACCCTCAAGCTGCATTGAAAATGTATTATTAGTGGATGGACTGGAATATAACTTATTGAGCATCAGTCAATTATGCGACAAAGGCCATAAAGTGGTGTTTGACTCCAAGATCTGCAGAATTATTGAGCCAAATTCAGAAGCAGTCAAGTTTATGGGCAAGAGGGTAAATAATGTCTACATGATAGACTTGGATGATCCAGCCCACTCCAACTTGTGCCTAACCGCCAAGAAGGAGGACTTGACCTGGTTGTGGCACCGAAGACTAGGGCATGTTAGCTATAGGGTGTTGCACAAACTTGTGAAAAATAAAATGGTTCTTGGTATGCCTGAAATTTCGTTTGCTCAAAATGTCAAAGTATGTGAAGCATGTACCCAAGGAAAGCAAACAAGAAAATCATTCAAAGGTAGAACTGAAAGTCAGTCATCAAGACCCCTAGAACTTGTGCACATGGACCTTTTTGGCCCAACAAGAACTGCTAGTCTTAGTGGTAAGAAATATGGTTATGTCTAGTTGATGACTTTTCCAGATTTACATGGGTAATGTTCTTATCACATAAAAGTGATGCTTTTTATGAGTTTCAGGAATTTTACAAAAGAATGAAGCAGGATGGTAAGTCCAAAGTGTGTTCAATCATATCTGACCATGGGGGGGAGTTTGAAAATTCTGATTTTGATGTATTCTGCAGAAACAAGGGCATAACCCACAGATTCTCCTCACCAAGGACACCGGAGCAAAATGGGGTTGTGGAGAGAAGGAACCGCACTCTTGTCGAGATGGCTAGAACCATGTTGGTTGAAGCTAATCTTCCAAAGAAATTTTGGGCAGAAGCGGTCAACACAGCATGCTACATTGTAAACCGGGCAATGGTAAGACCGTCTAGTGCAAAAACTCCATATGAAATGTTCAAAGGTAAAAAACCATCCCTAGCTCATTTTAGAATCTTTGGTGCAAGATGTTTCATTCATAACAATGATAAGAAAGTCTTGGACAAATTTGAACCTAAGAGTGACTCAGGAATATTCTTGGGCTATTCTGACCGATCAAGAGCCTATAGGGTATTTAACACCAAAGATCAAGTGGTTGAAGAATCCCCTCATATTTCATTTGATGAAATTAATGATTTTGGCAAAAATGAACAGGTCAGCAAGGAAGAAGAAGATGGGGAATTTCTGGATGGCAAAGAAAAACCGATGGAGAATGAAGAAGAACTGAATCAAGAAAGAATTCAAGGTAATTCTAATGATCAAACCGAAGGAGAGGTCAACTCAGGTAACAATCTTGAAAACTTAAGACTTCTTAGAGATCATCCCTTGGATAACATTATTGGTGGAATTCATGATCCTAGGAAGACTAGATCTCAGCTCAAGGACATTAACGAACTAGATCAACTTGCCCTTGTGTCCCAAATAGAGCCCAAGTCTGTAGAGGAAGCTTTACAAGATGAATCATGGATAAATGCTATGCATGAAGAACTAAATCAGTTTGAAAGAAATCAGGTGTGGAGACTTGTCCCTAGACCTACATCTCACCCTGTAATTGGAACCAAATGGGTATATAAAAACAAGTTGAATGAAGAAGGGGTTGTAATGAGAAACAAGGCTCGGCTGGTGGCTAAAGGGTACAACCAGGAACTTGGGGTTGACTTTGAAGAATCATATGCTCCAGTTGCTAGATTAGAAGCCATCAGGATATTGTTAGCCTTTGCAGCATCTCATGGAGTTAAACTACAACAAATGGATGTAAAAAGTGCATTTCTAAATGGTATTATAAAAGAAGAGGTCTATGTGGAACAACCCCCTGGTTTTGAAAATGATGAACTTACTAATCATGTTTTCAAATTGCATAAAGCTTTGTATGGATTAAAGCAGGCTCCTCGGGCTTGGTACGAAAGGTTGAGCTCCTTCCTCACTAAAAAGGGATACACAAGAGGTAAAATTTATCAAACATTATTTTCCAAGACCCAAGGTAAGGATATACTGATTGTACAAATCTATGTGGATGATATTATGTTTGGATCTACTGAAACCTCTTTGTGTACTGAATTTGCAAATTTAATGACCAACGAGTTTGAAATGAGCCTAATGGGTGATTTACAATTCTTTCTTGGATTGCAGATCTCACAATGCAGAGAAGGATACTTTATAAACCAATCCAAGTACATAAAAGAGATGTTGAAGAAATTTGGCATGGAAAGCTGCAAGCCAATCGAGTCACCCATGGGGACAAATGCAACTTTGGAAGCAGATGTAAAAGGTAACATGGTAGATGCCAAGAAATACAGAGGTATGATCGGATCCCTGCTATACTTAACTGCATCAAGGCCAGATATTCAGTTTAGTGTATGCATGTGTGCTAGATATCAGTCTAGTCCTAGGGAATCACATTTAGGAGCTGTCAAGCGTATCTTTCGATACCTTGCCGGCACCCAAGAATTGGGTTTGTGGTATCCGACATATTACAAACTAGATCTGATTTCATATTCGGATGCTGATTATGCTGGTTGCAAAATTGATAGGAAGAGTACTAGTGGTTATTGTCAATTCTTAGGTGGATGTTTAATTTCATGGGCTTCTAAGAAGCAGCACTCTGTGGCACTCTCCACTGCTGAGGCTGAGTATGTCGTAGTAGGGAGGTGTGGTACACAAGTTATGTGGATAAAACATCAACTCCAAGACTACAATGTAGATCTTGACTGTGCACCTATTTTATGTGACAACACTAGTGCTATTAACTTGTCTAAAAATCCCATTCAACACTCTAGGACAAAACACATTGAGATCCGTCATCATTTTCTGAGAGATGAGGTATCCAAAGGAAATTTCATGCTTCAATTTGTAGAAACTGAAAAACAATTGGCAGATATTTTCACTAAACCCCTTAACAATGATAGGTTTTTAACTCTAAGAAGGGAGTTGGGGATATGTTGAATATCTCCTGAAAATTCTTGAAATGCACATATTCATGTGTTCTCTGTATAGCTTTCTGTCATTTCTATAATTAGATATGTCAGTTAGATCTCTGGTACTGGTTGTGTTTGGAAGCTCTGGTGTCGGCTATTACTCAAGCAACATTCTGCAAATTCCTGGCACTGCTACTGGTTAGCTCTGGTGGTCGACCAACGACAGGGCATTGGTCGACCAAGGCATCAAGACAGGAAACTGTTTGGTTCTATGACTACGCAGATGTCGACCAGAGACAGTCCCATGGTCGACAATGGATCTGTACGGAAGCAAATGTCCACTTTAGACAGGTTCCTGGTTGACACTAGTTCTGGTAGGGAATCTTCTGGATTGTTTAAACTGTTTGGGCTCAGACTCATCTTCACTCACTCATCATCATCCATACGTTCCATTCCCTGTGTCTTTCTATCTCATCCTGGCCAACATTATTTTTTATTTCAGCATGGATTCTCAAATTGAGGGGGAGAAAAAGTGTAAACTCATTCCTTGATAAAACATTGAATAACCTAACCATATCTTCCAATAAAATCACCAATGTAATCAATAAGAGTAGAGGTTGAGTGTAGTAATGAGGATTTAGACTGTACTACTTCAATAAATTCAAACCATAACTATGATTCTGTCACATGATTTTGAAGACTTATGATTGTTAGTAGTAAGTCGGTTTCTCAACCTGTGCCCGTGCTGAACAGTTAATATAAATCCAAAAATATAGCATGAATGCACGTGGAATATGCCATAACTCTGTCTTCATGGTAGAGCAATGGATTGGACTCTGAGAAACTACTGCCTCCCATTTTAAGAAAAAATGGATGAAAAATAAGTGAGAGGCATGTGTGTCATGAAGAATCAATCTATCTCTGCTACTATCAAAAATTATTGAGATTGGGCATACTGAGTAACTGGGGATATTGGCGTCTGATAAACGTATATCCTCACGGATAAAAGGTGTGTCCCAGTTAAAAGTGGAATGGTTAGGCATGCTAAGTAGCCAAGGTTTCTGGCGTGTAAAAAACGTGTCTCCTCGTGTAGAAAAGCATGTGATAAACCTGACCACAGCTTTCAAAATGATTCCAAAAGGAAAAACTCAAAATTATCTAAAAGGCAGAGGAAAATGGTTGACCAAAGGTATGGCATGCAAAGAAAAGTTGAAAACACTGTTCAGCAAGCACAGCTATTAAAATCATCTCATGAAATCTATTATAAGTTTAAGAAGTCATGTGGAGGAAATTAGATATGGGGCGTAAGCTTATTGGTGCAATACTTTGGAATTCAAGTGAACCACTAGGCCCACTCTACTTGTTTACAAGGTGGTCTCTGCTAAGGGTGGATAGGTTAAATAAATGCTTCATTAAGGAAAGGGCGTACACTTCAATAAATTCCCCAAATTTAATTCAGCTGATTTAATCCTGTCCCTTCGTTTTCATCATTGCGCTGGTTCCACAACCCTAGGATTTATGACCCAGGTCTTATCCACTGATATCCTGCCCCTATAAATTGAACAGACTGGGTCCCTAGGTATTCACCACCTTGCTACTTCGCCGTTTTCACCTTTCATGGTACTCTTCCGTTTCCAGTTCCCTTCCGCTCCCTTGTGCATCCCTCTTTCGCATCCTTCCACCATGAGGTCCTCCAAGAGAACAAGGGATGAGGCCCCTGCCGAAGCATCAATGCCGTCCAAGCGTTCCAAGTAGAAGGCCACGTAGGGTCTGCCATCGACCCCTCTGATGTCGACAACGCAGAATACGGCTGGATCGGGCGGAAAGTTGGCAGCTTCAGAAGTACCCAACGTCCATCCAGTCTCTGGAGTTCTCAAGCCTCAGAACATCATGCCGCCGAGAAGAGTAGATATTTCCGATCAGCGGCTGATGGAGATGTTCCCAGAGTTGCTGGAAATTTTGGACGCCCAAGGCTGGACAGAGTTTGTCTCCGCACATACTCAGTATTCCCCACAGCTTGTGCAAGAATTCTACCACAACCTGCAAGTAGTGGATGGCCAGGTCTATACAGTAGTTCAAAGGGTCGTCGTCAGCCTCGGCGTCAAGTTACTCCACAAGGCGCTGAAACTTTCCAGACATGGTGCTGTCTTCAATCCTGAGGACTTTGACTTCAGATCAGCATATGCCGTGGTCACTGGCCAACCAGCCCCTGAGGTCCTTCCCAAATCCATCAATGCCAACACCTTCCCTCCTCTTCATCGATTACTCCATCATCTTCTTACTACCATAATCCAACCGAGAGGAGGCGCCAGGGAACATGTAAGTCGCCTTCACTTATTTCTTCTCCATGGCCTCATCACTCGCCAACTCATTCGCCTTCCCAAGCTCATGCTGAACACGTTCCAAACCATTTTGCATTATCCCCTAAACTCTCTTCCATATGCTGCCCACATAACTGCCATTCTGGAAACAGCAAATATACCCATTCCTCACGCTTAGCGTGTTGTCATTCCCAAATGGCACGTATACTCTTTTCATTACGTGACCACCTTTTTGGGCTATAAGAAGGTCGGAGATCAAGTCCAACGCACCCTACCATCCAAGGGTAAATCCAAAGCACCGTTGCCACCCTCTTCTCCACCACAGACACCAATTCATGTCAGCCCTGCTGTAACCCATCCCACTGTGGTGATTCCCACTCACACTCCCACTCCTACAACCACTGCTACCCATCCTTCACCTTCACTCGTCATAGTGCCATGGCAACCAGGCACTGCAGCCACTCATGTTCCAGCTACTTCTGTTCCATTTACCTCCGCTCCGTCTACTTCTGCTCCACCACCTCCTTTCACCTCCACCACTGAGTCTCAAGGAGTGCTTCTCCAGATAGCATCTCAGCTGTCCTCTCTCACCACTCAATTCCAATCCTTTCAAGAGAGTATGAATGCTGCCACCGGGCGCTTGGAGCTGCGAGTTCAGAGACTAGAACAGCAGATGGAGACCAGGTTCATAAAACAACAGGAACACTCAGAACATGCTAGCTCTCGATTTAACAGACTGGTTGGTACTTTAGCTGAAGTGTCAGGAGAAATGGGCACCCGCATTGAGTTTACCACCCAGCAGAGTAAACAGTATCACCATGATACTATATCAGAGATCCAGAAGCTAAGGCTGTCTTATGCTCACATCGTTGACAAGCTCGATCGGATGGCAGAGCAAGTGAAGCCCGAGAGTTCTTCGTCCTCCTCAGAGTGATAATCTACATGCTCCTCTTTTTGTTGTTGACAAAGGGGGAGATAGGGTCTTATGTGTCATTGTGTGTCTAGGTGTGTCTAGAGGTCAAGACTATGTGTCACTATGTGTCTTTCTCCTTTTTGAGTCTTTCATGTAACTAGTGTTATGATGCTTTTATAAGACACATCAAACGGCACATCAAATGAATTGTCTGGCTAAAATCTGTGTTATGATAGTCTTGAATGAAATATCAAATGAATTTTATAATCTGTTGACTGTCACAATGAATCATGGTTGTCATCATCAAAAAGGGGGAGAATGTTGTGCATCCCTTGGTTTTGATGATGACAAAGGGTATGGTTAATTGCTCCTTCAATGTTAAGTAATGAACTCATGACAATTTGATGATGACAAAAGATGTGTTTAACTAATTCAATGCAAATCTGATAGTTCAAGTCACTTCTGATAGTTCAAGTAATTTCAGGTATACTGAAGTACAAGTGAAGTCAACAAATCAGAAGAAGTGTCAAAGGTTGCTTGTCGACCAGTGAAGTGGTTATTGTCGACCAACGAATCCAACCAAACACAGCTCAAGTCATTCTCCTTCTGTACGTGCTTTGGTTGTCGACCAAAGCCCTGCTCGTTGTCGACCACTGAACAGACAGAGCATCAGCCTGAACTACCAGTCATCTGGACATTGCTTCTTGTCGACTAGCGACAGGGTCGTTGTCGACCACAAGCGATACAGCGTCCAGAACTGAAACTCAACTGAATTCAGTTTCTGTTCCTAGAAACCTGCAGGTTGTTGCTGCAGGTCGTTGGGCTGTTGAGATGATAAGATTGTGCACTGGATTTAAGGAGAGAATGCCATTTAGAACCGGTCAAACCCATTCGAATATTCTGTTCAACCTTCTCCCTGTTTTCTAGCCGATAATCCAATGGATGTGCGCTCAATTACGAATCTGCGCGGGAAAAGCCTATGCTTTGAAAAGAACTGGTACAAAAGGTAAAGATGACAGAGAGCGGGGTGTGGAACACAGAGTAGAAGAGAAAGAAAGAATACACGCACGAAGATACTCTGAAAGAGAAAAGAAGGAGTGGCTCTTCAGAAACCACAAAGACTGCACAAGACCGAAGGCATCGTCATTGCTGCAGAAGGAAGACTGACTCAAGGCAAGCAAGACTCCAGCAGCGTCGCAGCTGAAGGCAATCTTCTGGAAGTTCCACAGGGAGTCTATTCCTGTTACCTGCAGTCCCAGGCTGAACTCTTTTTCTTTGATTCAAAAGCTCTTGTTCAGTCCTGTTGCATCTTTTGTTCTTTTCATTACATCAAGTGTCAAGCTGTGAGGCAGCGGGTACAAGCTGTGTGTCAGCGGGAAGAAGCTGTGTATCAGCGGTGTGTTGGTTGAGATCAGGTGCTCTCATTTAGTGAAGCCTTGCTCAAGTTGAGCGAGGGGTGGACGTAAGTCTCGGGAAGAGACTGAACCACCTAAAAATCCTGTCTTGTGGTTTTTCTTGTGGTGTGTGCTCTTCTTATTGCTTGCTGTCGCTGTAGTTATCAGTTTTATCTTTGCAACCCATAGTTTGCTTAAGGTCTAGTCGATCTTTGGTTTATAAATTGAAAAAGGGGCTAGATCTATTCACCCCCCCTCTAGATCTATTCAGTCCGTACGCAACAACGCGGACCAGCTCAGGCCCCCTAGCTGGTCCGGATAAACCCCTTCCCCTCTCTCTCTCTCTCAGCCCGTAACCCAAGCACTATTCATTTGGGTTTACGCGGACCAGCTCACCCCCCTTAGCTGGTTCGCGTAAACCCCCTGTGACCCTTCACCTTCCACTATAAAAGCCCCCCCCTTGGGAGCCCATAGGGCAGGGATGAGCACCAAATGCATCAAGCATCAATGCAAGGAGCTCAACCTCGGACTACAAAGGCGCGCTAAGGAGAATTGTGTGTGTTTGCTAGGCTCAGGCCGAGGGCATGCGGCATATGCATCCCTCATACGGCGTCTAGCCCAAACATCCGTCTCCGGGAGATTTGTGTGTGTGTTTACTAGGGCATGCCGCATGAGCATCCCTTATACGGCATCTAGCCCAAACACTCACCTCCGACCCCCTATTGTGATATGTCCTCTCGATAATCCTGCATGACCCCAACTTTTACTTGGTGAAAGCACTCTGCCCGGGTCCTATCTCGATACTCGTGCATGACCCTGATGTCGCTTCGTAAGATCGCCATGCACAGTCCCTGCCTCAATGATCGTGCACCATCAAACATCGCTCGATCGAGGCACCCTGCTCAATCTCTACCTAGACATTCGCACACGACGCAGACGTGGCTTGATGAAAGCATCCTACCCAGTCTCTGTCCCAATGGTCGCACACTATCAGACATGGCTCGACCGAGGCACCCCGTCGCGTCCTCTGCTTCGACAAGCATGCCCTCAACACTGTCACTTGGACAATGGGCATACTTCACAAGTCACGATGCAAGATAAAGTGTGAGGCCCCTGCCTCCGCAAATGGGCCCTGAGCATGACCATCGAGGTCTCCCGACGCTCGCCTCCTTTACTCACAATGGTGCCTCTGGCACCCAACTGCCAACTACCCCAGTCACAATGGTGCCCCCGGCGCCCGACAGCTCAACAACTCAGTCACAACAGTGCCCCCGGTGCCCGACAGCTCAACAACTCAGTCACAACGGTGCCCCCGGCACCCGACTGCCTGTCACTCCAGTCACAACGGTGCCCCCGGCATCCGAACACTCAACAACTCCAGTCACAACTGTGCCGCCGGCACCCAACTACCCAGCTACTCCAGTGAAAACTGTGCCCCCGGCACCCGACTGCCAACAACTCCCATCACAACGGTGCCCCTGGCACCCGACCACTCAACAACTCCAGTCACAACAGTGCCCCTGGCACCCGACTACCAGCTACTCCAGTCACATCGGGGCCTGCGGCACCCGACCACTCAGCCACTCAGTCACAACGGTGCCCCCGGCACCCGACTGTCAGCTACTCCAATCACATCAGGCCCCGCGGCACCCGACCACTCAACAACTCCCGTCACAACGGTGCCCCCGGCACCTGACTGCCAGCTACTCCAGTCACATCGCGGCCCGCGGCACCCGACCACTCAACTTCCCCAACACAATGGTGCCTACGGCACCCCTACTGCCCAAACCTCGACATTGTTTCATGTCGGGAATACATTCTGATGCCCCTCGGGCGCCATCCTGCTAAGTCACAGGTCCTCTGACGAACGCCACGTACAAATGCAAAAATACACGCACAATAACGCAATGACCCGGGGACCGTCATGAATGTCGGAATTGTCCTGTTGCTTGCAAGCAATTGTAATCGGACTCTCATGCCCCCATATAAATACCTTTCATGGCATATAAGTCCTGTAATCCAGTCAGGGAGCAGATCCCCCTCCTCGTCGAAACCAGTCTCTCTGCCCCCAGTTATCCCTGTTGTGTTGATGTTGCCCTGTCGCTATTTCACGGACTAAACCCTCCCGATGTTGCGGCTACCAAGGTCCCTGACTCTCTCTTCGGCAGTAGAAACAAAGGTATTCAGATTCAATCCGATGTAAAATAAACATCGGTTGCTTGCGGCCGGTGGGGAAAGACGTCCAGTACACGAATCCCCATAATCACTTGTGCACTCGCACCTATGGAACCCCTGCTATCCACGTGTTGCCTAATCCCTCGAGCCACGTGCCGCGTCCTGGCGATGCTTCCTCGGTCAATCCTTGGTTCCATAGGAGATTGTCGAGAAATCGACTGGCACGCCGGCATTCCACCCAGCCATCCCTATCCCAGTCTCCCAGAATGATGAACTATATGCTATACCTTCCAATGCGTTCCCATCGTACTCTCTGCCTTCTTCTCAACAGCCCCGAAAATCCCCGCGCGCCCAGTCAACCTATGTCAGCCTTCCGTAAAAGGTGAGTGTATACCCCCACCGTGAGGACAAAACGACAAGTGACTCCCTGTGGTCGCAAACACCCGGTCATGAATATGCAGTTTTATCGGGGTGGCTGCCCCTAGACACTCGGTGCTAACCATAGGCAGACATCCTTGAACAAGTAACTCTTTAGGATGAACATCAGGAAACCACGGAGTCTTGTCCTTCGACACTAGCAACATGAGATTCGACATCTCCATTCGACAATCAGGCATGAAGCATAACTCCCTTACCAGAAGAGCAGGACAAAACTGAGGGAGAGTAATGCGCGGCGTTAACGTGGCCGATTCACCAATAAACGAGGGAGATTGCATAACAAGTGAAGAATGTCCTTGGAAAGTGCTGAAGACACGGCCAATTGCCCCTTGAATAGGGAATCCATCAGGCTCCTGGTGACCGTATGGGTTAGCATAATCCGAGTAGAGAACCCCTCTCGGCCAGTGAACTGAACAGCGATCGAGCGAGAGGTAAGAACATCATCAAGGGTGAACTTCCCGGCGAGCAGAGAGATTGCTACCGGCCTCGCTTTTGAAGAAACTGGCACAAATTCAAGGGAACTTGTCACGCATCGAACCGATAGCAGCGGGAAGCAGTGCTCGGAATGTGGCAGCGAAACAGTCATGATAATAGAGCATAAAATAAATAAACACAATAAATAAATATTCGAACACACGGAGGCCATTAATTTGAGAAAAATAGAATTATATTGATATTTGGAAATTTAAATACAATGTGGACTCATTTACTACAATAATAGACTCAATAAAAGAAATAAAGAAGAGGAAAAAAGATAGCAGACGACTGTACTATCGGACTCAAGAAATAAAAGACTCGCGTGTCAAGGCTCCAGGTTCACTCGATCACGTTGACCCGATCCCAATTGCAAGCGTTCCATCTACCGCGTTACCTGAAAAGGGTTGGAAAGTAGGGGTGAGCAAGAAGCACAATAGGAATAACACTCTATCATCAAGCATAGTTTAAGTAATTAACCATTTCATGAATACATGAATAACGCGAGGAAACAATTAAGCATGATAACAAGATAACTAGCACGATAAAGATTGAAAGTCACGATAGCAAGAGCAAGTAATCAGAACTTTAAGTGAATGGCCATATATCAAGTCAAGTCAAGTCGAGTCATGCAAGGAAGTGCTTCCTGCTTTCAAGCATGAATAGCAAGTTCACGAGAATGTGGCATGTCGTAAACCCAACACGCTAGATAGTACCGGTGCCAAATGCCACACCTAGTCATTCATCTCCCCGGGGATCAAGTACTTTTCGGGTGCGCCTCCTAGGACCAGACTGGGCCCTTTAATGTGTTTGCCTTGGCATTGATTTTTGATTGGATCATAGATCCCACGAAATCTAGACATCCACAATATTTAATGGCCAAGAGTTCCAAGGTTTAAGCTCACGAACTTACTTCTAAGATTGAGAGAAATTCCAACATCGTTGGAATGAACATTAGGTAGAGAGACAAGGATGCAAACAAGAATCACACACGATTTCACAGTTCAAGGCCAACCTTGATGACTGCTACACTATAATAAAACAAGGAAACATATGAGATATCTTACCTGTGGCGGTCGATAACTGGGCCACTACAGGAACATGACGACGTGATGGTCCAACCTTGGACCGTTACAGTTCACAGATCAGTCCAGTTTGGACTGACCCAAAACACGATTCAAACCACGTTCATGGGTTCAGGTCTTTGGGGTACAACCTGCCCGGCGTCCTGGTGGGAATCCCAGGCTCACGGGGTCTTATGGAGGTCTCATAATAGTGGTCCTAGTCCGACAGAAGGAATATCTGGCGGAGAGTCCCATCTATTACAAGAATTGAGGCTAATAAACACGGAAACCAAGACGGTGCGGTCAGTCAATCCCACCAGAGTGGAATGACTGTCAAACAATAATGCCAAAATCATAACATATATCGCATGGATCAGAATTTATACAAGTATTAAAGGTTTCTATCAATTTTCATATGATGAATCAACTTAGGACTATCTAACAACTTTCATGTAGAAATTAAAACCTAATGTTTATGATCATGATACTAGATTATTATCACATTCTGTATTGTTACAGATCAAGAAGTCATACTAAAACATAGCAAGTCCCTGGTTAAAACGCATGAATTAAAGTTTAAAAACGCCTTGCCAGAAGAATGTGACGGTCTATGTAAGGGGCGTTACAAGAATGTAGCGGTCAATAGTAGGTGCATTACGTATCAGAAAATAAATAGATAAAAATCTTAAAAATTTAAAACACAAGGGCATGTGACGATCTGTCGTGGGGGCCTCAGGCTCATGTGACGGTCTGTTGTGCGACCGTCATGTTGTAACGGTCTCTGGAAGATGCGTCACATAAACCTGGGAATCCGCCAACGATGAACTGGACATGTTACACTAAAAACTTCGATTTCTCATGATAGAGTGAACAAAATTTAGAGAAAATACCACCGTTCGAAAGAGCATTAAAAATCGTACAAGATAGCATGCTTTGATTAAGACATAAAATGATTAAATTCAACTTTAGACTAGTTAACATGATAGTTACCCTTTTTATATACCTCGGAGTAAAACATGAAATTAGAACATCATGGTGTACTAAAATTAGGTAATTAGGTATCAAAAGAAAGAGCTCAGGAAGACGAACAAGATGGTATCATTAGATTTTTGTTTGTCCTGAGAGACACCTACCGATTTAGGAAGAGGAACGGAAGACGCGCTCGCCCTAATACACGCCGCCACCAAATGCCCAAATTCGCCTAGGTTCGACCATGATCGCCCACGCCACCTGTTGAAAAATTAAAAGGAGGTCTAGGGCTGCGAAAGCCCTCTATTTATAGAGCCTATAGGTCGTTCTAGGGACCGAATTAACCTAAAGAGTCCAAGGGTTTAAACTCGGCGAAAATTTCACACCTTGACCAGATCTGTGCTGCCGTCGTCGAGAGAAGCTTCTAGAGGCTTGGGTTTCAGAGGGGAAACGAGCTCCTAGGGTTTATCTATCAATTAGGCCTGCTTTGGGCTCGAATGGTTGAGAAATGGGATCGAATTTGGTCGATTAATGTCAGACTATCATGAATAACGATTTTAGCTAAAAACTCCTTAATTCAGCTTAATTTTTTTTTTTTATTAGGAGTCGACCCAGTTGACACTATTGTTAAACTCTTCATTCTCTACAAGATATGGTTTTTTCCATATTTTTAGAATTTAGTAAAAACTTTAGCCTCTAGGTGAAATTCAATTAATTTAATTTATTCTTATTAATTTCAATTCATCGTAGAAAATTCGATTGCGTCTTAGAATATGAAAGACTTTTTATGATAATTGTATAAAATAATTATTGATATAATTTTGGCCACTTCCAAAAAAAAATAGATAATATTCTTTAATTAAGAAAATCATTCAAGTCATTAAATAACAAGGAAATATCTTTAATTCCAATACATATTTCAAAAACTTTAATTTATATTTTATTATTTAATCGGGGTGTTACAGAACTCTTCTTTGCAACCATTTCCAAAAATACAGGCTCATTATCTCCAAAATAGTCACGGACCAGGACCCAAATTGGCATGCGGCAAATGACATCTTGAATCTTGAAATGTATAACCGAAACCTGGCTCGGCTCATTATCTCCCTGGGGACCAGACCCAAGGGGCACCAAAGATAACGCACACCCGCTCCGTGGGGTGAAAAGGGATGGAGAAGTGGAGGTAATAGGCTTGGAAGGCATGGGTGAAGGTTTAGGAGGTGTAGAGGCCTTAGGCGGTGGAGGGATAGCAGTGATAATAGGCTCGGGTGGAGGCAAAGGCAAAGGTGGAGGCATAGGAGGGGGTAAAGGCGAAGGGGGAGGTGTAGGTGTAGGGGTAGCCTGCTCAGGCTCAGGCAATGATGGCAAAGGAGATGGCAGAAGCGGTGGAGATGGTGGTAGTAATGGAAGAGGGGTCGCTAGGAGAGGAGGTAGTGAGGGGGGTGGTGATGGCGGTAGGGATAGCGGAGATGGTGATGTTGTCAATGAAGGTAGTGGAGGTGGTGCTGGTGATGAAGAGGGTGAAGAGGAGGGTCCCGGCGCCCACCGTCGACATATCAGCACAGCCCGCCGAGTGGCGTCAAGAGTGGAAGTGGTGGTAACGGAAATGGAGGAGGAAAGGGTGGCACTTGCCTGAGTAGAGGCTGGGGTGGGTGGAGGTTCTGAAGATTGAGTAGAAGATGGTGAAGGCGAGGGGGTAGGTGGAGATGTAGAGGGTGATGAGGTAGGCAACGAGGTAGACAGGAGCATAGGGGAGGAGACATGTGATGGAGTAGGTGGCGGAGCGGGTGCAATGCCAGATAAAGAATAGCAGGGGTGCCCCTGGTCTTGTAGTGGAAACGACTGCCTGGACGGCGACTGCTGCTGCTGCTTACTGTAGAAATTTAAAATGACATCATGCATGGCGGCCCAATCGATCCTCTTATTATCTTCCAGGCCATAAATAATTTCCTGAAACTCGGGGCAATCCTCAACCAAATGCCCCTGCTGACGATGAAAATCACAAAATTGGAGTGAATCTTCGATCACGAGTTGGCAAGGCATAACCGGAGGGAGTTGCAACGCGTGAGTAACCATCAAAGCCCTAAAAATGTCAATAACATGCTCCGACAATGGAGGACGAGGACCCCGCTCCGGGCACGGGAGATGCCGAGGGGTATCGGAAGGTAATGGAGATAGATGTGGAGAAGGAAGTGGGGGTTGTGAAGGCAAAGGCATATGGCAACTGGTGGAGAGACTAGGCGGAGGCATAAGTGGAGTAGAGCGAGGAGGTATGTAGACGGCATCCACCTGCTCGGGGTGTAGTGTTTCCTTGACCAGAGGGAGGGACACTTTGCGGAGATGAAACGGCGGAGGGTTGACTTGTGGAGGGTTGATATGTGGAAGGATATGTGGAGGTATATGGGTGTGTGGGAGCGGAAGGCTGAGTTGTGGAAGGATATGTGGTGGAGGGCTGACTCATGGAAGGATATGTGGGAGATGATGGATAGGAGGCATACGTGGGCGTAGAAGGTGAAGGAGATCGGGGTCAAGGGAAACTAGGCGTTGTTGGCAGAGGAAGCGGGCTTGGCTGTTAAGTTGTTGCCATGAGGTGATTTCATTCAAGGCTAAGATAAAGCGGTACTCGGGCGTTACATTAGAAATGATCATTTTGATTTGCTCTCCCTCCAGAATATGCCCCGGGACTTGAGCGGCCAAGCGACGCCAACGGTCGGTGAAGGTAGAGAACTCCTCGTCGGGCTTCATCTTCTCATGGGCCAGATCAACCATGGAATACCTGAGCATAACCTGGTCTTGAAACTGCTGAAGAAATTTCTCTTGAACGGCTTGAAAATTCATCACTTGATCTTGCGATAGTGCAAAGAACCAATCCCGAGCTGGGCCTTCCAACGACAGATCAAATAAATAAGCCATCAGAAGTTGGTCATGTCGGAATTGGGCCGACTCATAAAGAAACTCCTTCAAGTGCACATAGGGGTCACTGACTCCACCATAGTGGCGATATGTAGGAATTTGTGAACGCAGTGGAAGCTGAAGACCTTGGAATGCAAACGGAACACTTAAAGAGGATTGGGGATCAATTCGACGCTGAAGTTCATCAAGCTGTTGTTGGGCTTGAGCAATCATCTTTCAATGGGGAGAGATCGAGAAGAATACAAGCTAGCTTGAGCAAGAGAGTGTGAATTTGGACTAGGATTGTGGTATTGGGCTGGATAATGGGATCCGAATTGAGAATAAGGGAAGGACATTCCAGGAGTGGCACGATACATGGGCCTGGAAGAATCATGATCATAAGAATGAGGACCCATTGGGCCAGCAGCAACATAGGTAGGAGGAGCAATCCCATTAAAAGAAGTGGGGCCATTAGGAGAATAAGAAGGCCCACTAAAGAAATGGGGTCCATTAAGAGTAGAAGATGGAGGCTCGTTAGAAGGATGAGGCCCATTAGAAGAATGAGGCCCATTTAAGGGATAAGGCCCACTAGGAGAATGTGACCCATTAAAGGAATAAGGCCCATTAGATGAATGAGGCCCGTTATGAGAATGAGGCTCATTAAGGTGATCAATAGTGAGTTTTTGGGCCTGGACCGGGTCCGTTTGGCAAGTGATAGATGATAAGTGGTTGGCTTGCGGGTCGGAAGGGTCACAAGGAGATGGGCCCGCGTGGAAAGAAGAATTCACGAGGGAATAAGAAGATGGGGAAGAAGAAGGGTAATATACAGGAGAAAAATAGCGCTCCATGAGGGCAAATGGAGACTTTGAACAGGAAAGTCAGGGAAATACAGTGAGGGAAGTAAGGGCTCGAGTATCAATGAGGGGGACTTACTCAATAATTGAAAGGGGAAACGAAAGGACCTAGGTCAATGTAACTAGACAAATGGACACACAGAATGGACTAGCCTAAATAGGCATAATGATAAAACCTATATGGGTAGTGGGGAATGCAACACAAAATAACATAAATGGTCTTGAACAAGCCCAAGCAACAAAACAATATGAAAGATTTCACCCAAGTCAAACAAGTTAATATCATGGGAAATATTTTATTGTCAAAGTTTTGGGTGGGCCTTTTAATGATTTGAATTGAGATTATTTCCTTCAAGATAGGTATCCTATAGGGAATAAGGTCCAAACTTTAGTTTGACTAAGGTTAATTCCTTCACAACATATGCAAATGCAAGCCTAAGGGGTAGAACGGTACAACCGGCCCGGCGTCTGTGTGGGAATCCACGGCTCACGGGGACGTACGGAGGTCCCGGATAAGATCACCTAGTTGAGCCCAAGGAATATGGGAGTGAGAGGATCACTTACCGAGGGGGAATGCAACTACAATATGCCAATATGCATGATCCTATGTGCACCGGGGTGCATGCAATTTCTAGCCTAAGTCTAGCAAATCAAGACAATCATGAAATCATGTTAACATCTAGAAAATGCACGAAAAATGTAAAACAATATAAATAACAATGATTCAAGACCTAAAATAGGGACAACTAAGCACTAAAATAAAAGAAAAATCATCAAAGGACAACGTACCTTTGTGTTTGCCCCTGGACCTACAAGTGAGTTTTATGCATAAAATACAAAAATGAATGCAATATTTAAGTAGGCAAATGAAGTCCAATGCATGCAAATAATATGTGGATGTAAAGATAATACAAAAGACAACCCAATGGAACCAAGAAACATCCAAAACAGACCATGGAAGGTAATTTAAATCAGCAAGCAAAATGGCCCTGTGAATCTGCCCCAAATCTGCCTAAGACTCGATGCAAAAAATGTAAAAATAGAGGCACTTTTTAAATATGCAAATGATGTCCAAACGATGCAAATGAGCTATGGATGGAAAGATAATACAAAGGTCTACACAATGGGTCATAGAATAGGGCAATCCGACCTCGGGAGGACACTCAAATCGTCCAAGAAAGATGCCCCCATGAACCTGTGCGTAGACCGCATGTAAAATAAATGTAGAAAATGTAAAAATGGAGACACTTTTCAAATATGCCAATGATGCCCAAATGATGGAAACTTTATATGTATGGAAATAAAATACAAAGGACAATACAACACAATAAGAATCAGCCCAATCCGACGTCAGGAGACAAAGTTATGCCCAAATGAATAAGGCCCCTGTGAATAGAAATCCTACCCAGCCAGAACCACTAAAAGGTCCATGGAGGACCATTTTTACCCTGTAAGCGGTCTACTGGATGACCGCCCAAGGGCTGGACGGTCCTGGGAGGACCGTTTATAACCCCAGAGGGTTCGGGCGGTCCTGGAAAAGCCATTTAAAGGTCTAGGTGGCCCTACGATAGACCGTGTACCCCTGATAGACCCGAAAATGGACAGAATGATGGGAAAACGTAGGGGAGACTACCCAAACATGCATGAACACCTTCCCAACATGAAAGAGACTAAAAATATAACGTGATGGGCACTAGGGGTCCCACCGTGATCGCCAAAAAAGGTGTAAGTAGATTAATCTACCCCGCCCTCGAACTATGAACATGTACACATAAACATGAACATGTAAAACATGAAATATAGACAATGAAGGGCAAGGGGCGATGGTGAAAAGAAAGAAACTGTGATCGCCACCCAAGGAATAGCAGTAGGAAATAGATGCTATAATGAAGTCAAATCTACCACGTACCTTGCGAAATGAGGAAGAAGATGCGGCCCAAAGGGAAGTCGCTACCACGTGAGATCGCGTTTGAAAGGATGCGGGGAATCGATCGTGGGTACACCTCCTCTCCTTCTAGCTGGCTAGAGGGAGAGGGCCTCACGTCCTATTGATTATCTCCTGTAAAACAAAGCCATGAAAATGAAAGAACACCCATTAGATTATGAAAGTGTAGCACATGCCTGAAGTGATGAAATAGCAGGAAAGAATGGGGGAGAACGCACCGGGGGATGGTTTTAACCCCTATAAATGGGTGCAAATGAAAGGTGGGAGTGTTCTGCATGCATGGGATTTGAAATCACAAAATTTGATGGAGAGAATAGAGAGAAAACTATTATGCAAAATGGAGAAAAATGCATAAACGTGCAGGAAACTGTGTAAAACCTAAGTGTAAAACTATGACGATTTATGAAAAGTAGGGGAGAAGAACAAGAAATTGGAGCAAGTATAGAGATCCCAGAGAGATGGAAATTGAAGAAGATACTCCCCTCTTCAAGATGAAGTCAACGGAGGACGAAGAGGACGCAGGATGACTCCGCCCCGAGCCGACGAAGGGCGCCCCGCTGCAAAGGTTCAAGAACTTGTGATGATTTGTAAAAAGTATGGGCGAAGTTAGGAGTGTAAACGACGATGAAATGAAGCAAATGAGGAATCAAATTAAAGCTAATACTTTCCTCAATAGCCTGGGCTCGAAGGTTTGAGTGGACGATTCGGCATGGCTTCGCCCCAGGTCGAAGAAGAGCCCCCCCCTACGAAATGGGCAGAATTTATAGAAAAAATGTTGAAAACCCTAACTTTCCCCCACGATTCCTAAGGATAGAGACCACCATATCTCGAGATGTATGGATCAATCTCGAGATAATAGATAGGCTAAGAGCTAAGAACAAACGGGACTCTTTTTGGTGGAAGGATCTAGAAGATATTCGCGCTAGAAAGGGGCCCTGAAGCCTAATCTGCCAAGGTTTGTGTTACATGAAAGTGCATAAAACATGATATTGCGGCCAAGATTCCCGCGAATATATTCCACTAAATTTTGAGTTATATGGCTCAAACTTGAGATAATAGTGGTGGCAAGAGGTGAAAATAAACGGGAAGTGATTTGGTGGAATATTTGAGAAGATAGAGCCTTAGAAAGGTGACCCCGGTGAACAGAAATCAACCTTAGAGTCCAGTGGCCAAAAAAATGGAGTTTAGGGTCATCTGGACTCTCTGGGGAATAAACGGTCTATCGCGCGGCCGTTCTAGGATGAAACGGTCATAGAAGGACCGCATGGCCAATAAAAATGGTCTAAGAGGCAACCGCCAAACGACAGAGGGCGACCGGGAGGCTTTTGGCACAAAAACTGAAGAAACGGTCTTCCTAAGAACATTTTGTGATAGTAGCGGTCTCAAGAAGACCGTCTTTTGACATTTTAAAAATAATAAAAATAAAACAAAAAATAAAAAAGTTACTGTTCACGTGGTCAACTGTTGACCGTTTGTTATAGGAAATGATCGCCCGATAGACCATTCTATTCATGAAAGTGGTCAACAGTTGACCGTTGCTTGGGGTGGCTGCCAAGCTCACGTGACCTTGGGAATCAGTGGATATCTCGAAAACGATGCCGACTTAGAGAAAATTGTAGAAGAAGAAATTGTAGATAACTAAAAAATGAACAACTTTCATGAAGACAGAAAGATGAAAAAATGATCCGAAGGGAGAGAAAAATGGGTGAGAACGGAGAAGAATGTTGGGACTTAAAAATGGTGGGGAACTAGCCAATGGCGTAGAAGAAGAAAATGTAGGGCTTTAAAAATGGAACAAATTTGGTGAAAGACACTTAACAAATAGAGAAGCAGAAGAGGATGAAAAAGGATCACTTTTAAAGACTACGCAGCGATAGGGCCGAATGCTTGAGGGAAGTTGACCTAAATGGGCTGTAAGTCGACTTGGAAGGCCGGAAGGTGATAAAATCAGCTCCAGGGCTTTAAGAAATAATGATCTCCAAGGCTCAAAGGGAATGGAATAATGAAATGGGCTCGAAATCCACCAAGGAACGCTCCAAAATAATGGTTAATTTGGGACATCAGAAATGATGAATAAGAGAAATGACGTGACTTGCGAGCTAAAAACGGGTGTCAACACTAAGTTGCTATCACTCATGCTGCGGCATATATAAATATATATGAGTAAAGCAAATGCCAAAGTAGGAGGGTGGCGAGTGTACCTCCACGCTCTAGGCGTGGGGAAGACGTTCCCGGCCAAGCTTTGTACTCCCGGTACAGTAATTATCCAAATATTACAGAAGTGAAATTTATTGCCCACTCCACGCAGGGAGGTAAAGGGATACAGTGGGACCCGGGAGTATCGCACTTAGGTTGACGGGCGGGATTCTGGGTACCTTTGGCGGTTCTGACGTGCCGCTACTTGGGGCAGCAGCTTGCTATCCCGAACCTGTTCGACTGTTTCAGCACTGCGCAACTCGGCGAGAAAAATTCCTACGATCAGCCCGGATGTCAAATCGATGCGAAACTAGCGCCGTTGTGAAGATAACTTGAAGATCTATAACCACCTAGTATTGCAGACATTTTCATATCTCTGTAGTTTCCTTGGTTGAATTTGTAACCGAAGGACTGACAGACTCAGGAAATACTGGGCAGATTGGGATCTGCCTGAAAACGTGGGTTGACTGAAGATCAAACGGTGGAATTTGGACTTGAAATTTTTATGAAAGATAGAGGGGAAAGTAAGGAACATGAGGATTTTGTTTGTAATTTTCTGAGGTGGTTGGACAGGGGGAATGGATTTTATAACAGGGGGTGGTCGGATCTGGACTGTAGGGGACAGAGTAGATTCCAGATTTTGCAGTGGTTTTTTTGGATGGGTAAACAAATTCATAAAATCATAAAAAAAAATTATGCAAAAAGGCTTTGGTAGACATAAAATACAGTCCAAATTTCAGATCAATCTGAAATTGGGAAGGGGGTGAAAAGAGCGAAGAAAGGGGTTGCTGGAACACAGGTCTGCACAGGGACATATTGTGTAGACCACGGAAGAATTTGGTGGAACGGGCAAACGGTGGAGGAATAACCTGGACATTTTTTTGGAGAGAGGGGATTTCGTGGGGAACTCACCCTCAAAATTTGGGCTTGATCCGATCTTCTGATTGGGAGATAAAATTCGGGCAATAGCTTGCTGTCCAGGGGTGGACAGAATTCCGACGAAGTGGCGGTGGTGGTGCGACGGTGGCTCGATGGCGGCGACGGCGGCAGCGGCGGCGGTGCTGAGCTTCTCTGGAGAGGGGTTGATAAGGAGGTATCTCACCTCTGAAATGGCTAGCTTTCACAGCTACTAGGGGTGGAAGAAGAGAGAGACAAGGGGCGCCCTTGGGCTCTTCACAAAATTTTTGATTTTCATTCCATTAATTGTAAAAATAATGAAAATACATGAGTTTTATAGACCTAACTAAATGACCATCACTACCCTCATAACTAGGGTTAGGGAGGGGCAATTAGGGGATGAGAATATTTAATTCATTTTCCCTTCTCCCATGTGGTCAAAACAAGATAAAAAAAGGATAAATGGCAAGTGGGCATCTTGGACTTTTCTTTGTCCAACTTTGAAAGGTCTTGATCTAAGCTCACCTTTGACTTTGAACCAACCCCACATGGGCCCTAGAACTTAGGTGGACTAATGGGAAAGAAGGTGGGGGTCCTGCCGAGCCACATGGCCTTTTGCAAAGAAACCCACTAAAACCTAAGGACTCACACTTTGGCTTATAGCTGCCATACAATTGCAAACCCATTTAACACAGGGGTATAAATGCAAATATAAAAAAATTAGTGGTCTTGCTTTGATGTCCTCATGACATTGGGTAGATGCCGGAGCGAATGAAAGGGGTTTTTTTAGCGGTATAGGCATAAGCCCTATGCCGGGGGTTTAAGCATCGATCATGACGATGATGTCAACGGATCAACGGTGGTTTGTTCATCGGCATGGGGTGGATGCCGAAGCAAAGAAGAGTTTTAGCAGTATAGGCGTAAGGCCTATGCTGGCGGGTTTAAGCATCAATCCTAACGATGATATCAATGGACCAATAGCGGTTTGTTCATCAGCATGGTGTGGATGCCAGAGCAAATAAGGGTCTTAGCAGCGTAGGTGGAAGGCCTATGCCGGTGGGTTTAAGCATCGATTTTGATGATGATATCAACGGATCAACGGCGGTTTATTCATCGGCATGGGGTGGATGTCGAAGCAAAGAAGGGTTTTAGCGGTATAGGCGTAAGGCCTATGCCGGTGGGTTTAAGCATCGATCCTGATGATGATGTCAACGGATCAATGGTGACTTGTTCATTGGCATGGGGTGGATGCCGGAGCAAAGAAGGGTTTTAGCAGTATAGGCGTATGGCGTATGCTGGTGGGTTTAAGCATCGATCCTGACGATGATGTCAACGGATCAACGACGGCTTGTTCATCGGCATGGGGTGGATGCCAAAGCAACGAAGGGTTTTAGCAGTATAGGCATAAGGCCTATGCTGGTGGGTTTAAGCATCGATCCTGACGATGATGTCAATGGATCAACGGCGGTTGCGGATTTCTTGGTGGGACATGTGATGAATGTTATGCCGAGAATTTTCGCTGTAGGGGTTGAGAAATGAAAAGTGATGGTGATATATATATATATATATACACACACACACATATATATATATATATACATACATATACATACATATATATATACATACATATATATATATATATATATATATATTACCACATTACTGACTCAAGCGCCCTTTCGGGGTTTTCACCGGAGCCAGCCCCTTCTTGATTTTGCCCACGTGACCTTGCAAGTTTTCACATGGCAGGGTGCCTAATTTTGCCTGCAGCGCCTTTTCGGGTTTTTGCCACAGTCGAATTATAGCCATTTTTTCCCTTGCTCTACGGGATGCTCGAGCAAGTCTGGCGGGGCATATCCATTTTTAGCCCCTTTTTTTTTTGAAAAAAATATGTGCGGGCTGAAGTGTAGTGTCTCGAGCCCGAGGGAGGGATCAATTCATGTGTGAGTATAAATGTAGCGGCTCAAGCCTGGGGCTATTCACCGAAAATGTGTTTTCGTTGACGCGGGGTTGACATCAACACAAGAAAAGAGAGGTTTAAAGCATCAATTCAAACGAAAGGTGTGACGACCCGGACTCCCGATACCGGGTAAATCCGATACCACTTGGTTTCTGAGAGGCCTCCCAAGAGCGGGAAAACTCCAAAGGGATAGAAAAAAGTGTGTAAGTAGGTTGAACTTCTAGATAAAGTAGTAAGCAATTAAATTTCTATGATCATGATTGTTAAATAGCAAAAGTAAAATTATATTTTCTATTAAACAAATTAAACTACAGAGCTGACAGAGTACAGTCCAACTAAATTACAGTACAATAGGAAAGAGAACGTACTCTCAAGTCGGGGGAAGCCCGACACTAGCAAAGCTGACAACTAAGAACCACCGCAACAGTAGCTCCAAGCACGAGGAAGAACAACTACACCTGAAAAGTCAGGGGTAAGTCTATTCTCACTGGCTTAGGAGGGGTCCCACAAATCCCTACCATGAAACAACGCAGTAACAACAGTGCTAACAACTAAAATAAAGTAGTAACAGTAGCAGTAGGAACAACAACAACAACAGAAGTAATAGCCGCCATGACAAAAGTTGAAGGAACCACGGCTAAGCCACAAGCTACTCCTATCGGTAAGAACATGAATCTCCAGACTCACAGTCGGGAATCACTAAACTGATACAAGGAAACTCTGGCTACACTGCCAGGACAATATCACGACACCTCAGTCGTGCAACCTCGTCTACCAAGATAAAAGCCCAACTCAAGACCACACGGTCTAAAAGCTCTAACACATACACCATCTCGTCATCGTGTACGCTACACTAACCTCGGGTGAAGCCAAACATAGACTACCCGACAAGTCAGATCAACCATGACAGAAACAAGTCATGAAAGCCACAAGTCATGATCACGAATCCCGCGTCATGTCACAGAAGCACCTCCTCACTAGTAGAAAAGCTAGATGCGTCCACTAATGTCTTACACTCCGCCACAAGTGTCTCCCACTCGCCTCGAACGCGGTAACTGAGACACCGAACAAGTACCAAGGAATAATAGTAACAAGTGACTAGTCAGGGTCATGCCCGTCGACGCAAAGTAGACTCGTCCACGGTTCCAACGAGTCCGGCGGTGCCAGATTTGGAGCTCAGGAGCGGTCGTGGCAATCTCTGCAACCTGCTGTTTCAGATCGTGTTCGGCCAGAGACCAGAACTGCAACCACCTTCCAGTCATCGGAGCAGCCAGCCCCCAGATCGGAACGTCGCCCAAAAATTCAAGCCTTTCCCCTCTCCAGTTAGGAAGCTTTTGGCACAAGTCTCGTCAGATTCTGAGCTCGGTGGAATTATTGGCCGCATCGACATCGATCCTCTGTCCCGAAATACAGAAGCTAGGCAGAATCGGTGAAGCTCGGAAAGTCGACTCTATCTCGCTCATTCCCTTCCCCGCTTGGCCGGCTGAAGGCCCCTCTCTGCGTGGAGGTAATTTTTGGTTGTAATACATTAACCCCCACCCCAAGATCCCCCCCTTGCACGGGGTGTAGTGTTGTACCTCTTCACATTTTCAGGTCAAGCTCCATCGCCGCGGCGATCGGGTGTATACCCTCGCCTCCCGGCGCGCCCTCGTCTCCGAACGGGATCGGTGTCTTCACACCGATCAGGTGAGCTTATGATCACACTCTTGTAGCTTCATTTCTGCAAATGTAGTATTGCCTTGAATGCCCGTCGGATGGTAAGAGAGTGCTCGGACTTCACTTTAGGCAATATCGTGCCCACCGCGGCCCGTGAGTGAGTGCCACCCAACACCCCATCTTGCGGGCCAGCCACCCACAAAGTTGGGTCTCCTAGGACCATTGGGGGTCAGCCATAGCATTGTAAGTCCATTAGGACAATTGGGTCCCGCCTCGGACCCTCACCATCATCTCCCGGATCCACCGGGTGAACGTGTGAGCCGTGTGGGCAAAAATCGTCATTGTGAGAATCATTGAGCGCTTGTATGCTTGCGGGTCTAAGTCCTAGGGTCATCTCATCATATTTAGTGGTCTTTAGGCTGTGCCACATCACCTGATGACTACATGTATAGTCGATGCACATTTTATGATACACATACAAAAGTCAATGCACTTTCTGCATTCTTCACATTAGGGTCGGTGCAATTTTTATATTCGCATGAAAGGGTCGGTGCACATATTTGTCTTATGCATACAATGGTCAGCGCACGTTTACTTAATGCATGTAATTGTCTATGCACTCACGTCTATGTATGTACTTAGTCAGTGCATGTTTGTCTCATTCATATAATAAGTATGTGCATATGAATGTTTATATGAACTCTAGCTCACCAAGTGTTTGATTAAATGCCTCTGTTTTAATTGGCAAGATAAATGAAATTCCTATGAGTAAGGCACGTGTTCCAAGACTATGTGACTGAAGCACGTGATTCGAGGAGACTTGCTCTCCAAGAACTCTCATCCATGTGTTCTTCTCTCATCCTCCAGATCTGACACGAGGGCTCCGATACGCGCACTCTTGGTGGAATTTTTGGGCGGGAAACGTGATTTCCACGAGCCTCTATTTCGCGAGCTTTATATATAGAAGACCCGGTTGCGCCTTCTGATGATGATGAAATTTTGAGTGAAGCCATTGAAGCAAGGCTTGAAGATCTGCTCTCCACTGTGTCCTCTGATCAGATCCAAGGCACAACGCTCCTGTGTGAGCATTTCAATTTGTCATTATTGTCGGTCTTCCGATGCTGAACATTTTGATTTTGTGTTCTCGTGTTCCATATTTCTTCTAAGTTGTGTATCAGCGGTGGCATAAGCTATAAGGCCCAGCGGTAGAGGTGGATTCCTTTGGACAGCTAAGTTGTAATGCTCAGCGGTCGGCGAAGCTATAATGCCCAGCGATTGGCAAACTGTGAGGTCCAACTGACGCAAGCTGTGATACGCAGCGGTTTGTAGGCAAGCTGTGAGGCCCATCGGATTCAAGCTGTGAGTCAGCAGTAATCCACATTTTGGATTGACTGTGGGGTGGATATAGGTCTAGAAGACCGAACCACCTAAAAAGTTCTTGTGTACTGTGGTTTGCTTTCCAATGTGTCAACCGTTAGATGTATGTTAGGCGCGTTTCTATTTACGTTCCTGATTGCTTTTAATTCTGCATTAGTCTAAAGTCTTCAGGCTAAGTTTTAATTTGATCAAGTTTTTAGAGGGAGATTCATTCACCCCCCTCTGAATCTTAGTTTGCACCACTACATCGTGCTAACACCTATCGCACGTACTACGGAGCATAAGGCAGCTTACAACTGCTACCAGACTCAGGACAGACAACTAAACTTATTGGCAACGATCCTTGAGTCACAAGACTCGAGTCAAGATCGTTGCACATCACGGCAACACGTCATTAATTAGCCTTGTCCCTAAGCCAAGATCACGGTAAAAAACATGGAAGACGGCGCAGAATAGTCGGATCCAAACATTAATAATAAGTCCTCAGCCTCCAAGCCGCACAATGGACTCACAATTCCACACAACACGAAACACTGAACATGAGGGATTACCAAAGCTCTCAAACCATATGGACATGCAAATCGAGGTAAGATGATACCTCCAAGCATCCAAAACCACAGTCTCGATACTCATAGGATGGACGAGACACTCACAAGATCACGTGTCAACCGCTGGGTCACAGCCGGGTTGACTAGGAACCATAATGATCCTCGAAACAACACAAAACACTGCTCGATACAATGGCACTCCCAGACACCCTATAACACAGTCACATCCCTCACAGCATGTCTAAGACATCCACGAAATAATGGGCTAACAAAGGGGTTGAAGCCACCACAACCAGAAGCCAAACCAACGCGAAAGAGACACCTAGAACAAGTAGCAGTTGGCCCATGGCTGCTACTTAGTAGCCTAGCAGGGTGATGATCTCATCAGGACTGCTACTCAAAGAACCAGGCAAAATGCGGTCACCAAAATGGCCGTGACTATCTAAATGCGGTCAGGTGAATGACCGTGTTCACAAGGATGCTTTGACCCGAGCAAGAGACAGTCATCCCCTGACTGCTACTTGGAGAGGCGGTCAGTCGCACAACCGCGACTTGCAAATCGACATAGACCGATCGAAGAAACCAGAACACGGTTGACCAACGACCGCTTCTACATAAACGCGGTCTTCTAGTCGACCGTGTCTTCTTAACGCGGTCAGGTAGACGATCGCGTCTACCAACCGACCTTCAAAGGATAAGAGGTCCAGACCAGACCGCTACTACCCCCGAACGATGAACGCAATTTTTGGTGGACCGCGACTCATCCTCCAATCCGAAAATAGTAGTAACCTACAAAACATGGTCTTTCCATGCCCCAATCGCTCCTAAACGATGGAGAAACACACATAACCATAATATCAACCTTCCACAAGCCGGAAGGGATCAAATCAACCATAAAATGGCTAAAAACGGGTGATTCCCACGAATCAACCCAAAACGAGTCACGAGGGCAAACATCATCATACCAGCCCCAAATCATAACCAAACAGACTTAAACTGGCGGGAATCAAATCCCAACATGCCAGGAGTTCAAATTTTACCATTTAATGTGAAAACAATCGCCTGGAACAGCGGACACGGCTCACACGAAACATGGTTTCACCTTTAAAGCAAGAAAACCCACTCAAACTTACACTGTTCGGCTCCAAATCACAATGAAATGCAAAAAAAGAGTAGGGTATCCATCCCCCTATGTCCACCGAAGATCTCACGAGCCGAAACGGCCAAACCACGCTGAAAACCATCACACGAACAACCCACACCGGCTTTGAATCCACGAATCGGATCGCGCCTACGCCACGCTCTGATTCTCACGCCGTCACACCCCAGATCAACTCCACGCCATCACCACCACATCTAGCTCTGCCACGGTCGTGCGCCCGGGGGAGAGGTGAAGAGAGGAGAGAGAACGGAGGTGTTGACACCCATTTTATGCCCGCAAGTCGAGTCTTTCTCTTATTCGCTTAATGATGTCCCAAGTTAGCGATTGTTCTGGGGCTTCTCTTGATAGCATTCTGAGCTTATTTCTTCCATCTTCCAGCCTCTTACTCCCTGGATGAGGTTTTTTCTGGGTCAATATTTCATTGGCATGTTCTTCCCTATACGCGGTCATCCCATAGCCGGGATATGATTTTAGCGGTCGAGCTAAAACCGCGTTAGTCCTTCAGCGACGTCGACACTATGGCCGTTGGCGTCGCCGCAGCCCATGATCCTTCTTCCTTTTTCACTGTCATCACATAGCCGTGTTAACCCTTCACGGTTGGTCTGAGACCGCGTTAATCCTTCAGCAGTATCGATGCTGGGGCCATTGCTGCTAAATCAGTCAACGATCTTATCTCATGCATTCGCAGTTCGGTCTAGATCGCGTCAGACAGTCGCGGACGTGTCATGTTATAAGAATAGAATCCTGCATCACCCGAGCTCCATTTTCTTCGACTGGGAAGGCTTTAGAGCTCTTTCCTCCGTAGAGATAATGCACCAGGAGGGTGCAGAACTCTTCCAAAGGATTATTCTTTGATTATCTTGCCAAATTATCCCTTTTGGAACCCTAATTTCGGCCTTTATCCCCTTACCTCGACCTAGGGTTTCTGGGGAAGTCTATAAATAGAACATTTTTGGCCTCGCCTTAGGGGGAGATTTTGGATGTTCGTGATAAAGTGCTGCCAAATTCTGGAGTGTTCCTCAGCCAGGGAGCTTTGCTTTCCACATTCTAAACAAGTCTGGTCTAGGGAGTATTTGGTTCTCATAGTTTAAGCATCCTTCTTTCTTAGTGTTTCTCCCTCCATTTCATCATTCTCATAGCATTGTCCCTTGTCTTTTCTCTCACGTCATTAGTATTCACATCATATTCACACACTCCTACCAATTGTTTTCATGCCCCACAGGGGTTAAAAACCACCAACCCTAGGTATTGTCCCATCTTTTTTGTGGTTTGGTCATCGTGGTTCTATAGATATTGCACTTCCTTTAAGTCTTGTTGCATGCCCTAGTTGATATTGGTGTTTGGTTTCGATGATGTCAAAACGATTGTGCTTGTGTGTGTATGTGTTTCATTGAGCAACATGTTTGCATCTTATTTTGATGAGTTGAAGAATGACTTCAAGGTTCACACTTGAGAGTCATATGAATGATTGTTGTTTAAGAAACTCGTGCTAATTTATCTTGGCTTGTAGGATCAAAATCTATGGTTCATGCTTGGAACTCAATGGAGTGCATCAATGAAGTTCATCTTCTAAAGGGGAGTTGACTCACTCATCGCATTGTGTTGACTCCTTTCATGTTTCATGCATTTCATCATATAGGTTCTCAAAGTCTTGGTTGGGCATTTCCATGCATTTTCCTCATGAGGTTTTTGGGCGTGAAATATCCTCAACCTATTAACTTGAAATTTGATGAATGTGATTTTAATGATGCTCTCTCATTATATGGACTCATGGTCATTTGGTTTTGGCAACTCAAGTGAATGTGCTTAGTATATGCTTGAAGTTGTGATTTGGTTTAATGATGGTCTCTGTGAGGCCCGTGCCTCAGTGGATCCTTAGTGGTTTGGATCTAGTATTTGTTCTGGAATTTCCGACTATTTTCCTGTATTTTCAGGAATTTTCCTGGTATTTTTTCAGATTTATTTGGAGTTAATTGAGGGTTATTAGAAATTAATAAAATTTTAATATATATAATGATTATATTATATATATTTTAATTTTATTTTATTTTATTTTAATTCCTCACCCTCACACCCTCTCTCTCTCCCCCGTCGATCTCTTTCTCTCACGCTCTCTCTCTCTCTCTCTCTTCGTTCGATCGCCCTCCTCCCTCTCCTAGGGAAAGCAGGCGAGACGACGTCGGATTGAAGCGTGGTTGGTGCCGGTGGATTCCTCGCGTAGAGAGGAACGCGTGGGTACCCATTTCGGCACGGTTCGGTGATCGTGGGAGCGGGACGGTGTGTGAAGGCTCCGTGAACCCTCCTCCGTGCATGCGGCGTTTCCGGCCGTTTCGGCTTGCAAGAGGTAGGGGGATGGACTCCTGAACTTGCTAGGATCAATTCATGTAGCTAGTTCGTTTGATTAGAACCCCGTAGCATGCATAATGTTCATTTTTCTATTTGTGGGGTTTTAGCCTAAATTTTTGAGATTAATGCATTATGGGCTTGGCATGTGATGTTTTTAGCTGTTATACTGTTGTTTGGGATGTATGGTTTGATAGGAAACAGGTTTTACGTCGTTACCCGACGATTTCCATCGTCTGGGAGGGAACCAGTTTTCAAACCGAACCCGCCCACGTCCCAGGTGGTGTGACGGTCCTTCCAGGAACCATCACACGCCTGACGGTCCTTGGAGGACGCGTTATTTTTATATAACGGCCCGTTGACGGGGCGCTATTTTGAGAGTAACGGTGGGGCTCCCATCCGCTACTCGTCCATTGGATCGCGTTGACCGGGTGAGGCGGTGAGCCTGACGGCCAGTCGGCTGACCGTCAGGTCAACCCGATGCGCCTGGGTGAGCGCGTTATATCGCCTGTTAATGGTTTTTAGAACGCAATGAGTGGGTTTTGGCCTCGGGTGGATGTAACGGCGAGGGTCCAACGCGTTACAGTTGATGTAACGCGCTGTGCCCCTACCGTTACATTCTGTTTCCTTCGTTTGGGCTGGAACTTTGGTAGATGTAACGGGTAGGGGCGGACGCGTCATTCTTGATATAACGCGCCAGTCCCCGACCGTTACTCACCTGTAGCGCATGGGCAGCAGACCGCCACATGCCTGTTGGTTTAAAATGGGTGCCGGCCTATTCGTTAAGCGTTCCATTACGTAAATATGCCATGTTTAGGTTATTCTATTGTACAATGGCATGTTTTTAATCCCAATAGAGTAGCTTTTCTTTCCTTGCAATGGAGCCACTGTTGTTTCCCTAGGTCTGTTGAGTACCGACACGCTTGGGGATAGCAGAGGGGTGTTTCCCGCACACGGTTTGTAAGCTAGTTCCGTGGGCTCCCGGCCAACGGTAGCGTCCTACCGAGGGAGAAAACTAGCTAGAGGGCCTGGCTCAGGCGAGAGTCAGTGTGTGCACACGTGGTCAGAGGCTGTGGACTGACACTGACGAGTGTCACTCTGACTGGTCACTTGGTTGGGTACTGTTTACGCGCTCAGCTTGTCGTTTTACCGACTGCGAGTGCTTGAGACGCAGTGTAAGTCGTCAGTGGACGCATCTAGTTTCTGCTCCCAGTGGTTGTCCTTCCTTGTTGCTTGGATTATTTACAGCTTATTCTATTTGGTAGATTTAGTTTCAGTCGCTTGCATGTAATTATTATTGGCATGTGTTAGCTATTATACCTACTTAGATAGAGTTTACAGCTTTCTTGTGATTAGTTATTCATGCCAATGCCTGTTATTTTATTTAAATGCATGCCCTATTGCCTTTATCTTCGCATGCATGCTTGTTTAGTGCGAGGTAGGGATCTGTGTGACCCCTACTGAGTCTGGATGTGACTCACCCTTCTCCTTTCAGGTGAGCCGCGCCCGCCGTCTCCCGGTGTTTTGTGAGGTTGCTCGGAGACCGTGCTTAGTTGCCAGCAGTTGACGGGTCACCTTTGTGAGGCTCTGTTGTACTTTTGCCGGGGTATGCCCCGCGTAGTTGTACTTTTTAGACTAGTACTCTTGTGCTTCTGGACTAGTTATATAAATATCACTCTGGTTATTTTTGAATTGCTTCCGCACTTGTGTTAATTTTATTGCTTAATTGTAATATGCGCGTTCCAAATTGCAATCCGTTATGCACCTCCTCTACAAACCCCCACTAACCCTTCAGGGGCCTCATCAGCCTCTTGGGTGGCTTCCCCAGCTCTTGGTATTGGTGTATCGATGTTATCGGTAGATCGGTATCTCAAACTCTGGGTCGTCACAGTCTCAATGGTTTTGTTTTGAATGAGCTATCAACTTTGACATCTTATAGTGTGTTTGTGTTGAGCCCTCAAACTGAGATCATCTAATGATTTTGTGAACCTTGCTCAAGAAGGCTGATATCTTGGTTAAATGATACCCATTCTAATGTTCTATGGATGAGCTTTCATACATTTGTTCCTGGTCTTGGCAACACAAATGAATGTTCAAGATTTTCATGCATATCTCTTTATTAGCTCTTAAGGTTGATGAATGTACTTCATGCATATTTTTCTAAGGCTTTATGGGCTAGCAAAGTGTTAATGAACTCCTCATGCAAATCTTGGTATATATGAGTGAATGATGTTTACATGATCCATGATACTTAGTTTCTCAATGCTCACATCATTCTTGGAAGATTTGGCTTCATGATGCTCATTCAACTTGCATATCTCCATGGCTATATGTTGTTGATTTTTGGTTAAGCATTACTTGACAAGTGTTTATATCCTCCTTGTTATTTAGTTTTCATGAGTGTGTTTCATAGATATTTAACTTGTATTGAGGGTTTAAATCTCATTTTTCCATTCATGAAGGTTGAATACTTGGGCTTAAGAGGTTTAACCATTTTAAGACTGAACTATTGCAAATCTGGAAATGCAGAAAGTTTAGGTTGACCGACCCACATGCTTAGTTCGACCGAAATCTCCAGAGTGGGAAGGTTTTTTGTCTAAAAAAGTTAGGTCGACCGCCCCAATGTTTAGGTCGATCGAACACGGAGTAAACCCAAAAATGTGGATCCGAAACCCATCTAAAACCAATCCATTTGTGCTCCAACCTTTACCCTTTTGCCCCCTGGTTCTTGGAGTCATATAAGGTTCTTTTTGGAGGGTTCTAGAAGGGTTATAAGTGTCTTATCATGTCCTCTATGTATACTCATGTGTGAACTCTGAATTTGACTATATAAACCCTTATGTGCTTATTGTTCTATCTTGTAGGTGAATAAAAGGGAGAAAGGAAGGAAGAGCTCAAGCCAAGGAGGATTTGATCTACTTCAAGGAGTTTTTAGAGCTCGTGAAAGATGGAAAAAGGGAGCGGCTTGAAGAGAGGAGCAAGAGGACGTTCACATCATCATCATCCGACTTGAGTTGTCAAGCAACATCTTCTATTCGTATTCAACATCTTCTATTCGTATTGGAAACCAAAGAGGGATATTTTCTACATCTTATTTATACTTGGTTGTGATGTTTATCATGTGTTTTATTTTGGTCTAAGCATGTCTTGAATATTTGTTTAGATTTTCTGAACAAAAGGATATTGTGTGTGTGTGACCGTCTATGTATGATCATGTTTTGGTGGCTGCGTTTGTGCACCGTGTGATTTGGCTGTCTGCGTACGGTCATGTGTCTATTGTGCTGCGGTTGTTGCAGCGTGTGTGTGTGTGTGCTGCTGGACTTACGATCCAGAGTGCCTGGGGTTCGTCCCCGTGTTGCTGTGTCTACAGCATGAGGAGAGTTCTCCTCGTGGGGATTTATCCCCGTGCGTGTTTGGAGTGTTGCCTCCGTGTTGGGGATTTTTCCCCGAGTGAAGCCTCACAAGTTTGGTAAGGGGTGGACATACGGAGCCCGTCGTGGTCCCGAACCACCTTAAAAACTTTTGTGTATTGTGGTTTGCATTGTGGTTATGCTTAATAGCTTAATCTGTTTATCTTGATCGTGAGTGAACGGTGAGATTGAGAGAACTTAGTTTTCCTTGCTTAGTTTAATTTCTTCAATATCGTCAAAGTTGTTAATTCCGTTTAGTAAGTTTTAAATTTACCATCTATCAAGGGGGACAATTCAACCCCCCTTCTTGTCCGCTCGCCTACCCCAGGATCAACAATTGGTATGAGAGCCACAGCTCTATTTTCTTAGGTCTAACGACCTTTAGAGCGGTCCCTCGGCGAGTTTCATTTAGCAACATGTCTAGTTTTACTCTTCCTCCTCGTTATAATGGAAATAGCTATATTTCTTGGAGAAATAGCATGTGTGCTTGTCTTGGTTTTAATGAGCTTAAAATTTGGGAAGTTATATGTAACGGTCCACATAAACTTCCATCAAATGAAAGAGAATGGAGTGCAAAGTATGAAAAGAAAAATGAAATCAATATTAAGGCTTTTCATTTTATGAGGAATTGCATTGAGTCTAATGTTCTTTCTCGAATTTCTCCTTGCAGGTAAGCTAGAGAAGTATGGAAAGAATTGGCAAAGTATGAAGCAAATGAATAGACCTCACAAGTTGGCTCAAGTTTGATGGCCAATGATGAAGAAATCAAAGAAAGCTCGAAGATAGGATCTGAAGGTGAGGGAATTTCTTTTGAAGAGCTAATGGATCTTTATGAGGAATTGTTAGGTAAATATAAAAAGGTCAAACTTGAAAATAAAAAATTGATAAAGAAAATTGAAGATGTTGTGAATTCTTCTACTTCATGTGAAAATGTGCATGCTAACCCTTCCTGTGAAAATTGTAAAACTTTAGAGTCAAAAATTGAAGATATGGTATCCAAAGTTGAGTTGTATTCTGATGAGATTTCTTGTTTAAATAAAGAGATTGAAAATGTTAGAAAAACTAATACATCTCTTGATTCTGAAAATGATTGTCATGATTTGAGTGAACAGAATAAATTGTTGATCTCTAAACTCTCCATGCTTGAGAAATCTGAAGAAAGTTTAAGAAATAAATTAGCTTCTCTTTCTTATGATGAGAAAATGTTTGAGAAATTACTTGATTCTGAAATTGATAGTAAAACTATCATGACTGAAAATGAAGATCTTAAAAAGAAAAATGGTGCCATGCTAATCCAGAATTCTTTGCTTGAAGGTAGATTGAAATGTTTTGATAAGCTTGAAAAAGAAAATTCCTTGTTGAAATCTGAGAATGAACAACTACTTCTTAAAATTTCAAAGTTTGCTAAAACTGAGAGAGTCCTTGAGAAATTGACTGAAAAATTACATTGTATAAATGTTGAAAAGAAAGAACTCAAGGAAGAAAATAAAAATTTTAAATATGTGAATTGCTTGTTGAATGATAAAGTTTTGACATGTGAAGAAGAAATGACGAGTGCCGAATTGAATATTTCTACTCTAGAAGAAGAGGTGCGAACATGGAAGTTTGATTTGTCTAGATTTTTCAAAAAGAGGGTCTTGGTTACATTCCGATCAACAAAAAGTCTTTTGAATCAAAATTGAAAACCTCTTTTGGTCATGCATCCGACATTCCAAGTACTTCAAACGTACTTCCTCCAAATGCTCAAAAGAAAACTTCTGAAAATCGTTTCGAGAAAAAGAAAAATGTCAACACTAAGCATTCCATGCCAAATAGATCACAAAAATTGAAATCCAATGTTGAATGCTTCTATTGTGATGTGTTTGGACATATCATGGATGAATGTGTTGTTATGAAAAAAGATGAACAAAATGCTTTCAAGAGAAAAAGGAATGTTTCTTATTTTTTATTGTCACAAAGTTGGCCATGTTATGAAAAATTACTTTGTGAAACAAAATGATAATTGTCGTGTCATGAATGCTAAGTTTAATATTCAAAGAAAATTCAGTGACAAATATGCTTTTCGTACTCAAAGGTTTACATCTAACAAAGGAAAGTTCAATGGAAAAATTCATGCTCATAATGAAAAATCATTCCGTAAACCCACATCTCCTTGTTGTTTTCATTGTGGGAAATACGGTCATGTTATGAAAGAGTGTTGATTTTTAAAAATTGATAATTTACATGCTTCTAGAATGAATGCTAGGTTTAATTTTGTTAAATCTAGACCTTTTAAAAATAGAAGAAGGAATATTTTTGAAAACTCTTTTGATCATGCTAAAAGGAATTTTTTGACTAGAAATGCCACCCCTCAATGCTTTTATTGTGGAAACCATGGACATGTCATTGAGGATTACAGGATCATGGAAAGTGATGACAAAGTGGCAATGAAAATGACGAAAAAAGCTTTTCGTAGCAATGTTACTAACATCCAAGGACCCATGAAGGCTTGGGTGCCAAAATCCGTCAAATGAGTTAGTTTTGATGAAGGTGTGTCTTGAGGTAAATAAAGAATAAAAGTGATTTCAATAAAAAGGGAACAAGGCACACTCGTTTGGTAAAACCCCGACTTTACTTCTCTTTGTTAAATTGGTGATCTTGATGCTTTCTACTTATGTTATTTTGTTATTGTAACGCCCAAGAATTTTTTAGAAATTTTCTAGATTTAAATAGAATTATTAATTATTTAAATGTGTTGTTAAACGAATTACTATTAATTAAGTTTCATTAAGTAAAGGCCTTCTACTAATAAATAGATTAGGCCCATTCAAGCGAACCCAAAGGACCAAAAACCCAAGCCCAAAATAGTTGGCCCATATTCTAGAAGCTTAATTTGTGGAATTTAAGAATTTAAGTGGATAAATAGGATAAATAAATGGATAATAGGGGGAAGAGTTTGAAATTGTTCAAATTCGGCACCCAGGATAGAAAACGGTCTATCACGAGACCGCATAGCAGTGGAAAACAGTCTAGCATTAGATCGCTAGGCTCTACAGATTCCGTGAGTGGAAGAAAGTGCAAAAGGATAGAAACTTTAGCATCCAAATCGCCTAGGATCGATGGTATCTACTAATTAGATAAGTCTAGAAGGCTACAAGATCGAATTGAAAATCTAATTGAGATTCTATGTTCATTCTAATCTGTAAAACCCTAGCGAAACCTATAAATAGAACCCAGAACCAACGTGTGCGACCCTTACTTTTGGCTCGCGTGGAACTAAGGTAAGGAGTTGGTATTTTGGGTAAGTTCTTTAGAATCTTTTATTCATAATACTCAGGTCTAACTCCCCTCAAAATTTTGTTCTAGGAGATCAAGTCTACAAAGAGTTAGAGGTTTCCAAAGTTGTTTATTCCACACCAATAACCCAGGAACCTATGCAAAGGACCCAGGAAGATCTACGAATTAGAAGCCTTAAACGAGGTAATTAGAAACAACAACTTTAGAACTTTTTGTTACCCTTTATATCTTCTATTTATCCTGAAAATTTCACGTCTTTAGGTCAAGGGGATCAGTAGATACAAGGGTGTGAAGTTGCTGATTTAACACAGAATGTGTAGAACTAGGGCTTACTTCTAGTCAGAAGTTGATAGTCTAGGATCACTATTTAAGGTAGGTTATCTCATGAAAGGCTTAAACTTTATGTCATGGATAAAATCTCTCTGATTTCAGTTGATTTCATGCACTATATGCCGAGAATTTTATGATTTATTAGCGACTATGCATCTAGTATACTCCTCATGCACAATTCTTATCCCTAATTGAAGTTAAAAGAAGACTTTTCTTGTTTATTACATAAACCCAGGCATATTTGTCGAGGGTTGTCAAGCAGCAAGGGCATTTATCAATTTATATCTATTTTCAGTGTTTTATTTTAAGTGGTCACATTAGTGAGTCTATATGTGTAATTTTCTTTTAAGATGTCACTATCATGTACTAGTCTTTAGTGTCTTTAGTCATCCACCGAAAGTTCTATCTTAGGTGATGTTAGTCATAAATGATTAAGTGTTAGGTGTTGAAGATTAAGTGTTAGGTGAGGTTTGATATTAATAGTCGTGGATATTAGGTGAGGTTTGACTAAGTTGTTCATGTGGAGAGTCTATATAAGAGTTGTAATCTTATGTTATAAAACAATGAAGTTAAGATGAGATTATTGAAAAGTGATAAGGTGTGATGCATTTGCCTCCTTGTTTGTTCTTCTCTGAGAAGGAGATGTCCATGTGTGAGAAGCCCCCCGGGTGAGACGCCCCTCCTATCCAAGCCCACCGTAGTAAAGCTCTTCCCCTCCTCTTTGCCATTAACTCTTTTGTTTGATTCTCCCATCCTCCCATACCACCACATGTAGCACTTTCCCCCACCCTGTCTCACACTGCCCACCACCTCCACCATCGCTGCCCCACTCCTTGCTACCCTCTACAAACCCCACCCCACATGCACACATGAACAAGGCCCCCCCTACCAGTGACCAAGACTGCAAGAGCAAGCCCCCCTCCACGTGGCATGCATCACGCCCACCCACCACAACGCCAATGTGGTGCCCCCCCTATCGGTCCCCACCTGTCGGTCACCACTGGCAGCGGCCCACGGTGCAAGCTCCACCCCACCACGGCCACTGACGATAGCCACTCTCCGCCCTCAAAGCCTAAAGCGTAGGCCTCCCCTCTCGCCGCACTCACACCCTAGTGCCCAAGCCTCCGAGCAGAACTCCTCGCCACTCCCGAGGCACCACACCATCTTCAACTCCACCAGGATAGCCCTCGCACCCCCCACCCGGCACCGCCACGTCCACCTCCTCATTGCCCTCCACGTCACCTGCAGCTGCTGGACCTCCGTCGTGGACGCCCACGACAGAGCACATGCACCCCCGTGAAGCCCATATTTTTCCCCCACCACTGCCATCTTCCTCTTCGCTCGCCGCGGCCATGCATGTCGTCGCCACCACCCAAGCTCGCCATGTCATCCGCGAGTCCACCATGGCCACCTCCCACGTCCCCCCCATCGCCAAGCACGTAGACACTCCCACCTCCCTCCCATCGTCGCCGGCCTCACCGTCCGCCGCCCCTACCTCCCTCCCGTAACCCTCCTCCCCAGCACACCCAGACGGCGGGCACGACCCTCCCACCGTCGTTGTCGTCCCCCCCTCTCCTGTGTTATCTCTCTCTCGCTTTCTCTCTCTCTCTCTCTCTCTCTCTCTCTCTCTCTCTCTCTCTCTCTCGTGTGGAGATATTTAAAGAAAAAATGTTTGGTTAAAAAAAAAGGTGATTAAAAATGAGGAGAAGTTCAGGAAGAAAAGAAAACGTGAGAGAAAAAAATGTGTGGGAGAAGTTCCAAGAAAAATAAAATAGAAAATAAGAGAAATGGATAACTTAGTTTCCTAAAATAAAAAATAATAATAATAAAAAAGAGTTTTTTAATCCAAAAGGGTGAAGAATTGTTTCAACAAAAAAATAATAATGAAATGAGTGAGAAAAAAATAGGGGAGAGAATAAGTATTTTGTAAAAAAAAAGGAAAGGTTGAATAAATAGAGAGGGAAAATATTTTGAGAAAAGTGATGAAATAGATAATAAGGTGAGAAAATAAGAAAATCATAAGATCCGGGATTTTGTCCCGCATCAGTTTGGTATTAGAGCAAGTTTCCCACTTGTTCTCACAAGTCAGGTCCTTAGTCAAGTCCGCTCCACCGGGAAGGAAGAATTTGATACTTCGGGTGCATCGTCCTTGAGATAGGGACGGGTGTGAGGCCCCATTCGAAGCTCTAGATCCGTCCTCCTCCGCTCCACCGTGAAAGGAGAATTTGAAGCTTTAGGTGCATCATCCTTAAAATGGAGACGTGTGCGAGACCCCACTTGAAGCTCCAGGTCCGTCCTCTTCTACCATCCGACTTCGCCTCCACCAAACGACGCTGCCACGAGAGTTCTGCAACTCGAGGTTCGAGGTCGAACCTCCTCCAAGCAGAGGGGTTTGACGAGGATCGTCAAGCAGTATGGGCATTTATCAATTTATATCTATTTTGAGTGTTTTATTTTAAGTGGTCACATTAGTGAGTCTATATGTGTAATTTTCTTTTAAGATGTCACTATCATGTACAAGTCTTTAGTGTCTTTACTCATCCACCGAAAGTTCTGTCGTAGGTGATGTTAGTCATAAATGATTAAGTGTTAGGTGTTGAGGATTAAGTGTTAGGTGAGGTTTGATATTAATTGTCGTGGATATTAGGTGAGGTTTGAATAAGTTGTTCATGTGGAGAGTCTATATATGAGTTGTAATCTTATGCTATAAAACGATGAAGTTAAGATGAGATTATTGGAAAGTTATAAGGTGTGATGCCTTTGCCTCCTTGTTTGTTCTTCTCCGAGAAGGAGATGTCCATGAGTGAGAAGCCCCCCGAGTGAGATGCCCCTCCTATCCAAGCCCACCGTAGCAAAGCTCTTCCCCTCCTCCTTGCCATTAACTCTTTTGTTTGATTCTCCCATCTTCCCAGACCACCACGTGCAGCACTTTCCCCCACCATGCCTCACACCGCCCACCACCTCCACCAACGCTACCCCACTCCTTGCTACCCTCTACAAACCCCACCCCACATGCACACATGAACAAGGCCCCTCTGCCAACGACCAATACTGCAAGAGAAAGCCCCCCTCAACGTGGCATGCATCACGCCCACCCACAACAACGCCAACGTGGTGCCCCCTTGTCGGTCCCCACCTGTCGGTCACCACTGGCAGCGGCCCACGATGCAAGCTCCACCCCACCACGGCCACCGACGGTAGCCACTCTACGCCCTCATAGCCTAACGCGTAGGCCTCCCCTCTCTCCGCACTCACACCCCGGTCTCCAAGCCTCCGAGCAGAACTCCTCTCCACTCCCGAGCCACCACACCATCTCCCACTCCACCAGGACAGCCCTCGCACCCCCCACCCGACACCGTCGTGACAACCTCCTCATTCCCCTCCCCGTCACCTGCAGCTGTCGGACCTCCACCGTGGATGCCCACGACAGAGCACATGCATCCCCGTGAAGCCCATCTTCTTCCCCCCCTATCGTCTTCCTCGTCGCTCGCCAAGGCCATGCATGCAGTCGCCACCACCCAAGCTCGCCATGTCAGCCGCGAGTGTTGATTTGTTTTTTTTTAGATTCCTATCCCGCCCCCTTTAAATACATACATGCATAAACATGTGTATCAAATACAAGGGGGATGAAAGGATGAGAAATACTAACCGTGATCGCCACCAAGGATTAACAACGCCAAAGGATGAAGAAGTGTAAAGAACGACGCCGAGTTCCTTGGAACTTAAAGACTTGATCGCACTTGAAACGGGGTGTGGGGAACTTGTGGATTCAAACCTCCTCTCCTTCCAGCCGGCTAGAGGAAGAGGGCCTCACGTTGTATTCATGCTCTCCTGCAAAACAAAGCCAAAACAAGGATAAAAAACCCATTAGAACATGCATGTGTAGCATCAATCCCGCAGTGATAAAATATGGGTAGAAATTGAGGGCAAACTCACCGGGGGGAGGTTTTTAACCCCTGTGGAAGGGTGGAAATAATAGGTGGGTGTGTTGTGCATGCATGAGATTTGAAATCACGGGATTTGATTAAGAGAATAGAGAGAAAACGTTGATGCAAAACGGGGGAAAATGCATATGTAGCAGAAAAGTGCAGAAAATTGTGATGATTTGTGATTTTGAGGAGAGGAGAAATAAGAGTGTAGACCATGAAATCAAGCCCAGAAGGATGGAATTGAAAGCTAATACTTCCCTCTTCAAGCCAGGGTCGAAGTTGTGAGTTGGAGTTGTAGCATGGCTTTGCCCCGAACCAAGAAAGAGCCTCCCGTCGCGACTGCGAACTAGGCAATTTTTATAGAAAAGTGATGAAACCCCCAACTTTCCTCCACTGGTTTAAGAGGTAGAGTCCATCAAATCTCGAGATCTATAGATCAATCTCGAGATAATAGTCAAGATAAGTCATAGGAGAAAATGAAACTCTATTTGGATGAAGGATCTGGAAGATATGGCTTCTAGAAGGGAGCCTTGGAGCTTAATCTGTAGAGTTTGAGTTGAACCAGGACACCTAAAACCTCAACTTTTGAGTGTGATGCTGAGCAAGATAGTCAATGAAATTTGGAGTTCTTTGGACTGCATTCAAGATAATACCAAGGAGAAACCATAGGAACAAATGGCGCTCAATTCGGAGTAGAATTCAAGAAGTTATGGACTCTGCAAGAGGGCCACGACGCACAGAAACGGAGCAGAGTCCAGCACGAATTGGAATATCAGGTGTGTGTAACGGTCTATCATATGACCGTCAGAGTTATGTAACGGACTAGGGTAGGTCCGTCACACTCTGGGGGTCAAATGGGACAATTTCGGACAAGTTTCGGTGTAACGCACCCATACTAGACCGTCACATGGACTCTGACGGTCTAGGGTAGGACCGCCACGCTCTAGGGGTCGAACAGGGCGATTTCGGGCAAGTTTCGGTGTGACGGTCTATCGTAGGACCGTCACACTGCCCTGGCGGTCTAGGGTAGGGCCGTCACACTGATTGAGGAAGATTTTAGGCACACTACGCGTGACTTTAGAAATTGAGACGTATATCTCAAACGGGGCAGAACTAGGGAAAGTGTTAGAAGAAGAAATTGTAGATAACTGAGAGAGGAACAACATTTATGAAGAAAGCAAGTCGAGAAAATGATTATAAAAGGGAGAAAATGGTGCTAGAACAGAGAGGAAAATTCTGGGACATAGGTGAAGAGCGCAGCATGCCTGAAAAATGTGAATAGCTCACAAACGGGGCAGAACTGGCCAACGGCGTAGAAGAAGCAATTGTAGATATTTGAAAGATGAACAACTTTGATGAAGATAACTGTTTGAAAAGAGAAAAACAAGGAGATGAAAAAGGACCACTTTCAAGACTGCGTAGTGAGAGAGAGCCGATTACTTGAGGGAAGCCGGCCTAAATGGGCCGTAAGTCGACTTAGAAGCTAGAAGTTGATAAGACAAGCTCCAGGGCTCTAGAAAATCATGATCTTCAAGACTCAAAGGACATGAAATGGTAAAAATGGGCTTGAAATCCATCCGAGAAAGGTCCAAAATAATGGCTAATTCGGGGCATAAAAATGATGAATAAGAGAAATGACACAACTTGTGGGCTAAAACGAGTGTCAACTGATGCGCCTCCTTGATGTTCGCTTTGCAAGGGAACGAGTGAAAGTGGCGCGGAGACGAAATGGAAAGGAGATGAAGTGAAAGTGATAGCGACGTGAAATGGAGATAAAGCGGAGATGAAGCGGAGAGAATTGATAAGCGGGCATCAAGGCAAAAAGACACCCGTCATAACCAACAAGCGACATGAATTCTCCTGAAAACTCCGAACTAATCACCTGAAATGATTGACAAGGATGAGACATGTCTGGAGAACTAAACTAAAGGAAATGGAAAATGACCAGCCTCATTGGGGACACAATCCACGGACAATGAGTGGGCCGGAAGGAACACAGCATAAGAGCTAGAAAAGGAGAGATAAGACTGGGATAAAATCCAGACAAGAATCACGTTGGCCAACCAGACCAAGCGGGAAGATCAGAGAAATCGTTCAAACTCAGAGTGGAATGAAGAATCTCTTACCCAAGAGAACTGAAGTGCAATTAACCAGTGCTGAGGAGAAATCTTTGAATGGATCACGAGGCATGAATGCTCAAAATGACATGATGCATGCTGGGTTAAAATAAAGAAATCATTAAAACGAATGCAAAGAAAGATAAAATAGAAAGTACTCAAGGATAATAATGCTAGACTGAGCCAAGATGGGGTCAAGAGTCTTTTTGCAACCATGGCCTGCGAGACAGAGTCCATCATCCCCCACCCGACTCAACCGAGCGGCCTATCCAACGATTAACCGTATGCTCCTAGATCATCATCGTTTTTGTTAAAGGGGAACATCAGATCCTAGAACACACGGGCAACCAGTCGGTCCTTGAGAGACTATAATCACGTAGATACCATATAGTAATGTAATAATGAGAAAGGATAGAAAGCCATACCTGACTTACCTGGCGTTTTTTTTTGATTTTTTGATTTTTATGGATTTTTCAAATAAGACAACAACAATATGAATGAACCATGATAAACAAGCATGAACATAATGACGATAAGATAACGCTCAACTGAATGACCGACAATATAACAAAACATAATGATCAAATGAATGGAACAAGCACAACAAGACGAACAAGCACATATGCAATGGCATGAACAAATCACACGTATGCAAAGTGAACGTGGGGGACAAGACAACAATGTAGTGAGACAACACATGGTTAGGACAAGAATATGAAGGATGACCACACGGTTGGGACAACACACGAGATATAGAAGGACGACTAACAACATATGCAAGACAACTAACAACACGTGGTGAAGAACGAAATAACATTTGTAAGACAACACGATGGGACATAGACACGGCGAGACAAGGACACGATAGGACAAGGGACATAAACAAATACGCCCTTCAATCAAAACCCAAGATCAAAATGAAGCAGAATCGCCAGGTTCATAATCGTGAGGTAAAAGCCCTCTCATAGATATAATCATTGCAAACAAAAGCTGAGTATGACACAAGCTTCAGAATAGATCGAGAGACATGATTGAAGAAGGGAAGAACAGATCAAAGATGTGGACAGGAGACAGATAGAGAAAAAAATATGGAGCAAGGAAAGCTTGAGTACCTGCAACCTGCACACTTAGCAAACAGATTACGTATCTGTTCTTAAAACAAATAGATAGAAAGGAACAAAAAGATCAATATTTTTAGATTTTTCAATTTTCTTGATTTTTTTTGGATTTTGAAAATATTTCATCATTTTTTTGGATTTTTGACAATATCTCATTTTTTTTGGATTTTTGACAATATCTCATTTTTTTAGATTTTTGACAATATCTCATTTTTTTTTGGATTTTTGAATAGTAATCCGCAGCACCCAAAGACAGGCTCGAACTATTGGCCAGGGATCGCCGTCCCTCCCCTCTCATTAAAGACTTCCCTTGAGCAGGGCGTGCATGTGAGGGTGGCTTACCACAACCAACTGCCTCTAAAGAACGGTGGCCCTACTAAGGCCATACCCGGGATACAACACAGCCTAAGAGGGAGAAGCAGAAGAAAAATTAGAGACAAGCTTTATGTAGGATGGGAGATATCAGGAATTGACTTCCTTTCAGGGCACTACCCCTCAAAGAGTAGGTCTGTTGCGCCGAGGCTTTGTGTCTTTGATTTTTAGACCCATATTTATCAGGCACGCATGCGACCAGGCTCATGACGTCCCGCGGGAGACTGTACTGCCACTCTTGCCATGCCTTTTATTCATAATTTTTTTTTGGATTTTCATATATGATTTTCATCTGACAGCCCTTATTGGCTAGATTTAGCATGAAAGCTTACTTTTGAGGGTCAAGACTGCCCTTATTTGAGACCTCTCTCGTATTAGGGAGCATCTAGGTTGGTCATCTCATCCATCAATCTCTTGCCCCTGCACTTGGCAGAGCAGAGAAGAGAAAACGACCTTTGTGCATATCCAAAGTATGGCCAAAGCAACAACGGTGTGCCTCAGAGGAATCGGCTATGGCTCACCATGTAGTGTGTGAAAAACCCATGCTAAAAGGTCACCCTTAACAATCAGGGAAAGAACTAGACTCCCAGCGTGGAGCTATCACCAGCCTAAGGATGCTGCAGAAGCGAACTCGTTTTTAATGAACTAAGCAAATTTCTAAAAGCCACTTAACCATGTCGAGGAACCAACATTATAAGCATGTGCAGGAACAATAGAAATAATGGAAATGAAATCATGTTTCTTTGCTTAAAATAAAGAAACCTTTGTAAATCCATGGCGTGGAAACCGACATCCTGAAGTGATCTCGATCATTGAGCTTCGAGGAGCGCGAGTAGCTTTGTATTCCTTGCTTGTCAGGATAAAGGATGAAAGGAGAGCAAAGGATTGAAAGATTCCTCGACATAGAGGAGTGGCAGACATCATATTGGACGAAGAAGGGATAAAAAAGGAAGAGAGACGAGGGCTAGAACTCCCTCGTCAGGGCACTGAGGCCCTGATAACAAGGAACCAGATACATCATAAACCAGATTAGCTGAGATCAAGGCAGACTAAAGCCTCGAAAACAACATGAAAAAGGGCAATGACCCTGAAAGGGTGAGGATGAATGAGTAGAAAGATGAGAAGAAGAATCATCCGACGTGGTCGGAGAAGAGGGACGAGAATCATCCGACAAGGTCAGAGAAGGAGAATAAGAGACACCCGATAGGGTTGGGGAAAGAGAACTAGAGATGGAACCCGGAGATACTGGAGGAGAAGAACTGGGAGATGTCCCGAGATCGGGATGAAAAGACATAGGCCGAGGCCTAGAATTATGAGAGGAGGGAAAATCTGGAGGATCCGGAGAAAAGGGAGAGAAATGGGGATGCACTGACCTACGGAAGGAGGAGAAAATGATGGAGATAGGATCAGATGGAGGAAGATACACCACCCAAGGGTGGGAACTGAGTAGAAGGAAGGATGAATGAAAAGAAAGGGAGGAAGATGTGGACCCCTGAATGTACAACCGACGGCCATTGAGTTTGCGTCGCCGCCTCTTCTTGGCAGAAATCTCTTGAAAATGGACCCACCTGGTGCGGGCTTGGACCTTCGGGCTTCTTAATCTGTAATACCTTCTCAAATAACGGGCCCACCTAGCAGATGGCCTGGCCCGACTGTGAACATGCAACTTCATCGGTGCGGTTGCCCCTAGACACCCGGTGCTAGCAATATGCGGACATTCTTGAGCAAGTAACCCTTCAGAGTGATGAATATCACAAACCCACGGGGTTTTGTCTCTCGGCACTAGAAGCATGAGATTCGGCAACTCCACTCGGAACTCAGCCTTGAAGCACAACTCCCTTGATAGAAGAGACGGGTGAAGCTGAGGGAGAGTAATACACGGCGTTGACATGGTCTGTTTGCTAATAAACCGAGGAAGATTACATAACAAGTGCAGAATATCCTTGGAAAGTGTAGAAGATACGGCCAATTGCCCCTTGAACATAGAATTTATAATCTGCTTGGCGGCCATATGCGTTAGCAAAACACGGGTAGAGAACCCTTCTTGGCCTATCATCTGAATGGCAATAGAGCGAGGAGAAATAATTGCATTAACGGTGAACTCTTTGGCAAGCAAAGAGATTGCCACAGGCCATGCTCGGGAAGAAACTGGCATCAACTCAAGGGAACTCTTCTTAGCAACTGTCATCTTTAAAAGTAGAGACGCATCATCCCCAAAATAGCCAAGGACCAGGACACAGATCGGCATCCGACAGATAAAATCCTGAATCTTGAAATGCATGGATGGCACTGAATCATCTCGACTTGGCTTATTATCTCCCTGGGGATTAGACCCAAGGGGCACCAAGGGTAACGCACACCCGCTCTGTGGGGTGGAAGTGGTTGGAGAAGTAAAGAGAATATGTTTGGGTGGTACGTGTGAAGGTTTGGAAGGTATGGAGGCTCCAACGGGAGTGGTGATAGAAAGTAAAGGCACAAGCGATGTGGCGATGATAGGCTCGGGTGGTGACAAAGGCGAAGGTGAAAGCGTGGCTAAGGGTAAAGGTAAAGGCAAATGTGTGGCTTGCTGAGGCTCGGGCAAAGGTGATGGCGGAGATGGAGGCAAGGGTGGAGATGGAGTTGGTGATGGAAGCACTGGTGGTGGAGACGGAGATGATGGTGATGGCAATGGAGATGGTGAGGATAGTGATGAAGGCGATGGGGGTAGTGGACATGGAGGTGGAGAGGGTGAAGAGAGAGGTTGTGGTGTCCACCGTCGACGTGTCGACACAACGCGTCGAGCGGTGTTGGGAATGGAAGCGGTGGTAGTGGCGGTGGGAGAAGAAGGGGAGGCACTAGCATGAGCAGAGGGTTGGGTTTGTGGCGACGATGGAGCCGGGGTAGGAGATGGCAGAGGTAATGGAGTAGGTGACGGAGCGAGTGCAGTACTAGATGAGGAATCACAGGGGTGCCCCTGGCCTTGAAGTAACGAAGACGGCTGCCCGGGTGGCACTTCTTGCTGCTGTTGTTGGCTGCAAAGATGTAAAATGACTTTGTGAATAGCGGCCAAATCAATCCTTTTCTTAGCTTCCAGATCATAAACATAATCCCAGAACTCGGGGCAATCCTCAACCAAATGCCCCTGCTGGCGGTGGAAATAACAGAACTGGAGCATATCCCCGACCGCGGGTCGGCAAGGCACAGCCGGAGAGAGCGGCAACGCGTGAGTGGCCATCAACGCCCAAAATATATCGGTGAAACACTCTGGCAATGGAAGGCGAGGAGACTGCTTCGGGCAAGGTGGATGACGAGGGATATGTAATGGTGGAGAAGGTTGTGAAGACGGAAGTGGAGGTTGCATAGGCAAGAGTGCGTGGCTAGTGGTGGAGGGCTTTGGTGATGGCATGTGTGGAACGGGGTGATGTGGTATGTAGACGGCATCCACCTGCTCGGGATGTGGTGTTCCCTTGACCAAAAGTGGAGACGGAGATGGGTATGTGGACACAGGAGGCTGACTCATGGAAGGTTGATATGCAGAGGCGTATGAGTATGTAGAGGCGGGAGGTTGGCTCGAGGAGGGATATGCGACGGAAGGCTGACTAATGGGAGCGTAGCGTTGGCACATGGAGGGTGAAGGTCGATATGTGGAGGTCGATAGTGGAGACTCGGGGTCAATGGAATCTTGGATTTATTGGCGAATGAAGCGGGCTCGGCTATAAAGTTGTTGCCAGGAGGTAATGTTGTTGAGGGCTAAGATGAACCGATATTCAGGCGTTGCATTATAAATTAACATCTTGATTTGTTCTCCCTTCGGAATGTGTCCCGGGACTTGCGCGGCAAAGCGACGCCAGCGATCGGCAAAGGTGCAGAAATCCTGTTCAGGATTCATCTTCTCATGGGCCAGATCCGCGATAGAATACTTGGGCCTAACCTGGTCTTGAAACTGCTGAAGAAATTTCTCTTGAACGGCTTGAAAATGTACAATATTCTCTTGTGGCAACGAAAAGAACCAATCTCGAGCCGGGCCTTCCACTGACAGACCGAACAAGTAAGCCATCAAGCATTGGTCATGCCGAAATTGGGCCGACTCATAAAGAAACTCCTTTAAGTGCACATACGGGTCACCAACTCCACCATAACGGTGATATGCGGGAATTTGTGAAGATGGCGGAAGCTGAAGACCTTGAAATGTGAATGGAATACTTAAGGAGGACTTAGGATCAATCCGACGTTGAAGCTCATCAAGCTAACGTTGGGTTTGAGTAATCATCTCCTGGGTAGGGAGAGATCGAGAAGGATATGGGCCAGCTTGAGCAAGAGGGTGTGAATTCGGACCCCGAGTTTGCCACTCCACAAGTTCCCCAACCCACTTTCCAGGTTCCCAAATACCCGCAACAACAACCACCACCACCCCAACAGCCTCAGCGGCCGCCAGCATATAATAATGTTCCTCCACCCGCCGCTTATGGATCTGCTCGACCTAGTCCAATGAGGGCCCATTACCCTCCTCTTCTTGAGACCTTGCCCGATATTTTTTCTGCTTTGATGTATACTGGTGATCTTCAATTGCCTCCAGAGCGTCAAAATTGGAATCCGGCCGCCGATCATTCCCGATATTGCATATACCATCGGCAACCCAGGCACACGATAGAGTGGTGCTATCAGTTTAGAGACTTGGTGTATGATTTACATGAGGGCCAGAGGATTGATTGGGTCCAGATGCACCAGCTGATTGAAGACATCAAGCAGAGGCAGAGACAAGCCAGGCCGCAGCAGGCGGCGCCCTAGCAGCAGCAACAACAACAACCCGAGTAGCAACAGCAACCCCAGCAGCAGCAACAGGACCTTGGGATCCATCAGAATCCCATGCCGATGCATAAACCCGCTCCTCAGCAACAACAACAGCCATCGGCGCCGACACCAGTACAAGTAAACATTGTCTAGCACCCAGCCCCCAACGCTGGGTGGACTTTTGATGATGAAACCCCCGCACACCTTTTGGCCTTCCACCACAACCATTCCCACGCACCTGCTATCCCCTCCATCCTCAGGCCCACCATTCTGACCACTACACCACTCGTTATTCCCTCTGCATCACCCATCAGGCCCGTCGCATTCCCCTCCGCACCGCCAGTCCTTGCGCCACCACCCACCATACCCTCCATCATCACCCCTCCGCTTAACCCCTCGCCTATCTCCCCTTCACCAGGGCCCATTAGACCAACCTCCACCATCCTCACCCCCATTTCTACACCTTCCACCTACCCCACCGGGCCAAGCGGGGGTCCATCTTAGGCCGTGCCGACACCACATTGCGCCCTTCGGAGCGGGCGTCCCTTCCAAAGAATTTTTCCTCCCTCTGGTGCGTCTGCACCCACCTCCAAATTCCCTCCCCCACAGCTGAGACAGAAGGAGAAGACCCAGTGCCAGGCACGAAATATGACCTATTGCAGCACTTGGACCGGATGCCAGCCAAGATCTCAGTTTTGGAATTGATCAAATGGTCGCCACTACACCAAGATGCCTTGAAGACTTTTTTACAGAAGGTTATGGTGAGCGAGGATGCGACAGTGGATAGCTTGCCGTCGGTGTTGGCAACGATTACCAAGGGGCCTTCTATTTCATTTTCTGAGTCAGAGCTAGCGCCCCCTAAGGCACGGCAGATGCCACTATGTATTACCATCTCTTTGAACAAAGTGGCCGTGGAGTCTGCCCTTGTGGACACGGGAGCGTCGATAAATGTGTGTCCATTGAGTACCCTTCGTGCCTGCAGCATTTCAGAGGATATGCTCAAGCCAACTCCGACCACAATAGCAGCATATGACAATTCCAAACGTGCTTGTCACAGGGTCATGACGGTACATGCCGAGCTAGGGCCTTCGGTTATGGACGTGGAATTTTATGTATTGGACATAGACCCAATGTTCAAAGCTATTCTGGGTCGTCCATGGATAAACAGCCTGAACGCCGTGCCCTCCACTGCCCACCAGTGTTTGAAATTCCCATTCCAGGGGCGGGTGGTCAAGGTGAAGAGCATTTCCACAGTCCAGAATGTTGATGCGATAGCAGCCAAGATTCTTCCTACATTATGGTCGAGTAATAGGCGAGTTCTGTCAGTTATGGACTTGAATTATTCATGGGCATATGCATCACGCAAGCCCGCCACCGTGCCAATAAATGTCAAGATCAAGTCCAAGATGAGAGACTCCAAAGGGTGGCACATGATTATGAAACTGGGCTATCAGCCGGGCCTGGGTCTCGGCGCACAATTGCAGGGCCGGACCAACCCCGTCCGTAAAGGCAGGAAGATGGGCCGCCGAGCCCTTGGCTACCATGATTCCATAATGTCGATACTTGGAGACTCTGGGCCGTTAACATGGGACTATCGACAGCATTTTGTGAAAGGCCCGTTATAGCCCGGCACCATGAAGACGCCGCCACCTGATTCTGAAGAGAAGGCAGATGATACCCATGTTGTTGCTAACCCACCACCGCCGCTGCAGGGGTTGGTGAATGATATAGAAGATTTTTCTGATGGTTTTGAAGAATTGTTTCATGAAAGAGAAAGCCAATCGAAGAAGAAGGAGACGCAGCTGGTGAAGCGTCCTCTAATGCAACAGGTCCGCCGGGGGCCACGGAAAGTGGGGAGCTCTATCACTACTTATTCTATGTCCCCATCTCATCTTGCCTCTTGGGTTCAATAATCGGGGCTTGTCCGCCGTTCCCCTCCGATCCTAGTCGACCCGTACTTCACGAGAGACCACCTGAAATTTTATTCATTCCCTGCGCTTGCGGGCATTGCCCGCCTATTGATCTCTCAACCTTATTGCTGTGCCCCTTAGGCACAAGCATGTGCTATGTTACTTTGATGATAGCAATGCTATTTGGTTTTGATGATAGCAAGACAGTGAGTGCATTTGAGTGCATTTGATATTGTATTTTGATGATAGCAATGCTATTGTGTTTTGATGATTGCAATAAACAAAGTGCATTTCTATGCATTCTTATCCTTGAGCATTCTGCATATGATAGCAACATGAATGATGATGTTTAGTATTGATGGCATTTGTTCTTTATATATCTGAATTACATTTTGTCAGATATCATGTCTCTGCATGTATCTGCATAGTCTGAATGTCTCTGCATGTATCTGCGTAGTCTGAATGTCTCTGCATGTCTCTACATAGTCTGAACAGCAGTGGGTCGACCCCCTTCTCATAAGGGTCGACACCCCCAGAGTACAAGTCTATACACTGTCTGTCTATCTTGTGTCTCGTGCAGCGTCAACGCTGTGAGAGCATTCTCAAGTCTGCAGCGTCAACTCTAAAAGTCCATACATTGGACTGTAGCTTGCACGAAGCTAAGCCCATACATCGCTCAAGTCTGTACAGAGTCCAGCGTCTTAGTTAGCGTCTCATGCATTTGGGCAAAGTTTGTACATCGGTCTTCAGCAAGTCTGAACAGTGCATCCTGCGTCTTATTTAGCGTCTCTATTTGTGTCTTACTGTTGAAGTCTGTACATCGTTTCATTGTTAAAGTCTATACAGACTTCAGCATCTCATGCAGCGTCTCTGTTGAATTCAAAGTCTATACTGCCTCTGCGTGTTCTTTGCATTCCACTCACATTCCATTCACTGATGTTTACATTTCTCATATGTCATGGGTCGACACATCCTCTGATGGGTCGACTCCTTCAGCAGTCATGCTTAAGAACTCAAGTCCATACACTGGAAACTCTTCAATTGATTGAGTCTATACATTGTCCTAGGCTAAGTGTGTACAACGTCTCATTCATGCTTTGATTAATGAAGTCTGTACATCAGTCTTCACATTCTAAGTCTGTACAGCCGTTGGGTTTGGACTCAGAGTCTGTACGCTCGATTCACCTTTGAATTGGTCAAGTGTGTACACTCCTTCACTGTAGCTTTCACGTATCCAAAGTCTACACATCGTGAAAGTCTATACATTCTTCACTGACTTTCGTTCAAGGCAAAGTTGATACATTGGGGTCCTTCCCTACGTTTCATAAGTGAAGTCTGTACATCCGTTTCTGAAGCTTGAAGTCTATACACTCCAGCCTATTCCTACGATCAAGGCTTCAGCTACACTCTAAGTCTGTACATTGGCTTCGCTTCATCAAGTCTGTACACTGACTCGCTTCATGTCCCTAAAGTCTGTACATCCACAGTGAAATCCAAAGTCTATACATTGGTATTCACATTGAAAGCCTATACATTGCTGGATGATCAAGTCTGTACATTGGGGGGCTTTTCCTAAGCTTGGCCAAGTCTATACACTCATATCTTTCCCTACGTTTTGCTGGCCTAGTCTATACATCGCTGAGTCTGTACATTGCTTACAGCTCACACGTTCAAAGCCTAAAGTCTGTACAGCGTGAAGTCTATACATTGGGTTCAACTCTTCAAAGTATGTACAGTGGCTTCGCATCAACAAGTCTGTACATTACCTTTGTGCTTCAAAGTTTGTACACTGCTTGAGCCTCAACAAGTATGTACAGCGAGTCCCTTCTCATCTGAAGTCTGAACATTGCTTTACACTATAGCAACTCCATACACTGCTTCAGAACTGATTCATAACGTCTATACATTGGTTCTCAATGTACACACTTATTCCTTGTGCTGCTTCACGCATAAAGTCTATACACTGGCTTTGATGCCAAGTCTATACGTCGACTGGCACTCTTCAGCTAAGTGTATCCTTTGCTTCATAACATGAAGTCTCTGCATTGCATTCTCATTCAGCGAAGTCTCTACATTGCATACAAGCATCACAAAGTCTGTACAGTCCAATGTCTATACATTGCCTTTGGGATTGAAAGTCTATACAACCATTGTCTACACTGCATTGCATTCATTAGTTGTAAAGTCTGCACTTGAGTCCAGTGTCTTCAGTAAAGTCTATACATTGGCATCGGGATTCACTTTGAGTCTGTACAGCGGCTGCTAGGAAGTATGTACAGCCGTTGCCTTCTCATTTGAAGTCTATACTTTGGGCAAGTCTGTACACTGGATTCCTTTTATGAAGCCTATATATTCATTAAGTCTATACACTGCGTTGTGCACACTTTACATTACTTTCGCCTTCACAGCAAAGTCTATACAATGCAATGCATATACTTAGAACTGATGACTTCGTTTCATCTGTCTGACAGGGACTGAAGAGGCTAATGAAGGGCACGTGATCCGAGGTGCCTGGCTCGTGATCCAAGGATGGACGAGATACCAGGATGCTGCCACGTGGTCTGAATTTTTAGGACAGGAAATGTGGAAGCCACACGCACCCAGTGTGCCTGCTGCTGCTACTGCTGTATATATACAAGCCTTCTTCCACAGAAGAAGCAGATCGATCGACAAAAGAAGAGCAGCAAGGTCTATAGACCAGAGAGCCTTCGATCTAGACAGAAGAAGAAGAAGAAAAAGAAGAGAAGAAGAAGAAGAGAGGCAGAGAGAAAGAAAAAGAAAGAAAGCGATCATGAGCAGAAGAAGAAAGAAGTAAAAGAGAAAGAGAGAGTGAGATCGTGAGATGAAGAGTGTGAGAGAGGTTGTTTGAAGATCAGTCTTCACTGGACCGTGGATCAAATCCAAGCCAGTCAGCTCTTTGAGAGCCATATTATGCTTTATGTTTACAGCTTTCCGATTGCTGTTCATCTTGTCTTTTGTTTCCTTTTTATACTTTCCTTCAAGCTGTTAGCCAGCGTTGCAGAGGAGGACTCCTCTGGACAGCAAGCTGTGTTGCTCAGCGGGCAGTGGAGGTTTCCACTGGACGGGTAAGCTGTAATCCCCAGCGGGCAGTGGAGGATTCCACTGGACGGCAAGCTGTGAGGCACAGCGGTTGTAGGCTAAGCTGTATTGCCCAGCGGACGCAAGCTGTGTTGCGCAGCAGTAATCCACACTCGGTTTGAGTGTGGGGTGGATGTAGGTCTGCTGGACCGAACCACCTAAAAACCCCTTGTGCATTGTGGTTTGTTTTGTTCTATTGTACTTCCGCTAGATGATTGCATAGGGGCGCTCCAAGTGTTTGCTTACAGGTCGAGTAAATGATTTGATCAGATTTTGTTCTGAGTGTTTTAATCTGTCAAGAGAGCGAAATTCTAGTTGAGCTATATTTTGTTAGCACTCTAGTGATCTCACTGTGTGTTTGTTTAGTTCGGCAACTGCCCATTAGCTTTCAAGTTTGTTTAGTTTACGAACTAGCATTTTTAGTGAGCATAAGATTTTAATTGGGTGAATTTTTAAAGGACATATTCATTCACCCACCCTCTGAATACTTGCACCGAACCCAACACTTGGTATCAGTGCGGGTCTCTGACCGAACAGATCTAGCAATCTGTAGAGGATCTTGCTAATTGTTGGTGCATTTCAGAGTGGGTCTTTTGGAATCATATTTTGATTTACTGTCTTAGTGCTTTACGTTGATCATCTGGTTTAGTGCATTTCTGTTTGGTGCATTTTATAAGTGTGCTTCTTGTGTTCTGTATTAAGTTTCACTGAGTTAGTTCCTTGCCTTGCTTATCTGGTTGTGGTGCTTTGTTGTCGATTGCTTCGTGCCTTGAGTCTGCTTGTCATCTGTTCTGATGGCTCATCCTCCGATATACAGAGGTGATGACCTTGGCCCATGGCTGGAAAAGTTGCATCGGTATGTAAACACAACCGATCCTGATTTGTGGAAGGTAATAACTCATGGTCCATACAAACTATCGAAGGATAAATCTAAATGGACCAAGAAGAACAAGCTGAAAGACTCTGTCAATAATAGAGCTGTAGTTTTATTAAAAGAATCAATTGACAGATCTCTAATTGAATGCATTTCTTCTTGCAGGTCTGCCAAAGACATTTTGGATAAACTGAAGCTAATCAGGAATCACAGTAAGTGCTTAATGGCTGATCGTAGAAATGCTGATGATGAAACTTCATCCGAGGTAAGCTCTGAATCAGAAGGATACTCTTTCGATGAATTGATAGAGATGTATGAAAACTTGTTAGAAGTTTCCAAGAAATTGAAATCTGAAAATAAAAAATTGAAAAAGAAATGTGATAGAATAAATCTGAAAGATTCCTTTGAAAACTGTCCAAATATGAAAAAGTCTTATGATGCTTGCATGCTAGATGTTCAGAATCTTAAGAAACAAAATGATTCTCTAAAAATTGAAAAATAAACATGGTTGGATAAAATGTCAGAAATAGAGAATCAGTTGAATGATAAGAAAAAGGAGCATCTAAAAGGCATGCAGGAACTCACTGAAGTTAATACTAGAATGGACAAACTGAAATTGGAGAATGAAGATCTTCAAAAGAAAAATAAAACTCTTATGGTCAGAATGAATGAAATCAATGAGGAGGTTTCACAGTCCTCTTCTGCTAAATCAAACTGTAAAATATGCTCAGCTTTAAGAGAACGTAATGAAGATCTCTTTAGTGAGAATGAATGGCTAAATAAACAAATTGCCTCACTTAAAGATGATCACAAAAACCTGCTCGCTGAGAAAATTAAAGCAGAAGAAAGAGAAGATGAACTGATTGAAAAATTGGAGCACATGTCTGGAAGAGAGAGATGTGCTAATAATGAAATTCAGGATAAAAATCTTAAGGAAGAAAACACTGAATTAAAAGCTGAAGTTGAGAAACTGAAATGGTTAAATACTGGACTATCTGAAAAACTTCTCACTACCGAAAAGGGAAAAGCTGTTTGTAATGAAGAATCAGAAATGTTGAACAGTCTAGAACAAGAAATTGAGAAGTATAAAACTGCTAACAAAGTTCTAAGCGAATGTGTACACTGCAGTGAACAGGAGATAGCCAGTTATGAACTTCACATTGCTAGCTTGGAAGATAAAATTCATAATCTGGAAAATTCAGCTATTGAGTCTGCCAAGATTAAAGGAAAAATGAAAACTGTTGGGAAGAGGAAGAATGATAACTCAGAAGGGGGAACAAATTTCTATTCTGATGTTAAGAAAATCACTAAAAACCAGCTAAATACCACTTTTGTCCAAAGCATTGATGTAGCTGGTACTTCAAGGCAATCCCCAAAACAAAATGAAAATCAGAAGTCACCTTCAAAATTTGTCTTTCAGTTTAAAGCTCAGAAAATTGAAAAGCAAACAAAACCTGTTGAGGATAATCAGAAATTGAAAAGAAAGAGTCAAACAAAAAGGGCAAAGAATAATTCTGGTTATACTCTGAAATTTGTTAGCTCTGCTGAATCTAATGGGTCCATGCAAAATGCTCATGCTTCTTGTACTCATTCACATGTATCTGTGAATTCATCTGATAGAAACCATGCCCCTAGGAAATATGATACTTCTTGCTATTACTGTGGTAAGCATGGGCATATCATGGATGATTGCATAATATTAAAAGAGGATGAGCATGCAAATAAAACAATGCATTCTAGGAATCTATCTGGAAGAAACCATGCCTTCAGGAAATCTAATGCTTCATGCTATTATTGTGGTAGGCATGGTCATGTAATGAATGCATGTTTTAAACTGAAAGAAGATAACAATGTGAATCCTAGATCTTTCACACATGCTCATAACCCATATAGATATAGATCTATTTTAGGCCAGCATATCATTTGTTTCACTTGCAACAAGCCTGGGCATAAGGCTAATGAGTGCTGGTCAGGAAATCATTGGGGTAAAAATGAATCAAGAAGCAAGCATCTTAAATGTTTTGAATGTGGTAAGCTAGGCCACAAAGTTGCCAACTGTCGGCTGGCTGAGCATGGAAAGAAAATTTTCATGTCAATAAAAGAAATACTCATGCTCATACACATAATTTTCATACTCATATGCATGCACATGGGCATCATGTTTCTGCTAACATGAAGAATAAAAACAAAAATTCTGTGGCTTCATGTTATTATTGTGGAAAAACTGGACATTCAATGTTTGAGTGTAAACTGAATATGATGATCATGTTGCTAAAAGATTGTTTAGAACACCTGTTAGGGCTCACACAGGACCCAAGGCAGCTTGGGTTCCTGCAGGATCAAAATAATCCAGTTGTTGCAGGTGTGCCTTGGAAATGAATAAAAGGGGTTAACCAAGGCACTCAACAAGAAAACCCCAGGATACTACAATTCAGGTCAGTTCTGAACTTTGCTTTAAATTCCATTATCTTAAATTATGAGCATGAAAATTGTGAGTTTCATATTGATTTGCTTGATTGATTGTTGATGATCTCTTCATGTCTAGCTGATCAGTCTGCATTCCAGACTCAGCTACTGAATTTTACTTTGCATATATCTGATGCTCTTCTCTCACTGATTATTGCACTGAATAAATGGGCTGTTAGATGCTCTGCACAATCATTTTTACAGTCGATGCTTTATATGAACCTTGTGTCAATGGACTGCATGCTTGTTGTTGAATGCATAACTTGCTGATTGTGAATGGGTCAGTTAGTGTATACAGTCAATGCATGTGTCTAGTACTTGCATATATCATCTACATGACTGTCAATGAAATTGATCAATACATAAAGGACTGATTTGCATGACTGTCATTTGCCTATTGTCGTAGACTGCATGTTTTTCAATGCATAATAGTGCTGCTTTGCACTGCATTATCATTTGCTTAACCCTGGTATATCAAATGGTATGTTACTAAAAGGCAAGGAAATCTGCCCGGAGGTTTCTACCATGTGTGAGATGGTCTTTGAGACTAGGTTCTCCGCCGAGTACCATGGGTCCTGTCTTCATGTAGAACAGTGCACTGCATCATATGTTGAAAAATCTGAAAAGGATGAAAATGCTTATAACTTGGATGCATAAACCTGAATTGATTGCATACTTGTCTCATGTATCCTTGGTGCATAGTCTGCATGTAGGACAGTATGTTGCATAGCATATCTCTTGCATCATGATGTGAGGGGGAGCTGAGAGTTCTATTCAATTCATTGAATCCTATTCACTTCTCAGTGTTCTCATTCAAATGATTCATATTCTTTGACATCAGTTGCTCATTGAACCATATTGCCAATTGCTATCTTTTCCCCATCATTTTCACTAAACAACAGCTTTGCATCTGGTTTAGTACATTGAATGGTGATTATTGCAATTGTTCACTTATAAGAATCACACTTACAAATTGAAAGGAACTAAAGGTTTAACCTTTATAAATTGGAGAGTTAAGTGTCTGCACTTCAGAATTTGAGATAAAAGAAAACTTTTATAGCTCTTAATCTTTGTCTCATGGCTAAAATAGAAAAAGTTTTTGTAATGCCTAAATGTGTTGAACTGGATATGTCTAGAACAGGCTAATAAGAGTGTGTACTGATTTTTTAAACAATCACTCTAAAAGAATTAAGGGCAGCAGTAAATAAGATCATTAATGTTAAGAACTGAACACAGTGACAGAGCAATGGCTGATTGCACTGAGAAACTGTGAACTCCTCCAAAGAAGCAGGAGAATTCACATGTCATGAGGTGATTCAGAATATCTCTGTTCATAGGGTCAAATCTATAGGGGGAGTCCTCACCAAGTAACTGAGGGTACTGGCCTCTAATCAAGGTGTACCCTTAATGTCAAAAGTGAAGACTATCCTTTGTGGGTTCTGATCTGAAATAGGTCTAGTAGTTTATGCCTAGTAACTGGGGGTACCTGCCTCTGATCAAGGTGTACACCTAATGTCAACAGCATAAATGCCACTGATCTATTTACTTAGTTCAGGTTCTGAAAAATTCAAAAGTGAAAATCAAACTGCTGTAACCCTTCGAAAAATTAAAAGTCAATGAGTGAAAATTATTTTCAATACATATTCAAACTGCCATTCTTGATCTTCCATGTTTAATCACAAAAGGGTATTATTTCTGACTTATCTATTAATACCATGTGCCCTAGATTCAGTGCTATAAATGGAATCTATAAACTCTTTTTCAGGGGTCAGATGTTTTACTCTAGATTTATCACTGTTAAACCTGAATTTTTGTCAAAATTGTATGTTGCTGATTCTTATACTTTAACAGTTGTTTATAATCATGCTTCCTTTCTGAACCTATGATTCAGCTGTTGTCAAGTGACCCTCCTACCTTCTCTACCTTTGTTTATCTGTTCATATTCCTTCTCAAAGGGGGAACATTTATTTGGGGGGAGAAATAATTTAGGGGGAGTCATACCTTCAGGGGGAGTTTATTGCTCGAGAAGTCACTTGCATGCATACTGCCATGTTGCACACATGTTTTTTTTTATTCTTCCCTTTTCGATTATGTCAAAGGGGGAGAAAATTTTGTGTGTGACTCACTGTCACTGTTTATTGCCATCATCAAAAAGGGAGAGAATGTTGTGCCCCTTAGGCACAAGCATGTGCTATGTTGCTTTGATGATAGCAATGCTATTTGGTTTTGATGATATCAAGACAGTGAGTGCATTTGATATTGTATTTTGATGATAGCAATGCTATTGTGTTTTGATGATTGTAATAAACAAAGTGCATTTCTGTGCATTCTTATCCTTGAGCATTCTGCATATGATAGCAACATGAATGATGATGTTTAGCATTGATGGCATTTGTTCTTTATATATCTGAATTGTATTTTGTCAGATATCATGTCTCTGCATGTATCTGCATAGTCTGAATGTCTCTGCATGTATCTGCATAGTCTGAATGTCTCTTCATGTCTCTACATAGTCTGAACAGCAGTGGGTCAACCCCCTTCTCAGAAAGGTCGACACCCCCAGAGTACAAGTCTATACACTGTCTGTCTATCTTGTGTCTCGTGCAGCGTCAACGCTGTGAGAGCATTCTCAAGTCTGCAGCGTCAACTCTAAAAGTCCATACATTGGACTGTAGCTTGCACGAAGCTAAGCCCATACATCGCTCAAGTCTGTACAGAGTCCAGCGTCTTAGTTAGCGTCTCATGCATTTGGGCAAAGTCTGTACATCGGTCTTTCAGCAAGTCTGAACAGTGCATCCTGCGTCTTATTTAGCGTCTCTATTTGTGTCTTACTGTTGAAGTTTGTACATCGTTTCACCGTTAAAGTCTATACAGACTTCAGCGTCTCATGCAGCGTCTCTGTTGAATTCAAAGTCTATACTGCCTCTGTGTGTTCTTTGCATTCCACTCACATTCCATTCACTTCTGTTTACATTTCTCATATGTCATGGGTCGACACATCCTCTGATGGGTCGACTCCTTCAGCAGTCATGCTTAAGAACTCAAGTCCATACACTGGAAAATCTTCAATTGATTGAGTCTATACATTGTCCTAGGCTAAGTGTGTACAGCGTCTCATTCATGCTTTGATTAATGAAGTCTGTACATCAGTCTTCACATTCTAAGTCTGTACAGCCGTTGGGTTTGGACTCAGAGTCTGTACACTCGATTCACCTTTGAATTGGTCAAGTGTGTACACTCCTTCACTGTAGCTTTCACGTATCCAAAGTCTACACATCGTGAAAGTCTATACATTCTTCACTGACTTTCGTTCATGGCAAAGTCGATACATTGGGGTCCTTCCCTACGTTTCATAAGTGAAGACTGTACATCCGTTTCTGAAGCCTGAAGTCTATACACTCCAGCCTATTCCTACGATCAAGGCTTCAGCTACACTCTAAGTCTGTACATTGGCTTCGCTTCATCAAGTCTGTACACTGACTCGCTTCATGTCCCTAAAGTCTGTACATCCACAGTGAAATCCAAAGTCTATACAATGGTCTTCACATTGAAAGCCTATACATTGCTGGATGATCAAGTCTGTACATTGGGGGGCTTTTCCTACGCTTGGCTATGTCTATACACTCATACCTTTCCCTACGTTTTGCTGGCCAAGTCTATACATCGCTGAGTCTGTACATTGCTTACAGCTCACACGTTCAAAGCCTAAAGTCTGTACAGTGTGAAGTCTATACATTGGGTTCAACTCTTCAAAGTCTGTACAGTGGCTTCACATCAACAAGTTTGTACATTACCTTTGTGCTTCAAAGTTTGTACACTGCTTGAGCCTCAATAAGTATGTACAGCGAGTCCATTCTCATCTGAAGTCTGAACATTGCTTTACACTATAGAAACTCCATACACTGCTTCAGAATTGATTCATAACGTATATACATTGGTTCTCAATGTACACCCTTATTCCTTGTGCTGCTTCACGCATAAAGTCTATACACTGGCTTTGATGCCAAGTCTATACGTCGATTGGCACTCTTCAGCTAAGTGTATCCTTTGCTTCATAACATGAAGTCTCTGCATTGCATTCTCATTCAGCGAAGTCTCTACATTGCATACAAGCATCACAAAGTCTGTACAGTCCAATGTCTATACATTGCCTTTGGGATTTAAAGTCTATACAACCATTTTCTGCACTGCATTGCATTCATTAGTTGAAAAGTCTGCACTCGAGTCCAGTGTCTTCAGTAAAGTCTATACATTGGCATCGGGCTTCACTTTGAGTCTGTACAGCGGCTGCTAGGAAGTATGTACCGTCGTTGCCTCCACATATGAAGTCTATACTTTGGGCAAGTCTGTACACTGGATTCCTTTTATGAAGCCTATATATTCATTAAGTCTATACACTACGTTGTGCACACTTTACATTGCTTTCGCCTTCACAGCAAAGTCTATACAATGCAATGCATATACTTAGAACTGATGACTTCGTTTCATCTGTCTGACAGGGACTGAAGAGGCTAATGAAGGGCACATGATCCGAGGTGCCTGGCTCGTGATCCAAGGATGGACGAGATACCAGGATGCTACCACGTGGTCTGAATTTTTAGGGCAGGAAATGTGGAAGCCACACGCGCCCAGTGTGCCTGCTACTGCTGCTGCTATATATATACAAGCCTTCTTCCACAGAAGAAGCAGATCGATCGATAAAAGAAGAGCAGCAAAGTCTATACACCAGAGAGCCTTCGATCCAGACAGAAGAAGAAGAAGAAAAAGAAGAGAAGAAGAAGAAGAGAGGCAGAGAGAAAGAAAAAGAAAGAAAGCGATCATGAGCAGAAGAAGAAAGAAGTAAAAGAGGAAGAGAGAGTGAGATCGTGAGAAGAAGAGTGTGAGAGAGGTTGTTTGAAGATCAGTCTTCACTGGACCGTGGATCAAATCCAGGCCAGTCAGCTCTTTGAGAGCCATATTATGCTTTATGTTTACAGCTTTCCGATTGCTGTTCATCTTATCTTTTGTTTCCTTTTTATACTTTCCTTCAAGCTGTTAGCCAGCGTTGCAGAGGAGGACTCCTCTGGACAGCAAGCTGTGTTGCTCAGCGGGCAGTGGAGGTTTCCACTGGACGGGTAAGCTGTAATCCCCAGCGGGCAGTGGAGGATTCCACTGGACGGCAAGCTGTGAGGCCCAGCAGTTGTAGGCTAAGCTGTATTGCCCAGCGGACGCAAGCTGTGTTGCGCAGCAGTAATCCACACTCGGTTTGAGTGTGGGGTGGATGTAGGTCTGCTAGACCGAACCACCTAAAAACCCCTTGTGCATTGTGGTTTGTTTTGTTCTATTGTGCTTCCGCTAGATGATTGCATAGGGGTGCTCCAAGTGTTTGCTTACAGGTCGAGTAAATGATTTGATCAGATTTTGTTCTGAGTGTTTTAATCTGTCAAGAGAGCGAAATTCTAGTTGAGCTATATTTTGTTAGCACTCTAGTGATCTCACTGTGTGTTTGTTTAGTTCGGCAACTGCCCATTAGCTTTCAAGTTTGTTTAGTTTGTGAACTAGCATTTTTAGTGAGCATAAGATTTTAATTGGGCGAATTTTTAAAGGACATATTCATTCACCCCCCCTCTGAATACTTGCACCGAACCCAACACTTATTTACTCCTCCTCCCCCCGGTGCTCAACTCACGAGATGTGGTTCTCTTCCTCCGATCCGTTCTTTGATTGCATATTCCCTGAATTATTTCCCATGCAACTGCCTCCTCCTCCGTCTTCTTCCTCCTCCTGCTGCGTGATCACCTCCGGCCTCCAAAAAAAAATGCCAATTTCAAAACGGAGGTTTCAATGGAAGATTACGCTGTGTTCTGCTCAGATTCCCAGGGGCACGAGACCCCTGTTCCTTTTCCAGTAGATTTCCTCTCTCCTAGGGTAGATGTACAGTGTGCAGAGTCTCCTAGGTTAGTAGAGTCAGTTGGGGTAGAATCTAGTTCGAGTCTAGTCAGCCCGTCCTCATCCGCAGCGCACCCTATGGCGCGTCGTCCCAAATCCATCCCTGATAGGTTTCTACGAGATTTGGCCGAGAGATGCCATGCCCTTCTTAGGTGCCCGGAGTTTGTGGAGACCGCGATTGTTTTGGAAGATGATGAGGAGTTAGAAGGGGTATGGAGCAACGACGGATTAGGGGTATACGAAATTATGAATGAGAAGGACCCAGCTGACGATGAGGAAAGCGACGTGGATGACACTGCTGACCTGTACGCGCAAGGTTTGAAGAGATTTGATGAACCATCCTCGGCAGTGGATGAACCCACTAAGGAGATTAATCTTGGAACCAAAGAGGACCCCAGGCCCATACTTATTTCTGTTAATATCCCCCCTCAGGTTGAAGAGGAGCTCATCGAGGTTTCGAGGTTTTGAGGGACTATAGCGATTCCTTTGCCTGGTCCTATGAGGACATGCCGGACCCCACGATGGTTGAGCATCGATTGATTCTTAAACCAGGGGCAACACCCGTTAAGCAAAAGAGAGAGAATTCCACCCACAGATGGCCTTGAGAATTAAGGAAGAATTCGACAAATTGCATAAGCCCAGGTTCATTAGAGTTGTTTTATATCCGCAGTGGGTGACCAACATAGTCCCGGTAATGAAAAAGGATGGCAAAATCTAGATTTGCATCGATTTCAGGGACTTGAATAGGGCATGTCCGAAAGACGATTTCCTGCTTCCTCACATTGATGTATTGGTTGATAACACAGCTGGATATGAAGCCCTCTCATTCATGGATGGTTATTCTGGATATAACCAAATCCGTCTAGCTCCGGAGGATCAAGAGAAGACCTCATTCACCACGCCCTGGGGCACGTACTGTTATGTTGTCATGCCATTCAGATTGAAGAATGCAGGTGCTACTTATCAGAGGGCAATGATGGCTATCTTCCACGACATGATGCATGTCTATTTAGAAGCTTATGTGGATGATATTTTGGTCAAGTCGAGGTCTAAAGAAGAACACCCCGCCATTCTAGCCAAAGTGTTGCAAAGGGCTAGGAGTATAAGTTAAAAATGAATCCAAAGAAATGCATGTTCGGAGTTGCGTCAGGGAAGTTGCTCGGGTTTATAGTTAGTAAACGGGGGATTCAGATCGATCCAAATAAAGCAAAGGCCGTTATGGAAATGTCGTCGCTAAGAACATTACTAAACTCAGAGTTTTGATTGGGCGTTTACAATTCATCAGGAGATTTATATCTCAACACTCGCAAAGGTGCCGTCCATTTTATGAATTATTAAAGGCGGGCGCAAAGTTCGAATGGAATGAACAATGCCAAAAGGCCTATGAGGAGCTTAAGGTTTAACTTTCTAATCCCCCGGTTCTGCAACCACCCGTCCCTTGGAAACCCCTGATATTATACATTTCTGTGATTAAGGACTCCCTAGGAGCTGTCTTGGCGCAGGTAGACGATGAAGGAAGGGAAAGGGCGGCATACTACCTTTCGAGACTGTTTAATCCTGCCGAATCTAAGTACACTGCCATGGAGAAGACTTGTGCAGCGCTAGTATGGGTAGCTCAGAAGCTCAAACATTATTTCCTTGCCCATGAGGTTAAGCTGATCTCTAGAATGGACCCCATCCGTTATCTTCTAGAAAAACCTATCCTTTCTAGCGGACTAGCTCGCTGGCAGAGCTTTCTTTCCAAATTTGACATCACCTTCATTGTCTAAAAAGCAATCAAGGGATATGCTATTGTTGAGCATCTCGCTCATTCTCCCATCCCTCGCACGGATTCGATCTAGGACGAGTTCCCCGATGAACACTTGGCGGTAATCACTCATCTTCTTTTTTGGTCTCTCCATTTTGATGGTGCTCTCAATTCCCAAGGCAGTGGAATCGGCGCCGTTCTCCTTACTCCAGAAGAGGTAACCATCCCTGTCACTTATCAACTCTCATTTCCTTCCACGAATAATATAGCCGAGTATGAGGCTCTCCTTACCGGTCTGAAGCACGCCTACATCATGGGTGCGCGATACCTTAACATCGTAGGAGACTCTCAGCTGGTGTTGCGTCAAGTTCTGTCAACTTACCGCACCCGTGACCCTAAGCTTAAACCCTATCAAGATTTGGTCACGCTCTTGGCTAGGCAATTCTGGAAGCTTATCTATATTCACACTCCTCGTTCTCAGAACAGTTTGGCTGATGCCCTTGCATCGCTCGCTTCTTCTCTATCATTCCCCCTCAATCGTGCCACTAAGACCATTGTGGTCCAGCGGCTAGATGCTCCTTCTCTTCAGGATCCCTGGTTCGACAAACTTAGGAAATCTGTAGAAAGGAAGGCAGAAAGGGAAGAGGTGAAAGAAGTTTCATTAACTGAGCTTGAGGAGATCATAAAAGAAGAAGAGTTGCGGTGGTATTATGAAATTAAGCAATATTGCAGGGATGGTTCATTCCCAGAGGCGGCAAATGCCAAGCAGCGAAAGTCCATTAGAAGAGTCGCCGCAAGATACACGATCGTTGCTGGAGAATTGTATAGGCGGGCTCTCAATGGAGTTCTAATGAGGTGCCTAGATGAGGATGAGGCTTGGAAGGTAGTAGAAGCAGCTCACTCCAGTGAGTGTGGAGGGCACGTAAATGGGCAGGCGTTGGCGAAGAAAATTCTTAGGTAGGGCTATTACTGGCCAACCCTAGAAGAAGATTGCTCCACCTATGTTCATAGGTGTCTTCAATGCCAGCTTCATGCTGACAAGATCCATGCTCCTGCTTCTTCTCTCCATCCTCTTTCTGCTCCTTGGCCATTCTCCATGTGGGCCTTTGATATCATCGGACCTCTCGGTGACCCGAATTCCGCAATCAAGCAGAAGTCCTTCATCCTAACGGCTACGGAGTACTTCACCAAGTGGGCGGAAACTGAAGCTTATGCAGAAATCAAAGTCACCACAGTATGCCGCTTCATCATGAAGAATATCATTTCACAGTTTGGAGTGCCAAGTGATATCGTCATCGACAACGGGCCTCAATTTGTCTTTCAATAACTCCGGGACCTCTGTAAGAAGTGTAATATATCATTGCATCATTCATCACCATACTACCCCCAAGGTAATGGCCAGGCTGAGGCCACGAATAAAACCCTTCTTAAAATCATCAAGAAAATGTGCGAATCACACAAATTTGCTGATTGGGCCGATAAACTGATAGAAGCTCTATGGGCTTATCGCACCTCCGTCCGCACTCCCACAGGGCAAACTCCCTTTGTTCTCACCTATGGGATGGAGGCGGTACTCCCGTACGAGATCTTGATCCCTTCTCTAAGAGTGCAGCTGGACAAAGAACTCAATCTCGATGAATGTCGAGAGGCGTTGCTAGTACAACTGGAACTCTTAGACGAGAAGAGGCTTAACGCGGCCAATCATGTTTTGGTTTATCAAAAGCGTGTCTCGCGGTATTTTCAAAAGAAGGTTATCGAACGAAAATTCCAAGTGGGTAATATGGTTTTGAAACGTAAATTTATCAGATCAGCAGGTCCCAGGTCTAAGCTGCAACCCAACTGGGAAGGGCTGTTTGTAGTTAAGGAAGTCTACCCGGCTAACGCGTATCGCTTAATCAACGCGGAGGGCGAAGAATTACCAAATCCGTGGAATGGGCTGTATTTAAAACACTTTTATCTATAGAGTAAAACCAGCGACGACTTGGTGGCAGGGTGCGCCTTCGCTTGATCACAAAAGGAAAATCCCCGGTTCAACATTTCACACACTACACAACCCCTCGTGGGTCGGTTTCTTTCTTTTGCATAAACACCGTTTCTCCTTTGGCCATGTTTCGAAAATGGTGAAACTCGTTTTTTTTTCTCTCTCGACTGAAAGTGGGGGTAAAGGGTGAAAAGGAGGCGAGAACCGATCTAGACTCCCCCTATAAAAGAGGTCTCAAATAGGGTCAGTCCATTATGACCTTTTTTCGTAGAAGAACAAGAAAGAAAGAGAAGAAAGAAATGAAGAAAAGGGGCAAAAATCAAGGCTAAAGGCTCGCCCAAAGCTCGAAGCCCTAAAAAATTTGAAAGTCCCCAAACAATGAAGCTAGGCACGACAAGAGTGGCAGTACAGTTTCCCCGCGGGACGTTATGAGCCCGGTCGTATGCGTGCCTAGGGCAGAAATAGGTTCGATGATGGATGCAAAGCCCTGGCGCAACAGACCAAATTCATTGAAAAGGGGGTGTCGCGAGAAGAACTCAAGCCCTAAAAAAACCTCTATACCTATTGCCAGCTTTTCTGTTAAAATCTGTTTTATTTTCCAAGGAGTAGTTCCTACCCCGGGTATGGCATCGGTAGAAGCACCGTTAAAGCAAGGTTAGCACCGGCCACGGGCAGTCCTTTATATTGCACGTTGAGCCCGGGAGGCCCCTGGTGAGATAGGAGGTTCCCCGTCGTCAGGACTGAGCTGGTTCCAAAATTCAAAAAAAAATCAAATATTTCAAAACTCAAAAAAATCAAATATTTCAAAACTCAAAAAAAAATCAAATATTTCAAAGTTAAAAAAAATCAAATATTTCAAAACTAAAAAAAAATCAAATATTTCAAAACTCAAAAAAAATCAAATATTTCAAAACTCAAAAAAAAATCAAATATTTCAAAACTAAAAAAAATCAAATATTTCAAAACTCAAAAAAAATCAAATATTTCAAAACTCAAAAAAATCAAAGATTTCAAAACCCTAAAAAAAATATCAAATACGTTCAAAATCCAAAACAAAATTGAATCAGATATTTTTTTTTAAAAAAAGGGGTTCCTTGATTTGCATTCATAGCATCCATTGCATTCATTTGACATTTGTTATTTGCCTATTTTAATAAGGCTTACTCCCTTGACCAAAAATCAAGAACTGGTCATTTCCTAACTTGTTATAGGCAAGGGGTTAAGCCTAAAACATATTTAATCTGTTTTCTGTATTCATGTGTGTGCAGGGGCAGGTTGAAGCTGAAAGGTGCAGTGGGCTCGTGACCATGTGAATGGTAAAGTCTCATCCCAACCTGTGCAATCACGTCATAACCCAAACAAAGCTCAAGCTCAATCCAATCATCAGTTTTATTCATGTCATATATCAAGCTTTCTAAACACAAGTCCTATCCAACATCATCATCATCAAAACAAAATATAATCACTCAGTCCTCCGCTGGACATCCCCACGGGGATGTATCTCTCTCAGCTCTCTAACATATGCCTGGCGCGTCGCCGGGATCTCTGCAACCTCTGCTGGTAGGGCAAGCACCCTGCTCACCGCCCACATGATCAGGGCACTCCTGACCGCCTGCTCGTCCTCCTCCGTGCCAATCCTCCTCGCCTGTAGCGTGGGAAGGTGGGGTAGTGCTAGTAGAACTGTCCGGGGTAGTCCGACCTGTAGGTAGCACCGGTGCGGGCTGTACATCGCCAGTACGGTGTCACTCACAAGCCTCAAGTCTAAGCCTGGCCTCCTGGGAACTCTAACGGTGGTGTCGCAGAGGAAGCCCGGGCGCATCACGAACCGATCCAGGGGCAGCCTGTTGATGTACAATCGTCACTCATCCCTGGTCTTCATCTCAGCTGTCCTGCACTCTACCTGCGGAGAGAATCCGAATGCGCCACCTATGAAGAAGAGGGGGTGGCTCCCAAAGATCCTGCTAGCTGAAGTGACATCCTCCCTATAGACGAATTTCATCCTAGCCCCCATCCAACACTCTAGAAGGATCATAGAGCCAAACAGAGGACCGCCTAAGGCTGCTGAAGTAAGGCCCTTATACAGGTAAGCAAGGATGGCCTGGGAGACAGAAAGTCCCTGCCACAGGCCACTAATGGTACTAAGAAGGGGCATCTCTAGCACATGGTCAACTGAAGGGAACAAGATGGCCCCGCACAAGCAAATGGACGCAGCCTTAGCTATAGCTTCATCCCAACCACATCTGTTCTTGCAATGCTCCACTACCCACTGGCTAAGAGGATGAAGGTGAATCTGGCGTGGGCCTACAAAGGTGTGGACATCTCTGCTATCTGGTATGAACCCTCCCAAGATGAGCCTAGGATCTATAGGGGCAACAGTATGACACATTGAGTCTTCCCCTCCCACTTGTGACCTGGGTAAAGAGAAGTAGGTCTCTACCTCCTCTAGTAGGATAGTGGCCTCAAATGATGGGAAGATGAAGATATGAGTTTGAGGATGCCAAATTTCAATTAAGGCTGAAATGCCATGCCAATCAAGAGAAAGCTTTGGGTAGTTCAGACCTAAAACTAGGAGAGGTTGTAGGTGCCAAGATCTCAAGATGGATGTCACTCCTACGGGCAAGGCGCGGACCATGGGAGCCAACCACTTCAAGGTGGAATACCGCCTGGGGCCAGGGAGAAGCTGAGATGAAAGAAGGAAGATGGAAGAAAAGAGAGGAAAGAAAAACATGTAAGTAAAGGAAAGAATTGAATGGAATGAAATCATGATTAGCTTACCTCTCTCAAAGGACTCGAGCTCAAATGTCCTGGGATCGCAGTCAGCCATTGGAGCACTTCCCGTTCCTTCCTGGCCGGCTTTGGCCCTTCAAAAGATGCTCCCTCCATATAACTCCCCTCTAGGGCCCTTTTCATGATGATTTGTTGATGAATAGCAAGGATTTCAAGGCTTGGGAGGATGAGGATGTGTGAATCACGAATTTAGGCTCCCCTCCCACTTATAGGGCCTGTTAGGAATTCTAGGCCTCTTGAGATTAGGTTGGATAAGTCTAGGACGGGTTAAGATGAGGTTTGGATAGGTTCAAAGCATTTTTTCCTCGGGTTAAGGACTCTCCAGGAGAGTCCCTTTTAGGTTCGCAGGGTACTGTGGACGCACTTTTTATTAAGGTCGTTAGTTGTTCGTTTATTGGGTTTATTAAGTGCGTGGGCGTGCCAGTCACCTAGGTGATGATTTATCCGGGCTTCATGGAAGCCCATGGTGCGCGTGATCTGACTAATCAGACAATTGTGTAGTTCGTGTCGAGACCAAAACCCGCCGTGCCATAAAGGCCACGGCGTTATTTACATCCCCCATACGGGGGAACACCCTTCATTGATTGCCGAGAATAAGGGCCCGACGGCCTAAAGAGAATACTAATAATGCAGGAGGATAGTGAAAGATGAACTATGCTAGAAACCCATATCGGGACGTGAATGTTTAGACTATGTCGGCCACTCACGGGCCACTTCATGTTCGGACGGAGGTCCGTGTTTATAGTGTAAAAGACGGTAACAAAATCGCGCAGATGTCTGCCATGAACAAGGCAAGTTTAATGAGAATGCGAGATTGGATCCCGGCAGGGACGGGTCAAGTTGATAGACTGTTGGTCGGAGATGATTTCGGACTATGGCCATGTCAAAAATTCCGTAAACCACGTTCGATACCATAAGGCATTGTTGATTTTCTCTTTGCACCCAGTCCGAGGGAGTGAATTATTAAGTGCGTAGCCCGAGCTCACTAACGTGCGCCCTCACACGTGGATCAACCTGTGCGGTCAGGTCGCGGGGTTCGTGTATTGAAGGAGGCGCGCCGGATAAGTGTATTGAAGGAGACCTACCCAGTCCTTTCATTCTTTTATTAGCGTTGACATTTTACTATTATTCTTATTGGGCCGTTCTATTTTGGCTATTTATTCATTTCTTGTATTAAGGAGGTGCACCGGATAAGTGTATTGAAGGAGATGTATTTGTACGCGTCGAATTAAGAGCCATGCAAGGGTAGAAGGGCGCACCGTGTATGTGATTTCAAATGGTGCGTGCCGGATTAAAGGACCCAAGAGGATGGAGATGGGCGCGCCGTATTAGGGCCATCGGGGGCGCAAGTTTAAGGGAACCAATGGGGGGGCGCGTTGGATTTGGGCTTCAGAGAAGGAGATGGAGGGGGGGCGCCGTTTTTAGGATTCAAAGAAGGAGATGGAGGGGGGCGCGCCATTTTTGGGTCTTCACAGAAGGAGATGGAGGGGGCGCGCCGTTTTAACATTTTAAAGGAGAAGATACGGGGCTTTTGTGAGGAGGGTGCGTCGGTCAAGGCCACGCCGGGTTACGGTGTTGAAGGCACACGCCGGTTGAAGCTTCAAAGGGGGAGATGGATTTTGAGAGTGATGTTAAAGCGGCGCGGTGGAATAGTCACCGCGCCGTATTAAACTCTCCCGAGGGTTTGTTTCACATGGATTGACTGTGCGCTCCTTTTCTTTCACCCGTAGGTGGATTTTAATGGTTAGTTTGTTCGTTCAGTTGATAAATTAGATTGGCAATGAATGGTTTTAAGTGATTTGTTCAGAGGAGTTTGTTGTGCAAGATTTTAGGGGTTAATTCACAGAGGGTGTATTTGTTCGTTTGTTCATAAGTGGTCTTGTATGTTCTTGGCCCTGGTGAAATTCTGGCAGCACCTCCCCTGGACTGGGGCTGGCCAAAGGAAAAGGAAAGTCACCAATCGGATTGCTCCGGGGTAGACTCTCGAAAATCGGAGTGGCCTCACGGCGGTCCGAACTCAAATGTGAGTATGGAACGTTCGGGGGCTAGCCTTCAAGAACGACCACGGCTCGCGGGCGAGAAACTTTCCAAACGGGACAGGTATTTGCCACAAGGGCCATAAATGTTCATCTGGCTTTGGGTACCTTTGAGGGTCATGCCATGGACAGGCAGCCCTCAAGGGCCTGGGATGATCGGAGAATGAGCAGACGGAGCAGAGACTGGAACGGAGAACACAAGAGTTGCGAAAATGGCTTTTCTTCTTTTTATTCATCCACACAACGGGGAAGGAGTTTTACATAGAAAGAGATTCATCCCAAGATACAAATGGACTACATCAGAAAGGGGGGGGGAGAAGATACTATCGAGGAAGAAAGAAAAGAACACAGAACCCCACCCGGCTCACCTCTCACACTCACCCCTCTCTCTCTCTCCCTTTTCTTCTCTGGCACCAGAACAGAGATTGCTCACCCTTCGGCCTTCTTCAATGGAAGCTCCCCAGAGGAGGAGAAAAAGAAACTCTCTCACCCCTGTTCACCTTAGAGAGCCACACGAGAACTAGAGACACCCCTTCTCCTTCTCTTCTTTTTTTTTGATCCTCCTCTTCTCTCTTCTCTTCTCTCGATATATATATCCATCCAGCTGGGAAAGGAGCCCCTTGAAGTTCAATGCCCATTTGCTTCCATTCTTCTCCCTCTCTGTATCTGACGCTGTTGAGTGGCCTGCAGGTAGGGGCATTCATAGCGTAGGGGAGGTGCCTCCACCGGATTGGTAGACGGTGACTGGCGGGGAAGCGACGTTAGGTGCGGAGCTCGAAGATTGCCATTCCAGGGAGCTTGAGGAGTTCAGGCGGTTGCACGTTGGTCGGACGCCGGAGGCCTGGCCATTTTAGGTAAGTTCTCTTCGTTTGCGCCCGAAAACAGGGGATCGGACTGATGACGGGATGGGTTGATTGTGCGCCGGGGATACACTTCAGAGAATAGTCTACTGTGGGCTTTGAGAATGAGGGGTTAAAACGGCACCGTTTTAGTGCATTCAAAGGGGCGCCGTTTTAAGCATCAAAGGGGGAAGGCCCCTTCGACAGGAGTGCTGGATAGCCAAAGAAAAAAAGGGGGTGCACCATTTTGAGAAGGGGGGGGCGCGCCGTTTTAAGGCGCACCGTTTTAAGGCCCCTTCGTGCCATTTTAAGCACCAAACGGATTCTTTTTCGAAGTCGCGGCCGTTTATATGAATGTCGGCATTCCCAGAACGTTCCGCTTGCGATGTATGGCCTCTGCAATATTCTGTTTGTAGCCTCTGGGACTCGGTCCCAGATTCTGTGTGACTTTCGGTGCATGCCGAGACTGTGCCGGAGTTCCCGACTTCTCTCTGATTCAGCTCTCGGCATGGCCGATCGGAGCGTTGTAGCTGTATCTTCTGCTTAGGGGGCTTCCTTAGCGGGTAGCGAACCACCAAGAGAGTTCTCGTCTTGATCGGGCGAGGCATGAGGTTTATTCGGCATTTTCATCTCCGATTTGCTCTCGAGTGTTACGACGTACATGCCGTATGATCGACGCTGTCATTTTTTTTGACGTCCGCAGGTACCCAGTTGGAAGGTCTTACGATAGACTGCATATCCATTTGTACGGTCCTTGACTGACCGTTTATCATCCTACAGGGAGCTCGAGGGCAGGATTTCAAGCGGTCTTGCTAAGACCGTTCTTATATCTACACGGCTCATGGTGAACCGTCCAGTCATTCAGAACGGTTTTATATTAACCGCCCTATTTTCGTGGAGCGGTCTACTTTCGACCGTGTATCTCTTTGAGCGGCCCACTGAGAACCGTTCTTCGGATCTGAAGCCCCTTGTGTCCCTGTCCAACTAGTAAGTCGTGCAGCCTCTCATCTCACTCATTTGGCATCACTCATTTTCACTCATTTGACGTCTCTTTCTATCTCACTCATTTGACGCCTCTCGTCTCACGTCCCTCATCTCACTCATTTTGCACCTTCATCTCACTCGTTTGACGCCTCTCATCTCACGTCCCTCATCCTACTCATTTTACGCCCTCATCTCACTCATTTGGTGTCTCTCATCTCTCGTCTCTCTCACCTCACTCATTTGGCGTCACTCATTTCACTCATTTGACGTCTCTTTCTATCTCACTCCTTTGGCGTCCCTCTATCTCACTCACGGTCGTGTCACACCCGTAGTCGTGTCCCACCCGTAGGTAGTCGTCCCTCACTCACGCACTCGTGTCGAGTCGGTAGTTGCATTCATCCATTCATACATTCATTCATCTGCAAAATAAAAAAAAAACAAAAGCAAGCATATCAATATCATGTCATATCATGTGTACAAAAGTAGGGCCGAGTACAAAGTCAAGCCTATCCCTCACCCTCGCCACCGTCACTGTCTCCACCTCCCTCATGCCTCTTTGGTGGAGGCATCGCTGAAGTCGCATCATCACGCTGACGTCGCCGGTGCTGCTCGTCCTCCTCGTTCCTCCGATGACCGGAGGAACCCGTGAAGTAACTCCTCACAGAGCCGTGAGTACCGTGGCTGACGCTCGGAGTCCCGCTGCGTGATCACCGTCTCATCTCCTTGTAGGCTCGCAGCTCTCCACGTAGCTCAGACGCCTCGGTCCTATAGCGCTCCGCCTCGACAGCGCTGGCTCGGAGTCGCTCTAGCTCCGCTCGCAGGAGCGCCGTCTCCAGCGCGTCTGCCGATCGGCTCTGTGCTGCCTCCTCCCATACACGGGCCACCTCCTCACGAGCCGCTGCCCGGCTCTGCTCTAGCTCGGTCCTAAGATGGGTCAGCTCGAACATCTGCATGCACATATCATTGTCAGTCAATTGCATTTTCATACATATCATAAGCATAAATAACAAAGGGAAAGTGTAGTGATTTACGTACCCTCTCGGTGAGCGCCACCTTGGCCTGCGCTACCATCCGAGTGAAGTCGGCCTCCCGCTCGGCCCGATCTGCAGGAGTCTGGGTAGAGGAAGAAGAAGGAGCGTCAACCCCCTGTCGCTGGGTACCCTTGGCACGCTGCATCCAAAACTCCAGGTCAGTCACATGCATAATCATAATCATAAGCATTTGCATAACTTAGAGAGTTTTAGGGTTTAGAAAACTCACCAGTAAGGCGAGGGCCTGTCGGGCCTCGTCCCGCTCCCTGATAGTGGAGTGTAGGAGCCCCTGTAGCTCCGCTAGTCGCCCCGCTGGGTCAATCTGCATTTAGATGTCCAAGTGTCAGTGCATCATATCATAAGCATAATAGACAGAGTTTAAGTTTAGAAGTCGTACCGGTCGGTGGGCACCCCGGAACACCTGGTCCCGATAGTGTCTGGCGTACGCGGTGTAGTACGCCGAGTCGCTCTCCGCTCGGGCGGTCACCACTCGCCCCAGAGCTGTCTAGTCGGCCACCTGCGCAGCGTTCCTCGTTGACCAATCAAATGCTGCCGCTAGGCCCCGCGTTGTCCTCGTCACTCGCTCCCCCGCCTTATCAGGCGTTGGGAACTCCACCGCTGGCTGATGGACCCCGATGGTCCTCATCGCCAACCTGTAGTGTAGTGGCTCCACCACATTCATGTAGTGAAGCCACACGTCTCGTCCGGCGAAGGCGAGGGTGCCCACCACCCAAGGCTGGTCCACCTGGTCCTCCTCCGCGTAAGGTGTCCACCGTACCTACAAGAAATAGAAAGTCACGTCAGCATCATCATCATCATATAAGAATTGCATTTAATTAGAGAGTCTTAGTTTAGGAGTATACCGAGGCGTACGGTAGAGCGTCCAGGTCATCCTGCAGCTCCCGGACCTGTCGTCTCAGGGCTGTCATCTCCCGAGGTGCTGTCCACCTCCGTGCAATCGGCAGGAGCCCAGGACGGGTCTCCTCGCCTCTGGCCAGCCCACGTAGGTACACGTAGGCACACACCTGCATCACAGCGTTGTGTCAGTATTTAGGAAGCATGTAGAGTTGCATAATTGGGTCTAGGCTAAGAGTCGTACCTGGAGTAAGGGGGAGAAGCCCCGAGCATCGTCCGACGGGCCGTCAAACTCAGTGTGTCGAAGAGGAAGGTTAGAACTGCTGCTCCCCAGGTGTAGTCCCCGACGTGCTCTAGCTCCTCGAGGAAAGGAAGGAACCGGGCAACTCATCACGTCCGCTCTCGTGGAGAAGAGGAGTCGCCCGAACATCAGCATCAGGAACCGTCGCAGTACTCTGTTCTCCTCTGCTCCCGGCCTTGCAGCTACTCTCGATCGCGATAGCTCTACCAACCGCTGCAAGTGTTCCTCCGGCTGCTCACCGACTGCAACTCCCGCCCGTCGCAAACCCAGGCTATCCTGGAGGCCAGCCCAGGGTAGGAGGGTCAACTGCCTCTCAGGGCGCCGCAACTCTAAGCCCAGCAATCCCCGAGCCATCCCCCGATAGTCAGGAAAAGTGGTCCCGCTAACCGGTGCCCTGTGCACTCGAAGGCCATAAGCCTGGCCACGTCCTCTAGCGTGGGGACTATATGCCCCCACGGGAAAAGGAACGTCCGACTCACTAGGTCCCAGTGGTCGTGCAGGGCGTAGAGCATAGCTACGTCGAACCGACACACTTCAATGCTCAGGAATGGGGCGAACCCCATGGCAGCCAACCTCTCTCTCTGGAAGTCCGGCAGTGCTAAATACACTGCACGGACCTACAGCCACGAGGTGCGGGTCCTGCACTTTCCCTGCATTCATTCATTCATTTTAAATGCATTCTAGTATTTTATTTTAGCATTTTGTGTCATATAAATAAAATCACCAAGACTTCATTTTCTATGGGAAGCGCGGTTACACACAGGCCGCTCATCCCTTTGAACAGTCCTATAGGGTCCTTATGGTTCTTTGATGTTTGGTTTTGCACGGACCGATGAGGTCCGTTTAACTGTTTGAACTGTGAGCCTCTCACCGTCATTAATTGGTTTGGTTCTATGGTTGTGTAAGTTTAAACGGTCTATCCCAAGCCGTATGAGTTTGAGCGGTCCGATGAGGGCCGTGTGTTCTGGTTTCTGCGGTTTTTGTACAACCGCCCCACCGTCGTCTCCCCCGACGACGGTGGCGGTTCCCCACCGGCAGGGAGGCCACTATGGCCCCCCAAACCGCCCCCTTTAGCCCTCTAAAACCCCCAAACTAACATGCATGGCTTAAACATGGAATAAAAATGGAAATGGGAGAAGTTTTACGGCTCCTACCTCGGGGTCCCGTGGCTTTTTGGCCGTCCTCTCCACCGGTGCATCTTCTCCGACGATGGCAACTTCTTCCTCGGCTGTGGCTACTCCGGCTTCCTCCTCGGCTACGGGCGGTGGCGGGGGCGCGCCCCCCTCGGCCGTGGACGTCGTCGGCACCACCACGGGCGGTGGTCCTTCGGTGTTCGCCACCGCGGCGGCGGTCGACGGCGGCGGTGTGGTTGCCTCCCCTCCGGCCATCTTATGGCGGTGAGCTTGGTGCTTCTGACGCATAGAGAGTGAGAGGGAGGGTTGAGAGTTTGGGCGAGAGAGAGTTGAGAGAGGGGGGGTTGGAATGAGCTCGATTGCCCTTCGTTTCTCCACCGTCGATTACGGTGGAGGGAGACGAAGGGTTTAGCTTTTCGAAGTTGCAGAGGATGTGCGGTCTAATGATAGACTGTCCATTGTTTTACCGGTTGATCTATGGCCGTTCATGGTCAACGGTAGGATGCTTAAGTCGGTTCAAATTCTATGATATGTACGGTTCTACCATAACCGTTCTCTTTGGACGGTTGGATTGTAACCGTGCATGTTTGAAATTGTTTTGCCCCCTATACGTGCACTTAAATGTTCAAATTGATGAATTTTGATATTATTGCAAATCTCGTTAACAATTTCATGAGCAGCATCAAACATTCATTTGTTGTTTCGCCTACACAGGTAAGTCAGGTATGGCTTTCTATCCTTACATCCCTTATTGCATTACTATATGGTATTATGTTATATTATCTCGAGAACCAGTTTGTTGCTCACGCGTTCCAGGATCTGATGTTCCCCTTCAACAAAAATGATGATGATCTAGGTTCGCGTGTTTAATCTTCGGATAGGCCGTTAGGTTGGGATGTCATGGGGAGGATGGTTCTGTCCTGCACGCTGTGGTTGCGGATGGTATCTTGACTCTGATTTCTCAGCTTAGCAATATTATTCTCGAGTATTTTATATTTTAATTTTTCTTCGCATTTGTTTTAACGATTTCTTTTATTTTAGCCCAGCATGCATCATACGAATCTTTTGGGCTTTCATGACCCATGGTTTGCTTGAAAAATGTCCCATCAGTGATGGTGAGCGGTACGTTCAGTGTTTGAGTAAGAGGAACTAATTCCACTCTGAGTTGGAAGGTTCTCTTTGGTCGATTCGCCTGGTTTGGTTGATTGAGAGGTCCCCGTCTGGAGCTTTGGCTTATTTCCTTTACCTTTGATGCCTGTTTTTTGTGGCCTCCTCATTGGACCGCGGGATTGTGTCCCCCATGAGGTTGGTCTTGTCGATTTATTTAGTTTAGTTCCTCCAGACTGGTGTCGCTTTTGGTTTAATCATTCCTTGCGTTTGGCTCTATATTTTTCGGAAGATTCCTGTCACTTGTTGGTAAAAATGGGTGTCGTTTTACCTTAACACCCGCTTTTTCCAGTCCACTCCGCTGCATCTCCGCTTCACCTCCATGTTCCATGTCACTCTCGCTTCACCTCCGCTCGCTCCCATGTAAAGAGGACGTTAAGGAGGGACATCTGTTGACACCCGTTTTTTACCGATAAGTTGAGTCGTTCCGCTTACTCCCATTTGTTGATGCCTCGAGTTGTCCGTCACTCATCGGGGCTATTTTCAGGCACGTTTTGGGCCAGTGTTATGGGTTGCCTCCCTCCTTGGCTAGGATTGTTTCATTTCAGGGCTTAATGGGCCTTGGTTTTGGTTCATTGGGCCTTGTTATGAGTTTCAACGTCCATGTGCACGCACGGTTCACCCACGACCGCTCAATCCATGTGCGGTCGACTATGGGCCGTCCATATATTTTGGAACATTTTGGTTAATTTTCTGAATTTCCACCGACAAGAATTTATGCGGTCCTAATCAAGCCGTTCAACATAATGGACAGATGGATGGTAACCGCCCATATCTCAGAGTCCTGCGCTCGATGGTTTTCTCAGATAATTATCCAAATAATTGAATTATCACCGATAAGGATAGAACGGTGGGTCCTTGGCCGCTCTACTTTTGGACGATCTTATCTGAGCCGTTCATCTATGAGAGTCCAACGGCGAATGTTTCGGTCAGTTCGAGGGATAATCTGGATTATTTCAGATTTATTTTGAATTTCCACCGACAGGGTTGGACGATCCGGACATGGCCGCACGTCCCGTTGAGCGGTCTATCGTAAGACCGTTCATATGTTCGATTCCTGAATTTCAACTGATTTTATCCCTTTTATCAGTGGTTTTATCCCCAACTTCTTTCATCATTTTCTCCTCGGATAATCAACATTTTAAGTGCCATTTCAACTGGATAAAATATGATTCATTTATCTACGATTGTTTTTTGACAATCACGACCTAAAAATGACTCTAAACTCTAATTTTGAGCTAGGCTTTCTAGGCTCTATAAATAGACCCTAAAGGCCAAGCTTGAAAAGGGGGGGAGATTTTGGTCGACGGCGAAGCCCTGCCGCATTCTTAAGCGACCTAGCACCAAGGAGGGAGGCTTTCTACGTTCATACAGGCCTCTGGTCCATGGAGTAGTTCGGTTTTGAGTCGTTTGTGTTTTATAGCTTTCGTCATTTCTCATTGTCTGCATTACTTTCACTACTTTCCCCCACGTTTTTCTTCATTCTCATCATCATGCACACATCCACCCACGTTTTTGACACCCTAGGGGTCTGGAGAGGGGGATTTCCGCAGCCCACCATAAAGGCAGCCCAACAAGACCCACAAGGTCCAACCGGGCGAGCCCACCCGAGTGATAGCCCACAGGGCCCACTTAGGGAGAAAAGCCCAATAAATAAGACTCGAGGAACTAACTCTCCCCGGCGGCCTTCTAGGCTCGGAGGGCCCTAGACAACGGTCAGGTCCCGAGGAAGGTTCGGCCAAAAGCCCTCTCCCGACCCGAGAGAGATAGGCTCCAACCGACCTATCCGACCCCACCCTCGCCGGGCCATGCCTATCGCTCGGACATGAGCTAGCATCCCCGAGGCTCGGTAAGGCCGGTTGATTATCTGCAGGTGCAGCCGTTCAGAGTCCTCCGCCAGCGGGAGAGTCAGGGGAGCCGCCGGACTCCAAGGGGATAACGTTCCCACGATCAGGCCATGAAAGCCCCCGTTAAAGACGTAACTCCCACCGGGAACCCCTCAGCTTACAGGACTCCTGAAGGCGGCGCACTATTTAAGCAAGGGATCCCCTCCGGAAGATGGTAAGATGAACTAAGCATTCACACACCCTAAGCTCCTGAGCACGATTCGCTTCACCCTTTGGTGGAGAGGATTCTCGCGCATCAGCTCTCTCCTCCCCCCATTATTGCTTCCACCATAGCTCTACTGACTTAGCCATCGGAGGGTTTTGCCCCAGGGAGATCCCCTGGGCCCTCTGATACGTTTCCCTCTCTTGTAGATTCATCTTCTGGTGATCCATAACCCGCTCAGGATCCTGCGCGAGATCTCGCCTCTTCATCTGGCGCCGTCTGTGGGAAACGCACGCAAAGTCGAGATGGTGAGAAGAAGCTCAGGGAGGAGATCCACCGGTGGGGCAGGTGAGGCTGTGGCGGTGGCGGGAGGCGCCCCCTCTAGGGTCTCGCAGAGGCCCCCCTCCAACGCCAGCATCCCCACCAATAGGCCACCACCCCCCCCGGCGGAGACAGGGGCACCCCTCGACGGCGGCGCCAACGCCTTCCAGGCCCTCAACGAAAAGATGGACGTCCTCGTGGAGCTCATGAGGGCCCAGGCGGCCAGGGACGCAAGGTCCCACGCCCCGTCAGGAAGTCCCCCTCGAAGGAGTGCGACACAGCACACCGCCGGAGGCCGCTTCACCCTCCGCGGCCGACAGCTCCTCCGCAACGACGTCGGAGGACCCTCGCAAGCTCCGCCTGAGGAGCAAGAGGCTTCCTCCACGCCGAGGAGAGGGAAGCAGGGGGCGAGGCCGCCGCGCCCGGGCACTAGTGCCCCGGGAGATCGCCAAGACGCCCCCCCCAGCCCCACGGTGCGACTGCAGCCAGAGCTATCCGTCCGGCTGTGAGATTTTGAGAGACGGTTCGTAGAGCAAGAGCGCGCCCTCCGCGCCCTGCAGAAGACCTCTCTCCCGGAGGACGAGGAGAAATCCCCTTTCTCCGAGTACATCTTGAAGGCAGAGGTCTCTCCCAGAGCCTCCATTCCAACCTTCAAACTCTACGACGGCCAGGGCGACCCAGCTGACCACTACGATAGCTTCGACGCCCTGGTGACTCTTCATGGAACGCCGGATCCCATCAAATGCCGAGCCTTCGCGGCCACCCTGGTCCAAGGTGCTCAGGCATGGTTTCGGGCCCTCGCCCCTGGGTCCATTCGAGACTTCAGGCAATTCGGGCGAATTTTCAAGGAGAGTTTCACCGGTAGCGCCCCCCCAAGGTCAGTAGCGGGGCTCCTGGCCCTCAAACAGGCGCAAGGGGAGAGGCTCCGGACTTACGTCCACCGATTTTAATCGGAAGTCCTCAGGATCCCCCGCCTGGATGTGGCCTCAGCAACAACCGCACTGACCGGGGGCACCCGGGACGAGAATCTCCACCGCGAGCTTGTCCTCCACCCTCCCTCGACCCTTGCCGAGCTAGTGACTCTGGCACTACGCCACGCCGAGTGCGAAGAAGTACTCAGCGCCTGCCAAGACGCAACCGGCTCGGGTCGGGAGGGGGACAAAAAGTGGACCCCCGAGCCAAATCCTGGCTTGAGTAAGAAGCACGATCGAGAAGGAGAGCGCAAAAGAAAGTACGAGCGGTACACCCCCTTGACCGCGCCAGTCTACGAGATCTATGAAGACATCAAAGACTCGGGACTTCTCCGCCAGCCCGAGCCAATGAGGTCGAAGAACCGCAAGCGGGACAGGCATTGCCTGTTCCACGGCGACCACGGGCACCACACCGGAGATTGCCATCAGCTCCAGGACGAGATCGAGCGCCTCATCCGTCTGGGGCACCTAGCCCGGTTCATGACCGGGCACAAAGAATACCGAGACGCCGCAGAGGAGATCGACAACGCCCCCGGAGGGGTCCATATCAACGTCATCTCCGGAGGAGCGGCATCGGGCGGCGACACCAGCCGAGGGAGGAAACGTCATGCCGAGCGAGCCAGCCGAGCCTTAGAGCCCCCCAGAGGCCCGCCGATGGAGCCCCAGGTCATAGTCTTCTCCGACCAAGACCTGGAAGGGCTGAGCACCCCGCATGACGATGCCCTCGTTATCTCGGCCACGATAAATCACTGTAATGTAGGCAGGATTTTGGTTGATAATGGGAGCGCCCCCGATGTATTATCTTATGACTGTTTTCTCAAGATGGGGGAAGACCCATCCAAACTCCGCCTGATCCGAACGCCCCTTTGCGGGTTTAATGGACTGGCCACCTACCCCGAGGGAGCCCTAAGTCTGCCGGTCACTATCGGCACCCCACCCAAAACCGTTATGGTCATAGTGGACTTCATAGTGATTAAAGGTATGATAGCGTACAACGCCATTTTCGGCCGAAAAATTCTCAGCCGAATAAAGGCCGTACCATCTACCTATCACCAAAAAATGAAGTTTCCCACCAAAAATGGGTTGGGGGAAGTCCGAGGTAACCAGGCCACGGCTAGAAGGTGCTACAATATCTCGGTGGAAGCCTCAAGGCCGGACGGGAAGGATAAGGGCCTCAGGGGAGTCGAAGGAGGAGCCGTGACCACCGAGCCCGGTGGCGAGTTATTAACGGTATTCCTGAACGACGACCCGACCCTAGGAGTAAAGATCGGCGCCGACCTACCACCAGAGGAACAGCAGCAGTACAAGGAGTTTCTTTCTGAGTATGTTTGGGTCTTTGCTTGGTCCGATGATCAACTCCCTGGTATACCAGAGGAGACTGTGACGCACAAGCTCAACCTCGACACCACCGTGAGACCCGTACAGCAGCGGAGAAGGAAGCATGCGCCCGAGAAACAGGCGATCGTCAAGGCGCAGGTCACCAAGGGACAAGAAACTGGTCTTTTCAGACCGGTCCTGTACCCAACGTGGCTAGCCAACGTCGTCTTGGTGCCGAAGACTACAGGCAAGTGGCGAATGTGCGTAGACTTCACCGATCTGAACAAGGCCACCCCCAAGGACTGCTATCCGCTACCGAGCATCGACCAATTGGTTGACTCAACCTCGGGCAACGAGATACTCAGTTTCCTAGATGCCTATTTGGCTTATCATCAGATCCGAATGAGCCTTGAAGATGTGGAGAAGACCGCCTTCATCACCGACTACGGCGTGTACTGCTACACCCAAATCTGCTACACCCGGATGCCCTTCGGATTGAAGAATGCTGGAGCCACATACCAGTGACTGGTCAACCACATGTTCGAGGGACAGTTAGGTCGGAACGTCGAGGCCTACATCGATGACATGCTCGTCAATACCCCGAGGGCCCAAGACCACTTCACCGACCTCGCCGAGACTTTCGGCACCCTCCTGAAGTACAACATGAAGCTCAACCCCGCCAAGTGCGCCTTTGGAGTAAGATCCGGGAAGTTCCTGGGTTTCCTGGTCACTCAGCGAGGGATCGAAGCCAACCCCGACAAGGTCCAGGCCATCCTGGACATGCACCCACCCACGTGCATTAAAGACGTCCAGCACCTGACGGGGCGTGTCGCTGCTCTCAGTCGTTTCCTGTCCCGTGCGGCCGAACGATGCTTGCCCTTCTTCAAGCTGATGAGGGGGCCCAAGATAGCATCTGCTATGTTCGCATGGGATGGGGAATGCCAAACAGCGTTCGCCGAGCTCAAAGAGTTCCTGGCTTTGCCCCCGGTGCTTTCCAAGCCCGTCCCGGGTGAGGTCTTGTTGCTCTATCTCTCGGCGACGCCATCAACGGTCAGCTCGGTCCTAGTCAAAAATGACGCGGGAGTCGAGAGGCCGGTCTACTACACCAACAAGGTGCTCGGCGAGGCCGAGCGGAGGTACCCCGCAACCGAGAAACTCGTGCTAGCGTTGGTTACCTCCGCAAAGCGCCTCCGACCCTACTTCCAGGGGCATCCCATCACTGTGCTAACCGGCGAGCCGCTGAAGAAGATTCTGGCCCATCCCGAAGCCTCGGGGTGACTCGTCAAATGGGCCATCATGCTCGGGGCCTACGACATCTCGTATCGGCCGCGATCAGCTATCAAAGGACAAGCACTCACCGACTTCATCGCCGAGAGCACCGTTCCGGTCGAGGACAGGCCTCCGACAGCAACCGGGCCAACCTGGGAGCTGTTCGTCGATGGATCGTCCAACTCGGTCGGTAGCGGTGCAGGGATCCTCTTAAGGTCCCCTGAAGGAATAGAGTTGCACTACGCCCTAAAGTTCAACTTTCTGGCGTCCAACAATGCTTCCGAGTACGAGGCCCTTATCTCGGGAGCCCGCATGGCCCGACGGTTGGGGGCCGAGCGAGTCAGGATCCACACCGACTCCCAGCTAGTTGCAAGCCAGGTCAATGGCGAGTACGAAGCTCGAGAGGTACCTATGATCAAATACCTCCAGTTGGTCCGGAGCCTGGCCCAGCAGTTCGAGGAGTTCGAGGTAGTCCGAATAGCTCGGGAGCAAAACTCTCGGGCGGACGCCCTCTCCCGACTGGCCTCCTCCCTAGACCCGGAAGGTACACGATCGGTCCTCCTAGAAGAGCTAGAGCGCCCGAGCATAGACTCGGAGCTCCTCGCCATTGACTCGGCCACTCCCGGCGACTGGCGCTCCCCCTACCTGTCCTGGCTACGGGACTCCCGGGAGCCCTCCGACCCTCGGGAAGCACGCCAAATGAAGTACCAAGCCCGGCGCTTCGTCATCCTCGACAACGCTCTCTACCGAAGATCATTCTCCGGGCCCCTTCTGAAGTGTCTCGGTCCCGACGAAGCAAGCCAAGCTGTTGAAGAGATTCATCAAGGCCTGTGCGGAGCGCATTCAGGAGGTCGGTCGCTGGCCAGAATCCTGCTGAGACAGGGGTATTGGTGGCCGACCCTGCAGCGCGACTGCACGGCCTATGCACAACATTGCGACCGTTGCCAGCGGTTCGACTATTTGGTCCATCAGCCGGCCACGGAACTTATCACCCTTACCGAGCCCTACCCTTTCGCTCGGTGGGGGATCGACATCCTTGGGCCATTCCCAACGGCTCAATCCCAGAAGAAGTTCATCATCGTCACCATCGACTACTTCACCAAGTGGATCGAGGCTGAAGCAACAGCTAGGATCACCGAGACAGTCGTCTGGGGTTTCGTATGGAAATCGATCATCTGTCGCTTTGGCATCCCCCGAGTGATAGTGAGCGATAACGGGCGGCAATTCGACTCTCGGTACTTCCGAGATAGATGCGCCGACCTAAATATCCGCAACCACTTCACTTCGGTCGCCCACCCTCAAGCCAACGGGCTGGTTGAAAATGCCAACAAGACCATCTTGAAGGGCATAAAAACCAGACTCGGCAAGGCTAAGGGTAGCTTGCTCGAGGAACTACCTAGCGTACTATGGTCACACCGAACGACCCCCAGAACGGCAACCGGTGAGACCCCTTTTCAGCTGGTATATGGCACCGAAGCCGTCGTTCCGTTAGAGATCGCCAATCCGTCTCTCCGAATGATCAGCTTTTCGCCCGAGGCAAACGAGCAGAAGTTGCACGAGAACCTCGACCTGGCAGACGAACTCCGAGAGATCGCGAACGTCCGAGCTACGGAATACCAGCGCCGCCTCACTCTGTACTACAACACCAAGGTCCGAGGCAGACAATTCCAACCAGGGGACTTCATCCTCAGGAAGACCGAAGCCTCTCGACCACTGGAGGCAGCGGGCAAGCTATCCCCCAACTGGGAAGGCCCCTACCGAGTGATCAAGACGCTCGGGAAAGGTGCGTACAGGTTAGCCACAATGGAAGGGGAACTCATTCCCCGGACATGGAACGCAACCACACTACGCAGATTTTACTTCTGAAAACTGTATCGACAAATCGGGTAAAATAAACCCCCCCTTTTTTGCATTCATTCAAGATAACTGTTGGTACATCAGAAAGGCAACTGCCAGTACATTACATAGTGAAAAGCAAAAATCCATCTAGCACCGCGGCAAACGGCCATCGCCCGACCGACCCGATCTTGACCTTCTCGCATCCAGCCACTGACTCTGCCTCGCGTGGAAACTGGCTCGGACAAGAGATGGTCGACCCAGTTGGCTCGGGTGGACCGTGACAAAGGTGACAGAGGGACAGCAAGGAGAAGGCCACCTTTCACGCGAGGAAGGCTACCTTCCAAGTTGGCAACAACCTGGAAAAAGGAGCGCCGTGAAGGTCTCCTCTCTACCAAACTACCAACTCTTTGGAGGCGAACAGAAAGCAAGCAGCCCCCGAAGAGTGAAAGAAATGAAGAACAAAAGAGAGAGAAAGAGGCTGCGGACAGGGGTGAGGAAGGGACTGGAGCCACCTCCTCCCCTCCCACGGAGGGGAATGGCGGCCGGCATCCTAACTCCCCCATCCGCCCTCCATCTCGGCGTCCACCCGGAAGCCTCGCCGGAGCCAAGAGGAGGCAAAACGGCGTACCCCCGCACGTCGAAGCCCTCTCCAGATCCGCGCGGCGACTGTCGGACCCGTCTCATGCACGCGCGGTGACCGTGGGACCCGACCGATATTCCAGGATAGATGGAACCGGCCGCTCCCCGTCGTCTGCGGCGTCATCTTCTGAAGGGTCCTCCATGCTCCGATCGCGGCGGCGCAACACAGAGCGAAAACGAGGGAACAAGAGCAAACCGCCGGCGAGAGTCCTAAGTGTTAAGAGGGAAGGAGCACCCTTCGGTCCTTTTTATAGGCCAAAGGAGGCCACGCGCCTTAAATGACTCCCCCCTCGAAAACACGCTATAGGACCTCCCTTGGAAGGTCACCTCCAATTCCTCGGCCCCCGCCCTAGCGGGATTCGCAAAGCGCCTCGACTTTCAAAGCATGGTGGAATGAAAGGACCCCCCGCCGGAAGTCTCCCGAATCGGCATGCGAGAACGGTGCAGAAAATATCGGCACCTTCCAACTGCCCCCGATACGCCAGCCAAATCACGGCAAAGATAATGATCAAACGAAGTAAGTCCTTTATTGCCTCCCATAAAGAAATCCTCTTACAAAAGGAAAAATAGACAAAAAGGGGAAGGGGCAAAATAAAGCATAATACATCAGGCCTCGGGCCCACTTTGAAGCTCGGGAACAGCAGTAGGGGACGCGTCACCCCCGGTGCCTTCGGTGACGGTCGGCCCGGACACTGACCTCGCCTGTGCGAGAATTGTCTCAGTCGTGAGCCCTCCTGGAGCCTCCGGAGTTGGTGACCCCGCTGGAGGTGACTCCTCCTGTTCTTCCCCGGTCGAGGATGAGGAGCTGGAAACTGACTCATCCAAGTCATAACTCTGGCCGTAAGGAAAATCACCCCCGGCAAGGTGCTCATTGGCATAGCTCATCGCCTGGCGATAGCCCTGCCTGAATCCCTTTCGGGCACCCCGGCAGAACGCTACCTCGTAGTAGGGTAGGGCAGCTTCAATCAGGTCGGTCGAGTAAGCTTCCAAGCCTTTGTAGCACCCGATCGCCTCCGCCTCGACCTGCCCGTCCCGAGCCCGCTCCGCCTCGGCCGCACACTCTTCTGCCCTCGCCAGACGCTCCTCCAGCTCGGTCATCCTCCGCTCGGCTTCGAACGTCCGACCCTCCGCCCGGGCTCGGTCCACCTCGGCCTCAGCGCTCACCGCGCTCAAGCTCCCAGAGGCCGTCCAGCTCGATGTGACGTTGACGCTCGTCCTCTAGACATTTGCTCTTCCTCTCGAGCGATTCTCGGGCCCTTGCTAGCTGCTCGGCCAGTGCCTCGGCTTCCCGTCGGCTCGACCGCGCCAACTCCCTGAATGCAAGGAACTCCCGCCGGAGCCCCTCGTGCTCCCCCTCGAGCCGGGCTAGTTTCCCCTCGCATCCACCAAGGGTCCAGGCGAGCCTCGACCGCTCCACCTCCGTCCGGGCGTGCGCCTCTGCCATCACGGCCGCTGTCCGAGCTATGACCAGGCCGCCCTCCATCAGGATATCAAGGACCCCGGCGGGAGTGCTGCGCCTTTCTCCCCCCCTCGTCCTCTCGGCGATCGACCGGCAGAGCCGGTACAAGTCACCCGAGATACCGAGCCTGACCAGAGGTTCCGGCAAAGGGGACTGCTCCACCCTGGGCACCCCGCCAGAGGACCCTGTTCGGGCAGCGAAGCTGACCGCCCCGCTCGCCACGGTCGGTTGGGGTTGCAACGCCTCTCCGGGCGAACCCCCACCCTCGACCGGCCCCGCGGGATCAACCGCACCAGCAACTGCCGGCACATGGGGTTGCGACGCCCTCGCGGGCGAACCCCCATCCGCGCTGACCAATCCCTCGGTCCCAGCGCCGACCGTATCGGCATCGGCCCCCTCTGCCCCCACAGAGGGGAGAGCCGACCCATCACCTCCCTCTGCGGGGCCCCTGGTCTCCTCGGCCCCCTCTCCCCCGGCGGATGGGAGAGCCAGCCCGGAGGGGTCGGCCCCATCCTACCCCCGAGGGGGGAGCACCGCCGAGCTAGAATCGCCCCCGACGGCGGTAGGAAAACCGACTTTCTTGGCCCTATTCCTGGCCTTCGCGGCCTCCCGCAACTTCCCCGCCAAGGGATCTTTGCGCTTCAGGCCGGTCGATCGAGAAGTCCCCTCGGGGGCCGCCCCCTTACCCTTATCTCGGGCATGGACGCGACCCGCCGAGACATCGGGCTCATCGGCTGCCGAGTCGTCTCCCAGATCGATGACCTCGGCCGCTTACTCCAGAGGCTCCCGCCTTACGTCTGCAACAATAAGAAGTCCCAGTCAAGAGGAGGAAAAGAGCTACCACCCCCGAAAAAGAGCCGCAAGAGCCATACCCGTCGACGTCAGTTGTGAGAGAAGACACCGTTCGATGTTCTCCGACGTCACCAGCTCCTCAGTCGATTGACGATTCTCCAGCAGACGGGCAGCCTGCTGCTCCACATGGGGAGGGAACTCCTCCTGGCGAGGGGGCAGATTCGGGTGAAAGTTGGGCGAGGTCTGGCATCTCCAGATCTCGTCTGTCGCCACCGCCTTCACCCAGAAGAATTGGGTCTTCCACCCCTTGTGCGAGGAGTCCTTCGCCGCAAGCGAGATGCAGCTCCTATTCCTCCGCGCCTGAATGAAGTAGAAGCCTTTCCCCGCCGACGGGTGCGCCTTCAACTCAAAAAAGAAGTGGAAGAGGTCCAAAGAAGGAAAAATGTCGCGCTGACGACAAAGAATCCCGAAGGCCGAAAGAAGAAGATAGGAGTTGGCCACCAACTGAATAGGCGCCAACCGGAAAAAATTAAGAAGCTGCAGCACATAAGGGTCGAAAGGAAGCCGAAATCCACTCTTCCAAGCCAGAAGGAAGGTGCAAATGAGCTCATCGCGATCATCCAGACTCGTCTCGTACGGAGTGGCGGCGATGAAGCTGTATCTGAGAGGCAGGCGGAAACGATGCTCCAGCCTCCGCACCTCCGCTTCCCCCAACTCACTACAGATGGGGATGGGTTCCTGCCTCACCGGCACAAGCTCCGGACTCTGATCCGCCATCGAGTCAGGAAGAGATCCCTCGTACGAGCTTGAAGACTCCGGAAGAGAAGGAAGTTGCTGGACCGCCTCTGCGGTTATCCTCGCCAACTCCTCGAACGCCGCCGCAAGGCTCCGCGTCTCCGCTGTGCTCTCACGGCGCATCAAGAAGCAAGGAAAGCCTAAAACCATGGAAGCCTAGAACGATGAACAGCGCCCCCTATAAACCCCTGAGGGTGGCGGCGCGCCGTTACGTGCTCCGAGAAAGGGGGGGGCCCTTCGTTTCGAATCCGTCAAGATCATCATTACGGGCCTCGACGACCGCTATAAGCGGCTCCATAACGCCAACGGAATTCCACCCACCTGAGCCACGCCGGTCCAAAGCCTCGAAAAAATACTCATCCGAGCCTCCTTGGCTCGGGAGTAGGAGGGGGGCAAGTGGAGAGGGGGATTTCCGCAGCCCACCACAAAGGCAGCCCAACAAGACCCACAAGGTCCAACCGGGCGAGCCCACCCGAGTGATAGCCCACAGGGCCCACTTAGGGAGAAAAGCCCAATAAATAAGACTCGAGGAACTAACTCTCCACGGTGGCCTTCTAGGCTCGGAGGGCCCGAGACAACGGTCAGGTCCCAAGGATGGTCCGGCCTAAAGCCCTCTCCCGACCCGAGAGAGATAGGCTCCAGCCGACCTATCCGACCCCACCCTCGCCGGGCCATGCCTATCGCTCGGACATGAGCTAGCATCCCCGAGGCTCGGTAAGGCCGATTGATTATCTGCAGGTGCAGCCGTTCAGAGTCCTCCGCCAGCGGGAGAGTCAGGGGAGCCGCCGGACTCCAAGGGGATAACGTTCCCACGATCAGGCCATGACAGCCCCCGTTAAAGATGTAACTCCCGCCGGGAACCCCTCAGCTTACAGGACTCCTGAAGGCGGCGCACTATTTAAGCAAGGGATCCCCTCCGAAAGATGGTAAGATGAACTAAGCATTCACACACCCTAAGGTCCTGAGCACGATTCGCTTCACCCTTTGGTGGAGAGGATTCTCGCGCATCAGCTCTCTCCTCCCCCCATTATTGCTTCCACCATAACTCTACGGACTTAGCCATCGGAGGGTTTTGCCCCAGGGAGATCCCCTGGGCCCTCTGATACGTTTCCCTCTCTTGCAGATTCATCTTCTGGTGATCCATAGCCCGCTCAGGATCCTGCGCGAGATCTCGCCTCTTTAGGGTCTAAAACCCCCCAGGTATCCCCTCTCCACTTAGTCACGTTCACTCCTTATTGTTTTGTAGTTACTACACCATTCAGTTCTAATTGAGGTTTTCTATGTGTTTTTACGTTATTTTGCAGGTCAGCAATCATCAGCACGAGGCCCATCCCCTCTGGCCGGCTGGAGAGGGTGGAGGTTGGACCCCTTTGCGACTTCTGGCTCGGTGGTCTTGAGCGGTTCTCTTCTATCCGTGGAAGGAGACGTGCGGTGCATCTTCGACCGTTCTTCTTCGTCCGGAGGTCGTTACAGAGCCGTTCAACATCCAGGAGCGCTTCCTCCCGCATCTTCTGCAGCACCCTTAGGCAGTCTATCGTAAGACCGTGCGTCTATAGGCGGTTCTTCGTCAACCGCTCATCTTCCATGTGCTGCAGCTAGGCGAGTGTCTCCCCTTCCTTTCCAAAGCACGGCGTGTTCATCACGTTCGGCGCTTTGGTTGCGATCACGGTCATTTTCATTTTCTGTTCTCCTCTTACTATCTTTCACTTACTCATCGCATGTTGATTTATTCATAACACCATCTTCCTTTAAGTAAGAGGAGAAAATATATCTACAGATATGTCTTAGATTAATATTTTTATTAGGTTTTCTATAACACAGGAAGAAACAGTCTTCATATAGACTGCCAGAAATCCCTACCAATCGTACGATAGACCGTTTGGCCCAGTGAAATGGTCCTACACTAGACCGTTTTCAATTTTTGAATTCTGTATCTAAGTTAACCCGAAACTTAATGCAGATTAGCCCTAATTAATATATGTTAAGCTAGTTAAGTAAGTTTTATTTCTATTTCCAGTGCTATTATCATATATCGAGTTATGTTAACAGAGCGTTCTAATAGATTTCACGATTCCTTATGTACTTAGAACTATTTTTACACTTATGTTATTTTCTTGGCCAAATCATATACTTTTGTAATTAACTTGAATTTATATGATCTATGGACTAGACATGGTTTAATCATTATTTTACCATGGTATCTCTCTCCTAAGAGTCATTTTCTTAAGTACATGGCACATATCCCGGTATGTTGTCATTAGTTACACCTTTGCACATTAAGTACATAATCTTGGACTTGATAACCTCTCCATTGGATATTCCTTCCAACGGATTAGGAAATCTTGTTTCAAGGGCCCCTAAGACTCCGCGAGCCTGGGATTCCCACTAGGACGCCGAGCTGGTTGTACCATTAAAACCCATTGTCTAGAAAACCACTTATCGGTGTTTTGTGTATTTTGGACATTACCGATCCACTGGACGACCGTCTGATTTTCGTAAGCGGCCCTTCACTAGACCGCTAAGGGATACTAAATGGCCATCCGCTAGACCACTAAAGCTCCAGATGATTTTATTGCATCGATGACTTGTTTCTGGGAAACGGTCCATGAAGAAACCGCAAGGCGTGCTAAACGGTCCAGTAATAGACCGCTTGGTTCCTGATTTAGTCTAACCCAAGGTTTGACCTTTGGGGTTGGTTTTCTTGAGTTCCTAGATGATCTTAGGATTATCTAGAGTCTCAACCTATGTTAATAAGTTCATGTTAAAAGTATGAAACCAAATGACAATACCGTTATCCTGTCGAATTTCTTTCGTAACATGATGTCCATTTAAGTCATCCTTGAAATCTCTTGTTCTTAATTGAAGCATTCTTGCCTGGTTACCTTATCATGGAATTATTTTTGAAATTGTACATTATTGGTCACATTATTATTATAATCGTGGAAGTAGCTTGATTTATACTTGAAGATGTAGTTCGAGCACTGATTGTGTTCAAGGGCTCTGTTCTAGTCCCCTCGGCTGATTATCAGAAACATACTGTAAACCATGGGGTATGATGCTACTGGCGTCGCATTGCGCTAGGAGTACTTTCTTTATAAATAAGTGAAAATCTACGGAATGTGAATAAAGATCCACATAAATTCATAAAGTACTTGCTATTAAGCGAAAAGTACTTTTCTTACTTGTTACATGACTTTCTAGTACATTCTTGTTACATTCTTATTCATGGGAAGGCCAAAATTTACATTCTTGTTATATACTTGGTCTATCGTATTCTCATATCTCGTACTTGATCGTATCTTGATGCTTGGTTATATATGTGTTTTATCATATCTACATGACTTATCTTATTCTCTAGAGCTAAAATATTTATCACTTAAATTTACCTTCATGTTAATACGAAGATACCTACTGTGCAAGTGTGATCATTACCTACTTTCTTATTATTTCAGGAAGTACAAGTGAATCAGATTCGGATTATACAAGTAATGGGTTCGAGAGTGATTGAAGGACATATGAACGAGAGAAGCCTTAGTTGTAAAGTGTTTAGCCGAGTCATGATGTAATCTTTATTTTATTGAGTCTAGTAAAGAGAGTCAAAAGGTCTTATGTACTCTGATATTATTATTGTTATGGAATAAAGTGAAGTTTGGGAAAAATTACTTGTGCAATTACTTTTATGTGATTATCTTGCACTCTGATTATATTGCTTGCTCGAGGTTTACTAGCCGACTGTTCACGTTCCCGATTGTTTATGCTGCATAATCTCAGGGCGTGACAATTATGTTTTTCATGTTATGTTCTAACATCTTCACAAGTCATACAAGCTTTCAATGGATGAATATTTGGTATATCAAATGGTGATATGTGAAATGACAGATTAAGTCTGTCAGGAAGCTATCACTTTGTGTGAGGTGATCTTCGGATCAATGTTCTCCGCCTTGTACCAAAATTTAGAATTGAATTGTTTGGCTTATGAGGAATCATGTATTTTGAATTAAATGAATTTGCCTTTGATTTGTAATATCTTTCAAATTCAATCTGAAAAACTTTCTTGTTTCAAAAAGGTAAAAATTTCTGAACTGTGAAATTGCTTGAACAAATGTAATAATTAGTATTGAGTGTTGACCATGGCTCAATTTAAAGCTCACTGACATTGTATGGTTGCTTTGCATGAATGACAAGTTGCTTGATGTGTTCAAACTGAAAACTTATCTCAAGCATTATTATTTTGAATGATCATGGTTGAACGTTTGGGTTCTAAAGAAAATGGTTCTTCATGATAAAATCAAAAATAAAATGCTCATGATTCAGTTCTAGATTCAATGAAAAAATCATCTTCTGAATTCATTAGTTTCATGCTTGCTTTAATATTCAAGAATGCACAAAAATTGAAAATCTACATAAAAAGATCGCATTGACATCTTTGCATATCATTCACAAACTATCCATGCATTGTGAATTTGAGTCTCATGCATATGTTGACTTATTTATGTTTGATTGTCATGATTTACGAGTACACAAAATGGCAAAAAGATGTATACTGCATATTCATGCATACAGGGCATATGCATATATTTCATGATAATTGCATATCTTGAATCATGAGTGCTTGCATGAATGTTTTGCTAAATCCTTGCATGTTTTCATGTACTAGGTTTACAAAACCATTCATTGAATTTTCTAAGACCTTATCTCCTTCCTAAATAAAAATGCAGTGATCTCATTCATATGTGATATATGTCATACATTGAGGAGGAGGATTCATTTCCGACCGTGCATACATTTAGGGGGAGTCATACATGTGTCTTGTCAAATTCAATCTATACATGCAAAACAAAACATTACCCCCACGCTTTTGTACTTAATAAATTTAATGACTTTATTTGATAAAAATTTGAGAAATTCTTTCCAACACTGTAATGGGAACTTGAATCTCTACATAGACATTAAAGAGTAACCGTGAGAAAAAAGTTACCTACCCCACAAAATTTAATAAGTGGAATGTGGAACCGAGTAGCCGGGAATCCCCACTGAAATAAATGAGGAAACTCACGTCGAAAGGTAAAGCTAAAATTCACATGCATGATAGATCCTAGTAGCCGGGAATCCCCATTGAGACATATGAGGAAACTCACGCTAAACGGTGAAGTCCATTGAAAGAAATAAAATCAGGGTTGTGCCAAGCTACCGATAGTCGAGGATCAAGAGTGAAAGTTTAGAGAGGAGATTACCTTCTAGTGTTCTTTAGAAAAATTTGAAAATCCATATGTTTCCAAGCTCATTGTTCATGCATCACATTTCACATATGGGTATATTTGTAATGAATGTATACTATGAACTTGCCTACATTCATGGTTTATGTAGTACTTCTTATTGTGTATGAAAAACTCTTTTAGTTATGCTTCATGTCTTACATTTTGAAATGAATCACTTGCTCTGTTGTTAACCCGTGCCTCACTTATGGGGATTTACTATAAGTAATATTTGTCTGCATGACGATTGTGCTTGTGTGCTTGCATGTGCATGCATTCCCCTTTGGTCTAAATCTGAGCATAAACTTTGCATTTGAAGGATAGAAATCACAATGTGCATTGCTACATTCTTGCATTCTTAGCATTCACGTAGTGCATATTCTTTGCATTTGAAAAATGAAACTCATGGTGTGTAATTTTGCATAGTTGACATTTTCAATATGCATATAGTTCGTACATGATATCATCTTGCACACATCTTCCAAAAGCTTGAACAACAATTGATATCATATGTTTGGGCCAACAATGAGTGACAATGAATTGGTATCATATCTTCGGGGCCAACTCTCATGAAGTGAAATAAATTATCTTTGAACCATTAATTAGCAACAATTGGTATCCAAATTGGTATCATATCTTTAGGTCTAAAATGTTCATATCATGTCAAATAACCCCCAGTCTTTTCGTATATGACAAAAAGGGGGAGAATGTTGGTTGTGTGTGCTTAATGCTTTATGAATGCTTCATGGTTTGTGCTAAATGAGAAAGAGTTATTTTGGGGGAGAATTGGTGTATGTGCTCAATGTTAATGTTAATGCTCAATGCTTAGTGCTTGGTCTTTCATAAAGATGTTTGTAAAACTATTCTTTCACACATATCATTTTGTCATCATCAAAAAGGGGTAGATTGTTGCATCCCCTAGTTGATATTGGTGTTTAGTTTCAATGATATCAAAATGATTGTGCTTGTGTGTGTATGTGTTTCATTGAGCAACATGTTTGCATCTTGTTGTGATGAGCTGAAGAATGACTTCAAGGTTCACACTAGAGAGTCATATGAATGATTGTTGTTGGGACATCACCGACCATCCCATTTTTTTTCGAGGATCCCCTTGTTCGCCAGCAGTGCTCCATGATGTTCGCCAAATGTTTCTGAGTCATGGCATGTAATTTTCATATTTTCTTTGAGCCAAAATTATGTAATTTTCTTTTTATTTGAGTCAAGTCCCTAGGTTAATGAGTCATCTACCTAAGTTAATTGTCATTAGGTTGGTTAGGTTGGTTAATGGGCTCAATTAAGTGGGCTAGGCCCAGGGGCGCCCCCTTCTCCCTTTGTTTCTTGTCATTAGTCTAAAGTCATGGACTTATTGTAAATTGTGGGATTCCTATAAATAGGACCCCATTTCTTCCATTTGAATCTAAGGAGATATTGAGAAAATTTTGAATTCCCAGAGAATTTTCTTCCTTGGAGTGAGAAGCTCCCTCCCTCCCTCTCTCTCTCCCTCTAGAAGGGGCGACCCCTTCTCTCTCTCTCCTCCCCTCCCCCAATTTTTGAAATTCCCACTCTCTCCTCCCCATTCAACTCCCATTAAGACCCCTCTCCCCTCCCCATACCCCATTTAATCCAACCATTACTCCCTCTCCTCCCAAGACAACCCTTGACACTCCCCATACAACCCTTCACTTCCTAACACAACCATTCCTTTTCCCAAGCCACCCCTTCCCTTCCCCAACATACCTCTCCATCTCCTAACACACCCCTCTACATCTCCAAGACCCCAATTGACTACCCACATTAAACCAAAATCCAAAAATTAGTGAAACTTCCCCTCCCATGGCCATTTGTGCCCTGCTCTCTCCCACCCTTGGCAGACTTGTGACCCCAACCCTCCACCCTCGGCTAGCTCTGCCCCCTCCCTCTCCCAGCTACTTCCACCAACCCCTAATTCCCTCCCCTATCCCCCACACCCATTAACCATCACCCCTTGCTGTATTTCGCCCCCCTCCTACTCCATTTACAATCACCAAATTGCAGATCATGTAGCAGCTCGCAGGCAGCAGAGAAGCTGCTGATTGTAGAGGCTGTCCCGTCGTCTCCACGAGGAACCTGGTGGAAAATCTTATATTGCTGGAAAGATCATCAAGTCAGCTTCGCAACATAGGTGGTCTCACCATCAACCAACTTCGGGGCTGCCCAGAGGAGCCGATCTCCCCAGACTGCGCATTCCCCCCCAAGTATACGACCAACAACGACTTGCAGAGGCTTCCACGACCAGCACCTTGGGCATCTTGAAGCGCCAATTGGCTGAGGGCTTCTCCTGCAAGTCCCCTGCCATCTATAAGAAGTAGAATAGTTTTTGGAGCTCGAAGTCAAGAATTCTAGTTTTTCTCCCCGAGGTGCGCATGGTCAGCTCCCCAGAACCATGTCCAACCTCCTTCCACTGATCCAGTCATCACGGTCAGCTCCGACCTCCAACGACAGTCCTGTTGGTCTCCGTTCGAAGAAGACTCGGACACAAATGTAGAGGTTTTGGTCCCGCATTAATCGGACCCCGGGAGTGCTCGTGGCGCCTTCATCTTCCTGCAGTATTCCTCTGGGAGTAGTCAGGGTCAGAGCAGTTCGGCCATGTTCCAGACCCTGCCCCAGCCACCGCCGACGTCAGAAAATTCCCTCAAAATTCAAGCATCCTCTTGGGTCAACTCAAAAGGTTTTGGCACCCGTCTCGACCTCTTCTGAACTCGGCAGAGCCCGTGGCGGCACCGTCATTGACTGCTTGTCAAGCTGTTCCTAAAGCTGGCAGAACCGGCAGAGCTCGGCAATTCGATTTCTAACTTTGCTCCCCCACCCCGCCTGGCCGGCTTACAACCCTGTTCCAGACCCTGCCCCAGCCACCGCTGATGTCATAAAATTCCCTCAAAATTCAAGCATCCTCCTGGGTCAACTCAGAAAGTTTTGGCACCCATCTCGACCTCTTCTGAACTCGACAGAGCCTGTGGGGGCACCGTCATTGACTGCCTGTCAAGCTGTTCCTGAAGCTGGCAGAACCGGCGGAGCTCGGCAATTCAATTTCTAACTTAGCTCCCCTACCCCGCTTGGCCGCCTTACAGCCCCTCCCTGCGTGGAGATAGTGTTTGGCTGTAATTAGACTTACCCACCCCTAGTCTAACCCCTCTGCGAGGGAGTAGTGCATGTAGTAGCAGGTCTTCGGCCGAAGCGTCATCGACGCGGCGTAACGGGTTGTCCACGCTTCCCCGCTCGCCCTCATCTCCGTTCGGGATCAGCGTCTTAACGCCGATGAGGTGAGCTCCTGGTCTCATTCTTCTAGTAGACATTATCTTTGCTTGATTAGTATTATCTTTTAGCTCCGTCGGACGGCGAGCGAGCGCCCGATCCAAAACCAATCAAATTGAGTGACCACCGCTGAGCGAGTTGTGAGAGAGCCCACCCTACAACCCACGCCCTCGTCGTGCCGGCCACCTGTTGGATTGGGCATCCCTGGCCCATTGGGGTCCTCCCCAAGCCATCCATACCCCTAGAACCCCAAGGTCCAACCTCGGACCCTCACCATCATCGCCGGTCCACCTACGGACCCAGGTGTGCGCGACGCGGGTGAACCCGCTTGAGTGAGTTCGCCAACTCGGTTGTTTGCTTGCAATTTAGGTCCAATGAGTTTAGAGAGTCACACTCCCCCCCTTTAGTGAGGCCCTTGGCAGCTAGTGTGGTATATCAAAAGACGTCATCGGAAAGGTCGGTTACGCCGGCCCGGAAGGTGGCCTTTCTAGCATCGAGGAAGCCTTCGGGCTCGTCCTTCGCCTCGTACCACCTCACTGCCTTGGGTTCACAATTGGGCGACCATATAGGGCCTTTCATCCACCTAAGTCCTAGGTCGTGTCACATCAAAGTGGTATCAGAGCAAGTTCACAACTTGTCTCTATCAAGTTGGTCGTAGGGTGCATTTATATTTTCTGTCACATCAAGTGGTATCAGACCTAGTGCATCATTATACCCCTCTTTGCTCAATTCCCCACAACTCGGCCTTCCACAAGGGTCCGATTGACCCCTCCTCATGGACATCATTGTAGATGGGGACCATCGTTTTGACGGAACTAGTCCTAATGCCTACCTAAAATGGGAGGCTACCATGGATAAAGACTTTGATAGGACTATGGTCTATGGACACGCTAGAGTCTGCGTGGCCAAGTGACGGCTTAAGGGTCATGCCAAGAAGGAGTGGGAACACATAGTGGGCTTAAGGATGGTTAGGAGGCAAGAGCCCATTTCTTCATGGGAAGAGATGAAGGAAGAACTTAGAAAGATCTACGCTCCCCAACCATCCCCTTCTTACCCAAAAAGCATTGCCACTCCTACATCCTCACCCAGTGATGGGGACATCAGCGACAACCAGCTCACTTTGTGTTTGCATTTATGTCCTTTTGTATTTGTATGTACGCCCTTGTGATATATGCGTACACAATAGTAGGTTTTAGTGGGTTTATTTGCAAAAGGCCATTGGGTTTCTTTGCAAATATGCTTGTAGGCCCTGCAGGGGCCCCCTCCCTCCTCCTTATTGGTCCACATGGACTCTTGGGTCCAAGGTGGCTGGTCCATGGTCCAAATTTGGACTTGGACCATGAATTAAATAAAGAAGACAATTCCAAATTGTCCTCTTTAAGGGGGGGGCGGACCTATTAGTTTATTTGGGTTTAATGTGGTGTTCACACCACATCTCAACCCTCCATTCTTCAACCCTTGATCCAAGGGCTCATATTAGATTAGAACCCTTTCATATAAATACTTGTATTTTCTTATGGAAAGAATTAATGAAGAAGAAATTAGCATTTTGCCTCCTTGAAGCTTGTGCCCCTCTCCCCTCTCTCCCTGGTGTTATTCCACCTCCAGCCCAGTTATAGAGTGAGATCCCTCCCCTCTTGATCCCCTCCAACTTCTGAAGCAGCTCCGGTGATCGCCGCCGCCGCCGTCTCGCCGCCGACGCGTCTTCACCAACGAATTCGGTTTTCTGTCTACTCTGGACAGACCTCTCTTCTCCGAATTGTCCCTCTCTCTTCCCTCATCTTCTGAAGCTCCAATTTTCAGGGTTGGTTCCCCTCTTGAACCCTTACCTCCAAAAAAAATTTCAGGCAAAAATTCGTCCTTTAGATATTTTTAGATTTTCGTCCAAGTTCAAATTTCAGTTCTGTCCAGGTTCTGTCTACTGTTCAATAGTTCTGAGTCTACCTTGTTCGACCCATGTTTTGAATTTTGTTGGGGCTATAAAAATTACTGAGACTTCTGTCCACATATGTATACCACCATGAATTTTCTTAATTTTTGATAAGGTCTCTAGGTATTTTTCAAATTTCGTACCAGTTCCTGTGAGCAATTTTTCCACAGTGTCCCAGATCCGACCCAGGTCCACTCAAAAAATCCCATAAAATCCATTTCCTATCCAAATCAAAAACCAAAAATAGTCCCGGTTTTCTATCTCAGAGATCTTCAACTTTTCTGAAGAACTCATCTCCATATTCCAAGGTGCTCCCACCGGTCAATGGTGATTTTCAGAGAAGTCAGAACCTGCCCCTGCAGTTCTGGCCTGTTTACAGCAAGGGTGTAAATTCCATAAGTCAGATATACGTATCTGATTATTTTTTCTGAAGGCCCCTACGTCGAAGTATTTGGAGTCCTCTTTCCAACAGCGCCGAGCTCGTTGCATTCCGATGACGGGGTTGATCACAGCAGCAGTTTCCTCCAAGTCGCCGATCTCGCCGGACAGCGCGCGAGAAGACAGCAAGTGCAGACTTGTGGCCGGTTTCCCGCGAGCGTCGTCCGAGGGCCGCCCGGCGTCCGGCGGTCGTTCCAGCAACTCGCCATCCTAGGGGAGCGCTTCCCAAGTGTACCCACACTAGAGGAGGCATCAGGTCCCACACGACCCCTCCGGTCCACACGTGGGCCCCACTAGCACGAGTACGCGCGAAGCCGAAGCCGTGCCCGGAAACCGCTCGTCAACCCGAACTTGGTCCTCTCGGGCCCACTTGTGTCACCCTTTACCTCCCTGCGTGGAGTGGGCTTATTTGTATTGCTGTAAACATAATGTACTAAGTTCCCGGGAGTACGAGTTTCGGCCGGGTGCCATCTTCGCCACGCCGAGCGCGTGGAGGTATCGTATTCGCTCCTTGCTTGGCATTCCGCTTATTTCTATATATGCTTGTTTATGCCGCTGCTAGAGAGCATGTGTAGGGTTACCTAGCTCGCTTTTAATTTATCATATCACTGCTGCGAGTGAGAGAGTGATCGTCCCGTGACCCGATCCGGGCACAATTGAGAGCCGACCACCCTAGCTCACTGCCGGTTGTTCAACCGCGCACATCCGACGCTTCCCTCGCTAAGGGACGACCGCTAGCTTATCGTGTCCGTGGTCCCGTCCCGCATCAATTTGGTATCAGAGCGAGTTTGAGTCTAGGGTGTCAAAAAAAAAAAAAGAGTGTCATTTACGTCTAGTCATTAGTCGGTCTAAGTCGTGTTTAGGATCATCATATTTTTAAAACAACAAAAAGAGTCATTTTTGGGTCGCATACATCCCTTTACTCGGTATATAAAAAGGTGTTGTCCGACCGTTAGGTTGCACCTATCGGGAAGGCCGCACACTTGTGCGAGTGACCTTCGGGTCAATTATCTCCGCCGCGTACCGAGTTTTGGTTAAGTCTAGGCGCATCATTTTGCATTAGAGTGTTTTGCTTTAGTCGGTGTCCTCTAGTCGGTGTGTTTGCATGCCCACTCGTCGGGGTACTCAGTATTCACCCCCACCCCCACCTATGGCCAACCCACGGGATACCTCGGGAGACTTCCACTCCCTATAAGAGGCGATGATGGCCATTATGGCTAGGTTGGACCAATCCGATGCTAACTTTCGGACCTTCTCCGAGAATATGGATGGTCGCCTTAGGGCCATGGAGGGACGCATGGAAAACTCCGATAGGTCGGTCCAAGACCTCGTTGGGCGGTTAGATAGGATGTCACACGGGGACCCTCCTGGGGCAGCCCAAGGTCCACCAGCACCTCCTCCCGCGGGGGCCCAAGTCCCACCCGCTCCCATGGCCCAAGTCCAGGCCGCTCCCTCGGCCCAAAACCAGCCACCACTGGTTCCTCCACCCGCCCCTCCTCGGGTTCCCCAACTACCACACCGTGACCTTGGTCTCGAGGACTATGGGTCCGACAATGCCTACGAGGGGTATGGTCAACGCCGTCGTGGTTTTCAGCCACAACGAGATGAGGATGATGATCGGGTCCTTAAGACCGTGCGAGCGGATTGGTGCGGACACCCGAGCAGTCGATCGGCACGACACGCCGAGCCACCGGTACCGCACGCGGAGCACGACACGAGCCACCACAGCATCCATCTGGCTCGGAGACAGCCTGGAGACTCCGCCTTGAGCTTCCCCATTTATTATATTTAGTTAGACTTTATGTGTGTGTAATTTGTATTTATTTCGTTGCATTCGGTTTGCCATTTTGAGTGTAATAGGGGCTTACGAGCATTTCGGACCCCGTGGGCCCCACGGGCCCCCCGGGCCCCACCACATTGGGCCACCTCAGCCTAGGGTCCCACATGGGGCCAGTCAACATGCCACATGGGAGCATCTAGAAGTTTGAATGGTATTTGGACACATGGGGGACAATGGACTTGAAAAGTCCAAATGAGAGGCCACCTACCCCCACCTACCAAGTCCAACTTCCACATCCTTGCCATTCTAGTCAATAGGCCGCCCCCCCCCTTTATTTTTTTTTAATTTTCATTTGTGTGGATGGTCACATGCAATCCTAGCCCTCAATCTCCCACCCCTAGATCCAACGGTGGAGGATTGATTAGATTGGTGACCTATATATGCTTGTAATTTCCATTTTTGATGAATTAATGCCATTTGGAATCAAGAAATTGTTGGAGCTCCAGCTTGGTGCGCCCCTCTCTTCCCCCTTGCAGCTGTGAAGGTTGCCTCTGGAGGTGTGACTCCTCCCCTATCAGTTCCGGTCATCGCCGCCGCCGCCACGAGCCGCCATCGCCACCACCGGAGTTCTGTCCACGCAGTACCACAGCCACTTCCACGAAATTCCAGTCTCAGCCACGGCCTCAGATCGAGCTGAAACTTTTACTGGATGTCCCAGAGGTGTCCAGCACGTCCTCAGAATTTTGGTTGGTCATAAAAATCTCATTTGGTATTTTTTGATTTTCGTCCAATCACAGTTTCCAGATCTGTCTACTGTCTGTTTCCATTTCCACCCGCCCAGAGTTTCAAGTCTTAGGTCCTTTTTTTGATTTTCTTTGGTTCTCCCAATTTAACTGGGTGTCCCTTACATCCATCCCTTCATCCACCATTTTTTTTAATTTTTGGTTCGTCAATTTCATATTTTCTAAAATTCGTTCTTAGTCCTAGCTACAGTACTTTCTGCCAGTTCCCAGATCCGACCACCAGACACTCCAAAAATCCTATCAAATCACCACCAGCTCCAAATCCAATTCTAAAAATTGTCCCATCTTCATGGTTTGAATATCTACAAAGTTGAAGAAGAGCTTGAAGTCTGATTCCTACGGAAAGTAGGCGGTCAACGGTGGTTCTCAGACAAGTACTCTGTAAATCTGATGTCTCGGTTACTGTACAACAGGGATTTGTAAATTCATTAAAGTCTAGATCTGGCTAGATCCATCAGATCTCTTTGAGTCTAGATTGAAGCATTTGAAGAGAGCTTTCCAACGATAGCTCATGCGTCCCGATCCGACGTCGGGATCGACCGCAGCGGCTGTTTTCGCCGGAGCGCGCACCTGAAAACAGCAAGCAGAAATCCGTGGGCAGCATTCCAAAAGCTTGGAGATCGGAGTTGTTCGGCCACCGGTCGGTGTTCCCGGCCGACCGCCTTCCGTGGAGACGTGCCACCAGGGGTCCCCATCACAGTGGGACCCACTCCTGCAGATCCGGAGGCCAGCGCCACCCGTGGGCCCCACGGGCCCGCAGAACCCGCCGTTCGGAAAGCACTAAAACGCGGAGTTCGGCACCGCCGGGCGACATCAAGATGCTGCCCGTCAACCCGAGTTGCGTGATTCCCGGGCTCCACATGTGACCTTTTACCTCCCTGCGTGGAGTGGGTCAAATCTTTGTATTGCTGTGATATTGTTTAACCGGGAGTCCGTGATTCGGCCGGGGTTGTCTTCGCCACGCCGGGAGCGTGGAGGTAATGGTCCGAACCTCTTGGTGTTCATTTGCTTAGCTAGTATACGGTCTTTTGCCGCTGCCGAGAGTGTAGGTTCCTAGCCCGTGTGTCCATGTCACCGCTGTGAGCATGAGAGTGACCCGTCCCGCGACTCGATCCGAGTCCGGAAGTGAGTCTGACTACCTTGAACTCTGCCGGTTCCTTAACCGCGCACGATCCACGTTTTCCCTCGCATGGGACGCCGAGTGAGCTTGTACTTCTGTTAGCGACGTTTGCCACTAGGAGCTCGTAGTGTCGGGCTTAGCGTCTCCCTGGTGTGTATTGCTGGTCGCGTCTTCATTTAGAGTCCGAGGGTGGCACTGTATAGTGTCGTCTCCCGTGTCCGTCCCGCATCAGTTTGGTATCAGAGCAAGTCGAGTCTAGGGTAGTCGTTGCATAAGTCTTGCATAGTCTAAGGTTACCCCACACACACCTTCACTCGGTATATCCAAAGGTGTTGTCCGACCGTTAGGCTTCGCCTACCGGGAAGACCACACACTTGCGCGAGTGACCTTCGGGTCGATTACCTCCGCCGCGTACCGAGTCTTGGCCGTGTCTAGGGTGTAGTCGAGTCTCATTCTTTTCAAAAAAAAAAAAAGTGTTTTAAATTACATTCTTTCAAAATACCAAAAAAGGAGTGTTTTCAAATTGCAATTAGGTCTAAGTGTATCATTTAGTGTGTTTGCATTAGTCGGTCGTTGTCACCTAGTCCGTACGTCTTTGCATGCCCACCCGTCGAGGCACCCAATACTCGCCACCACCACCTATGGCGGACTCCCGAGCCCGTAGTTCCGATGAGTCTTCCACGGCCGAGATGTTCCGGGCCATCATGGATCGTTTAGACACGCGTATGGATGGTCTTAGTACGCGTATGGATGGCATAGGGACGCGTCTAGAAGGGAGGATGAAGGTCCTCGAGGATCGGGCCGGGGTTTCGGAGCAGTCCATTCAAGGCCTTGTTGGGAGGATTGCCGTCCTAGAGAGGGGCCCAGTAGCGGCGCAACCCGTGCCGACGAACGGCCAACAAGAGCCGGTGCAGCAACCCGCTGTGCCAAGGGCTCAGGTAGAGGATGTCGGGAGGCAACAGGCGCCTATAGTGGATGATTATGCCTCCGACAATGATCACGGGGGTAACGGTCGTCGTCATCAACGACGGAATCGTGATGACGAGGATAACGACCGCATTCTTAGGGGTGTGCGTGCGGACCCTCCCACTTTTAGCGGGTCCTTGGACCCTAGGGTGTATCTAGATTGGGAGGCCGGTATGGACCGGTACTTCGAGTGGTTTGAGATGACGGACCACCGAAGAGTCCGATATGCGAAGATGAAGCTGCAAGGGCAGGCCCAAACTTATTGGATCAATGTGGAGAGCCTGCTCAACCAGCGACGTCAACCCCAAATCGGTACCTGGGATGATATGAAACTCAAATTGAGGGAGAAGTACCTTCCTGCCTCATATCGCCAACGTCTTATAGACAAGTGGCAAAGCATCTCCCAAGGGAACCGATCCGTGACTGAGTACACCGCCGAGTTCGATGAGTATTATTTGCGGTGCGGGGTCACGGAAGAGAGCACCATGACGATATCCCGCTTTCGGAGGGTTTGCGGCCTAATTATCAATATGAACTCTTTCGCCGCAATGCCACCACTTTGGAGCAGGCATATCAGATTGCTCTCGAATTGGAGCAGTTCGAGGCCGAGTTCGAGTCACCCCATCGGTTGGGCTCCTTTCCCCTTCGTAGTGTCGAGTCCCGTGGCTCATCTGGCACATATCCGAGGGCCCCCATGGCTCGACCTCAGGAGCCCGCTCGCCACGAGCCCTTTGCTCCTAGGCCTCGCCCTCCACCCCCGAGGGACCTTCCTCGTCCCCAGCATCTTACGGCCCCACCCATAGCCCGTCCACCGGCACCTGCACCACCCGCACGTCCTTTGTTGCCTACGCCTCCTATCCGTCGGGAGGATAAAGGTAAAGGACCTATGATTGGGGAGCCTAATGGATCACGGCAGCAGTGTTATCGCTGCAATGGGTTTGGCCATTTCGCCAACCAGTGTCCCACTCGCCCATCTCTTCACATTGGGGACACACAGGCTGAGGATACCACCCCTGCGGGCCTAGAGTTAGTCAGCTATGAGGCAGATGAAGAGCTAGCTGACGAGTACTATGAGATGGGAGGTGAGGCCCAGGATGCCCAGCAGTTAGACGATACCCATGTGGGGGTCGTCAGATGTATCCTCACCCAGCCACAGGTCAGTGATGACTGGCGTCGGACCACTATCCTTCATGTATTCTGTAGGCTGGGAAAGCAAATTTGCAAGGTGGTCATCGATAGCGGGAGTTGTATCAATGCAATCTCCACGAACGCTGTCACTCGTCTTGGTCTCACACCCGTAGACCACCCTTGCCCCTACCAGGTATCATGGGTGGATACAACTTCCATTTCGGTTAGGCTGCGGTGCTTGGTCCCGCTGCAGCTCCACTCCTACCGTGACGAGATCTGGTGTGATGTTCTTCCCATGGAAGTGGGAAGTATCATTCTTGGTAGGCCATGGTTATTCGACCGAGATGCCACACTCCATGGTCGGTCGAACACCTGTACCTTCGACCACGATGGCCAGCGGGTCACCCTCCAACCCGTTCGGCCCAGGAGCCCATCTGTTAGGGGTCCTACTGGCCCTAGTACTCCGAAGCCTTCCATTCCAGGGCCTAGTACCCCATCCCCAGCGCGGGCTATGACCGTTACCTCTGGCCCAGGAGAGCCCTCGACGAGGAGATTGATGATGATTAGCTCCCGGGAAATGGAGCAGGAGCTTAGTCAGGGCTGTCCGGTGTTTGCCATTACGGTCCGAGAGGTGGAGCGGGACTCCGAGGGTGAGCTCCCACCCGAGGTTGTTCCCATTCTGCAGGAGTATGCTGATGTATTCCCCGATGAGCTTCCCGAGGGACTCCCACCTATGCGGGATATTCAGCATGCCATCGACCTTGTTCCGGGCTCTTCTTTGCCCAATCTTCCTCATTATCGAATGAGCCCCACGGAGCATGCCGAGCTTAAACGGCAGGTCGATGAGCTTGTGCAGAGAGGATCTGTCCGGGACAGCATGAGTCCATGTGCTGTACCCGCATTACTCGCCCCGAAGAAGGATGGCACGTGGAGAATGTGCATTGATAGTCGTGCCATCAACAAAATCACCGTGAAGTACAGGTTCCCTATTCCCCGCCTTGATGACATGTTGGACATGATGGCAGGTGCCACTATCTTTTCGAAGATCGATCTTAAGAGCGGCTATCATCAGGTGAGGATTAGACCAGGTGATGAGTGGAAGACCGCATTTAAGACCAAGGACGGTCTATATGAGTGGTTGGTCATGCCTTTTGGGTTGACCAATGCCCCTAGCACTTTCATGCGGCTCATGACTCAGGTCCTTCGACCTTTCATTGGAGTCTTTGTAGTGGTGTATTTTGATGATATCCTTATCTATAGCCGCACCACAGGGGACCACTTAGACCACCTTCGGCAGGTCTGTATACTTCTTCGGCGAGAGCAGTTGTTTGCGAACCCACAGAAGTGTGCTTTCATGACATCTCAGCTTACCTTCTTGGGTTTCATTGTGTCTAGTACTGGGGTCTCCGCCGATCCGGAGAAGGTCCGGGCCATTGTTGAGTGGCCGGAACCCCGTACGGTTCATGATGTCCGCAGCTTTCATGGCCTTGCGACGTTCTATCGTCGCTTCATCCGCGGATTTAGCTCCGTCACTGCCCCGATCACGGATTGCATCCGTAAGGGCACATTTGTTTGGACGAAGGCCGCATCTGCTGCCTTCAGGGACATCAAGGAGCGTATGACCCAGACACCTATCCTTCGACTGCCTGATTTCTCGAAGGTGTTTGAGGTCTGTTGTGATGCATCGGGTGTTGGGATTGGAGGAGTTTTGAGTCAGGAGTCCCACCCGATCGCATATTTCAGCGAGAAGCTGAATGACGCGAAACTGCGATATTCCACGTATGATAAAGAATTCTACGCAGTTGTTCAGGCTCTTAGGCATTGGAGGCACTATCTTTTACATCAGGAGTTTGTCTTATACTCCGACCACGAGGCATTGAGGTACCTCCATTCGCAAAAGAAGCTTAATTCGCGTCATAGTCGTTGGGTCGAGTATCTCCAGCAGTTCACCTTTGTGCTTAAACATAAGGCTGGAGTGGAGAACAAGGTGGCTGATGCCTTGAGTCGGCGAGCATGTTTGCTTACCACCATGAGTGCCGAGGTCATAGGGTTAGAAAAGATGAAGGAGGCCTATGTTGATTGTCCTGACTTTGGTCAGATTTTTACCACCCTCCAGGCCGGACCCTCAAGAGACCTTGATGAGTATGTGCTTCAGGAGGGTTACCTCTTTCGAGGTAGCAGGCTATGTGTTCCCCGAACTTCGGTTCGAGATTTCTTAGTGTGGGAACTACATGCGGGAGGTCTAGCCGGCCACTTTGGTCGGAACAAGACTATTGAGGCAGTGGAGCATCGTTTTTATTGGCCGAGCTTGAAGCGCGATGTTGCTAACATCGTGGCTCAGTGCCGTACTTGTGCTACGGCCAAGATGAAGAAGCAAAGCTCGGGTCTTTATACGCCTCTCCCCGTGCCTGATGCCCCGTGGCAGGATGTTAGTATGGATTTTATTTTGGGATTGCCACGTACCTCTAGGAAGCATGACTCGGTCTATGTGGTGGTTGACCGTTTCTCGAAGATGGCCCTCTTTATCCCCTGCTCGAAGACTTCGGATGCTTCTAGGGTAGCCCGCCTATTCCTTACTCATGTGGTGTGCAAGTTCGGGTTGCCTCGCACTATAGTGTCTGACCGTGATGTTAGGTTCACTTCCTATTTTTGGAAGACACTATGGCATATGATGGGTACGCACCTCAAGTTTTCCACTGCATACCATCCCCAGACAGATGGTCAGACCGAGGTGGTCAATAGGAGTCTGGGTGATCTTTTGAGATGTCTTGTTAGGGACCGCATTGGGGATTGGGATCTCATTCTACCTATGGCTGAGTTTGCATATAATGATTCGGTGAATAGGTCTACTGGCATGAGTCCATTTGAAATTGTCACAGGTCGTAGGCCTAGGAAACCCGTTGACCTTGTCCCCATGCCTGTCCATGCTAGAGTGTCGGAGTCGGCCGAGTCATTTGCTAGGCATGTTAGGAGTTTGCATGACGACATCCGTCGTCACATTGAGTCCAGCAATGCACGGTACAAGGAGTTAGCCGATGCCCACCGACACCACCGAGAGTTCCAGGAGGGTGAATATGTCATGATCAGGGTAAGACCTGAACGGTTTCCCTCTGGAACCGTTAAGAAGTTGCAAGCTCGCGGAGCCGGTCCATTCAGAGTGTTGAAACGCGTTGGATCCAATGCATACGTTGTGGACCTGCCCGAGGAATATGGTATAAGCTCTACCTTCAATGTATCGGATCTTGTTGCATATAGGGACCCAGCGGTGATCCCTAGTGAGCCTTTTGAGCCATCTCCTCCCCTTGAGAGTGATCCCACACCTGAGTGTCCACTTCCACCTCCAGCCCCTTTTTCACGGCAGCGTGAGCATATAGATCGTATACTGGACGAGCAGGTGACAGTTACCAGGAGTGGATCTTACCCGCGCTACCTAGTGCGATGGAGAGGACGGCCCGCTACTGAGGACACTTGGATCACACATGGCGAGTTGCAGCGGATCGATCCGGACCTTTTGGAGCGATACAGGAGCGATGCAGACCCTTACTCGACAGGGTCGAGTTTCTCCCACCCGGGGAGAATTGGTGCGGACACCCGAGCAGTCGATCGGCACGACACGCCGAGCCACCGGTACCGCACGCGGAGCACGACACGAGCCACCACAGCATCCATCTGGCTCGGAGACAGCCTGGAGACTCCGCCTTGAGCTTCCCCATTTATTATATTTAGTTAGACTTTATGTGTGTGTAATTTGTATTTATTTCGTTGCATTCGGTTTGCCATTTTGAGTGTAATAGGGGCTTACGAGCATTTCGGACCCCGTGGGCCCCACGGGCCCCCCGGGCCCCACCACATTGGGCCACCTCAGCCTAGGGTCCCACATGGGGCCAGTCAACATGCCACATGGGAGCATCTAGAAGTTTGAATGGTATTTGGACACATGGGGGACAATGGACTTGAAAAGTCCAAATGAGAGGCCACCTACCCCCACCTACCAAGTCCAACTTCCACATCCTTGCCATTCTAGTCAATAGGCCGCCCCCCCCTTTATTTTTTTTTAATTTTCATTTGTGTGGATGGTCACATGCAATCCTAGCCCTCAATCTCCCACCCCTAGATCCAACGGTGGAGGATTGATTAGATTGGTGACCTATATATGCTTGTAATTTCCATTTTTGATGAATTAATGCCATTTGGAATCAAGAAATTGTTGGAGCTCCAGCTTGGTGCGCCCCTCTCTTCCCCCTTGCAGCTGTGAAGGTTGCCTCTGGAGGTGTGACTCCTCCCCTATCAGTTCCGGTCATCGCCGCCGCCGCCACGAGCCGCCATCGCCACCACCGGAGTTCTGTCCACGCAGTACCACAGCCACTTCCACGAAATTCCAGTCTCAGCCACGGCCTCAGATCGAGCTGAAACTTTTACTGGATGTCCCAGAGGTGTCCAGCACGTCCTCAGAATTTTGGTTGGTCATAAAAATCTCATTTGGTATTTTTTGATTTTCGTCCAATCACAGTTTCCAGATCTGTCTACTGTCTGTTTCCATTTCCACCCGCCCAGAGTTTCAAGTCTTAGGTCCTTTTTTTGATTTTCTTTGGTTCTCCCAATTTAACTGGGTGTCCCTTACATCCATCCCTTCATCCACCATTTTTTTTAATTTTTGGTTCGTCAATTTCATATTTTCTAAAATTCGTTCTCAGTCCTAGCTACAGTACTTTCTGCCAGTTCCCAGATCCGACCACCAGACACTCCAAAAATCCTATCAAATCACCACCAGCTCCAAATCCAATTCTAAAAATTGTCCCATCTTCATGGTTTGAATATCTACAAAGTTGAAGAAGAGCTTGAAGTCTGATTCCTACGGAAAGTAGGCGGTCAACGGTGGTTCTCAGACAAGTACTCTGTAAATCTGATGTCTCGGTTACTGTACAACAGGGATTTGTAAATTCATTAAAGTCTAGATCTGGCTAGATCCATCAGATCTCTTTGAGTCTAGATTGAAGCATTTGAAGAGAGCTTTCCAACGATAGCTCATGCGTCCCGATCCGACGTCGGGATCGACCGCAGCGGCTGTTTTCGCCGGAGCGCGCACCTGAAAACAGCAAGCAGAAATCCGTGGGCAGCATTCCAAAAGCTTGGAGATCGGAGTTGTTCGGCCACCGGTCGGTGTTCCCGGCCGACCGCCTTCCGTGGAGACGTGCCACCAGGGGTCCCCATCACAGTGGGACCCACTCCTGCAGATCCGGAGGCCAGCGCCACCCGTGGGCCCCACGGGCCCGCAGAACCCGCCGTTCGGAAAGCACTAAAACGCGGAGTTCGGCACCGCCGGGCGACATCAAGATGCTGCCCGTCAACCCGAGTTGCGTGATTCCCGGGCTCCACATGTGACCTTTTACCTCCCTGCGTGGAGTGGGTCAAATCTTTGTATTGCTGTGATATTGTTTAACCGGGAGTCCGTGATTCGGCCGGGGTTGTCTTCGCCACGCCGGGAGCGTGGAGGTAATGGTCCGAACCTCTTGGCGTTCATTTGCTTAGCTAGTATACGGTCTTTTGCCGCTGCCGAGAGTGTAGGTTCCTAGCCCGTGTGTCCATGTCACCGCTGTGAGCGTGAGAGTGACCCGTCCCGCGACTCGATCCGAGTCCGGAAGTGAGTCTGACTACCTTGAACTCTGCCGGTTCCTTAACCGCGCACGATCCACGTTTTCCCTCGCATGGGACGCCGAGTGAGCTTGTACTTCTGTTAGCGACGTTTGCCACTAGGAGCTCGTAGTGTCGGGCTTAGCGTCTCCCTGGTGTGTATTGCTGGTCGCGTCTTCATTTAGAGTCCGAGGGTGGCACTGTATAGTGTCGTCTCCCGTGTCCGTCCCGCATCACGGATCCTCCCGCTTTTTACGGGTCTTTGGATCCGAAAGTCTACCTAGATTGGGAGTTTGGCATGGACCGTTATTTTGAATGGTATGATATGTCGGAGCGTCGAAGGGTCCGATTTGCCACCATGAAACTCATGGGGCAGGCACAAACCTATTGGAAGAATGTGGAGAGCCTGCTACTTCAGCGGCTAGAACCCCCGATTGACACATGGGCCGAGATGAAGAATAAACTTCGGCAAAAGTACCTTCCTCCCACATACCGCCAGCGACTCATCGATAGATGGCAAAGTCTTAGCCAGGGAGACCGGTCCGTCTCCGAATACATCGCGGAGTTTGATGAGTACTTTCTACGATGTGGTGTCACGGAGGAGAGTACCATGCCCGTGTCCCGCTTTCGACGTGGTTTGCGGCCACACTACCAGTATGAGCTTTTCCGCCGCAATGCCAAGACGTTGGAAGAGGCATATCAGGTTGCTCTCGAGATGGAGCAATTTGAGGGAGAGTTCGAGTCTAGCCATCAGTTGGGCCCCACCCCTCTCCGTAGTACCGAGCCCCGTCACTCTATAGGCCCACATCAGCGGCCTCCCATGGCTCGACCTCAGGAGCCCACCCGTCAGGAGCACTTCGCTCCACGGCCTCGCCCTCCTCCACCCCGGGATCTATTTCCATCCCAACCACCGGCACCCTTTGCCCGTCTCCCAGCTCCTATAGCCCGTCCTCTGGCACCGGCACCCCCGCCACTCTTGTCCAAGGCACCTACACCTCCCCCATTGTTGCCTACACCCCCTACCCGGCGGGATGATAAGGGTAAGGCCCCTCTTATCGGGGAGAGTAGTCGATCGCGAATACAATGTTTCCACTGTCACGGGTACGGCCACATTGCTAGTGAGTGTCCCGCTCGCACCACCCTAGCCTTAGGTGTTGGAGGATCCGCACCTCCCGAGCTTGAGCATGTCGATTACGAGGCCGACGAGGCACTGGCCGATGAATACTATGCCATGGGGGAAGAGCTGGGCGACCCTTCTGCCGCCCAGGATGTCGCCACCTAGTGGGTTTGATGCTACCACCTTAGTCTAGAGTCGTGCATGAGTCAGTGTGCTTTCTTTGTGTGGTTTGTTTGTGTGGTGATTTTGAGTCGATTGTTTGCATGGTTTGCATTCGTGTGTCAGTGCATGGTGAGTCTGCATGTGTCTTGTGCAAGCTCGTGTCGTTCCCGAATGAGTGTGAAGCGAGTCGATTCACTTGACGAGTATGGGATCGGTTTACTTCTATACCCGGATCAGTCACCTATAGGGACTCAGCAGTGATTCCTAGTGAGTCTTTGAGCTGTTTCCTTCCGTTGAGAGTGCCCCTTCGGAGTGACCACCTTTGGCCATAGCAGTGCGCATATCGAGTATATGTGGAATGAGCAGGTGCCGATCACTTGGAGTGGAGCATACCCGCGCTACTTGGCACGGTGATGGATCCGCCGGAGACCTGAGCAGCCGCACCCTTTACTCGACGGGGTCGAGTTCCTCCCACCCGGGGAGAATTGATGGGGACATCAGCAACAACCAGCTCACTTTGTGTTTGCATTTATGTCCTTTTGTATTTGTATGTACGCCCTTGTGATATATGCGTACACAATAGTAGGTCTTAGTGGGTTTATTTGCAAAAGGCCATTGGGTTTCTTTGCAAATATGCTTGTAGGCCCTGCAGGGGCCCCCTCCCTCCTCCTTATTGGTCCACATGGACTCTTGGGTCCAAGGTGGCTGGTCCATGGTCCAAATTTGGACTTGGACCATGAATTAAATAAAGAAGACAATTCCAAATTGTCCTCTTTAAGGGGGGGGCGGACCTATTAGTTTATTTGGGTTTAATGTGGTGTTCACACCACATCTCAACCCTTGATCCAAGGGCTCATATTAGATTAGAACCCTTTCATATAAATACTTGTATTTTCTTATGGAAAGAATTAATGAAGAAGAAATTAGCATTTTGCCTCCTTGAAGCTTGTGCCCCTCTCCCCTCTCTCCCTGGTGTTCTTCCACCTCCAGCCCAGTTATAGAGTGAGATCCCTCCCCTCTTGATCCCCTCCAACTTCTGAAGCAGCTCCGGTGATCGCCGCCGCCGCCGTCTCGCCGCCGACGCGTCTTCACCAACGAATTCGGTTTTCTGTCCACTCTGGACATACCTCTCTTCTCCGAATTGTCCCTCTCTCTTCCCTCATCTTCTGAAGCTTCAATTTTCAGGGTTGGTTCCCCTCTTGAACCCTTACCTCCACAAAAAATTTCAGGCAAAAATTCGTCCTTTAGATATTTTTAGATTTTCGTCCAAGTTCAAATTTCAGTTCTGTCCAGGTTCTGTCTACTGTTCAACAGTTCTGAGTCTACCTTGTTCGATCCATGTTTTGAATTTTGTTGGGGCTCTAAAAATTACTGAGACTTCTGTCCACATATGTATACCACCATGAATTTTCTTAATTTTTGATAATGTCTCTAGGTATTTTTCAAAATTCGTACCAGTTCCTGTGAGCAATTTTTCCACAGTGTCCCAGATCCGACCCAGGTCCACTCAAAAAATCCCATAAAATCCATTTCCTATCCAAATCAAAAACCAAAAATAGTCCCGGTTTTATATCTCAGAGATCTTCAACTTTTTTGAAGAACTCATCTCCATATTCCAAGGTGCTCCCACCGGTCAATGGTGATTTTCAGAGAAGTCAGAACCTGCCCCTGCAGTTCTGGCCTGTTTACAGCAAGGGTGTAAATTCCATAAGTCAGATATACGTATCTGATTATTTTTTCTGAAGGCCCCTACGTCGAAGTATTTGGAGTCCTCTTTCCAACGGCGCCGAGCTCGTTGCATTCCGATGACGGGGTTGATCACAGCAGCAGTTTCCTCCAAGTCGCCGATCTCGCCGGACAGCGCGCGAGAAGACAGCAAGTGCAGACTTGTGGCCGGTTTCCCGCGAGCGTCGTCCGAGGGCCGCCCGGCGTCCGGCGGTCGTTCCAGCAACTCGCCATCCTAGGGGAGCGCTTCCCAAGTGTACCCACACTAGAGGAGGCATCAGGTCCCACACGACCCCTCCGGTCCACACGTGGGCCCCACTAGCACGAGTACGCGCGAAGCCGAAGCCGTGCCCGGAAACCGCTCGTCAACCCGAACTTGGTCCTCCCGGGCCCACTTGTGTCACCCTTTACCTCCCTGCGTGGAGTGGGCTTATTTGTATTGCTGTAAACATAATGTACTAAGTTCCCGGGAGTACGAGTTTCGGCCGGGTGCCATCTTCGCCACGCCGAGCGCGTGGAGGTATCGTATTCGCTCCTTGCTTGGCATTCCGCTTATTTCTATATATGCTTGTTTATGCCGCTGCTAGAGAGCATGTGTAGGGTTACCTAGCTCGCTTTTAATTTATCATATCACTGCTGCGAGTGAGAGAGTGACCGTCCCGTGACCCGATCCGGGCACAATTGAGAGCCGACCACCCTAGCTCACTGCCGGTTGTTCAACCGCGCACATCCGACGCTTCCCTCGCTAAGGGACGACCGCTAGCTTATCGTGTCCGTGGTCCCGTCCCGCATCACCCAGCCAACCCAAAACCACCCTTCGGGAGCTATTCTCCCCACTCCCATCAAATACCCTCTCAACCACCACCTCTACACTTTGCCACCAAGACCTCTCCGTTAATGCCCAAATAAGCCGGGCAACTCACCACATGAGGGTCCCCACACCCCAACCAAAACCCCCTTCTACAACCAACACTACTCACGCCCCTTTGACCCCCACTTCCACCACTCCACAACCGGCCGATCCCAAGGGCAAGAGACCCCTAACCGACCCGATTCCCCCCATGAGGGCCACCACCCACCAACCCACACTCCCTTATCCAACCCACACCCAAACCCAAGTAGTCTCGGCCTTCACCTCCCCATCTAACCCAACGAGGACCACCACTCCCCAACGCAAAGACACTCACCCAACCATTCAAACCCAAGTGGACCCTGGGTCCACCTCTCCACCTAGGTCCATGACAACCACCACCCCCTACCCAAAATGCCCCACCAAACCCATACCCTACAAGCCCCCTTGGTCCCCACCACTACCCCTCCATTGTCCCCTAAAAGGGACAATCCCCCCAAGACCAACCAACCCAAGCCACCCCAACCAACCCATCTCCCACTCCCTACCCCAAAATTCTCAAGTCCTAGGCCTCCACTACTTCACCTCCCTATCCTAACCCAAGTTTCCCATTACCCACCACCCCGGGTACACCATGCACCAACCATCATCACCCCACCCCCAAAAGACCTTCCCATTCCCTTGGGAAAGGAGACCACAACCATCCACACGGGAGTAGATGCTAGTCCGGAACCCATCCCCACCCTTGAGCACACCAATGGTGAGGGAGAGCCTCTAACCTTCCCCATTTCACATAACCTGAACCTTCAAGAGCCACAAACCTTCACACACGGTGTCATAACCATAGATGGGCCCCTACTTAAATGGCTTAAGGTAGACCCCATCCTCCATAGCTGGCACTCATACCCTCTACCCATGGAGCAACACCTCCCCCTGGTGCCCCTCTCCTATCGCCCCACCATCCAATCATCCTACCAAGTGTAAACTTTAAGGGGTCTCCTTAAGGGCCTAGCTTGGCAAATGGAGTTGACTGGCATGTTGACTACAGTGGCCGACCGACCTAGGAGCCTTGACCTACTACACCTATGTGTCGGGTCTATCACCTCAATGTGCACCATTAGTTGCTACACTAGCGATCTTCTTCTATTCCTCCCCACACCCGATGAGCCCAACATAATCCTCGAATTGGAGTCCCTTATCTCGGGCAGAAGGATAAACCTTCCCTTCAAAACTGATACCCGATCATCACCGACACTTAAGGAAACCCTTCACGATGAGGAATTTATGATATGGAAAACAATCGGGGATGAACTTACCATCTCAAACCACACCTTCTTTGATCCCTTCCTATAGGAATCTAGCTACCCATGTGACCTACCCACATCACTGACCACCCACTCCTTCCCACCCTCACCCACCATGTTAGACCACGCCCACCTCTCCCAAGTCCTAGGCAACACAAGGGTAGCCATGACCAAGGAAGATCTATGCCTAGGGAACAAGGAAGTGCCTCTTCCCATGATGTCCACCTTCCATGATCCCTTCGACCCTTTCAAGTGGAAGCTCAAGGGCCACCCCACACCCAGCCACATGAAAGTCATCTTTGGGATAGGAATGCATGAACCTTGGCGTACCGCACCGATTGACATGATTCATAAGTCGGATCCATTCATTCATATCACCCACATGTCAAGTAGGAAGCATGTGTGGTCCATATTCGGATGTAATGGTCCACCTTCATTCATCATGAGTCTTAAGTATGTTAGGAGCATTCATGGATGTCCGGGTCCTCCGGCACTCATCACACTCACGCATGAGAGGGACACCTATGGATGCCCCGGCCCTCTCACACCCTTGAAAGTCTCCATGGCATCTCTGCATGATTGGTCTAAATATGGTTGTCCTGGCCCCCCTTTGCGTATCATGCATTTCCCACTCACACAGCATCGTAGTGCTTGGCATGAGTATTTAAGTAAGCAATGAGCGGTGAGAATCACAAGAAGCGGGCAAAAGCTCACGAACGCCACTTTGAATTCCAAGTTGGAAACTTGGCGATGGTGACTTTGGAGTGGCGCTACCCTAGGGTCACCTCCAACTTGAGGGCATGAGGGCTTGGACCCTGCCAAGCTCCGAGTGGCCTTGGCAACCTGGCTGACGGGTTGGACTTATCAATGGGTTTTGAGAAACACCCCACTTTCCATGTGGTAGATCCGGCACCCTCTAAGGGCACCGCGGTGGATCCTAGAGAGCACATCAAGCCTACACCCTCCTTTGAGAGAGACACCCTCGGAGAGCCTCCACAGATCAGCCTGAGAGTCCGACATGTGCACACGGAGGCAATACTAGGCAAGCAGGGTACCATTGCTAGCAAGAGGGTGTGCCTGAGCCACCTTGAGAGGCTGAAGAGCTATTCCCCGGCTAAGGATGTGGGATCAAGCTTGGAGGTCATGGCTCACCCAGAGCTACCTTGGAAGACCACCTCCCCGGTGGACCCATACTCGATGGAGTCAAGTTCTCCGCACCCCGGGGGTATGATGGGGACATCACCGACCATCCCATTTTTTTTTTAGGATCCTGTTGTTCGCCAGCAGTGCTCCATGATGTCCCCATCATTTTTCTGAGTCATGGCATGCAACTTTCATATTTTCTTTGAGTCATAATTTTGTCATTTTCCTTTTATTTGAGTCAAGTCCCTAGGTTAATAAATCATCTACCTAAGTTAATTGTCATTAGGTTGGTTAGGTTGGTTAATGGGCTCAATTAAGTGGGGTAGCCCCAGGGGCGCCCCGTTTCCCCTTAGTTTCTTGTCATTAGTCTAGAAGTCGGGGACTTATGGTAAATTGTGAGATCCCTATAAATAGGACCCCATTTCTTCCATTTGAAGCTAAGGAGATATTGAGAAAATTTTGAATTCCCATAGAATTTTCTACCTTAGAGTGAGAAGCTCCCTCCCTCCCTCTCTCTCTCTCTCTCTCTTTAGAAGGGGTGACCCCTTCTCTCTCTCTCCTCCCCTCCCCCAATTTTCAAAATTCTCTCTCTCTCCTCCCCATTCAACACCCATTAAGACCCCTCTTCCCTCCCCGTCCCCATTTAATCCCACCATTACTCCCTCTCCTCCCAAGACAACCCTTGACACTCCCCATACAACCCTTCACTTCCCAACACAACCATTCCTTTTCCCAAGCCACCCCTTCCCTTCCCCAACACACCTCTCCATCTCCCAACACACCCCTATACATCACCAAGACCTCAATTGACTACCCACATTAAACCAAAATCCAAAAATTAGTGAAACTTCCCCTCCCTTGGCCATTTGTGCCCAGCTCTCTTCCACCCATGGCGGACCTTCGACCCCAACCCTCCACCCTCTACTAGCTCCTCCCCCTCCCTCTCCCAGCCACTTCCACAAACCCCTAATACCCTCCCCCATCACCCACACCCATTAACCATCACCCCTTGCTGTATTTCGCCCCCCCTCCTACTCCATTTACCATCACCAAGTTGCAGATCCTGTAGCGGCTCGCAGGCAGCAAGGAAGCTACTGATTGCAGAGGTTGTCCCGTCATCTCCACGAGGAACCTGGTGGCAAATCTTATATTGCTCAAAAGATCATCAAGTCAGCTTCGCAACAGAGGTGGTCTCGCCATCAACCGACTTTGGGGCTGCCCAGAGGACCCGATCTCCTCAGACTGCGCATTTCCTTCCAAGCAGACGACCAGCAACGACTTACAGAGGCTTCAACGACCAGCACCCTTGGCTTCTTGACGCACCATTTGGCTGAGGGCTTCTCCTGCAGGTCCCTTGTCATCTCCAAGAAGCACAACAATTTTTGGAGCTCAGATTCAATGTTGTGTATGTGATTTTGATGCTTACAAAATGACTTTGTTACTTGGTCTTATGCTTGAATGATTATTCATGTCTTCACGTGCTTGAACTCATTATCATCTAACTATGAAGTATGAAATGATTGTGAAAATGATTACACAATGTTGTTATTGGGATATCATCATGTGGATGCATTTATGACTCTATAAGGCTCATATGTGCTTTGATGTTAGCACATTGCATATACACTGCATATTCACTTGGTAAGAGGCATATACATTGCATATTCACTTGGTAGGGTTGCTTTGTATTCAATGAGAAAGCCTTTGTGGAAAACATGCTTGGATAAATGTCATATTGAGCCTCATGTCATGCATGTGTACTTTGGTAATGCTAAATGAATGATTGATATGCAAACACCATTGCTAGCCCCCAAGGTAATGATGTGTGGATTGATGAGTTTCGATGATGATCAAAAGGAATGTGACTCAATATTGTTTTGCGTGGCTTGGCTCCTCACTGTTTAAATTCCAAAATTTGTTGCATCATGAAATGGTGACTGATGCTCAGACTTATTTCACAAGAACTTATGGTTCTATTAGAGAAGGTGAAATGAAATGGGTTGGTTGGTGAGGTTAACATTGAAGCAAAACTAATTTTCTCTTTGTGTTTTGCAGGCTGGAAGAACTCCTTACAACCCTCTTTCATCACTCCAAAACTCACAGTGAAGTTGGAGCTTTCATTCTTAGCAATATAGGCCATTGGGCCTTCTGTAGGAACAGGTGTCGACACCAAGTGTCGACTCCTGCTTCCAGGATGCTATGTTAGAGCAATTTCAGACCTGGGAAGAGACACCTAGGTGTCGACACCAGGTGTCGACACCTACCTGAACCTGGTTCTGGCAGCAAGGCAGAACACAAGGTGTCGACACCTAGTGTCCAGATCTTCTGTTTTGGGTTTTTGTGTTCTGGAATGAACAAGGTGTCGACACCAGGTGTCGACACCTATGCAGAGCTGTGAAAGATGACTTTTATGTCCTTGCTTCGAAAGTCCAACCAATCTGTTCCAACTGCCCTAAATCTCTCCCTAATTCATGGATCTGGTCCCTAGAGTGTTCCTTGACTGTTCTAAATATATAAAACCATCTCTTGGGTCACAAACCCAAATCAAGTTGATGTGACAGCACCTTGGGGTGATAGTCACAAGATCAAATGCCCCTTGGACCTAGCAAGCAACCAACGCACAGACCGGTGACTTTACATGAGCGGACTCACCCGCTAAGCACACTCTTGTGCCCGTAGGCAACCCGGTGATGGGGGTGAGGGTTCGGAACGGGACCTCATTTCTCCGGAGCTTGGCTAGCTTTGGATTGAACCCCCAAGGGTCCTGGGATGCCCACTCTCATAGGCGGCCAGCATGCCAAGGGCGTGGGTTTTAGGGTCGCTCTCTCAACGCACTCCGCGGTGGTTGCTCAATTCGATGATAATTTGAGATCGGGCACTCTCTTACCACCGACGGCACTAAGAAACAATACTAATTAAGCAAGGGAATCCAACAAAGAGAAGTGTTCAGTGGCTCGCCTGATCGGTGTGACGACACCGATCCCGACCGGAGACGAGGGAGAGCGAGGAAGCTTGGGCTTACCCGCACGCCGCGCCGGAGAAGCTTCAACCTGAAATTTCAGATTACATGCACTACGCCCCATGCAAGGGGGGGGGAGATCTTGGGGAAGGAAAGCCAATGAATACACCCAAACACTACCTCCACACAGGGAGGGGCCTTCAGCCGGCCAAGCGGGGAGGGGTGAAACCGAAGAAGAAGCTAAAAGGAAGCCGATGCCGATTCTGTCTGCTTCCTGCGATTCAGGACAGACAGTTGGATATCTTGACGCTGCGGGCTCTCCATATTTTTTTTTTATGACGAGACTAGTTGGGAATTCTTCGTAGCTAGATCAGGATGATGTCAGAATTTTTCTGATTTCTTTGGTCACCAGTGCTGGTCGGGGCAGAGGCTCGAACAGGGAGGCAGGTCTTCAGTTCTGACTGCTTCAGGTTCACAACAGTAGGAAGAGTAGGTTGCCACGAGCACTCCAGAGCTCAGAAGCAGGTGCCGCTGGAGTCGTCAGAACCGTGGATGAGTCCTCTTCGAAACGAGACCAACGGGGATGCCAAATGTTGTCGGAGTAGACCGGTAGAACTCTAACAATGAGGGGGGGTCGGAGCAGACTGATAGGAAGCAGAACCGCACACCCGGAGGAAGAAAATGAGAACTCTTGATTCCGGCCGCAAAAAAGAGCTCCGCTTCCTAATTCGAGAAGTAGACTTGTTGACGAAGCTCCCAGACAAGCCTCGCCTCCAGATCATCCGGAGAGTGGTCGTGGTAGGTTCAGGAATCAGCTTCAGGTTGCTCTTTAGGGAGGAGATGCGCAGCTGAAGAAGATCGACTGCTCAGGACGGCCCCAAGCTTAGAACATGATGAGACTACTGCCGTTGAGAAGCAGACAGAGAGATGCTTCCAACGGTATTTCTTGGGCCTTTAGATTCGTTGGGATGTGGTCGGGGTTGTCTCTGCAAGCTGCTACTTCTCTACTTCCTCCGAACTAAGAACTGCAGGTTGAAGATGATGGGGGGAAATGGGGTATATGGGAGGGGAAATGAGGTGGATGTGTATGGGGGCAACCTCTAGCTGTGAGGGGGTCTGGGAGGGGGTGTTCCAAGGTGTGGGAAGGGGAGAATGGGGGCTGGAATGGGGTGTTTATAGTGGGTGAGAGAGGAGCTACGAATTTGGGATGGTGGGTGAGAGGGAAGGAGAGATCTATCTCCAAAGTTTGAAAGTGGACTAAAGTAATCGGGGCTTTGGGGATGGGAAGGGTTGTATTAGGGAAGGGAAGGGGTGGAGTAATGAGGGGGTGGAGTAATGAGGGTTGGGGGTAGTTGGAATGACCTTAATGGATGAGGGGAGGAGAGAGAAATGTGGTTGGGAGGGGAGGAGAGAGAAAGGGGCATAGGTTTTAGAGAGAGAAAGTGAGGGAGAGAGAAAATGACTTTCTAGAGAGAGGGGTAGAGAGAGAGGGGGGGTATGGGCTTCTCACCCACTCAATTGGCTTCTCACCAAAAGAAGAAGATTTATGTTGGACACTAGAGAATTCAAATTTTCATTCATTCATTGATTAACTTCAAATGGGGAGATGGAGGTCCTATATATAGGCAACCCACATTTTACAAAAAGCCCCTAACTCTTGACACAATGACAAATAACCAAGGGGGTAGGGGCACCCTTGGGCCTAGCCCACAGAATTGGGCCCAATATGTAACTTAATCACCCTAATGACACTTAACCTAGGTAAATGACTCATTAACATTGGTACAAGACTCAAATAAAAGAAAAATTACATAATATGACTCAAATAAAATAATAAAATTACATGACTCGACTCAGAAAAATGTGATGGACACAATGGAACCATGCCGTTGAACAATCAAAGCTGTGGAAAAAATGTGAAGGATGAGAGATGCCCCCATCATACCCCTGGGGTGCGAAAAATGCGACTCCGTCGTGTATGGGTCCGCCGGGAAAGAGGTCCTCTAATGTAGCTCCGGGCGAGCCACAACCTCCAAACTCAACCTCGCGTCCTTAGCCGGGGGACTGCTCTTCATCCTCTTAAGGTGGCTCGGGCACACCCTCTTGCTGGCGATGGTACCCTGCTTGCCTAGTATTGCTTCCGTGTGCACACGTCGGACTCTCAAGCTGATATGAGGAGGCTCTCCGAGGGTGTCACTCACAAAGGTGGGGGTAGGCTCAAGGTGGTCACTAGGATCCACCGCGGTGCCCTTAGAGGGTGCTAGATCCGCCACGTGAAAAGTGGGGTATATCCCAAAATCCCATTGATAAATCCAACCCGTAAGCCAGGTTGCCAAAGCCACTCGGAATATGGAAGGTCCAAGTCCTCGTGCCCTTGATTTGGAGGTGATCCTAAGGTAGAGCCATTCCAAAGCCACCATCGTAAGGTTGCCTACTTGGAATCCAAAGTGGCACTCGTGAGTTTTTGCCCGTGCATTATGAACCTCACCGCCCGTTGCTGGATGCTTGCTTGAATGAGTATTCCATGAGCTATGGTGCAGTGTGGGTGGGAAGTGTGTGGTATGCAAAGGGGGACCGGGGCAACCATAAGTGGTCCTATCATGCAATGCAGCTTTGTAAACCTTGATGGACCTAGGAGGGCCGGCGCACCCGTAGGTGAATCTGTCATGCATAGTGGTGGTAAATATCGTAGGACCTGGACATCCGTAGATGCCTTTGACATGCTTAAGACTCATGATGAATGAAGGTGGGCCATTACATCCGAATATAGACCACTCATGTTTCCTACTTGACATGTGGGTGAGATGAATGAATGTACCTGACTTATGAATCATGCCAAGTGATTTTGTATGCCAATGTAGGATGTAAATGTAATATACCCCGCCCCGAGCTAAACAATATAAGCATGCATATTAGCGTGAAAGTGCATGAAATGGAAAGGGGTGACGAAGAAGAGTGACTTGACCGTGATCGCCACCAAGGCTCTATAGCACCAAAAGGATGAAGACGGCGCCGTGTACCTTGGAAAATGAAGAAGAAGACGCGGCCTAACGGGAAGCCGCTACAACGTGTGATCGCGCTTGAAATGGGATGCGGGGAGCCGATGTGGGTGCACCTCCTCACTTCCTAGCCGGCTAGGAAGCAAGGGCCTCACGTTCTATCAATAGTCTCCTGCAAAACAAAGCCACAAACATAAGAGAAAACCCATTAGAAACATGTGCAGCATATGTCCCAAAATGATGAAGTAGCATGAAAGAAAGGGGGAGAACGCACCGGGGGACGGTTTTTAACCCCTATGAGTGGGTGCAAAAATAAGGTGGGAGTGTTGTGCATGCATAGGATTTGAAATCATAGAATTTGATGGAGAGAATAGAGAGAAAACCGTTGTACAAAATGGAGAAAAATGCATGAACGTGCCGAAACAGTGTAAAAAACTAAGTGTAAAACTGTGACGATTTATGAAAAGTAGAGGGAGAGAACTAAGCCTAGGTATGAACAAAGAGAGCCCGGAGAGATGAAAAACAAAGAAGATACTCCCCTCTTCAAGATGAGACCAATGGAGGACGAAGAGGATCCAGGATGACTCCGCCCCGAGTCGACGAAGGGCGCCCCGTCGCACAGGTTCAGGAACTCGTGATGATTTGCAAAAAGTATGGGCGAAGTTAGGAGGGAAAATGAAGATGAAATCCAGCAAATCAGGTATCAAAATGAAGCCTATACTTCCCTCAATAGCCTGGGGTCGAAGGTTTGAGATGACGATTTGGCATGGCTCCGCCCCAAGTTCAAGAAGAGCCCCCCGTCGCGCAGGCGTACTGGGCAGGTTTATATAGAAAAAGTCGTGAAATCCCCAACTTTCTGCCACGGTTCCAGAAGATAGAGTCAATAAAATCTCAAGATCTATGGATCAATCTCGAGATAATAGATAGGATACGACATAGGAACAAACAGGACTCTTTTTGGTGGAAGGATCTGGAAGATAGAGTCCATGGAAGGAGGCCCCGTTGCACAGGTTTCGGCCTTAGAATCCGACGGCGAAGAAGATGGAGTTCAGGACTTTTTGGACTCTCTGGTAGATGGACGGTCGAACGATAGACCGTTCATTGAGTTGGACGGTCTAGGGGCAGACCGCCCAGACTTGGGGGCGATCGGGCGACTTTTGGCCAAAAAAGGGATAAACGGTCATCAACAGACCATTTTTTGACATAAACGGTCTCAAGAAGACCGTTCTTTGACATTTCAAAAATAATAAAAATAAAAGAAAAAAATAAAAAAAAATAAAAAATGTTACTGTTCATGGACGGTCAACTGTTGACCATTTTACTGTTGAACGGTCACCTTGTGACCGTTCAACTCAAGGAACGGTCAACTGTTGACCGTTCAGCTGCCAAGTTCACGTAACTTTAAAAATTGAAGCGTATCTTGAAAACGGTGTAGAATTAGACAAAGTGGTAAACATAGAAGATGTAGATAACAGATAGAGGAACAACTTTCATGAAGAAAGTAAGATGAGAAAATGACTAGAAGAGAGAGAAAATGGGGCTAGAACAGAGAGAGAAAATACCGGGACATAGGTGAATAGTGCAATCTGCCGGAAAAACGTAAATAACTTGAAATCGGTGCAGAACTGGCCAATGACATAAAAGAAGTAATTGTAGGGATTTGAAAGATGAACAACTTTGGTGAAGGACACATTTTGAAAAGAGGAAAGGAATGGGGTGAAAAAGGATAATTTTCAAGACTACGCAATGAAAGGGGGCTGAATGCTTGAGGGAAGCCGGCCTAAATGGGCCGTAAGGTGACTTTGAAGGCCGGAAGGTGACAAGATAGGCTCCAGGGCTCTATGAAATAATGATCTCCAAGGTTCAAAAGGAATGGAATAATGAAATGGGCTCGAAATCCATCCAAGAAAGGCTCCAAAATAATGGATAATTCGGGGCATCAAAATGATGAATAAGAGAAATGACTCAACTTGCAAGCTAAAAATGGGTGTCAACAGATGCCCCTCCTTGATGTTTGCTTTGCAAGGGAATGAGCGATAGTGATGCGGAGGCGAAATGGAAAGGAGATGGAGCGAAAGCGACAGCGACGTGAAATGGAGATGAAGCGGAGATGAAGCGGAGAGAACTGATAAGCAAACATCAAGGAAAAAAGACACCCATCACAACCAACAAGCGATAGGAATCCTCCCGAAATCGCCGAACTAACCACCAAGACTGGATGTCGTGGATGAGACATGTCTGGAGAACTAAACTAACAGGAAAAAAGGAAGCACGACCAGGCCCATCGGGGACACAATCCACAGACGATGAGGGGGTCGAAAAGGAACATAACGTAAAAAGTAGGAAAAGTGTAACAGGGATAAAATCCAGACAGGAATCACGCTGGCCAACCAAACTAAGCAGGTAGTTCAGAGAAATCGTTCAAATTCAGAGTGGAATAAAGATCTCTTATCCAAGAGACATGGAGTGCAACTAACCATTATTGAGGAGAAACCTTGAATGGATCACGAGACGTTAATGCTCAAAGTATGACATGATACATGCTGGGCTAAAATAAAGAAATCATCAAAACGAATGCAAAGAAATCATAAAATAGAAAGTACTCGAGAATAGTATTGCTAGATTGGAACGATCAGGGTCAAGACACTATCCGCAACCACGGCGTGCGTGATAGAACCATCATTCCCTAATTTTCCCAACCTAACGGCCTATCCGATGATTAAACATGTGCACCTAGATCATCATCATTTTTGTTAAAGGGGAACGCCAGATCCTGGAACACGTGAATGACCAACCGGTTCTCGAGATAATATAATAATATAGATACCATATAGTAATGCAACAATGAGTAGGGATAGAAGGCCATACCTGACTTACCTGTGCAGGCGAAATGGCATTTTTTGATTTTCATTTTTTGATTTCTTTTGATTTTTTCATGTATAAGACAAATATGATAAACAAGCAAGTGTAAACATAGAGAAAATAACATAACTATCAACTGAACAACAAACAACACGACATAACATAACGGTCAAATGAAATGGGAGACAATGCAACATAACATAACAAAGGCACACGAGCACATATGCAATGGCATGAACAAACAACATGCATGCATGAACACGGTGTGACAAGACAACAACGCGGTGGGACAACACACGGTTGGGACAAGAACATGACAGATGACCATACGGTTGGGATAAGAACATGGGACATAAATGGGTGACTAACAACATGTGCAAGACAACTAACAACACTCGGTGAAGGACAAAGCAACATGTGTGGGACAACACGGTGGGACATAAACACGTGACAAGGATACGGCGGGATAAAAGACATAAACAGGTACGCCCTTCAATCAAAACCCAAGATCAGAATGAAGCAGAACCGCCAGGTTCATAATCGTGAGGCAAAGCCCTCTCATAAAGATATGATCATTACAAACAAAAACTAAGAACGACATGAGCTTCAGAACATATCGAGAGAGTGGATCGAAGAAGGAAAGAACAGATCAAAGATGTGGACAGGAGGCAGAGCACAAAGATATAGCAAGGAACGCCTGAGTACTTGCAACCTGCACACTTAGCAAACAGATTACGTATCCGTCCTTAAAATAAACGCAAATGTATGAAAAAGACACATTTTTTAGATTTTTGTAATCTTTTTTTATTTTATTTTGAAATTTTCAATAGTATTTCATTTTTCTGGATTTTTTGAAGTATTTGATTTTTTAGGTTTTTTGAAATATAAAATTTTTTTTTGAAATTGTGAGGTATTTGATTTTTTTGGATTTTTGATAATATTTGATTTTTTTAGATTTTTTGATTTTGACATAGCAATCCGCAGTACCTAAAGACGGGCTCAAACTGCTGGCCAGGGATCGTCGTTCCGACCCCTCTCATTAAAGGCCTCCCTTAAGCAGGGCGTGCATATGAGGGTGACTCGCCACAACCAACCGCTTCTAAAGAACGATGCCCCTACTAAGGCCATACCCGGGATACAACCTAGCCTAAGAGGGAAAAGTAGAAGAAAAATTGGAGACAAGCTTCGTGCAGGATGGGAGATATCTAGACTTGACTTCCTTCCAGGGCATTACCCCTCAAAGAGTAGGTCTGTTGCGCCGGGGCTTTGTGTCTTTAATTTTTAGACCCATATTTATCAGGCACGCATGCGACCGGGCTCATGACGTCCCGCGGGGAACTATACTGCCACTCTTGCCATGCCTTTGATTCAAAATTTTGCATTGATTCATTTTCTCATTTTGGCAGCCCTTATTGGCCAGATATAGCATGAAAGCTCACTTTTGAGGGTCAAGACTGCCCCTATTTGAGACCTCTCTCCTATTGGGGAGTGCCTAAGTTGGTCATCTTATCCATCCATCTCTTGCCCCTGCACTTGGCCGAGCAGAGAAAAGAAAAGACCTTTGTGCATACCCAAAGTATGGCCAAAGCAGCAACGGTGCGCCTCAGAGAGATCGACTATGGCTTGCCGTGTAGTGTGTGAAAAACCCATACAAAAGGTCACGCTCAACAATCAGGGAAAGAAACTAAATTCCCAGCGCGGAGTTATCACTAGCCTAAGGATGCTGCAGAAGCTAACCTTTTATTTGACACAAAGTTAAGATCTAATTAAACAAAGACTCCTAAAGCCACTCAATCATGTTAAGGAACCAACGTTATAAGCATGTGCAGGAGTAGTAGAGATAATGGTGATGATAACATTTTCTTGCACAAAATAAAAAATACCTTTGCAGATCCGTGGAGTGATATTGACCATCGAGCTTTGAGGAGTGCGAGCTTCACTTTCCTTGCTTGCCAGGATAAATGATGAAAGGAGAGCAAAGGATTGGATTCCTCGATATAGAGGAGTGGCAGACATCATACTGGACGAAGAAGGGATAAAAAGGAAGAGAGACGAGGGCTAGAACTCCCTCGTTACGGCACTGAGGCCCTGATAACAAGGAACTGAATACAGAATAACCAGTGATTAACTAAGATCAAGGCGGGCTAAAGCCTCGAAAACAGTAAGAAAAAGGGTAATAACCTTGAAAGGGTGAGACAGAAAGAACAGAAAGACGTCGAAAAGATAACTGTGAAAACAAGAAAGAAGGATAATGATCATCCGACGTGGTCGGAGAAGAGGAATAGCGATCACCCGACAGAGGCGGGGAAGAGAATGTATGAACACCCGACAAGGTCAGGGAAAAGAAATGGAAACCACCCGACAAAATCGGGGAAGGATTAGAAAAATCACCCGACAAGGTCGGGGAACGAGCGCAAGGGATTCCTAACAAGGTCGGGGGAAAGAGACGAGCAATGAAATCCGGACATGTCCGGGAAGAAAAACTAGAAGATGCCCCTGACTCAGGGGAAGAGGAAGACATAGGCCGAGGCCTAGAATGGTGAGGATAGGAAAAGATGGTGGAAATATGGTCAGGTGGTGGAAGGTACACCACCCACGGATAAGAACTGAGCAACAGAAAAGATGAATGGACTGAAGAAGGAGATGAGGCAGTGGACCCCTGAGTGCACAACTGACGGCCCTTGAACTTACGTCGCCGCCTCTTCTTAGCCGCAATCTTCTTGAAACAACGACGCCTGGCGCGGGCTCGGCTTCCCGGGCTCCTCAATCTGTAATGTCTTCTCAAATAGCGGGCCCACCTAGCAGATGGCCTGGCCCGGTCATGAATATGCAGCTTCATTGGGGCGGCTGCCCCTTGACCCCCAGTGCTAACAAGATGCAGACATTCTTGGGCAAACAGCTTCTCAACTGAATGAATATCATGAAGCCACGGAGTTTTGTCTCTTGGCACTAGAACATAGAGGTTCGGCAACTCCACTCTACAATCAGGCTCGAAGCATAACTCCCGTACTAGAAGAGCAGGACAAAGCTGAGAGAGATCAATACGCGGCGTTGATGTGGCCGGCATGCTAATAAATTGAGGGAGGTTGCACAACAAGTGCAGAATGTCCTTGGAAAGTGCAGAAGATGCAACCAATTGCCCCTTGAATAAGGAATCCATCAGGCTCCGGGCGGCCGTATGGGTTAGCATAATCCGAGTAGAGAACCCCTCTCGGCCAGTGAACTGAACATCAATCGAGCGAGGACAAATAACAACATCGATAGTGAATCCCCCGGCGAGCGATGAGATTGCCACCAGCCTCGCTCGTGAAGAAACTGGCACTAGTGCGAGTGAACTCTTCTTTGCAACCATTTCTGAAAATGCAGGCTCATTATCCCGAAAATAGCCAAGGACTAGGACCCAGATTGGCATGTGGTAAATGACAACTTGAATCTTGAAATGCACAATCGAAACCTGGCTCGGCTCATTATCTCCCTGGGGACCAGACCCAAGGGGCACCAAAGGTAGCGTGTACCTGCTCTACGAAGTGGGAAGTGGCAGAGGAAGGTTAGAAGGAGGAGGTTTGAAGGGCGCGGGTGGCGATGGTGCAAGTGATGGGGGAATAATGATGATGACGGGCATGGGTGGAGGTAAAGGCAAAAGTGGAGGTGTGGGTTTGGGCTCGGCCAGCTCGGGCTCAGAGGATGATGGCGAAAGGGGGAGTGAAGGAAGTGGTGGCGGCGGTGGCAAAGGTGATGAGGGTGGCAAAGGGAGTGATGTGGTTGATGAAGACGGTGAAGGTGAAGGGGATGGTGGTGAGGACACACGGCGCTATCCTCGACGGAGCACCCGGCACACCGCTACCTCCTTGTGGCTCGGCGACGGCGGCACCTTCTAGTTATCTTTTCATCATCATGTTTAGGCCATGTTGGGCCTCAGTCTGGACTTGCTCAGGCCTTGTGGGCCTTGTCTTTTGGTCCCTGCGTGGACATCTTTTTGTTTAGGCACTTATTGGGCCATATAGTGGCCAATTGGGTTGCTTTGTGGGGTAATGGATCGTGTTATGGGGTCAGGGGCTTATTGGGGTTTGAAGCCCACTAAAAAAGGGCCCATTAGGGTTAGGGGGCGGCCCCCTCCCCAGCTAGAGGAGGAGGAGGCAGCCGCCCCCCCCCCTTCCTAGTTCTACTAGGGAAGGTGGGGGGCGCTCCCCTCTCCCTTCCCCTTTCCCCCTCTCCTCCTTTCCCCAACTCCACCCCTTCCTTATCCCACTTAGAATCCTTTCCTATTTTCTAAGCTTGCTGAATTATGGGCCGCCTTTCTCTCCTTGGAGCTGGGCGCACCCCTCCCCTTCTAGTTAGATTAGGGTTTTCCCATCCCCTATAAGTAGTTCTCACATTGTACCGATTACAGTTTACACATGATTTTGAATACAAGTGAGTATTGTGCAAAGCTTTTTGCGCCCTTCTCTCTCTCTCTCTTTCTTCTCCTGCGACGGGAGAACGGCGGGGTGTGACGCCTCAGCCCTCGGTGGACTCCGGGGTTCCCTCTTATCCTCATCTTCTTCCTCAACGGTTCGTGTGCGTGATTCCAGATTTCTGCCCCGACTTGTAGCAGAGCTCGCGCCCCCTTCTTGGACGAGTTTTGCCACGATCTATTTTCTGGAGATACGTCTGCGGATCAGCTTCGCGTCGGCGCCGGTTTTGCATCAATCGGGGATCGGCACTGCCCGTACCGATTTTCTCCGCCGACCTGCGCCAGCACCACTTTCTCTGCTCGCCCAGCGGGGAGGCCCTGATTGCGAATTTTCCCCAGGCCTCCACGCTGCGTCTTTTGCGCTGGTTTCTTCAGGGTTCGTGGATCTCCGAGTTAACTTTCCAACGCCGCCGACGGCGTTGCGTTTCGACATCGTCACCGTCCGTGGCGGTCGATCTCGTGGGGTTGCGCCAGCGTGTCTGCCCAGTCCGCCCAGCGAACCAGTCCTGACTTTCAACGACTCCTGCGGCTCGCACCGGCGTCGTCTGCCAGCGCCATTTGGCCGAGGGCGACCTCTGCCAATCAGCTGTCACCACCAACCGGCCCGGACTTGTTCGGGCACCAGAAGGCCGATTTCCAGATTTTACCGACGGCGTGCGCAGTTCTGTGTCCACAGAACCTGATCTGACTTTCAGCAGCGCCCACGGTCACCACCGGCGGATCCAGCGCGCCCCCTTTGGCCGGAGCGTTCCTCCATCAGTCAGCGACGCGTCCTCTCTGACGGTGCTTCAAACGGGCGTCGTATCAGCCCGTGAGACCCCCTCCGCTCAGGCGCGCGCGACACCGGTTTCGGCAGCGTTGCACCCGAACCTCCTCGCGGCCAACCCGTCACCGAGTGCGGCCCGTCAACCCGTGTCCGGCAGTCCCGAACGTATTGGTTGTAGCCTTTTACCTCCCTGCGAGGAGTGGGCCACTATTGGGTTGTATTTTATTGATCTCTGGTGTATCGGGGTTGTTGGTTCACGGCCGGGGTTCCTTCCCCACGCCTAGGCGTGGAGGTACGCGCTCCGACTCTCCTCCTTTTGCTTGCTCTTTTAGTATGTGATTGATTATGCCGCGTGAGAGAAGGTAGGCGTCTAGCCACTTTTTGCCATCACCGCGGATCGTGAGTGAGAGCATCCATCCCTAGCACTAGTCGAGCACCGAGCTAGGACTCGACTCCCCTTGTCTTTGGAGGTCGACTATACGCCTAGACACGTGCGCTTCCCTCCTTGGGACGGCCGAGGTCGGAGTTTCTGTTGAGAGACGTCCCTCATTCTGTGGGATATCACGGTGGTCAGCCACTTGGCGACCCTTGAGCGTGCTACTGCTGGCCTGAGTTAGAGTCTTTTGTGAGTCTTAGTCCGTGTCGGTCCCCGTCCCGCGTCAAATTTGGTATCAGAGCTTAGGGAACCAGTTTGTTCTAACAAATTGGGGTCTTAGGTCTTTTGAGTCTTTAGGTTGTCTAGGGTGCATTGAGTCTCTTAGTTCATCTAGGTAACCAACCATTGCATTGTCATTTTAGGCTTGTGTCTAGTTAGAGTTTTTATCCTTGTCTCGTTGAGTCTTGCATGTCCAGCTCCCCGCCAGCCCCATGGTGGTTCCTCGTGCCCACGTGTCAGATTGGTCATCCCTGTTGGCCCGATTCGACGCTCTTATGGCACGACCCGTGGGTGTCGGCCCTACCACTCAGTCGTCGGGAGACCCGATCCCTATACCGATGACCGAGTCGTTTCAGCGCCCTGTCATGTCCGTGGCCATCCTACCTAATGGGTTGCATACGGAGATCGACTTCATCAGTAAGGTTTCATATAATTGTGTCTCACAGGATATTGTTGAGTCTCTCTCTAAGACTGGGGAGATTGTTCTCCGTGATGGTTTAGCTTTTATCGAGTTTCAACGGTGGTTTGGCCCCGTTAAATATTTCGATGGCGCTTGGTGCAAGATCAGCACACTTGCTGGTCCATGCATCATTTTAGGGCGAACTTGGTTGGAGGAAAGAAGTGCGACCATCGACCTGGATAGGAGGACCTGCACCTTACACCCATCTCACCTTCCCGGTGAGTTTGTCTTCCATGACGGCGTTACGCCGACCACCTCCATGTCATCACCTGGGTTTGTTCCAGTGAGTTACGAGGCTGAACAGGAGTTGATTGAGGAGTACCTAACTGAGGTTGAGGAGTTAGGGAGTGATCCCCTCCACATCATAGAGGACTCCGTTTCCCCTCCCGAGAGAGAGGCTTCACCCTTAGACCCTCATATAGAGACATTCTTACCTTCCGAGGGTGAACTGGTCATTGGTGAGTCTTTAGCTAGCTGGCTAAGGGAGGGTCCACTTCTAGATGTCTCCATTCCTCGCTATACACCCATGGGACCAGCCCTCCCAATAATACCCCTTAACTCCTTTCACACCACTTTTCGGTCCTTCTGCTTTCTTGAAAATGTGAAGGACTTCCTTAGGAGTTTAGATTATCAATGGGAGTTGACTTATATGTTGACCTTAGGGTCTGACCAACCCTATAGTCATAGCTTTACACTCCCTGCTTTGGGGTCTATTACCTCGGTCTACACCATAGGACATATCACATCCGAGGTCCTTTTATTATTTCCCATACCCGTGGAGGTTGATTTTGTCCCCGCTTATGGTTTCACGGTCCCGAGGGAGGAACCTAGCCTTCCTTGCCTTCCTTATGAGCCTCTTGCCCCATACATGAGAGTGCCTGAAGGTGATTATCTGCACCTGGGCGAATGTCGCACATGGGCAAGTATAGTGAAGGGACCTGTCGGGAGGGGTCATCATTTCTTTGACCCTTTCGATCCCCTCCCTAGTGAGCCTCTCGACCCATATTATTTTCCCCACCTTGTCGAGGAGGTCCACTATCATACACCACCTAGGCCTTCTAGTCAACACCTCACCGTGCAGGCATCCAGATGCCCGAGCTTAGGAGGCCAGGGACACATGTCTCTTCCCCATGTTTCACCATGTCCATCGTCATATAGGGGAGATGTCATGAGTAAGCTTGGGATTATTCATCCTTCTGAGTCTACCATATGTCATAGGACACATGTGCATGCTAGGTTCTACTTTGGTTGTCCAGGCCCTCCCCATGTTGTCAAGTCAGGTAGACATCATAGGCATGTTAGATCCATGTTTGGATGTCCAGGACCACCACTGCATTCACATAGGTATGAGTCAACACAGCTAGTTCGGAGTCTGCATCATCACCACCTCGAGGCCAGCAACGCACGTTACAAGGAGTTAGCTGACGCGCACAGACGCACACGTGAGTTCCGCGAGGGAGAGTACGTCATGGTCCGGGTTAGACCGGAACGGTTTCCTTCGGGAGCCGTAAAGAAGCTCCAAGACCGCGGTGCAGGACCATTCAGAGTGTTGAGGCGTATTGGGTCGAACGCGTATGAGATCGAGCTACCAGACGACTACGGGATCAGTTCGACGTTCAATGTCTCTGATCTGGTAGCTTATCGGGATCCCGCGGTGATACCCAGTGAGTTATTTGGGCCTGACCCTCCTGTTGTGAGTGATACACCTACTGAGAGTCCACCTCCTCCAGCCCCATTACAAAAACGCGAGCATATAGATTGCATACTGGATGAGCAGGTGACTACTACCAGGAGCGGAGCCTACCAACGCTTCTTAGTGCGTTGGAGAGGGCGCCCCGAGTCGGACAACACCTGGATTACACGTGGAGAGCTGGAGCGGATCGATCCGGACCTGCTGGAGCGGTACCTCAGCGACCGTGACCCTTACTCGACGGGGTCGAGTTCTTCCCACCCGGGGAGAATTGGTGAGGACACACGGCGCTATCCTCGACGGAGCACCCGGCACACCGCTACCTCCTTGTGGCTCGGCGACGGCGGCACCTTCTAGTTATCTTTTCATCATCATGTTTAGGCCATGTTGGGCCTCAGTCTGGACTTGCTCAGGCCTTGTGGGCCTTGTCTTTTGGTCCCTGCGTGGACATCTTCTTGTTTAGGCACTTATTGGGCCATATAGTGGCCAATTGGGTTGCTTTGTGGGGTAATGGATCTTGTTATGGGGTCAGGGGCTTATTGGGGCTTGAAGCCCACTAAAAAAGGGCCCATTAGGGTTAGGGGGCGGCCCCCTCCCCAGCTAGAGGAGGAGGAGGCAGCCGCCCCCCCCCTTCCTAGTTCTACTAGGGAAGGTGGGGGGCGCTCCCCTCTCCCTTCCCCTTTCCCCCTCTCCTCCTTTCCCCAACTCCACCCCTTCCTTATCCCACTTAGAATCCTTTCCTATTTTCTAAGCTTGCTGAATTATGGGCCGCCTTTCTCTCCTTGGAGCTGGGCGCACCCCTCCCCTTCTAGTTAGATTAGGGTTTTCCCATCCCCTATAAGTAGTTCTCACATTGTACCGATTACAGTTTACACATGATTTTGAATACAAGTGAGTATTGTGCAAAGCTTTTTGCGCCCTTCTCTCTCTCTCTCTTTCTTCTCCTGCGACGGGAGAACGGCGGGGTGTGACGCCTCAGCCCTCGGTGGACTCCGGGGTTCCCTCTTATCCTCATCTTCTTCCTCAACGGTTCGTGTGCGTGATTCCAGATTTCTGCCCCGACTTGTAGCAGAGCTCGCGCCCCCTTCTTGGACGAGTTTTGCCACGATCTATTTTCTGGAGATACGTCTGCGGATCAGCTTCGCGTCGGCGCCGGTTTTGCATCAATCGGGGATCGGCACTGCCCGTACCGATTTTCTCCGCCGACCTGCGCCAGCACCACTTTCTCTGCTCGCCCAGCGGGGAGGCCCTGATTGCGAATTTTCCCCAGGCCTCCACGCTGCGTCTTTTGCGCTGGTTTCTTCAGGGTTCGTGGATCTCCGAGTTAACTTTCCAACGCCGCCGACGGCGTTGCGTTTCGACATCGTCACCGTCCGTGGCGGTCGATCTCGTGGGGTTGCGCCAGCGTGTCTGCCCAGTCCGCCCAGCGAACCAGTCCTGACTTTCAACGACTCCTGCGGCTCGCACCGGCGTCGTCTGCCAGCGCCATTTGGCCGAGGGCGACCTCTGCCAATCAGCTGTCACCACCAACCGGCCCGGACTTGTTCGGGCACCAGAAGGCCGATTTCCAGATTTTACCGACGGCGTGCGCAGTTCTGTGTCCACAGAACCTGATCTGACTTTCAGCAGCGCCCACGGTCACCACCGGCGGATCCAGCGCGCCCCCTTTGGCCGGAGCGTTCCTCCATCAGTCAGCGACGCGTCCTCTCTGACGGTGCTTCAAACGGGCGTCGTATCAGCCCGTGAGACCCCCTCCGCTCAGGCGCGCGCGACACCGGTTTCGGCAGCGTTGCACCCGAACCTCCTCGCGGCCAACCCGTCACCGAGTGCGGCCCGTCAACCCGTGTCCGGCAGTCCCGAACGTATTGGTTGTAGCCTTTTACCTCCCTGCGAGGAGTGGGCCACTATTGGGTTGTATTTTATTGATCTCTGGTGTATCGGGGTTGTTGGTTCACGGCCGGGGTTCCTTCCCCACGCCTAGGCGTGGAGGTACGCGCTCCGACTCTCCTCTTTTGCTTGCTCTTTTAGTATGTGATTGATTATGCCGCGTGAGAGAAGGTAGGCGTCTAGCCACTTTTTACCATCACCGCGGATCGTGAGTGAGAGCATCCATCCCTAGCACTAGTCGAGCACCGAGCTAGGACTCGACTCCCCTTGTCTTTGGAGGTCGACTATACGCCTAGACACGTGCGCTTCCCTCCTTGGGACGGCCGAGGTCGGAGTTTCTGTTGAGAGACGTCCCTCATTCTGTGGGATATCACGGTGGTCAGCCACTTGGCGACCCTTGAGCGTGCTACTGCTGGCCTGAGTTAGAGTCTTTTGTGAGTCTTAGTCCGTGTCGGTCCCCGTCCCGCGTCAGATGGAGGTGAAGGTAAGGGTGGGGAAGAAGGAGGAGAGGAAGGTAGTGGCATAGTGGGGGAAGAGGCAGGTGGTAGCGCTCTTCGACGTATCTTCACAACTCGTCGAGAGGCGTTGGGGATAGGTGTGGTGGTGGAAACGGAGGGTGAAAGAGAGGTTGCCCAAGCGGAGGCTGGGGTAACTAAAGGTTGTGGAGGAGATGGGATGGAGGAAGAAGTAGGTAACGGAGCATGTATCTTATTAACTAAAGAAACACCAGGGTGCCCCTGGTCTTGAAGTGGGGACGGTTGCCTAGGCGGCACGGCTTGCTGCTGCTGCTGCTTGCTGCTGAGATCCAAAATAACTTGGTGTATGACAGCCCAATCAATCATCCTCTTGTCTTCCAAGCTGTAAATAAACTCCCGGAACTCGGGACAGTCCTCAATCAAATGCCCCTGCTGACTGTGGAATTCACAGAACTGGAGCAAATTCCCGACTGTGGGTCGGCAAGGCACAACCGGAGGGAGCTGCAATGCATGGGTGGCCATCAAAGCCCTGAAAACATCTGTAAGAGATTCCGAAAATGGAGAGTGAGAAGCCCGCTTCGGGCAAGGCGGATGCCGAGGGGTGTGAGAAGGTAGTGGGGATGGTAGCGGAGGTTGCGTAGGTAAATGGGATTGCACAGGCGAAGGCGGAGGGCTGGAATGATGTGGCGTCGTGGGGGGAGTGGGATTGTAATGGATGGCATCTACCCACTCACGGTGTGGTGTTTCCTTGACCGGAGGTGGAGGGGTGTGTGGAGAAAAAATAGCGGAGGGCCGACTCGTGGATGGTTGGTATGCGGTGGAGCACATGGAGGTATAGGGGTGTGTGGGAGTGGACGGTCGACTCGTGGAGGGATATAAGGTGGAGGGCTGACTTACGGTGAATGGCGGAGGGAAAGTGTATGTAGAAGGTGACGGTGGAGGAGACTCATGGTCAAAGGAAACTAGGAGTTGTTGGCTAACGAAGCGGGCTCGATTGTAAAGCTGTTGCCAGGATGTGATATCGTTCAGGGCTAAGATACATCTGAGCTCGGGCGTTGCGTTAGAAATAACCATCTTGATCTGCTCGCCCTCCGGAATATGCCCCGGAACTTGCGCGGCTAGGTGACGCCAGCGGTCGGTAAACATGGAGAATTCCTCGTCGGGCATCATCTTCTCTTGGGCCAGATCAACCAAAGAATGTCTGGGCCCAACCTGATCCTGGTACTGCTGAATGAATCTTGCTTGAACGGCTTGAAAATTCAGCATCTGCTCTTGCGGTAACGTGAAGAACCAATCCTTGGCCGGACCCTCTAAAGATAGGCCAAACAAATAGGCCATCAAGCGTTGATCATGCTGGAACTGGGCCGACTCATATAAGAACTCCTTCAAATGCACGTAGGGGTCACCGACTCCACCATAGCGACGATAAGCCGGAATCTGTTGACGTGGGGGAAGTTGAAGACCTCGGAATGCAAATGGGATATCCAAAGAAGTTTGAGGACTGATTTGCCGTTGCAATTCATCAAGTTGGCGTTGGGCCTAAGCGATCATCTCCTCGGTAGGAAGAGTCCGAGAAGGATATGGGCCAGCTTGAGCAAGAGATGATGAATTTAGACCAGGATAATGTTGATGGGCCGGATAAGGGGATCCGGCCTGAGAAGAAGGAAAGCCAGCTCCGGGAATGGAGGAATACATGGGCCTGGAATAATTATGAAGGTGGGAATGAGAATTGATTGGTCCAACAGCAGCACGGGCGGGACAAGAAGGCCTGTTAGAAGAATAGGGTCCAATGGAGGAATAAGGAGATGGGCCCGCATGGGAAGAGGAATCCACGCGGGGATAAGAAGACGGGGAGGAAGAAGGGTAATATACAAAAGAAAAATGACGCTCCATGAGGGAAAATGAAGACTTTATACAGGAAAATCAGGAAAATACAATGAGGGAAGTAAGGGCTCAAAGGAGGGGGGCTGACTCAATAATGCAAAGAAAAAGAAAAAGAAACCTAGGACAATGAGACTAGACAAATGGACACACAGAAGGGGCTACCCTAAATGGGCCTAACAACAAAACCTATATGGATGATGGGGGATGCAACACAAAATAACACAAGTGGGCTTGGACAAGCCCACTCAACACAAACAATATGAAGGATTTCACCCAAGTCAAACAAGTTAATATGATGGGAAATATTTTATTGTCAAAGTTTTGGGTGGGCCTTTTAATGATTTGAATTGAGATTAATTCCCTTAAGATAGGTATCCTATAGGGAATAAGGTCCAAACTTTGGTTTGACTATGGTTAATTCCTTCAAAATGTATGCAAATGCAAGCCTAAGGGGCGGAACGGTACAACCGGCCCGGCGTCTGTGTGGGAACCCACGGCTCGCGGGGACTTACAGAGGTCCCGGATAAGATCACCTAGTCGAGCCCAAGGAATATGGGAGCGAGAGGATCACTTACCGAGGGGGAATGTAACTACAATATGCCAATATGCATGATCCTATGTGCACCGGGGTGCATGCAATTTCTAGCCTAAGTCTAGCAAATCAAGACAATCATGAAATCATGCTAACATAATAAAAATGCATGAAAAATGTAAAACAATATGAATAACAATGATGCAAGACCTAAAATAGGGACAACTAGGCACTAAAAGATAAGAAAAATCATCAAAGGAAAATGTACCCTTGTGTTTGCCCAAAATATGCCTAAGACTAGATGCACAAAATGCAAAAATAGAGGCGACTTTTAAATATGCCAATGATGTCTAATTGATGCAAACTCTATATGTATGGAACGCCAATACAAAGGACAGCACAATGCAAAAAGAATCAGCCCAATCCGACGTCGGGAGACAAAGTTATGCCCGAATGAACAAGGCCCCTGTGAATCTATCCCAAATCTGGCTAAGACTAGATGCACAAAATGTAAAAAAAGAGGCAACTTTTAAATATGCAAATGATGTCTAAATGATGTAAATGACCTATGGATGGAAAGACAATACAAAGGACAACAGAATGCAAAAAGAATCAGCCCAATCCGACGTCGGGAGACAAAGTTATGCCCAAACGAATAAGGCCCCTGCAAACAGAAATCCTGCCCGGCCAGAACCGTTAAAAGGTCCCTGGATGACCGTTTATACCCTTTGTGCGGTCTACTAGATGACCGCCCAACATATGGACGGTCCAGGGAGGACCGTTTATAACCCCAGAGGGCTTGAGCGGTCCTGGAGAGGCCGTTTAACGTGTTAGGCGGCCCTACGATAGACCGTACAACCCTGATAGACCCGAAAATGGACAGAATGATAGAGAAACGTGGAGAAGACTATCCAAACATGCATGAACTCCCACCCAACATGCAAGAGACTAAAAATATAACGTGATGGGCACTAGGTGTCCCACCGTGATCGCCAAAAAACTGTAGGAAGTAAATGTAATATACCCCGCCCCGAGCTAAACAATATAAGCATGCATATTAGCGTGAAAGTGCATGAAATGGAAAGGGGTGACGAAGAAGAGTGACCTGACCGTGATCGCCACCAAGGCTCTATAGCACCAAAAGGATGAAGACGGCGCCGTGTACCTTGGAAAATGAAGAAGAAGACGCGGCCTAACGGGAAGCCGCTACAACATTTGATCGCGCTTGAAATGGGATGCGGGGAGCCGATGTGGGTGCACCTCCTCACTTCCTAGCCGGCTAGGAAGCAAGGGCCTCACGTTCTATCAATAGTCTCCTGCAAAACAAAGCCACAAACATAAGACAAAACCCATTAGAAACATGTGTAGCATATGTCCCAAAATGATGAAGTAGCATGAAAGAAAGGGGGAGAACGCACCGGGGGAGGGTTTTTAACCCCTATGAGTGGGTGCAAAAACAAGGTGGGAGTGTTGTGCATGCATAGGATTTGAAATCATAGAATTTGATGGAGAGAATATAGAGAAAACCGTTGTGCAAAATGGAGAAAATTGCATGAACGTGCCGAAACAGTGCAAAAAACTAAGTGTAAAACTGTGACGATTTATGAAAAGTAGAGGGAGAGAACTAAGCCTAGGTATGAACAAAGAGAGCCCGGAGAGATGAAAAATAAAGAAGATACTCCCCTCTTCAAGATGAGACCAATGGAGGACGAAGAGGATGCCGGATGACTCCGCCCCGAGTCGACGAAGGGCGCCCCGTCGCACAGGTTCAGGAACTCGTGATGATTTGCAAAAAGTATGGGCGAAGTTAGGAGGGCAAACGAAGATGAAATCCAGCAAATAAGGTATCAAAATGAAGCCTATACTTCCCTCAATAGCCTGGGGTCGAAGGTTTGAGATAACGATTTGGCATGGCTCCGCCCCAAGTTCAAGAAGAGCCCCCCGTCGCGCAGGCGAACTGGGCAGGTTTATATAGAAAAAGTCATGAAATCCCCAACTTTCTGCCACGATTCCAGAAGATAGAGTCAACAAAATCTTGAGATCTATGGATCAATCTCGAGATAATAGATAGGATAAGACATAGGAACAAACGGGACTCTTTTTGGTGGAAGGATCTGGAAGATAGAGTCCATGGAAGGAGGCCCCATTGCACAGGTTTCGGCCTTAGAATCCGGCGGCGAAGAAGATGGAGTTCAGGACTTTTTAGACTCTCTGGTAGATGGACGGTCGAACGATAGACCGTTCATTGAGTTGGACGGTCTAGGGGCAGACCGCCCAGACTTGGGGGCGATCGGGCGACTTTTGGCCAAAAAAGGGATAAACGGTCATCAACAGACCATTTTTTGACATAAACGGTCTCAAGAAGACCGTTCTTTGACATTTCAAAAATAATAAAAAAAAGAAAAAAATAAAAAAAAATAAAGAAGGTTACTGTTCATGGACGGTCAACTGTTGACCGTTTTACTGTTGAACGGTCACCTTGTGACCGTTCAACTCAAGCAACGGTCAACTGTTGACCGTTCAACTGCCAGACTCGCGCAACTTTAAAAATTGAAGCGTATCTTGAAAACGGTGTAGAATTAGACAAAGTGGTAAACATAGAAGATGTAGATAACAGATAGAGGAACAACTTTCATGAAGAAAGTAGGATGAGAAAATGATTAGAAGAGAGAGAAAATGGGGCTAGAACAGAGAGAGAAAATACCGGGACATAGGTGAATAGTGCAGTCTGCCGGAAAAACGTAAATAACTTGAAATCGGTGCAGAACTGGCCAATGACATAAAAGAAGGAATTGTAGGGATTTGAAAGATGAACAACTTTGGTGAAGGACACATTTTGAAAAGAGGAAAGGAAGGGGGTGAAAAAGGATAATTTTCAAGACTATGCAATGAAAGGGGGCTAAATGCTTGAGGGAAGCCGGCCTAAATGGGCCGTAAGGCGACTTTGAAGGCCGGAAGGTGACAAGATAGGCTCCAGAGCTCTATGAAATAATGATCTCCAAGGTTCAAAAGGAATGGAATAATAAAATGGGCTCGAAATCCATCCAAGAAAGGCTTCAAAATAATGGATAATTCGGGGCATCAAAATGATGAATAAGAGAAATGACTCAACTTGCAAGCTAAAAATGGGTGTCAACAGCCAGGACTCGTGCATTTTTGTGCCAAAGTTGTTTCCTATGTGTGGGCTTTTGAACTTCCATTGGAATGGGTCAAAGGGGTCTAAGAAGGTGGATATCATGAAGTGGGGCATTTCCTCGATCCCTAGGTGTATATCGCCCATAGTCATGGTTCCCATTGTGTAACCTTGGTCTAGGATGGGGTGGATTGGATCAAACATGGTGGGTTGGGGTAGGGAAAGGTGGGTGGTGGATAAGGTGGTTGGGTCACACGGGTTCCTTGACTCCCATTGGAATGGATCGTAGGGATCATAAAATGGATTACCAAGGGGGAGGAGTTCCATGTCCTCAAGGTCCGCAAAAGATGCTAAGTCATCCTTCTCCATAACAGTTAGGACCGTGTCTTGGGTGAGCAGGTTGGCCATGAAGGAAAGGCTTTGTTTCCTACCCGAGATAAGGAGCTCTAATTGAAGGATGGAGTTGGGCTCATCGGGTGTGGGGAGGAGTAAAAGGAGGTCGCTAGTGTAGCAACCAATGGTGTAAACTGAGGTGATAGACCCGACACAAAGGTGTAGGAGGTCAAGGCTCCTAGGTTGTTCGGCCATAGGGGTCAATATGCTAGTGAACTCAATTTGCCAGGCTAAGCCCTTAAGAAGATCCTCTAAGGTCTCCACTTGATAGGATGCTTGGATTGTGGTGTGATAGGAGAAGAAGGGCACTATGGGAAGATTTTGTTCTATGGGAGGGAAAACATGGGCCGTGATATTTTATATTGGGCTCTCCTTTAGCCAACTAATAAGGGGTTCTCCTAAGATGAGCTCAGCCCCAACTAGAGAGGGTGGTGTAAGGTGAAGGCCACCATGTGAGGTTTCTTCTTCTACTTGGTTATGGGTGGTCTCCGTGGTGGGGATAGGGTCTGGAGTGTTCACCACTATGGGGTCGGGTATGGGTTCCTCCTCCAAGGAGGTGAGAGGGTCTTTTGGTTGCAGGGTGATGATGGTTGGTGCATGGCGCACCCGAGGTGGTGGGCAAGGTTGGACTCGAGTTGGGATTCGTAAGGGAAGTAGTGGAGGCCTAGGACATGGGAGTTTCGGGGGAGGGAGTGGGAGATGGGTTAGTTTGGAAGGCTTGGGTTGGTCGGTCTTGGGGGGAGTGTCCCTTATAGGGGAAGATGGAGGGGTAGTGGTGGGGACCAAGGGGGCTTGTGGAGTATGGGTTTTGTGGGTAATTGTGGGTTGGGGAATGGTTGCCGTCGTGGGCCTAGGTGGAGGGGTGGACACGGGGTCCACGTGGGTTTGAATGGTGAGAATGGAGTGAGTGGTGGTCCTTATTGGGGATACCGGGTTGATTAGGGGTCTCTTCCCCTTCGGATCGGTCAGTTGTGGAGGGGTGGAAGTGGGGGCCAATTGGGTTTGGATAGTGAGGTTTATGGAAGGGGGTTTTGGTTGGGGTGTGGGGATCCTCATGGGGTTAGGTGGGGAGGTGGATGCTTAGATTATTTGGGTCGTAAGGGATAGGATTTGGTGGCGAAGTGTAGTGGTGATGGTTGAGAGGGAATTTGTTGGGAGTGGTGGGGGAGGAGGCCTAAAGGTGGTCTCAAGTTGGCCGGGTGGGGATGGAGGAGTGATAGTGTTCCTCGGGCTAGGGGTGTTTGAGTAGGAGGGGTGGGAATATTTGGGGATGTATATCTTCCTAAGTTCCTCCTTCATATCATCCCATGAAGAAATGGGCTCTTGCCTCCTAACCCTTCTTAATCCCTCTATGTGTTCCCACTTCCTCTTTGCTTGACCCCGAAATCGTCCCTTGGCAACACGGACTCTTGCGGGTCCATAAACCATAGTCCTCTCATAGTCTTTTTCCATGGTAACCTCCCACTTTAGGTAGGCACTAGAGCATGATCCATTGAAGAGGAGATCCTCTAAAGAGATTATGTCAAATGGAGGGTTGATTGGACCCTTGTGTAGGGCCGAGTGGGATGAATGTGACCAAAGAGAGGTAGCCATGCTAGAGGGCACGATTGATGCACCAGGTGACTCTAAATGCAAGTGCGGCCTAGGACTAGACTTAGTAGAGACAAGTCTAAAACTTGCTCTGATACCAATTTGATGTGACACCACCTTGGGGTGATAGTCACAAGATCAAATGCCCCTTGGACCTAGCAAGCAACCAATGCACGGACCGGTGACTTTACATGAGCGAACTCACCCGCTAAGTGCACTCTTGTGCCCGTAGGCAACCCGGTGATGGTGGTGAGGGTTCGGGATGGGACCTCACTTCTCTGGAGCTTGGCTAGCTTTGGATTGAACCCCCAAGGGTCCTGGGATGCCCACTCTCATAGGTGGCCAGCATGCCAAGGGCGTGGGTTGCAGGGTCGCTCTCTCAACTCACTCCGCGGTGGTTGCTCAATTCGATGATAATTTGAGATCGGGCACTCTCTTACCGCCGACGGCACTAAGAAACAATACTAATTAAGCAAGGGAATCCAGCAAAGAGAAGTGTTCAGTGGCTCACCTGATCGGTGTGAGGACACCGATCCCGACCGGAGATGAGGGCGAGCGAGGAAGCGTGGGCTTACCTGCACGCCGCGCCGGAGAAGCTTCAACCTGAAATTTTAGATTACATGCACTACGCCCCATGTAAGGGGGGGGGATCTTGGGGAAGGGAAGCCAATGAATACACCCAAACACTACCTCCACACAGAAAGGGGCCTTCAGCTGGCCAAGCGGGGAGGGGTGAAACCGAACAAGAAGCTAAAAGGAAGCCGATGCCGATTCTGTCCGCTTCCTGCGATTCAGCATAGACAATTGGATATCTTGACGCTGCGGCCTCTCCAAAAATTTTTTTATGATGAGACTAGTTGGGAATTCTTCGTAGCTGGATCAGGATGATGTCAGAATTTTTCTGATTTCTTTGGTCACTAGTGCTGGTCGGGGCTGAGGCTTGAACAGGGAGGCAGGTCTTCAGTTCTGACTGCTTCAAGTTCACAACAGCAGAAGGAGGGGGTTGCCACGAGCACTCCAGAGCTCAGAAGTAGGTGCCGCTGGAGTCGTCAGAACCGTGGATGAGTCCTCTTCGAAACGAGACCAACGGCGATGCCAAATGTTGTCGGAGTAGACCGGTAGAACTCGAACAATGAGGGGGGGTCGGAGCAGACTGATAGAAAGCAGAACCGCACACCCGGAGGAAGAAAATGAGAACTCTAGATTCCGACTGCAAAACAGAGCTCCGCTTCCTAATTCGGGAAGTAGACTTGTTGACGAAGCTCCCAGACAAGCCTCGCCTCCAGATCATCCAGAGAGTGGTCGTGGTAGGTTCAGGAATCAGCTTCAGGTTGCTCTTTAGGGAGGAGATGCGCAGCTGGAGAAGATCGACTACTCAGGACGGCCCCAAGCTTAGAACATGATGAGACTACTGCCGTTGCGAAGCAGACAGAGAGACGCTTCCAACGGTACCTCTTGGGCCTTCAGATTCGCTGGGATGTGGTCGGGGTTGTCTTTGCAAGCTGCTGCTTCTCTGCTTCCTCCGAATAAAGAACTGCAGGTTGAAGATGATGGGGGGAAATGGGGTATATGGGAGGGGAAATGAGGTGGATGTGTATGGGGGCAACCTCTAGCTGTGAGGGGGTCTGGGAGGGGGTGTTCCAAGGTGTGGGAAGGGGAGAATGGGGGCCGGAATGGGGTGTTCAGAGTGGGTGAGAGAGGAGCTACGAATTTGGGATGGTGGGTGAGAGGGAAGGAGAGATCTATCTCCAAAGTTTGAAAGTGGACTAAAGTAATCGGGGCTTTAGGGATGGGAAGGGTTGTATTTGGGAAGGGAAGGGGTGCTTAGGGAGTGGAGAAGTCTCCCTTGGGAGATGAGAGGGTGCTTAGGGAAGGGGATTGGGTAGTTGGTGGTTGGGTGGTGGAGTATGGATTGGTGGAGGGTCTCTTGGGACTAGGGGTGGAGTAATGAGGGTTGGGGGTAGTTGGAATGACCTTAATGGATGAGGGGAGGAGAGAGAAAGGTGGTTGGGAGGGGAGGAGAGAGAAAGGGGCGCAGGTTTTAGAGAGAGAAAGTGAGGGAGAGAGAAAATGACTTTCTAGAGAGAGGGGTAGAGAGAGAGGGGGGGTAGGGGCTTCTCACCCACTCAATTGGCTTCTCACCAAAAGAAGAAGATTTAAGTTAGACACTAGAGAATTCAAATTTTCATTCATTCATTGATTAACTTCAAATGGGGAGATGGGGGTCCTATATATAGGCAACCCACATTTTACAAAAAGCCCCTAACTCTTGACACAATGACAAATAACCAGGGGGGTAGGGGCACCCTTGGGCCTAGCCCATAGAATTGGGCCCAATATGCAACTTAATCACCCTAATGACACTTAACCTAGGTAAATGACTCATTAACCTAGGTACAAGACTCAAATAAAAGAAAAATTACATAATATGATTCAAATAAAATAAGAAAATTACATGACTCGACTCAGAAAAATGTGATGGACACAATGGAACCATGCCGTTGAACAATCGGAGATGTGGAAAAAATGTGAAGGATGAGAGATGCCCCCATCACAAGTGTTGAGATCTAAAATATTTTCTATGGTTCTAACTCTTGTGTGTTCAGGGTCGCAGCAGTTGCTCCAAGGGCTCCTTCCACGTTGTTCTAAGCTTGTATGTGAAGGGAAGAAGGAGGTTTCAAGTCTCAAAATGACCATCTACTGGAAGCAGTGTGGAAAATCAAGATACAACCCTTGTTCGTGCAAGAATCGATCATCTTCCTTCAAGAACATTCTTCATCCTGCAGTAAAGCTTAAGCCTATTCGATGAAATAAAAGGGGGAGCTCTATCCACTGAAAAATTCGCTTTGCTTTTAGTTCTCTAGTTGCTCTTAGTTCTGTTTTAGATATTTGCTACAAACATCATCTCTTTGAACTAGGCTTCATGTGTCTTTTGTCCACTCTCTCTTACATATATACATGAGCTGCGATTTTTGTGATACAACATTTCTAATGCTCATATATTCTTTCCTATAGGTGAAGAAAAGGTGGAAAACAAGGTGAAGCTCTTGCAAGGAGAATATGATCTACCACCGTGAGGATCTGGAGCTAGTGGAAGAAGGAAAAGAGGAGTGTCTCGAGGAGAAGAAGAAGATGATGTCAAAATCATGATCATCCGTCAACGAGCCAAGGAAAAATAGATTTTGTTATAGAAGGGGGAGCCTTATACTTGATGCATCTTTCTAGTCTCCATCTATAGAATTTGTTTTGGGAGTTCATAGCATATATTTGTCTTCATTTCATATACAAGAATACTTTATGTGGGTGTTTGGAGAAAGGGTTCTCCGAGTGTTTGTGTTGACGTGTGTGTGTCGATTTGTGCGGAGTATATCCGCTTGTGTGGTTGGGAGTTTTCTCCCGTGTGGTTGTGTAGGCATTGCCCTACGTGTGTGTGGACGGAGTTGTGTGTCCGTGTGAGGTATTTAGTGCGGGGTGTGTTCCCCAACGTTGTGTGTGTGTGTGCGTGCTGCTATGGCAGCAATTTGAGGCAAGGCCTCGTGTGTGGTTTGCTGTAGAAGCAGCGTATGTGGTGTTGGGGTTCGTCCCCGTGTTGCTACTCTTTGTAGCGTGTAGTGAAGCCTCACCGGTTTGGTGAGGGGTGGACGTAGGGAGCCCGTCGTGGTCCCGAACCACCTTTAAAATTCCCGTGTCTTGTGGTTTGATCTTTGTGATTGTGTGATTCAATATCTTATCTGTTTATGCAATCGTGTGAGCTCGGTGAGATTGAGTGAATTAAGTTTAAATCTTTTTAGATTAAATTTCTCAATCTTATCAATCTTGTTAATTCCGCTGTATGCTAGTTTATGTTTTTAATTGGACATAGTTTTTACTAGAAGGATCTATTCACCCCCCCTGTAGATCCGTGTTCCTGCACTACGGGACCCAACATTCAAGAATTCCAATTTTTCTCCCCGAGGTGCACAAGGTCAACTCCCCAGAACCTGGTCCGACCTCCTTCCATAGATCCAGTCATCACGGTCAACTCCGACGTCCAACGATGGTCCCGTTGGTCTCCGTTCGAAGAAGACTCGACCACGAACGTAGAGGTTCTGGTCTCGCATCAATCGGACCCCGGGAGTGCTCGTGGCGCCTTCATCTTCCTACAGCAGCCCTCTTGGAGTAGTCAGGGTCAGAGTAGTTTGGCCCTATTCCAGACCCTGCCCCAGCCACCGTCGATGTCAGGAAATTCCCTCAAAAATCAAGCATCCTCCCAGGTCAACTCAGAAAGTTTTGGCACCAGTCTGGACCACTTCTGAGCTCGGAAAAGCCCATGGCTGTGCCATCATTGACTGCCTATCAAGCTATTCCTGAAGCTGGCAGAACCGGCGGAGCTCGGCAATTCGGTTTCTAACTTAGCTCCCCCACCCCGCCTGGCCAGCTTACAGCCCCTCCCTACGTGGAGGTAGTGTTTGGTTGTAATTAGACTTCCCCACCCCTAGTCCAACCCCTCTGCGAGGGAGTAGTGCATGTACTAGCAGGTCTTCGGCCGAAGCGTCAGCGGCGCGGCGTGCGGGTAGCCCACGCTTCCCCGCTCACCCTCTTCTCTGGCCGGGATCGGCCTCTTCACACTGATGAGGTGAGCTCCTAGTCTCATTCCTCTTCTGGACATTATCTTTGCTTGATTAGTATTGTGTTTTAGCTCCGTCGGACGGTGAGTGACCGCCCGATCCAAAACCAATCAAATTGAGTAACCACCGCGGAGCGTGTTGTGAGAAAAGACACCCTACAACCCACGCCCTTGGCGTGCCGGACACCCGTTGGATTGGGCATCCCTGGCCCATTGGGGTCCTCCCCAAGCCATCCATACCCCTTGTTGTGCCCCTTAGGCACAAGCATATGCTATTTTGTTTTGATGATAGCAACACAGTGAGAGTATCACAGTGAGCCAGTCTTTGTGTTTAGTGTACATGCATTACAGGTGCATTACTGCTAGTGACTACATATGATCTTGCATATGTTCTTGCATTCATGCTTAAACACTAGGCATAGAAAGTCTGTTCATTCACTAGCTGAACTGAGCAAGTCTACATATCCTTTGTTGTTATGTCCATGCGCCAGTTCATCAAGTCTATACATGATGCATTCATGCATTAACGCTAGGTAGCAAAGTCTGTACATTGCTTTACGACATGCTTGAGCACACTAAGTCTATACATTCGTTGCGTCTTGTGCATGCATCATTTAAAGTCTATACATTGTCTGGTCGCACACACTCAAGTCTATACATTCCCATCTTTACCTACATTCACTGTTTTAGCACTTCCACGCAGTCTGTACATTCTTCACTTAAAGTCTGAACATAGTTGCCTTGATGACCAGCAAGTCTGTACATCGTCAGTGCTCTTCATGCATATGCAAAGTCTATACATTCATCTGTTGATAATCGAGCAAGTCTGTACATCGTTAGTGCTCTTCATGCATATGTATAGTCTATACATTGTTGAGCTTCGCACACATCACTTGCCAAGTCTATACATTGCCGCCTGTGCTTGTATCACTTGTCAAGTCCATACATCGTGTGCTTCATGCATTTTCTAAGTCTATACATTCGATTGGTTGCTTGTTCATGCATCATTATCCGTCTCACTTAGTGTCTCATGTTGTGTCTCAACATACCCAGCGTCTCATGTTGTGTCTCACATAGTGCTTCAAGTCTGTGCAGGGTTCGTTGCAGTCTGTATAAAGATGCATCAGTAAGTCCGTGCATCCTGTTTTAATGTTCACACTTTGTTAAATGTATGCTGCATTACACCCGTTCAAAGTCTGTACATTCCTCAATGGCATTGTGCTATCATGCTTTAACACTAGGCATTGCAAAGTCTGTACATGGCTCTGCGCCTTATATACAAAGTCTGTACATGCTTTGTTCAGAACACAACTTACTCAGTGCATCCTCGTCTGACCTGACAGAATATCTGTTCGAGGAAATTGAGAAGGCCATGTGATCCAAGAAGCCAGGATCGTGACACGTGTAGTTCAGCATGCTGAAATGCTGCCACGTGGTCAAGGCATTTGGGCGGGAATCGTGGAGAGCACACGCCCTATCTGTTTGCTGCTACTATAAAATGAAGACTTCTCCATCAGGAGAAGGTGATCGAAGCAGAAGGGGCAGAAGCAGATAGTGAATCAGAGCCTGCACGATCCAGTGAGAAGAAAAAGAGAAGCAGAAGAAGAAAGAGGAGAGTGAAGAGAGAGAGAGAGAGAGAGAGCTTATGAGGAAGAAGATAGAAGACTTCATTGAAGATCTGTCTCTACTGGAATCTGGATCATATCCAATCCAGTCAGCTCTATTGGAGCCACATTTGCGCTTTATCGTATACAGCTTTCTATTGCTGTTTTGTTTCCCATTTCTTGTTTTTCTTTTAAACCTTTCTTCAAGCTGTGTGTCAGCAGAGCAAGCTGTGATGCTCAGCGGGCGAGGTGGATACCTCGGACAGCAAGCTGTGATGCTCAGCGGATGGCTAAGCTGTATTGCCTAGCGGAAGCAAGTTGTGAGGCTCAGCGCAAGCTGTTAGGCAGCGGAGGTTAAGCTGTAATTCCTCAGCGGTTGGAGGCAAGCTGTGAGGCCCATCGGTTTAAGCTGTGTATCAGCGGAATCCACACTCGGGTTTGAGTGTGGGGTGGATGTAGGTCTGGAGGACCGAACCACCTAAAAATTCATTATCTTTGTAGTTTGTTCTTCTATCTGATTGGCGCTAGATGCATGCATAGGTGCTCTCCACATATTTGCTTACTGGTTCAACAGAAGATTTAATTAGCTTTTCAGATTGTGTAAATTTGTCTAGTTAGCATTCTAGTTTTTAAATTGAGCGAAATTTTAAAGGGGAGATTCATTCACCCCCCTCTGAATACAACGCACCGAACCCAACACTTGGTATCAGAGCGGGTGTCTGCATAGAAGGTCCAACGACCTGCAGATCTGATCCTACTATATTCGGTGCTATTTCGCTTCTAGTACATTTCTTGTCAATTGCTCTGTGCGCTGAATCTGTTTGCCATCCGTCCAAATGGCTCGTCCTATGGTTTATGATGGTTCTAACTTCAATAGTTGGTTAGGCGGCCTATTTGTCCATGTGAATTCTATTGACCCCAATCTATGGAATTTAGTTTCAAAAGGCTCACACCAATTACCTCATGATGAGACCACGTGGTCTAGAGAGGACAGAATAAAGAACCATGATAATGTCATAGTTCTTAATATCTTGAGAGCTACGATTAATATTGATATATATCCTTTTGCTCTCAGGTGCACTTCTGGAAAGGAGATATATGACAGAGTCATTTGTGCTCATAACAAACATGAGGACAACTGCATGATGGCCAACCAGAATGTTCATAACTCTGATCAGCAGCGAGAGGATCAATGCTTGATGGTAAACCGGGGAAATGATGATGAGGAAGCCTCATCCAAGGTAAGCTCTGGATCCGAAGAGATTTCAATTGATGATTTATGGAATATCAATGAAGAACTTACTGAAAGATGTAGAAAATTAAAATCTGAGAATAAAAGGTTGCAAAAGAATGATAACAATCAGCATGCTAAGAAAGTTCAGGCCGACAAATCTATTGTCATGAATGTCAAATGTTTTTACTGTGGAAAGTTTGGCCATGAGATGGCTGATTGTTTTGTGATGAGGAAGGATGATCTGGGACTTAATAGAATTCATGCTAGGAATTCTAATATGAAGAAACCCTCTTCTGTTCAAACCAAAAGTCCTCAATGCTTTTATTGTCATAAAGTAGGTCATCTCATGCGTGAATGTAGGCTAAGGGAAATTGATGACATGTCTGCTGTTGGAATGCATGATAAACTGTTCCATACTAAAAATCATGCATCTCATAAAAAGAAGCTTCAATTTTTTCATTGTGGAAAATTGGGCCATATTGTTGCAAATTGTTGGCATGATAAGGGAAGAACACTTAACTCCAAACCTGCTAAAATCGCTGTAAAAGGACATGCATTTTATGAGAATTTTGACAGAATGAATTCTTCATGTTTTGAATGTGAAAAACATGGCCATACAGTCAAGGACTGTTGGCACGCTCAGGGAAAGAAATCTAACTCTGAATTTGTTAAATTCCCTGTAAACGGAAATGATTTTGGTTACAATAGATTTCTTGTAAATAATGCTTCTCATAGAAATATTCTTGTTTCAAAAGTTCAGCATATTGCATGCTTTAGCTGTGGAAAGTCATGTCACAGAGCTGTTAACTGTTGGCTGACTGGTTATGAAAATAAAAATTTCCATGTCAATAACAGAATTAATCATGTTCACTCACACCAAGTTCATGCCAATGCTAATGTATACAAGGAGAACATGAAATCTGTTATCTCTTGTTATTATTGTGGGCAGGTAGGGCATTCAATGCATAATTGTCATATCATGTGTTGTGATGATAAACAAGCTAAAAGCTTGTTGAGAAAACATGCTAGGAGTGTCACTGTTAATTCAGGACCCAAGACTTCTTGGGTACCTGCTTGTGTGAAATGATTCAGCTGTTGCAGGTGTGCCTTGGGGCTGAGGAATAAAGAGGGGTAAATAAACCAAGGCACCATAGTATGAAACCCCAATTTCTTGAAGTTGTCAGGTAATACTTGCACTCTTCACATGTGGTTAATTGAATTCCTTAGTAATCTATTTTTAACTGCATATCATCAAATTTGAAAAATCTGAAAAGAAATGACTCATTGCATAGCATATTGTTGTATCATGGTGTTAGGGGGAGCTGAGAGTTCAGTTCAGTACATTGAATCTTTTTCACTCCTCATAGTCCCCATTCAATTCTTTCATATTCTTTGACATCAGATGCTATTGAACCTTAATGCCAATTGCTATCATTTCCCTATCACCTTCACTGAACAATAGTACTGCTTCTGGTTTAGTACATTGAGCTGTGGTTATTGTAATTTTTCATTTATAAGAATCACACTTGCAAATTGAAAGGAACTAAAGGTTTAACCTTTATAAATTGAAGAGTTTAGTGTCTGTACTTCAGAACTTGAAATAAAAGAAAATTTTTATAGCTCTTAATCTCTGTCTCATGGTTAGAATAGAAAAAGTTTTTTTTAATGCCTGAACGTGTTAAACTCGTAATGTCTCGGAAAGGTGAATAAGAGTGTGTACTATTTTTAAAACAATCACTCTAAAAGAAATCAGGGCAGTAGTAAATAAGATCATCAATGTAAAGAGCTGAACACTGTGACAGAGCAGTGGCTGAATTGCACTAAGAAACTGTGATCTCCTCCAAGGAAACAGGAGAATTCATAAGTCATGAAGTGCTTCAGGCTATCTCTGTTCATAGGGTCAAATCTATAGGGGGAGTTTTCACCAAGTAACTGGGGGTACTGGCCTCTGATCAAGGTGTACCTTTAATGTCAAAGGTGAAAATTGTTCTTTGTAGGTCTTGATCTGAAATAGATCTAGTAGTTTATGCCTAGTAACTGGGGATACCTACCTCTGATCAAGGTGTACACCTAATGTCAACAACATAAAAGCCACTGGTCTATTCACTTAGCTCAGTTTCTGAAAATTAAAAGGTGAAAAACAAATACAGTAACCCTTTGAAATCAAAAGTCATTGAGTGCAAATTATTTTTCTCAATACATATTCAAGTTGCCTTTCTTGAACTTCCATGTTTAATCACAAAGGGTATTGTTTCTGACTTATCTATTAAAACCATGTGCCCTAGATTCATTGCTATAAATGGAGTCTATAATTTTTTTTCTGTGGTCAGCTGCCTTACTCTATCTTTATCACTGTTAAACTTGAATTCTTTCAAGACTGTATATTGCTGACTCTTATGCTTTAACAATTGTTTATAATCATGCTCACTTTCTGAACCAATGATTCAGCTGTTGTCTAGTGACCCCTTACCTTATTCATCTTCTTTCCCTCCTATCTTCTCTATCTTTTGATTATGTCACAAGAGGAGATGTGTTTCATCCGTCCATATTTCTTTCTCAAAGGGGGAGAAATAATTCAGGGGGAGTTATACATTCAGGGGGAGAATGGGTTGTTCTAAGGGAAATCTGCATGTATACTGCATTTTGCACTCATGTTCACACATTTGTTTTCTCTTTTTGATTATGTCAAAGGGGGAGAATATTTGATTTGGATTGGTGACTCACTGTCACCTTGTTTCACTTTGTTGCCATCATCAAAATGGGGGAGAATGTAGTGCCCGTTAGGCACAAGCATATGCTATTTTGTTTTGATGATAGCAACACAGTGAGAGTATCATAGTGAGCCAGTATTTGTGTTTAGTGTACATGCATTACATGTGCATTACTGCTAGTTACTGCATATGTTCTTGCATTCATGCTTAAACACTAGGCATAGAAAGTCTGTTCATTCACTAGCTGAACTGAGCAAGTCTATATATCCTTTGCTGTTATGTCCATGCGCTAGTTCATCAAGTCTATACATGATGCATTCATGCATTAACGCTACGTAGCAAAGTCTGTACATTGCTTGACGACATGCTTGAGCACACTAAGTCTATACATTTGTTGTGTCTTGTGCATGCATCATTTAAAGTCTATACATTGTCTGGTCGCACACAACCCATCTTTGCCTACGTTCACTATTTTAGCACTTCCACGAAGTCTGTACATTCTTCACTTAAAGTCTGAACACGGTTGCCTTGATGAGCAGCAAGTCTGTACATCGTCAGTGCTCTTCATGCATATGCAAAGTCTATACATTCATCTGTTGATAATCGAGCAAGTCTGTACATCGTCAGTGCTCTTCATGCATATGTATAGTCTATACATCGTTGAGCTTCGCACACATCACTTGCCAAGTCTATACATTGCCGCCTGTGCTTGTATCACTTGCCAAGTCCATACATCGTGTGCTTCACGCATTTTCTAAGTCTATACATTCGATTGGTTGCTTGTCCATGCATCATTATCTGTCTCACTTAGCGTCTCATGTTGTGTCTCAACATACCCAGCGTCTCATGTTGTGTCTCACATAGCGCTTCAAGTCTGTGTAGGGTTCATTGCGGTCTGTATAAAGATGCATCAGTAAGTCCGTGCGTCATGTTTTAATGTTCACACTTTGTTAAATGTACACCCGTTCAAAGTCTGTACATTCCTCAATGGCATTGTGCTATCATGCTTTAACACTAGGCATTGCAAAGTCTGTACATGGCTCTGCGCCTAATATACAAAGTCTGTACATGCTTTGTTCAGAACACAACTTACTCAGTGCATCATCGTCTGACCTGACAGAATATCTGCTCGAGAAAATTGAGAAGGGCACGTGATCCAAGAAGCCAGGATCGTGACACATGTAGTGCAGTAGGCTGAAATGCTGTCACGTGGTCAAGGCGTTTGGGCGGGAATTGTGGAGAGCACACGCCCTATCTGTTTGCTGCTGCTATAAAATGAAGACTTCTCCATCAGGAGAAGGTGATCAAAGCAGAAGGGGCAGAAGCAGATAGTGAATTAGAGCCTGCACGATCCAGTGAGAAGAAAAAGGGAAGCATAAGAAGAAAGAGGAGAGTGAAGAGAGAGAGAGAGAGAGCTCATGAGGAAGAAGATAGAAGACTTCATTAAAGATCTGTCTCTACTGGAATCTGGATCATATCCAATCCAGTCAGCTCTATTGGAGCCACATTTGTGCTTTATCATATACAACTTTCTCTTGCTATTTTGTTTCCCATTTCTTATTTTTCTTTTAAACTTTTCTTCAAGCTGTGTGTCAGCCGAGCAAGTTGTGATGCTCAGCGGGCGAGGTGGATACCTCGGACAGCAAGCTGTGATGCTCAACAGATGGCTAAGCTATATTGCCCAGCGGAAGCAAGCTATGAGGCTCAGCGCAAGCTGTTAGGCAGCGGAGGTTAAGCTGTAATTCCTCAGCGGTTGTAGGCAAGCTATGAGGCCCAGCTGTTTAAGTTGTGTATCAGCGGAATCCACACTCGGGTTTGAGTGTGGGGTGGATGTAGGTCTGGAGGACCGAACCACCTAAAAATTCATTATCTTCGTGGTTTGTTCTTCTATCTGATTGGCGCTAGATGCATGGATAGGTGCGCTCCACATATTTGCTTACTGGTTCAACAGAAGATTTAATTAGCTTTTCAGATTGTCTAAATTTGCCTAGTTAGCATTCTAGTTTTTAAATTTAGCAAAATTTTAAAGGGGAGATTCATTCACCCCCCTCTGAATCCAACGCACCGAACCCAACACCCCTGGAACCCCAAGGTCCAACCTCGGACCTTCACCATCATCGTTGGTCCACCTACAGACCCGGGTGTGCGCGACGCGGGTGAACCCGCTTGTGTGAGTTCTCCCACTCGATTGTTTGCTTGCAATTTAGGTCCAAGGAGTCTAGAGAGTCACACTCCCCCCTTTGAGTGAGCTTCTTGGAAACTAGTGTGGTATATCAAAAGACGTCATCGGGAAGGTCGGTTACGCCGGCCCGGAAGGTGGCCTTTCTACGTACCGTCGAGGAAGCCTTCGGGCTCGTCCTTCGCCTCGTACCACCTCGTTACCTTGGGTTCACAATTGGGTGACCATATAGGGCCCTTCATCCACCTAAGTCCTAGGTCATGTCACATCAGTTGTTTAAGGAACTCATGGTATATTTATCTTGGCTTGCAGGATCAAATTCTATGGTTCGTGCTTAGAACTCAATGGAGTGCATTAATGAAGTTCATCTTCTAAAGGGGAGTTGACTCACTCTTCGCATTGCGTTCACTCCTTCCATGTTTCATGCATTTCATCATATAGGTTCTCAAAGTCTTGGTTGGGCATTTCCATGCATTTTCTTAATGAGGTTTTTGGGCATGAAATATCCTCAACCTATTAACTTGAAATTTGATGAATGTGGTTTTAATGATGCTCTCTCATTATATGGACTCATGGTCATTTTGTTTTGGCAACTCAAGTGAATGTGCTTAGTATGTGTTTGAAGTTGTGATTTGGTTTAATGATGGTCTCAATGGTTTTGTTTTGAATGAGCTATCAACTTTGACATCTTATAGTGTGTTTGTGTTGAGCCCTCAAACTGAGATCATCTAATGATTTTGTGAACCTTGCTCAAGAAGTTTGATATCTTGGTTGAATGATGCCCATTCTAATGTTCTATGGATGAGCTTTCATACATTTGTTCCTGGTCTTGACAACACAAATGAATGTTCAAGATTTTCATGCATATCTCTTCATTAGCTCTTAAGGTTGATGAATGTACTTCATGCATATTTTTCTAATGCTTTATGGGCTAGCAAAGTGTTAATGAACTTCTCATGCAAACATTGGTATATATGAGTTAATGATGTTTTCATGATCCATGCTACCTAGTTTCTTAATGCTCACATCATTCTTGGAAGATTTGGCTTCATGATGCTCATTCAACTTGCATATCTCCATGACTATATGGTGTTGATTTTTGGTTAAGCATGACTTGACAAGTGTTTATATCCTCCTTGTTATTGAGTTTTAATGAGTGTGTTTCATAGATTTTGAACTTGGATTGATTGGGTTTAAATCTCATTTTTCCATTCATGAAGGTTGAACACTTGGGCTTAAGAGGTTTAACCATTTTGAGACTCAACTATTGCAAATCTGGAAATGCAGAAAGTTTAGGTCGACCGACCCACATGCTTAGGTCGACCGAAATCCCCAGAGTGGGAAGGTTTTTTGTCTGAAAAAATTTGGTCGACCGCCCCAATGTTTAGGTCGACCGAACACGACATAAACCCAAAAATGAGGATCCGAAACCCATCTAAACCCAATCCATTTGTGCTCTACCATTTTGCCCCTAGGTTCTTAGGAGTCATATAAGGTTCTTTTTGGAGGGTTCTAGAAGGGTTATATGTGTCTTATCATGTCCTCTAAATATACTCATGTGTGAACTCCGAATTTGAATATAAAAACCCTTCAAGGAACCTTGTAGGTGAAGAAAAGGGAGAAAAGAAGGAAGAGCTCAAGCCAAGGAGGATCTGATCTATTTCAAGGAGTTTTTGGAGCTTGTGAAGAAGGAAAAAGGGAGCGGCTTGAAGAGAGGAGCAAGAGGACGTTCACATCGTCATAATATCACCTGAGTTGTCAAGCAACATCTTCTATTCATCTTGCAAAATATTTTCTACATCTTATTTCTACTTGGTTGTGATGTTTATCATGTGTTTTATTTTGGCCTAAGCATGTCTTGAATATTTGTTTAGATTTTCTGAACAAAAGGATATTCTGTGTATGTGACCGTCTGCGTACGGTCGTGTTTTGGTTGTTGCATTTGTGCACCGTGTGATTTGGTCGTCTACGTATGGTCATGTGTCTATTGTGCTATGGTTGTTACAGTGTGTGTGTGTGTGTGTGTGCTGCTAGGCTTATGATCCAGAGCATCAGGGGTCCGTCCCCATGTTGTTGTGTCTACAGTGTGAGGAGAGTTCTCCTCGTGGGGATTTATCCCAGTGCGTGTTTGGAGTGTTGCCTCCGTGTTGGGGATTTTTTCCCGAGTGAAGCCTTACCAGTTTGGTAAGGGGTGGACGTAGGGAGCCCGTCGTGATCCCGAGCCACCTTAAAAACCATTGTGTATTGTGGTTTGCATTTTGGTTGTGCTTAATAGCTAATCCATTTATCTTGATCGTGTGTGAACAGTGAGATTGAGAAAACTAAGTTTCTCTTGCTTAGTTTAATCTCTTCAATCTCGTCAAAGTTGTTAATTCTATTTAGTAAATTTTAAATTTACCATCTATCGTGGGGGAAAATTCAACCCCCCCTCTTGTCCGCTCGCCTACCCCGGGACCAACAAGTCTAATCGGGTTTGTTTTCTTTTTGTTTTATTCTTCTCTGCAGGTTTACAGCACATCCAGCACGAGGCCCCTCCCTTTTGGCCGGGTGAAAGGGAGGGAGGATTTAAAGCCCCACGATCTTGTTTCTGGGTAATGACTGTGGTCTCCATCCGACCGTTTCTACTCAGTCGCGGACTTCGACAGACTATGTTATTCCGTGCCAGACAGTTCCCGCTCACGAGTGCAGATCCACTCACCCTCTTTCCAAGGTATGTAACTCAGTCCCTCTGTGTTACTGGCCTTGGTGATGATCATGACTTCATCTTTGATATATCACCTCTTGATAGCTTTGGTTATTTTACTTTATAGATTGTTCCGTGCCTACGGCGCGTGTCCCTTTTCTTCCATTCATTCATTGCATGTTCCACGCTAGGGCGTGTCCTTAGTTTAGTCTTCTCCATTCCCAGCTTCTATGCTCTAGTTTTCTTAAGGTGATGTTGTCTTAGATATATTATTATGTGGATCATTGTTCACACATAGCACTACACCGCCACATTAAAATATATCTACAACTCTATTTTTTGGCAATCACGGTGGTACACCAAGTGCCAATAGTATTTTATGCTGTATTACCTGCTTATATTCATCATTATTCTATCATTGTTCGGGTTTTCTCGGGTTTTCCATTTCTGTTCCTGTTGTTTTCTGCTCCCTGGCTGAAGGCGGTCCTGAATCGACCACGTACACATTATAGCGATCGGCATAAGACCGCGGCTGGCACTCAGGTACGCATCCCGAGGCACCCCTCTACAGTCCATTGTTTTATCATATCTTGGGGTTTCTGAGTGTTGTCTATTGTCCTCTCTGTTGCAGTGCACATTCATACTATTATTCTCATATTGATTGTTAGTATCTAGGCTAGAAATTGCAAGCACCCCGGTGCACATAGGGTCATGCATTGCATATCATAGCTGCATACCTACCTTGGTAAGTGACTCTCTCGCCTCCATATTCCTTGGAGTCGACTAGGTAATCTTATCTGGGACCTCTGTAAGTCCCCGTGAGCCGTGGATGCTCATACGGACGCCGGGCCGATTGTACCTTTTCACCCCTTAGGCTTGCATTTTGCATATACGTGTGAGGGAGTTAACCTTAGTCAACCCAAAGTTTGGACCTTTTCCCTTTAGCACTCCTATTTTGAGGGAATTGTGCTTAATTTAAAACATTTAAAGGCCCACTAAAAATTTGGAGAATAATAAAAAAAAATTCCCATCATTCTAACTTGTTTGACTTGGGTGAGATCCTTCACATTGTTTGTGTGTTTGGGCTTGTCCAAGCCCATTTGTGGTGTTTTGTGCAACATTTCCTCATTATCCACATAGACTTGGTTGATAGGCCCATTTGGGTTAGCCCATTTTGTGTGTCCATTGTCTGGTTCCATTGTCCTAGGTCGGTCTTGCATTGGTCCAAGTGAGTTAGATGCCCTCTCCCCTACAACCCTTCGCGCCCTTACTTCCCCTAGCTATATCCCCTTATATCCCTGTAGAAAGTTTCCATTTGCCATCATGAAGTGCCATTTTAATCCCTTGTATCCATCTCCTTCTTCCCCATCCTCATATTACCGTGTAGACTCCACTTCCCACGCGGGCCCATCTTCCCGTGGTCCCTTCGACCCGTTTGAATAATAGGCTAATCTTATAGCCCCTCCATCGTGCCTTGTTCGTCAAATGGACCCGGCCCAGTCCCAAAAACTGATTGCAAATTGAAGAGACGTAATCTCGCGCTGATCCTGAGACGTGAGATCCTGGAGGAATCTTTGATCACAGCCACCACGCGTGTATAATCTGCAAGATGGCAAACAGATCAGGGGTACCCAGGAGTGAAGCCCGGGGAGAACCCTCCGATCCTTATGTCAACAAATATGATAAAGCACGGATGCGAAGAGAGGTGATAGGGAAAGGAGAGGGCGCGAGATTATTCTTCACTAAGAGGTGTGGTGGTTTTCTCTCAGGATGATTGCTTACCTCTTTGGGGGGTCCTCCTGGGATTTATATAGTGATCCGTTTAATACAGGAGCCCTGGAGTAGAGGAGATATAGGGGGGGTTACGTTCTCGTTGTGGGCTCTTTATGGCACAAGGACTCTTGCTCTCCCTTACCCCTTGGGGTTCCCTGCTCCTGAAGGGTGCGTAACGGATGGTTGGATAAGCTTCCAACAGTCGATCCGAGTCTAGGGCGCTCGCTCTGGGTTTTATCCTGTGCGATAGGTGTGTAGCTCGGGTAGGCTGTGCTAGGTCCCCGCAGGGGATCTCTCCACCGATCTGTCGCTCGGACTTCCGGACCCGAGGTTCACCTAGAAAGTGCTGCTTTGAGTGAGTTTTTGGCTTGAAGTAAGTGGGCCCGAAATGGGGCTATCACTTTGGGGATCTAGGCCTGGTTTGGTCGAATTGGACCTAGTTGGGCCGTGCTCTCGGGCGGTAGATTTTACCCCTCTCCACTTGTCCCCCTCCTACTCCCGAGCCATGCCTAGGCTCAGATGAGTAGCACTTATGGGGATGGTGTTGGTGGCTTGATTTAGATGGGGAATTATCTCCTGCAGGGGCCATTTAATGCGGCTATCTTGGGAGTACGCCCATGATGATGACTCTTTTGAGTTGATGCGAGGAGCCCCCTTTTGGAGTTCGGAACATCATGCCGTCTCCCGCCAACTCTCTAGGGGTATAAATATTATGTGTGCTTGCGTTCCAAGCCTTCTTAATTTAGAGTTTTCTCTCTCTATCATACTTGTATTTCAGAAAGGCTCATGCGCCGCGAGGGTGATCAGGAAGAGCAGCGACTCGTGGAGGCCTTTGCAGACTTAGCGGAGATCACGGCGGCGACGATTCGCCGGCTTCCACCTCCTCCTGAATCTTCTGATGCGACGCTCTCTTCCTCCTCTTCCAGTTCCTCTCTTTCTTCCATGGCGGAGGAGTATCCCGTAACCGAGGTGCAGGAAGCTGAACATGGTGCATGAGGTTTGGTGTCGCAGCCTGAACACCCCATGCGCAGCGAGTTGGGCGAGGCTGAGGTGAAGAGGATGGAGAATTGTTATGGGTTACCGTAGGAGTACTTTTTCTCTCCGTCCCAGCCTCATGAGTCTAGCTTGGCTTCTCATTCAGGCCTCTTCTGTGCTTTTCTTTTAGCTTGGAAATGTGGGTTGTCTCCCTCTCCACTCCTTTATCGCGCAGTTGCTTCAGTTTTACCGACTGGCTCATGTCAAGTTAGTCTCCAACTCGTACACTTTTATCTTCTCCTTCATTGATGCGGGACAATATGCTCTGATACCAAATTTGATGCGGGACGATATGCTCTGATACCAAATTTGATGCGGGACAATATGCTCTGATACCAAATTTGATGCGGAACGGGACTAAAAAGGACTGGACCTACTATGAAGACCAAGTGCGGCCAGCACTCACACGTGACAAGGCAAGCCGAGTGATCGACCTCCGTACTATTCCTCCGAAGAGAGGCGTCTCTCAACAAGAAACCCAAGTCCACGGTCGTCCCTATGAGGGAAGCGAGTGGATCAAAGCGGCAAAGGAGCCGACGCGCAACTATAGGAGTCTAGTCCGAGCTCGGTGCTCGACTAGGGCCATGGAATGGGATACTCTCACTCACGATCTCGCGGTGTTGAATGCTAGCTAGGATCCCTACGCTCTCACGCGGCATATAAGATCACATACTAGTAAAGCAAAATGCCAAGGGGGGAGCGTCGCACGTACCTCCACGCCTAGGCGTGGGGAAGGAACCCCGGCCGAGACCGACAACCCCGATACACACAATGAAAGAATAGGTACAAGCCAGCAATGGTGCCCACTCCTCGCAGGGAGATAACAGGCTACAACAACTCCATTCGGGGCGGCCGATACACGGGCTGACGGGCGGCACTCGGTGGAGGGGTTGATCGCGAGGAAGGCCCGGACGCCGACCGGCAGAATCGCAGCAACGCGCGACTCGGCGAAAAGGGCTCTCACGGTCCGCTCCGGGATCCGATTGGGGTGCCGTCAGCGACGGCGCGCAGTTAGGTCGCAGGAGGAAGCCTCGGCCAAAGGGCGCCCTCAGATTCCGATCGAAGTAGCCGTGGCCGCACCTGCAAGTGGGGACAAGAAAACTGCCTCCAGAACCGCGCTGTCGAGCGGGGAAAATGGTAACTCGCTGTTCTGGAAGACGAACGAGGCTCCGCTTGAGGGAGGACGCTGGGGACGCAGAGCAGCAGGTCCGGACAAGAGGGCTCGACCAGATCTGGTCGAGGTTGGACGCCGTGAACTCGGGAAGTCGCCGGGTCTTCTGGCGCTGGGTGGACTGGACAGATCCGCGCGACTTCACGGGAACGGACGCCACGAACAGCTCGGGCGTCGGAAGGAGACGAGGTTGGCGGCGTTGGAAAGAGGACGACGAGAGGTACCAACCCTGAAGAAATCAGCTCCAAACTCGGCGTCGTGCGTCCTGTGGGATTTTTGCAAGGAGGAGGTGGGATCTGGGCGCGCAGAGATGGAGGCTCCTGCGCTAGCTCACGAGGAAATCCGCCACGGGTGGTGCCGACCTCGGATCGAGGCGAAACCAAGACCCACGCGTCGCTGACTTGTAGACGTATCCACAGAAAAAGGAGGGGGCTCAGATTCGATCAGCACCGGACAGGGTCGCCGCTGCAACTCGGGGCTGAATCTGGAACTCGCGAACACGAACCGGAGACGAAGTAGAAAGGAGGGAGAACCTCGGCGTCGCACCGAGGGGATGGGGAGTCACACCCCGGGGTTGCTCCCGTCGCAGGAGCAGAGGAGGAAGAGAGGGTCGCCCTCTCCAAGGGGTGGCTGCGCCCAAAGGCTGCTCAATCAAAATAATTCATGTATTCATTAATTTTCTAAAGAAAATACAAGAGATCTTTTATATGGGGAGGGGAAATGCTAGGTTTGAAACCCTAGCCACAAGGGAAGGGGGGGGGGTGCGCCATGTGGCATGGGGGAAAGGGGGGGTTGCGCACATGGGCTAGGGGGAAAGGGGGGGGGGGGGACGCACCACTCCAAGATTCTAGGAGGGAATTGGGGAGGGGGGGCGGCCAAAGGAGGGATGGGGTGGCCGGATGGGGAAGGGAAAGGGGGGGGGGTGCGCATCCCTCTTCCTAAAATCTAGGAGAGGGCCGCACACTCCACTCCTAGAAAGTAGGAGTGGGGCGGCTGCCACCTCCTCCTCTTGGAGGAGATGAGAGGGGCGCCCAAAACCCTAATGGGCCAAAAGGTTGGACCAAGAAGTGGCCCACTAGTCCTATTGCCCAACCAATGAGCCTAGCACACCCAATAAAGGTCTAATTGGCCCCAATTGGCCTACAAAGGTCCACAATAAAGAATAAACATGTCCACGCAGGGACTAAACCAAGGCCCGGTGTGGCCATCATGTAAAAGAAGGTCCTCTAAACCATGCCGTAGTCGCCGACCCAAAGAGATGCCGGCGTGCTCCGCGTGCTCCGTCGAGAAAGGCGGCGCGTGTCCTCACCATTCATCTTTCTCTACCGCCCATGCGGGCTTCGCATTTTGTTGGAGCTTTTTCATTATTTCTTTGACTTGTAGGAGCAGACCCATGTTGGTAAAGGCTTCTTCTATCTCCAGGCAAAGAGGGGAAGGAGCTGTGTGTCCCTCTCTGCTAGGGACTCTTCCCACAATGGGTGGAAGACCCAATTTTTTTGGGTTGGTTCAACCAAAAGGGGTATGCCTTGGGACTTCCCGACGTAGCCTAATTTCCATCTGTCTCTCCCTCTGAAGCAAACAACAATTTATCCAGAGCTAGAGGAGGGGATCAGGATTCTTCAGAAGAATCACCGGTCGACTGCCGAGTTGATGACTGCAGCTAACATCGAGGACTATCCCTCCCGCGCGGTGCCACCTCAAGGTAAGAACCCTAGAATCCTATATCGCTGCTTCCAGGTCTGGTAGGTAGGCCTCCTTTTGACAATTTGACTTTCGTTGTTCAGATTCAAGGCGAACAAATGATGAGGAGGAACAGCTGTTGGAGCAAGAGATCGTTGAGCTAGAGGAGATGCCTGCTCCGAGTGAACCCCAAGCTTCTGGGGGCCCTTCCTACGCCCAAGACCGGGGCAAGCAGATTGCTCGGGGAGATGCCCCCAAGTGCTGTGGGGCTAAACGCAAGGATCCTTGGGAGCGGCTGCTCCTGTCTTCACTGAAGGCTCTGACCACCGAGAAGAAGCGGTTAAAGAAGGTGGGGGTCTCCCGTCCGATCGAAAAGTGTGCTCGCCCGATCGAGGAGCGTGTTCGTCCGGTCGAGGAGCGTTCAACCGAGGAAGTCTGCCATCCGGATTTCCTATCCATCAAGCCAAAAATGGCTGATGTTGGTGGAAAAACTGCTACCGAGCCTGTCAGACCGCAGACAGAGACGGTGGGCTCCAAATTTTCAGTCGAGGCTGATGGGGTACAGGGCGAGGCAACAACCCAACCCGAGACGAGCGTTGCCGACCCGAAAGTGGGGACGCGCGGGGAGATGCCCCTTTCCTGGCTCTTCCAGAGAGGATTCCTCCTCCCTTGGTTGGTGCACCAACCGTTCGAGCTTCTCTATATCAACGGTGCCGATATTTGGTGCCTTCGCTGAATTGGGAAGAATTCAGACACAATCCCCCCTCACTACTCTTCGAGAGGGTTATGGAGGGCGGCTTGATCATGGCCCAGCTGGAGGCCGAGATAACCGATTTCTTGGCTCGGCTGGATAGTGAAGAGAGGTCCCTCTCTCGGGTTCGTGCTGAGTTTGATCCGAGGATCACTCAGTTGACTTCCGAGCTCGAAGTCTCTCGGTAAGAGGCGACTTCGTTTCAAGCTTAGTTTCAGTCGAGCCAGGAGGAGGCTCGGACACTGGCCGAGGAGTTGGCCCAGGCTGGCTATATGGCCGACATGAAGGGTGAACTCTTGGAGGAGGAGCGTCAATCTCAGGTCGAGCGCGACGAGCAGTGGATGGCTGAGTGGGAGGAGCTCAACAACCAGGTCCGAAGGGCCGAGCGAGTACGGGAGGAAGCCGAGGTCGCGCGGACTGAAGCTAAGGCGAAGCTATCTGAGATGGAGATGAAGTTGCTCGAGGTAGAGCAGAGGGTATCCGAGCTTGAGAAGGGGGCTGAGCAAGCTGTGGCAGAGGCGATCTAATGATACAGGAGCTCAGAGGGCTATCACGCAGCTTTCAAGAAGGTCACCTTCTCGTATTATGAGCCAGGCTACCGTCGGGGGATGCGGAAGGGATTCACCCAAGGCTTCCATCGAGCGATCATTGAGGCCCAACAGCAGGTGCTCGACGAGCTTATCTTTCCTTCCAGGCAGCGCTATGACTCAGACGCGGATACTACAAATTCTCCCTCTTTGACGTCGAGTGAAGGGGGGAGCAGGACTGCCTCTGCTTCAACAGATGGATCACCAACTCCGTTCACCTCTAGAGGGCACTCGGTCAAGGCAGTTCCCACACAAGTGGGGTCAGTGTTCGGACCGACTATCACCGAGGGTACCGGGGGCAGGTCTCCTGGCGCTGAGGATCATTCAACTGCCGAGCCTCAAGAAAAGTCACGGGCTTCTCGGAGTCCCCCCATCTCCATAGATTAGGAGGAAAATGAGTTCAATGTGCCAGCTCTTTTCTCTTTTTTTTTTTGTTGCCATGTAAGGTTTGCCCTTTTGATATATAATGGCAATAATATTTAGGACTGAGTTGCCTGTTTCTTACCGCCTTTTGCATGATTTGACCATCGTATCTGCAGTTGCTAGTAAAGGCAGAGATTTTCTGTAGGCAACTCACGTCGCGTACCGATTGGTCAGGCAGTTGGCATGAGACTGACGCCTTTTCGCCTTTCCATGCTTTGAATGACTTGCCATTTCGTGTGTCTGTTGGCACTCAAAATATGATCCTTCGGCGACCAAGCCGCAAAGACGAATGATACGGCCCATTGAAGCACAGAAGCCGATGAAGATCAACTTACTAAAGATTCCTCAAGCTGCCAGAGCCCCGAGTCACCTTGAAGGTGAGCACCGGGGACTTCACCTCAGGAGAGTCGAGATGAATCCACAACCAACCGATAGTGCAATCAAGCCTGCCTAATGATTCGGCATCGACCCCGTCATGCCACTACCCTACATCCGTCGCCCGAACAAGGACGACGGTCTACCCGGTGACTCTCCTAAGGAGGAAGAACGTCCTCGGCCGTCCACAACAAGGGGCCGAAGGTTTTGTCAGCAGAAGGCCCCGATCACCCGACACTGGTTCGGCTTCTCGCCATAGCGGGCCCGTTAGTGGCCGATTGGTCGTCATTCAAGGTGGAATTATCCCGAATGCAATGCCATCCCGCAAGAAGCTTTGAGCACGAGTCAGTCTCAACCAGAAGCACAAATCACAGTGCCGAAGGCTGTGCCAGCAGATACCTGTATGCTCGGGCCAGACACACGCGAAGTTCTGATTAAAGCCATTCATCATATCAAGAGCTTCGTCAACGCCCCGTCAAGGTTTTCCAAGGACCAGGGCGAGAGGAACAGTCAACGGGAGCTTCCGGAACCATCCCCGGACCCATCGACTGACCCGCACCGAGCAAACAAGTTAAAACGGCGCGTGAAGGGTCATCGGCGCCGCTTAATACGGCGCCACCAAATCCGACGCGCCAATCCAATTGGGGACGTGTTCCCGACGCCGTTAAATCTGGCGCGCCCCTTCCCAGGGCACCGGATTAACGAAGGCTACGTATACACAGTGCCTTCAAAACAAAAGAAGAAGGGAACGAACAAAGTGAAAAAAAAAGAAAAAAAGAGAAGAGAATAGAAGAGAGCCAATATGAAGGGAGAGAGACCGTTCGTTCGAGAGAAAAAAATCCTTGGAGGAGAAGTAAGGTTTCCACTGAGGGTTTTTGCCACCGTCTCCCTCGTCTGCTCGCCTGAATACCTCCGGAGCCGGAGAAGAGAAGCATGTGGTCCGATACTCTGTTCTAGAGAAAAGGTTTAGGTGGGTTTCCGTGTTTTTCCTCCGGCCGATTCCCCCTTTCTTCTTTATTTCCTTCTCCTGATATATGTAAGTGAGAGGGGAGAGGGGCGATGATACTAGCCTGGCCTCCCCCCCCCTCACCATTACTGTTGCTCCTTCTCTTCACCTGTAACGATCTTTCTTCTATGAATGTAAACGGCGGCCGAGCGACAACGTCGGTGCCGGAATATATGCTATGTACATCTACCTATCGTTCATTCAATGAATGGAATGTGATTGTGCCTGGTGCTGCATCTATCTTTCATGCTCTCCCTAATTTCTTCTCGAATATGCATTTAATGGTTTCCCGGCGTGCATAGTTCCCGGAGCCGTTTTCCCGATGCTGGATATGCCCTTGGGCTACATGAATCGTTCTTCCCCCCTCCCCGAGGTTTCTCTCTCTATTCCAATGCAATGGTCAAGCTCTGCACTACGTGTGCTGCGCGTTTTCCGGTTGGAGACGCACTTGTGTGCATATCTCTGTCCACCCCTGTCTAGGGAGCGAACCCTTCACCTCCCATGTGCCCTTTCTCATAGGCCAGAGGGGAGGGGAAGATCGCTTCTGCCGTTCCATTTCATCCTGTGCCAAGCCCCTGTTGGTTTTTGCGAGCATGATATATATGTCCCTTACCCAGATCTGTATGCTAATCATATAACATATAAGTATTAACTCATTCAGCCCGCGGGCTTCACTATTTTAATATATGTCTAACAACTCGTTTGTCCACTTGTCGTCAAGCGATGTTTTACGCCGCTCTTTCCACTCCGTTCGCATTCTAACGTTCGGGAGTCTGCTCTGTAGCATCGCTCCAGTACCCGGGGAAGGGGATATTCCGCCAATCTTCTACATTAGCCACTCGATCGACAGGGGGGGCTCATCCATTGATGACGAGTGTCCCTTCGGGCCAGTGAGTGTACAGTAACGGGGCTAAGCCCTACAGTTCAAATCCACGGTCCTTAAGGGACTTTGTGGTGGCCGTGTGTTGTGTGCCCCTCGTAGGCTAGCCCTCGGGGTTTCCTTCCCTCTATCGGTCGTCCCGATTTGAGCGTTGTGTCGACTCGGGTCACGTGCCCCTCGCAGGCTCGCCCTCGGGGTTTTCGCTCCCATAATGAGTCGCCTCATTCGTTCACCGTCGCCCACAGACTCGGTGCCCCTAGCAGGCTAGGCCTAGGGCTTTTCCTTTCCGTTCGGGTTTGCCGGCCGCCGTTGCGCCACCCGGCTCTTAGGGGTTGCTCCGCCACGTGAGTACTCCCCGCTTCTCCCCACAATCCTCCGGGATGGGGAGATGCTGCCGAAATTCCGGCTTGAATGAGTCTGACTCGGAACAATCGCCGCGCTTGAGTATGAACCTCGCGCGAGCCTATGACTTGGCTCCCGGATGCCCCGGGGCCGACCCGTTGAATAAATGACTTAAATAAACTGTCAAAGTTTCCTAAAGTGCTTTAATAAATCCAAGAAATAATGAATAAAACCTCGGTTTCCATGAAATCGGGTTAAACCGACGCCGTTTCCATACGGCGGGCTTTAAAGCGGCGCGCCTTAAAACGGCGCGCCCTTTTTGGCGCGCCCCTTCCCAGCGCGCCCCAAACAGGTCACGCCGTTTTAACTTATTCATTCACCTACAGTTTCCCATGCCGTTTTAAGTACTATACCTACGCTTTATGGCGCCGTTTCGAATCGTTACGCTGTCTAATCCCTGGCTCGTCCATGGAGCAATCCTGGCCTCCCGTGGTCGAGATTGGCAACCCTAATTAGCAGTAGATTGAATAAGGCAAAGGCTGTTCATGCTCCGAATAATCTTTCTATCATTTTGGCTATCATGTATATTAGTACTTTGCTTTTACTATCAGGCTTGTGCTACTATTCTTGCCTCACTTGGCCAAGATTAACAGACATGGTTGATCACTGCTTACTTTCATAATTCTGTTGCCATGCTTAGCATAGTTATCATCATCATGCATGCATGCTTGCACCGACCCTTGGGTATATCAAACGGCGTTGGCAGAAGACCGGGTTACGCCCGATTGGAAGTCTTCGCTATGCGCAAGGGTGGTCTTTGGACCTACGTCCTCTGCCACATATCAAGGGTCTCCAATTCAATGAACCATGCCTCTCCTGCATGATAGATAGACGCATCTCGCATGGTTCCGTCATGTTTGTAACGTCGCATCCTTTATTCCGGCCTCAACAGCCCACTATCTCGGTAATTAATCAAAGGTGTTCCCTCCTCGCGGGGGATGTAATTAATGCCATAGCCTTTATGGTATGGCGGACTGCTGGTCCCGACCGAACCTCACTTTCGCCCGATACGGGTCAGAATGAGTGCATAATAAACTTGTCACATACGTGACTGGCACGCCCGCGCCGTCAATCAGTCAGTTAATTGCCAGTTAGTTAATTGGTTGATCGACACGCGAAATAAGATATATATATATATATATATATTTATATATATAATAAAGAAAGATGAATGAAACCCATCGCAAATAGTGTCCCTATGGGAGGGCTATTGAAAGAAACAGAGTAACTACTCTTAGGGAAGGGTTCCTGCCTTTCACATTTTTTCAAGGGGAGAGTCAATTAAGGCGAGGGTTCCCCCTTTCGGTCTACAAAAGGTCCTGAAGGGCGTCTCCACCTCTCTTCACCGCTTAAGGCTTCCCTTGCAATTTTTTCCTTTTCGCGAAGCGTCTGTCTCTATTGATGGGAGATTACCAACGAAACATGGAGGCCGATTTGGAAGACGATGATCCTGGCGGTCGCAGAGGTGTTCATGCTGCTTCGGCATAGAAGAATAAAGGAGGACGAGACGGACAACGTAGGAGAAAGAAGGAGACCTGGCAACGGGCTCGCTCCAGACTTCTAGACCGCCGCCAGACAGTGTATAAGAAGGAAGGAGGCCTGGTCGGAGGCTCTCTCCAGCTCTCTGGGTCGCCGCCCCACTTGAGGAGGACTGACGACACAACATCGTTGCTCCTCCTTTCTTTCTATCCCCATTACCCCTCTTACCTCTTCAAGGGGGGCGCTCGGTTTCTCCCTCTTCTGCTCTTCAACCAATTTCTTCACTCTTAGGAGGATATGCCCTTTTTCTTATCTTTGCTCGCCCCACTTGGGGGTGCTTGCTTTTTGTTCGGCCTCTGGCCTTGTTCCCTTCCAAAGAGTTGGCAAAGGAGGCCTTCTCTTGTTTTCTTGATGTTCGGGCATTTCTTCCTTTTCTTCCTCTTTCCTCTGACACGTTTCATTTGAGCTTCCCGAGCAAACAGGGTCAGCCGCCCTGTTATCCGAGCAAGTTTCTACATTAGGTAGAGTCAGTGGCTCGGTTTGGGGGTGCTAACCACGTCTGCGTCGAGTAATCAGCTCGTGTTGTAGTACCAGTGGATGTAGTATCTTTATTTTTGATATATATCGTATTGGCTGTGGCCTATCTGATGTACGAAAAACATTCATGAAAGGAAAATTATTGCCATTTATTGCTTACATATTTGAGAAAAGCTCAAAAATAGAACTTTTGTAATGTTGTTGCGTTCCATGTCCGAGGGATTGACATTCCTTCCATGGTAGACAATCGACGCGCCCCTTTCCCGAGCGTCTCGACCACTCGGTAGGGGCCTTCCCAATTAGGGGCCAACTTTCCCACCGCCTCTAGTGGCCGACAAGCTTTGGCTTTCCTTAGGACGAAGTCTCCTATGTGGAAGTGTCTGTCTCAGACTTTGGCATTATAATATCGAGTGAGGCGCCGCTGATATTCCGTGGCTCGGATGCTTGCGATCTCTCTTATCTTGCTTGCCAAATCGAGGTTCTCTAGCAGTTTCTTCTCATTTGCCTCGGGCGAGAAGTTGATGACTCGAAGAGATGGGCTGCCGACTTCCAAAGGAATCACGACGTCCGTGCCGTACACCAACTGGAAAGGAGTCTCACAGGTGGTGGTTCTTGGAGTAGTTCGGTGTGACCATAGTATGCTTGGCAATTCCTCAAGCAAACTTCCCTTGGCCTTACTGAGCCTGGCCTTAATGCCTTTTAATATAGTTTTGTTGGCATTTTCGACCAGTCTGTTAGCCTGCGAGTGGGCTACCGAAGTGAAGTGGTTGGGAATGTAAAGGTCGGCACATCTGTTCCTAAAGTAATGAGAATCAAATTGCCGACCATTATCGCTCACAATCACTTGGGGGATACCGAAACGACAGATGATCGATTTCTAAACGAAGCTCTATACGACCGACTCGGTAATCCTGGCGGTGGCTTCGGCTTCAATCCATTTGGTAAAATAATCGATGCCAACGATGACGAACTTCTTCTGGGCTTGGGCCATGGGAAACGGCCCCAGGATGTCGATCCCCCACCGAGCGAAAGGGTATGGCTCGGTACGGGTGACGAGCTCTGAGGCAGGCTGATGGACCAGATGATCAAAACGTTGGCATCGGTCGTACGTTTGAACGTAGGTCAGGCAGTCACGTTGGAGAGTGGGCCACCAGTAGCCTTGCCGTAGCAAGATCCTGGCGAGCGATCTTCCTCCTTGATGTGCCCCACAAACACCTTCGTGGACCTCTTGAATTGCTCGACGAGCTTCATCGATATCGAGGCACTTGAGGAGGGGACGGAAAAAGACCTTTGGTATAAGGCTTCGTCTAAGATGACGAAGCGCCGAGCTTGATACTTCCGTCTTCGAGCATCCTGAGGGTCAGAGGGTTCCTGAGAATCTCAGAGCCAGGATATATATGGGGTCCGCTAGTCACTTGATGATGCATGATAATGGTCATGAGCTCTCCTTCTATGCTCGGTCGTTCTAGCTCTTCAAGGAAAACCGATCGAGTGCCTTCAGTGCCAGCAGAGGAGGCCAGCCGAGAGAGGGCGTCTGCCCGGGAGTTCTCCCCCCGAGTTATCCGGATAACCTGAAAACTCTCCAATAGTGGGGCTATTCCTCTTACCAGTTGAAGGTATTTCATTATCGATGTTTCCCGAGCTTCGTAGTCACCGTTGACTTGGTTGGCGACCAATTGAGAGTCAGTGTGGATCCTGACTCGTTCGGCCCCCAGTCGCCGTGCCATCTTGCTCCTGAGATGAGAGCCTCATACTTGAAGACGTTGTTGGATGCCGAAAATTTGAACTTCAAGGCATATTGCAATTCATCTCCTTCTGGGGATCTGAGAAGGACGCCGGTGCCGCTGCCAGCCGAGTTGGAGGACCCATCAACGAATAGATCCCAGGTGGGCCCGGGTGTCAGCGGATGGGCTTCCTTGGTCGAGATGGTGCTCTCTGCGATGAAGACTGCGAGTGCCTTCCCTTTGATGGCCGAGCGTGGGCGATAGGAGATATCGTAAGCCCCGAGCATTATGGCCCACTTGACGAGGCGGCCCGAAGCTTCAGGGTGAGTGAGGATTCTCTTCAGGGGTTTGCTGGTCAACACGACGATGGAGTGCCCTTGAAAGTAGGGCTGAAGGCGCTTGGCCGAGGTTACCAACGCTAGCACGAGTTTCTCGGTTGTGGGGTACTGTCTTTCGACTTCGTTAGCACCTTGCTAGTATAGTATACCGGTCTCTGCACTCCTGCGTTGTCTCGAACTAGGACTGAGCTCACCGTGGAAGGAGTTGACGAGAGGTAAAGGTACAGTGCTTCACCTGGGACCGGCTTAGATAACACCGGGGGCAAGGCCAAAAATTCTTTTAGTTCTGCGAAAGCTTTCTGACATTCCTCGTCCTAGGCAAACGTGGCGGATGCCAATTTGGGCCCTCTCAACAATTTGAAGAAAGGCAGGCATCGTTCGGCCTCGGGACAAGAAACGGTTGAGTGTAGCAATTCGTCCAGTCAGGCGCTGGACGTCCTTGACGTAAACGGGAGGCTGCATGTTCAGGATGGCCTAAACTTTGTCGGGGTTGGCCTCGATCTAGCATTGGGTTACTAGGAAACCTGGGAACTTTCCGGATCGAACCCCAAAAGCGCATTTAGTCGGGTTGAGTTTCATGTTGTACCTCAGGAGGGTGTCGAAGGTTTCAGCTAGGTCGGCGAAGTGGTCCTCGGCCTTAGGTGTCTTAACAAGCATGTCGTCGATGTAGGGTTCGACGTTCTGACCGATTTGTCCTTCGAAAATGTGGTTGATCAACCTCTGGTATGTTGCTCCGACATTCTTCAGCCCGAAAGGCATTCGAGTGTAGCAGTATACGCCGAAGTCGGTGATGAAGGCTGTCTTCTCGATGTCTTCAAGATCCATTCAGATCTGATGGTAGCCGGAGTAGGCATCCAAGAAACTGAGTAATTCGTTACTGGAGGTCGAGTCGACTAGCTGGTCGATGCTCGATAGTGGGTAACAGTCTTTCAGAGTGGCTTTCTTGAGGTCAGTGAAATCCACGCACACTTGCCACTTGTCTGATGCTTTTGGCACTAAGACGACATTAGCGAGCCATGTCAAGTAAAGGACCGGGTGAAATAGGCCAGTTTTATTTCCTTTAATAATCTACTCTTTGATGATCGTCTACTTCTCTGGGGCGTGCTTTCTTATGCGTTGTTGGATGGGTTTCACTCATGGGTCAAGGTTGAGCTTGTGCACCACCGTTTCCCTAGGGATCCCTGGAAGATGCTTATCAGACCATGCGAAGACTTGGATATACTCCGAAAGAAAATCTTTATATTACTTTTGTATATCAAGGGGTAAATCAGCTCCAATTTTTACTCCTATGGCTGGGTCATCTTTGAGGAAGACCATCAACAGTTCGCCACCGGGCTCGGACGTTGTCAATTCATCCTCGGCTCCCTCGACCTTTTTCTTTTTTCCCTCTGGCCTCATGGCTTCGACCGAGATTATGTAGCACCTTCTAGCCATTGCCTGGTTACCTCGGACTTCCCCGATACCGTATTTGGTGGGAAACTTCATTTTTGGTGATAGGTGGAGGGCACTGCCTATGTTCGGCTGAGGATGCCTCGACCGAAGATGGCATTATAGGCCGACATCCCCTTAATCACTATGAAGTCCAACATGACTGTGACGATCTTAAGAGGGGTACCAATAGTGACCAACAGGCTTAGGGCTCCCTCGGGATAGGTTGCCTGACCATTGAACCCGAAGAGGGGGGTTCGAATTGGGCGAGCTTGGATGGATTTTCACCCATCTTAAGGAAGCATTCATACGAGAGTACATCAGGGGCACTACCATTGTCAACCAATATCCTATCTATGTTACAATGGTTTATAGTGGCCAATACTACAAGAGTGTCATCGTGTGGGGTAGATAACCCTTCCAGGTCTTGGTCTGAGAATACCAGGGCCTGCTGCTCGCTCGTCGGCGGGGCTTTGGGGGGCCCGGAGGCCCTGCTTGCCCATTATGCATGACGCTTCCTTCCTCGGCTACTATCTCCTCCTGATGCCGTGCCGCCAGAAATAACATGATATGGACTCCGTGGGGGTGATTGCCAATTTCTTCTCGGATGCCGCAATCCTTCTTCTGGCACTTGGACACGTATTGAGATAGGTGCCCTTGGCGGATGAGACGCTCGAACTCATCCTTGAGCTGGTAACAATCTCAGTATGGTGCCCGTGGTCATCGTGAAACTGACAATGCTTGCGGCGGTTGCAGTGCTTGGCCTTCATAGGCTCGGGTTGGCGGAGGAGGCCCGAGCCCTTGATATCTTTGTATATCTCATAGACGGGGGAGGATAGAGGAGTGCACAACTCATATTTCCGAGGGGGCTCCCTACGGTCTCTGTCTTTATTCCACCTTTTTCCCTGGCCAGAGCCTTGCTCGAATGGTCACTTCTTATCCCCTTCTCGACCCGAGCCTGTTGTGCCACGACAAGCGCTAAGGACTTCCTCGCACTCCGCGTGATTCAGGGCCAGGGTCACCAGATCGGCGAGAGAGGTGGGGGGATGGAGGAGCAGTTCTCGCCGGAGGTTCTCCTCGCGGGTGCCTCCGGACAAAGCGGTGATGGCTGAGGCGACATCCAGGTGAGGGATACGCAGGGCTTCCGATTTAAATCGGTTGATATAAGCCCAGAGCTTCTCCCCCTGTGCCTACTTCAACGCCAATAACCCCGCCACTGACCTTGTAGGACCGCTGCTAACGAAGCTTTCCTTAAATACTAACCCGAATTGCCTGAAGTCATGAATATTGTTGGGGGCGAGTGCTCAAAACCAAGCTTGCGTGCCAAGGACCAAGGTGGTCATGAACGCTCAGCACTTGACAACGTCGGAGGCCCCGTGTAGAGTCATCAAGGCATCGAAGCTGTCATAGTTGTCTGCTGGGTCTCCCTGGCCGTCATATGACTTGAAGGTTGGCAGAGAGAGTCTAGGAGAGATCTCGACCTTCAAGATTTGGTCAGAGAACGGGGATTGCTCCTCATCCTCCTTGGCCGAAGTCTTCTGCAAGGCGCGGAGGGCACGCTCTTGCTCTGCGAAGCGTCGTTCGAAGTCTCACAGTCGGAGAGATAGCTTTGGCTGCCGCGGGGCCGAGGGGCTGCGGGGGGATCCTTGCTGGCTATCTCGTCGTCCCTCAGGGGCATCGGACTCCGGGAGCTGCAAACGCGTCCCGGGCCTTTCTCTCCTTGGGGTGGAGGAGGCTTCTTGCTCTGGAGGAGGGGCGTGCGACTGTCCTCCCGACCTGTTGCGTATAAGTCGTCGTCCCCGAAGGGTGAAGCGGCCTCCAACTGTTTGCTGGAAGCTTCTCCACGGGGGGGTGGGGGCTTTCCCGTGGGAGTCGTGACTTCTCCTCCCTAGCCGCCTGGGTCCTCATTAATTCTATAAGGATATCCAGTTTTGCGTTGAGGGTTTGGAGAGCGTCAGAACTCCCATTAGGGGGTTGCATCTCCGTGGGTGGTGGAGGCAGCTCATCGGCTTGGTTGTTGTCATCAGAGGGGAGGTTTTCTGTGAGGTGGGAAGGCACGGGTTCTCCTTCCCCTGCTATCAGGGTCTTTCCCTTGTCGCCGGTGATCCTCCTACCAAAATTTCTTCGCACCATTGTGGCTCTTTGTTTTTTTCCCACAGACGGCGTCAGATGAAGAGGCGTAATCTCGCGCTGATCCTGAGACGTGAGATCGTGGAGGAATCTTTGATCACAGCCACCACACGTGTATAATCTACAAGGTGGGAAACAGATCAGGGGTACCCAGGGGTGAAGCCTCGGGGAGAACCCTCCGATGCTTAGGTCAGTAAATATGATAGCACACGGATGCGAAGAGAGGTGATAGGGAAAGGAGAGGGCGCGAGATTATTCTCCACCAAGAGGTGTGGTGGTTTGCTCTCAGGATGATTGCTTACCTCTCTGGGGGTCCTCCTCGGATTTATATAGCGATCCGTTTAATACAGGAGCCCTAGGAGTAGAGGGGATTTACGGGGGGTTACATCCTCGTCGTGGGCTCCTTATGACACAAGGACTCTTTCTCTCCCTTACCCCTTGGGGTTCCCTGCTCCTGAAGGGTGCGTAACGGACGCTTGGATAAGCTTCCAACAGTCGATCCGAGTCTGGGGCGCTTGCTCGGGGTTTTATCCTGAGCGATAGGTGTGTAGCTAGGGTAGGCCGTGCTGGGTCCCCGCAGGGGATCTCTCAACCGATCTATCGCTTGGACTTCTGGACCTGAGGGTTGCCTAGGAAGTGCCGCTCTAAGTGAGTTTTGGGCTTGAAGTAAGTGGGCCCGAAATGAGGCTGTCACTTCGGGGAGCTGAGCCGGGTTTGGTCCAATTGGATCTAGTTGGGCCATTCTCTTGGGCGGTAGATTTTCTCCCTCTCTATAAATCACTTTAATGGGCCTTCCTCTCTTAATGGGTCTCATTCTGCTAATGGGACGTATTCTCTTAATGGGCCTTCCTCGATTAATGGGCCTTTTCCTCTTAACGGGCCTTCTCCTTCTTATGCTGTTGGCCTAGTTTCTAAAGGCCAATTTTGTCTTAATGGGCCTCCTCCTTATTCTCATTATGCTGCTGGCCCAATCGGTCCATATGCCCATGTCAAATCCAGGCCCATGTACCCTTTGTAAAGTCAATTAGATGGTGCAAACTGGATTCAGATGGGGGGTGAATGAATCTCCCTATAAAATACCAATTTAAAAATGTACTTATAAATCTTGCGGAATTAAAATCAGATATGCTCAGTTAAACAAATATTCTAATGAGACTTACACTCGAACACTTGTTCATATGTTCTTATGTGATTCTCATAGAATGCTGGGCTAGCACATATACTGACCTCACTGAAATGCTCAGCAAAGATCAAAACGTAGACAACTAAAACACACAGTGAATTTCAACGTAATCTAAGCTAACCAGATGTAACGATCCTAAGCATACACCTAAGGAATTAAGAGACAACCAAACAAACCACTTCACAGATGACTTTTAGGTGGATCGGTCCTCCATACTTACATCCACCCCACACTCAACCCGAGTGTGGATTCCTGCTGACTCACAGCTTGAAATCGCTGGGCATCACAGCTTGCCTACATCAGCTGGGCATCACAGCTTGCCATCCGCTGGGTGACACAGCTTGCCATCCGCTGATACACAGCTTTGCAGAAGTATGTAAAATGGAAAACAAGGATGATAAAATTCAGCAATAGAAAGTTGACTTTAAAACCAAAATAAACAAGCTCACGCAAGAGCACTGTCTCTTGGATTTGATCAAAAGAACACAGAACATAAAGATCCCTAGATTTGGACTTCTAAATGCTTCTTGCTCACGAGCTCTTCGAACCAGCACCTCTGCGTCTATCTCCCTCTCCCTCTCTCTTTCTCTTTCTCTTTTTCAGTAGCTCACTGCCACTCTCTCAATCTCCCTTGTCTACTCTTCTCTGCTACTCTAGCTCTATCTCTTTTCTCTCAGACTCTCCTCTTCTGCTATTTTCTTATCTTGCTATCTGATTCTTCTCTGAAACTCTTCACTATTTTCTGCTTCTGCTATCTTTTTCACCATGCGTTGCTTCTGTAGATGACTCCCTTTTTATATGCACGAACAGGGGCGCCGGAGGTAACTTTAGTGACGATAATGACGCTCCCTTTATCAGGTGACATCCATGTGGCAGGATCCTCACGAGCTTCCCAGTTTGAATCTGGCTGGACGTGTGGTTACCACGTTCCCGCCCAAGGCCTTTTGCTCAGATCTGATCCTTTAGTGTCCGTGTGTCCAGAACTCAGTTTGTAGCAATCCACAAGGCAGAATCATGTGCGTCCTTCGAGAAGAAATCTCCTGAATTCTTTGGAGGGAAAATTCCCGCCATAGGATGAGTGCCTTTAGAGCGTCCACATGTCAAAAAGGTTATTATACATTAAAGTGTACTTTCCACGTGGTAGCCTTGGATCACGAGCCCAACTCATCATTCACCAATGAGTGAGCCAATGATCAGCCTAAACTTGTTCGATCAAGTTCCTGTCTTAGAACATAAGAAGCTTGGACTTGATTTGAGTTTAAGTCCCTACAGCAAAAGAAACATTTGATCAAACACCTGGCAATCAAGTTTTGATTTAAAACAAGCCAATAAATCTGACACAATGATTTTTGATTTATGAGATATATTATGTTGTAATTCAGATTTCAGATAATCATGCAGAGAATGTCAAATGCTCTGGAAGACATTAAATACAAAAGTCAATTATGCAAACTTAACCATAAGTTAGTCACAAATTGACTTTAATAATGCAGAGCATATGAATGATAGAATGCACAAGAAATTAATATAAGCATGATAAAGAAGAAAACATCATGTGTGCATATGAATTAGTCTGATGACATTGAATTTAGCTATGCAAACTAGCTCTGACTTTAATCAGGTAACACAGACTCTAATATGCGTGCAGAACAACACTTGCACAGACCTTAATACGCATGTATGAAAACATGCTCGGACCTTATTATGTGTAAAGCAAAAGTGCACAGACTTGATAAACAATTGAACAGAGAATGCACTGACCTTGCTTTTCGAAGATAGAAATGTGCACAGACTCTAAACAATGTGCACAAACTTTAAATAATGTACACAGACTCTAAATGCTCAATGATGCAAGCATGCTCAGACCCTGCACAGACCTTTATGTGAGCACGAGAAAACCTGCACAGACCATATTGGTCACTAGCACCGACCTTAGTGATACTAGCACCGACCTTAGTGATATATGTGCACAGGCCTAGTGTATGGAAGAAGAACAACTAGCACCGACCTGTATGCATGCTACAGTGATGTGCACAGACCTAGTTTGTGGAAGTAGAAGAGCTAGCACCGACATGTATGCATGCTACAGTGATGTGCACATACGTTGTGTGAAGCCTTATACAAACATGCACAGACCTTCGAATGCACTTTATACAACATGCACAGACTTAGTGAGCTTATATGCACAGACTTATGAAGCATTATGCACAGACCTTATGAACATATGCACGGACCATAGTTAGGATATAAGCATACTAGCATCAACCTTAGTTAGTGAACCCATATACTAACACTGACCTCAGTTAGTATATAAACATACTAACATCGACCTTAGTTAGTTATATGAATATACTAGCATCGACCTTAGCTATCAATGACCTTGATGCATGCTAGCACATACTTTTTGTGCAGACGGCTCTAACTAGCATAGACCTTGTTGTGCAGACAACACTGACTAGCGTAGACTTACAGAGTGAAACAAATGTACTGACTGGGACTTGAGAAAACATGAATGATGACATAGTACTTATGTGAAAAATGATTATTTGACCAAATCATAATCTGATGCAAGAGTTGACTGTGCGTTGACCAACAGTTAGCAACATATTATATTCAAGCACATATAAGCACATATGAACTGTATCAACACATCATATGAACCCTTATCATATTCAGGCATAAATGAACCATGAATCATGATCTACACTACACACATGATTCATAGTATGTCATTATCAAAACCAGGGTTCCAACATTCTCCCCTTTTTTGATTATGACAATACTATGAGTAATGTGTGCTTATTTACACAACTTAATTACTCCAAACATTCAGTCAAGAACTGAGACCAATTGTTAACAACCATTTCATAGCAAACAAGCATTTCATTCAAACAAGTTCCAGTCTCTCCCCCTTGTTACAATCTCAGCTACTTTTCATATGACTCATCATCTCCCCCATTTTTCATCTCAGCTTTCCAGACAGTCCAAACAGAACATATGACTCATACCATCATACCAAATTTCTCCCCCATTGTCATTATCAAAAAAAACATGAAGAAGGTATGATCTCAACCAATCTCTCCCCCGTTTCTCTAGTATCATTGGCTGCTTCTTTGTCATCTCCCCAAACACAGACATATACCAATTAATGCATAGGCAAGATGATTCCATTCAGACACAGTCACAAACACATCAATTGCAACATATTACTCCACATATGCTCACATGCAACATAAGACGCATGACTTCACATATTCTCCCCAAATGGAAAGTGAGTGCAGTGCCTGTAGATGTGACAAAAAAAATCAACCAAACATGTGTTGTGACTCCTCTGTGTTGATGATGTTGACAATAAGCTTTACTTCATTGGCAACAGCTTGTTTTGATTGATTGGCAACTGTTTATGTTTTGATGAAACTATCTTTATCAGATTGTCTATGTCTTCCATGCAGTCAGAGTCTGTATATTCATTTGGACATAAAGTCTGTACATCGGGCGTCTCATGCAAAGTCTGTACATCGGGCGTCTCATGCAAAGTCTATACATCGGGCAAGTCGGTGCACTCAAACACTTGCTCGATGCATTGCATTCTGAGCGTCTCATGTTGCGTCTCATGCAAAGTCTGTACATCGGTTAAGTCTATACATCCTTTAGCTCAGTTCGTAGCTGAGTCTGAAGTCTGTACAGCCTATGTTCTTCATCCATACATATAGTCAATGCATCGTCTTGATAGCATGCACGCACTCAAGTGTATACATTCATTAGCTACGCCTATGCATCGTTTGCATACTGTATCATTAAGTCCGTGCATCCATTTCTAGTGTACATACTTTGCTTGATGCATTCTGCATTACACACTCAGTTTGTGCATTGTGCTCTCATGTTTCAACACTAGGCATTGCAAAGTCTATACATTGTTGTCGCATTGCAAAGTCTACACATTGCAGAGTCTACACACTGCATTGCACACTACTAAGTCTGTACAGGGTTTTACTGTCTTAAACTGATATTCCCTTCGACTGACTGACAGGTACTTATGCTCGAGGAGATTAAGAAGGGCACATGATCCAAGAAAGAGGAGGTGCAAGAATCGTGACACGTGTACAACAACGAGCCTGGATGCTGCCACGTGGTCCAAGCTTTTGGGCGGGAGATGTGGAAGACACACGCCCTATCTGCTGCTCTATATATATGAAGCCTCTTCCTATGAAGAAGTCTGATCGAAGCAGAAGAGCAGAGATGAACTTCAGCCTGCATGATCCACAGAGAAGAAAAGTAGAGAGCCACCGAGAGTAGAGAAGAAAAAGAGAGAGAAGAGAAGAGAAGAGAAGAGAAGAGAAGAGCAGAGAAGAGAAGAGAAGAGAAGAGAAGATTGAGAGAGAGGAGTTGAGAGAGCTTGTCTGAATGTTCCTCAGTCCCTTGGTTCAGATACCGAGCTGAGTTTGCTCATTGTGAGCTATATTCCCTTTTGGGATTTCCTGTTTTCGTTTGATTCTATCTTTTATTTTTTGAAAACTTGTCTTCAAGCTGTGTGTCAGCGGTTTGCAGAGGTGCTGCCTCTGGACGGGTCAAGCTGTAGTCCCCAGCGGTTTGCAGAGGTGTAGCCTCTAGACAGGTCAAGCTGTAATTCCTCAGCGGGTGAGACTTGGTCTCGGACAGCAAGCTGTGAAGCTCAGCGGTTGTAGGCTAAGCTGTATTGCCCAGCGGACGCAAGCTGTGTTGCGTAGCAGTAAGCCACACTTGGGTTGAGTGTGGGGTGGATGTAGGTCTGCTGACCGAACCACCTAAAAATCTGGTGTGTCATGTGTTTGTGTGATTGCTTATGATCTGATGTGTGATTGCTTTTAGTGATTCTATTCTCAGATCGTTTCATTTCTGCTCAGATTCAAACACTCTAGTTAGTGATCTAGTAGATCAATTTAAATTCCGCATTAGAGCCTTATTGAACTGTTATATTAGGCTATTGATCTATTCACCCCCCTCTAGATCCACACTTCGTGGTGACAGAGTGCTTCCATCTAACACAACAGTTGGTATCAGAGCCTAACTCTTCTACAGGGACTTACAACTCGAAGAGGAAGGTACAGATGGATGCTAGAGGGTTGATCGCTGAAGGACATTCTACCACCAAGCCCCCTTACTTTGATGGATCAAATTATGCATACTGGAAAAACCGTATGCAAGTTTTCTTGAGGGCGAAGGATTTTGAGACTTCGAAGGTGGTGAGTAAGGGACCTTTTGAGATGTCCCCTAACGAGGATGTCTGGACCAAGGAAGAGATCAGAAGGTCCACTCTAAACTGGAGCGCCATAAATGCTATCCAGTGCTCTCTGCACCCCAAAGAATTTTCTCGTGTATCGGCTTGCAGTTCAGCTAAGGAGATGTGGGATGCATTGGAAGTTATCCATGAAGGGACTTCTCAGGTTAGAGAGACGAAGGCGAATTTCCTAGTGTCAGAGTATGAATCCTTCAAGATGAAGCCTAATGAGACCATCAAGGAGATGTACGCTCGATTGACAATCATCACAAACGGTCTCAGAGGTCTAGGGAAGACACAGACAGAATATGATATTGTAAGGAAAATTCTGTGTTCCCTGACTCATGTTTGGCACACCAAAGCTACTGTGATGGAAGAGTCAAGGGATCTGCGCAACACTAGGGCAGATGAGTTAATTGGTTCACTGATGGCGTATGAAATAAATCTGCCAAAGATAGAGGAAGCTGAGAAGAAGAAGAAACCAATGGCACTGTAAGCGGGTGCCAGCAAATCCAGCAGATCCAGCTCTAGTAGATCATCATCTGAGGAGAGCCTGACTGGAGAAGAAATAGAACGTGATGAGATAGCAATGATCACCAAAGAATTCAGGCGGTTCCTCAAGAAAGATGGAAGGTGATTCAGCCGAAGGAACCATGGTGGTGGCCGACGGGATACAAGGTATAAATCTAATCCTGCAAAGCAAATTGAAGCTAATGTGTGTTACCAATGCAAGAAGGCTGGCCACCTAAAAGCTGATTGTCCGGAGAATCAGAAGCTCAAGTACAAGTCCAAGAGAAAGAACACTAAAGGGAAAGCCATGGTGAGTACCTGGAGTGATGAGGACAAAGGTAGCTTCAGCAGCAGCTCAGACAGTGAGGAAGAAGCTGAAAAGCCCATTTGCATTATGGCAACTAGCTCTGAAGACAGAGAGGAAGACTCAGATGAGGTATCCTCTCGATTCGATAATTTCACTATTGCTGATTGGGTAGATGCCTATCATGAAATAGCTGATAAAGCAGATGATATCAGAAAGGAAAATAGGCATCTAAGAAGAAAGATAAATTTCATGCAAAATGACACAACTCTAATTGATAAAATTGCATACCTTGAATCTGAGAAAAATAAGCTGAAACTCACATGCTCTGAAATAGAAGAAATCAAGCATGAGTTAAAAGCCTCTAAAGAAGATAATGAGAGGTTAGAAAAAGAAACTGATGAATGGAAATTGAAAATACAGGAATATAAGAGTGAGATGAAAATTGTGAATGAAAAATATGAAGCTGTCCTAAGTGTGAACACCGAACTGAAGAAATCCATTGAAGATATTCAGAAAGATAATGAGGACAAGCTGGAAATTATTGAGAAAATGACCCAAGGTTCAGACAACCTAAATGCTTTGTTAGGATCAAAAGTCAATTTCAGGAAAGAGGGCTTTGGATTTAATTCTAGTGCAACAAAAAGTTTTGGAATGAAGACTATTTCATTTGTCGCACAAAAAGAGAAAGGACCTATGATTAACATGAATCCAAAAATTTTTGTGAATAAAACTATAAATCTGAGGAAGCCCAGTGCTGAGGAGAAGGGCAAACAAAAGATTAGTGAGCCTAGTACAGCTGGTACATCTAAGCCAAATCCTAAAGCTCAGTCTCAAGTTAGGGGTCAGCCTACACATGCATATAAACCCTATGTTAAGGTCACCAAGTCTCCACCATCACCTCAATCTCAGAAGAAGACCCAACACACACATGTGAATCGGTCACCAGGGTCAAAGGTACAGGGGAGACATAATGCATTTAGGAGTCAACCCAAGCAATTCTACCGATCCAGAGCTCAGACCCACAACAATGCAAAGTCAACCTATTTTAATAGGTCAGGTTGGACTAGAACTCCGGGGAGGTATACAGGTCCTGCATATCAGGCTACACAATATCACAGACCTTACACCAGAAATTGGGTTGGTGGGTATGGCACTTGGACACCCAGGAACTTGCAATTCTTCAGCCAGCCCAGAAACTACTATGACCACAATTTTGTGAATGCACCCTGGCCAAAGCATTGGCACAGAAGTAATAACACTGTCAATAATCATGCTGGTGCAAATAAGAAGAAAAAAACAAAAAGAAATCTGGAGCATCCACTGAACAAAATTCTTTTAAACAAATGTGGGTTCCAAAAGGTTTGCTTTCTTGCTTTGCTTCTATTTCATCTGCTCTGGAGCCCAATCAGACTTGGGTTCCAAAATTCTCTACCTGATTGTGTGTGCAGGTATGCCTGGCAGCCAAGAACAATCTGTGGTACTTGGATAGTGGCTGCTCCAGGCATATGACAGGAGATAAGGCCAAGTTCTGCATGCTGACAGAGAAACATGGAGGCCTTGTCACCTTTGGTAGCAACACAAAAGGTAAAATTGTCGGGTCAGGTAAGGTAGGTAAGTGTACTACCTGTTGCATTGAAGATGTCATGCTGGTTGAAGGTTTAGCATATAACTTACTTAGCATCAACCAGCTATGTGATAAAGGATATAAAGTTCTTTTTGACTCTCAATGCTGTAAAGTTTTTGAACCTCACTCCGAAATTGTTAAATTTTCTGGTAAAAGAATAAATAATACTTACATGATAGACTTAGATGACATACAACATTCTAACCTATGCCTCACTGCTAGCAAAGAAGATTTAGCTTTCTTATGGCATCGTAGGTTAGGCCATGCTAGTTACACAGTTTTCAATAAATTAAACAAGCACAGCATGGTTAGAGGACTTCCTGAAGTTTCTTTTAAGAAATAAAATAAAGTCTGTGATGCATGTACTCAGTCCAAGTTAACTAGGAAGTCATTCAAATCTAGAACAAAAAATCTGTCATCTAAACCCTATGAGCGGATACACATGGACCTTTTTGGGCCAACCATGTCTGTCAACTTATCAGGGAGGAGGTATGGGTTTGTCATGGTAGATGACTTCTCTAGGTACACTTGGGTATATTTCTTGTCACAGAAAAGTGATGCATTCACAGAATTTCAGGAGTTCTATCTTAAGATAAATCAGAAAATTGAAAACATTTTAACTAATCATGGAGGTGAGTTTGAAAACTCACAGTTTGAGGATTTCTGCAGGACAAATGGAATTCATCACAAGTTCTCCTCACCAAGGACACCCGAGCAGAATGGAGTTGTGGAGAGGAGAAACAGAACCCTAGTGGAGATGGGTCGAACACTCTTGGTTGAAGGTGGTCTGCCAAGGAAGTTATGGGCTGAAGCTGTAAATACTGCCAGTTATGTAATTAACAGAGCTATGGTAAGACCTTCTACCCAGAAAACACCTTATGAGATCATAAAGGGTAAGAAACCTTCAATTGCTCATTTCAAGGTTTTTGGTTGCAAATGCTTTATTCATGTAAATGATAAAAGAGACCTTGATAAATTTGAACCTAAAGGTGAACCATGAATTTTTCTTGGTTACTCTGAAAACACCCGAGCATATAGAGTGTATAATCAAAATTCCAAATCTGTTGAAGAATCTCCACATATTATCTTTGATGAATCTTTGGTAAAGACTAATATTGGTCAATACAGGAATGAAGACAATGGTGATATTCTAAAAGAAGGGAACCCTGCAGACAAATCCGAAGATGAGGAAGAAAATGAAGAGCTTAATGGAGAAGAGCCTACAGGTCAGGGGGAGGTAAGTGAAAATCATGATGATCTAATTGTCAACATTAGATATCTAAAAGATCATCCTGTAGATAGTGTGATTGGCAATTTGCATGACCCTCCTAGGACTAGAGGCCATTTAAGAGTTCAAAATGAATTGAATGCATATGCTTTTGTTTCACATGTAGAACCCAAGTCCATTGACTGTGCTCTCAAGGATGTGCATTGGATTAATGCCATGCATGAGGAGCTCAATCAATTTAACAGGAATAAGGTGTGGCACTTGGTCCCACCTCCTGATCATGAAACAGTCATAGGGACTAAATGGGTCTTCAGAAATAAAACTAATGAATTAGGGAATGTGGTTAAGAATAAGGCCAGACTTGTAGCTCAGGGGTATAACCAAAAATTTGGAATAGACTTTGAAGAATCTTTTGCCCCTGTAGCCAGGTTAGAAGCAATCAGAATTTTATTGGCTTATGCATGTTCCCTAGGAATAAATCTCCAGCAGATGGATGCAAAATCTGCTTTTCTGAATGGGGAAATCAGTGAGGATGTCTATGTGAGACAGCCTCCTAGATTTGAATGTTTAGACTTCCCCAATCATGTGTATAAACTTAGTAAAGCTCTCTATGGTCTTAAGCAAGCTCCTAGAGCTTGGTATGACAGGTTGAGCAAATTTCTCACAGATAAGAACTTCACAAGAGGAGTAGTTGATCAAACTTTGTTCACTAAGGTAAGTTATCTAGATATACTTATTGTTCAAATTTATGTGGATGACATAGTTTTTGGGTCAACTAACCCCAAACTGTGTGTGGAGTTTTCTCAAATTATGACTAATGAATTTGAAATGAGCTCGCCCATTGAGCTTATTTCAAATTCATTAGTCATAATTTGAGAAAACTCCTCACACAGTTTGGGGTTAGTTGACCCAAAAACTATGTCATCCACATAAAGAAATGGATGCACAGACTTAATGATGCAGCTATGCACAGACTGCAACGAAACAAAGTATGCACAACGAATGAATGCATGGACATATCCAATGAATAGACTTGATGCAGTGTATGCAGTTCACCGATGCAGTGTATGCAGTGATGTATAGACTTTAAATGGATGAAATACACAGGCTGTACAGACTTGACCGATGTATAGACATAATGATTGTGTGAGCATGCAGCAGCCAATGTATAGACTTGCAGGTGCAACGTAGGTAAAGATACCAATGTATAGACTTGCGAGTGCAACGTCGGTAAAGATACCAATGTATAGACTTCCTATGCCTGCGTCAAATGCAATGTACAGACTTGCTATATCTACTACACATGCAATGTACAGACTTTGATTGTGTAGACTTGTGTGTGTGTGCAATGTGTAGACCTGTGTGTGTGTACATGACGATGTATAGACTTCGTCGATGTATAGACTTAGCATGAGACACAGCATGAGACGCTGAACTACCAAGAATGTATAGACTTGTAAGTGCTGACAGACGATGTACATACTTGCATGAGACGCTGAATGAGACAGATGTTCATGAGACATGAACTGCATTGGCTGTACATACTTGTGCTAATGCTGCAAGTGGACAATGTACAGACTTCAAGTGCATGCAGCAAATGCGATGTATAGACTTGTGTGTGTGACTGATGAATGCACCGATGCAGTGTATGTACATCGTCATGTCGCTTGCATGCCATATAGTCTATACACTGATGCATCGGTGCATTCATCCAGATATACTTATTGTTCAAATTTATGTGGATGACATAGTTTTGGGTCAACTAACCCCAAACTGTGTGAGGAGTTTTCTCAAATTATGACTAATGAATTTGAAATGAGCTCAATGGGCGAGCTCAAATTATTTCTTAGACTGCAGGTTACACAGTCAAAGGAAGGAACCTTCATCACTCAGTCCAAGCACATAAGGGATTTACTGAAGAAATACAAGATGGAAAACCTCAAAGAAATAGCTGCTCCAATGGGTACCTCGACCAGCTTAGATACAGATCCTCAAGGTAAACTAGTGGATCAAAAGCTATATAGAGGTATGATCGAATCTCTTTTATATCTTACAACATCTAGGCCTGATATTCAGTTTACAGTGTGTCTTTGTTCTAGATTTCAGGCTAGTCCTAAAGAATCACACCTTAAATCTATGAAAAGGATTTTTAGGTATCTACTAGGCACCCAAGAGCTTGGCCTATGGTATCCTGCCAAGTGTGAGTTAGAACTCCTAGCCTACACTGATGCAGACTATGCTGGGTGTCGAGTAGAGAGAAAAAGTACTAGTGGCTACTGTCAATTCCTTGGTGGCTATCTAGTATCTTGGGCATCTCAGAAGCAACACACTGTTACTTTGTCCACAGCTGAGGGGTACTTGCGTCTGATAAATGTGTACCCTTACGCAAAAAGACAAATGGTACCTGAATGCCCTTAATAAAATAAAATTAAAATGATGTTCCTTCAAAAGAAAATTCAGGTATGCCAAATTATTTAATTTCAATACATGACCTGGTATCTCTTAACAAATTTTACTGAGTCTAAGACAGTAAGATACTTTGAAACTGAATCTCTCATGCTCAAATGTGATTCTGGTTTATTGCTATTATCATGCACAACAAACTCATTCCAAGATTGTAGTGCATGAACTCTATTTTTTATAACCTTCAAACCAGAACTCAATCTCTAAGCAGTTTTTAAATTCATATGACTGAAGACTCTGTGCTTTAGAATGCTTAATTCCTGAACTACTTGCTCAGAATGCCAGTCAGATATCTTTCTTCCTTTACACTTTCTATCCCTCCTCTTTGTTGATGGCAAAGGGGGAGAATATATTATCTGTTTGGTGAATTCCAGGGGAAGTGTATGCATGATGATTGGCAAAGGGGGAGATCTTGTTAGCAGGAGTTTGTTTCATTTCTCAGCATGCATTCATAGCATCTGCATGACAAATCTGACTAACAAATCATGTCTTTCATCAAAAATACATCTGTATGACAGGATGTTGCTATTCTATATGATAGGATGTTGCCATCATCAAAAAGGGGGAGATTGTTGTGACTCCTCTGTGTTGATGATGTTTACAATAAGCTTTACTTCATTGGCAACAGCTTGTTTTGATTGATTGGCAACTGTTTATGTTTTGATGAAACTGTCTTTATCAGATTGTCTATGTGTTCCATGCAGTCAGAGTCTGTATATTCATTTGGACATAGGCGTCTCATGCAAAGTCTGTACATCGGGCGTCTCATGCGAAGTCTGTACATCGGGCAAGTCCGTGCACTCAAACACTTGCTCGATTCATTGCATTCTGAGCGTCTCATGTTGCGTCTCATGCAAAGTCTGTACATCGGTTAAGTCTATACATCCTTCAGCTCAGTTCGCAGCTGAGTCTGAAGTCTGTACAGCCTATGTTCTTCATGCATACATATAGGCAATGCATCGTCTTGATAGAATGCACGCACTCAAGTGTATACATTCATGAGCTATGCCTATGCATCGTTTGCATACTGTATCATTAAGTCCGTGCATCCATTTCTAGTGTACATACTTTGCTTGATGCATTCTGCATTACACACTCAGTTTGTGCATTGTGCTCTCATGTTTCAACACTAGGCATTGCAAAGTCTATACATTGCTATCGCATTGCAAAGTCTAGACATTGCAGAGTCTACACACTACATTGCACACTACTAAGTCTGTACAGGGTTTTATTATCTTAAACTGATATTCCCTTCGACTGACTGATAGGTACTTATGCTCGAGGAGATTAAGAAGGGCACATGATGCAAGAAAGAGGAGGTGCCAGGATCGTGACACGTGTACAGCAACGAGCCTGGATGCTGCCACGTGGTCCAAGCTTTTGGGCGGGAGATGTGGAAGACACACGGCCTATCTGCTGCTCTATATATATGAAACCTCTTCCTATGAAGAAGTTTGATCGAAGCAGAAGCGCAGAGAGTGAACTTCAGCCTGCACGATCCACAGAGAAGAAAAGCAGAGAGCCATCGAGAGTAGAGAAGAAAAGAGAGAGAAGAGAAAGAGCAGAGAAGAGAAGAGATGAGAAGAGCAGAGAAGAGAAGAGAAGAGAAGATTGAGAGAGAGGAGTTGAGAGAGCTTGTCTGAATGTTCCTCAGTCCCTTGGTTCAGATACCAGAGCTGAGTTTGCTCATTGCGAGCTATATTCCCTTTTGGGATTTCCTATTTTCGTTTGATTCTATCTTTTGTTTTCTGAAAACTTGTCTTCAAGCTGTGTGTCAGCGGTTTGTAGACGTGCTGTCTCTAGACGGGTCAAGCTGTAGTCCCCAGCGGTTTGCAGAGGTGTAGCCTTTGGACAGGTCAAGCTGTAATTCCTCAGCGGGCGAGAATTGCTCTCGGACAGCAAGCTGTGAAGCTCAGCGGTTGTAGGCTAAGCTGTATTGCCCAGCGGACGCAAGCTGTGTTGTGCAGTAGTAAGCCACACTTGGGTTGAGTGTGGGGTGGATGTAGGTCTGCTAACCGAACCACCTAAAAATATGGTGTGTCATGTGTTTGTGTGATTGCTTATGATCTGATGTGTGATTGCTTTTAGTGATTCTATTCTCAGATCGTTTCATTTCTGCTCAGATTCAAACACTCTAGTTAGTGATCTAGTAGATCAATTTAAATTTCACATTAGAGCCTTATTGAACTGTTATATTAGGCTATTGATCTATTCACCCCCCTCTAGATCCACACTTCGTGGTGACAGATTGCTTCCATCTAACACAACAACATGTGCTCCCCCTTTGACAAAAACATATGAAGCTACAAACAATTCTCCCCCTTTGAAAGACAATTAATGCAGTTTAGTCAGGATTCTATTCTTCCCTTTAAATGAATGCATTGCAGCCTTGTGACAGAAGGAACGGGGCTTTCAATAGGAAAAACAGATGAGGGATATGTCTAGAGAGAGTATATGACGGTAATCAAGTTATTGAGCGAAGAGTTATCAAAACACAGATATTTAGAGAGAGTTCAGGAAATGGTAGTGACATAGAGTAGTGATTGATCATGACATACTGAGGTGAAGAATTTTTCAGTGAGATACCAACTTCATAAGTCACTATTTAGGTTTCAAAATCTTTCATTATAAGGGCTTATGAATTGGTTTTGATTGATAATCATGATTTAAGAATGATGTAGACCAAGTTCTTCAATAAGATTCAATACTCACATCTGAGACAATTCTTTAATAAAAATGAACCACTTGCTCATATAACATTCTAGTTCAACCTTCTTCCATCTTACTTAGTTTAATTTCATGACTCCTTTAAGAGTGATACAAGGTAGTTTTGAGATTAAACATTCATGAGTACATCTGAATTTAGACTTTTCTTGCAGAATTTTCTGATGCATATATTTCTCAGATTTTTCTTATTCATACATTAAGGAGCATCAATTTGTTTTTCAATGAACAATTTTAGTTTAATCAACACCTTTTTACATGAGGCACAACACGTCTTAGGTGAAATGACCCAGTTACTCAGTGTGATAACCATATTACTTCTCTATTTGGAGAACAGAGGTAGCATTAGAAGTATCTTTCGCATGAGGAGACACTTTGGTTAGAGGCCGAAATCCCCAGTTACTCAATACTCAGATATTTTTAAGTCCTTTAAATTTAAACTTAGAATACATTAGACTTAAACCAATTCAAATCAACAAATATTCTTAAACCTGTATAATAGAAGATTCCTCATTAAGAATGATTTAAGGTTTATGAAGCAGTACACAGGTTGATGTTATCTTCAACTCTCAGTTCAATTATTATCTGAGCAACAGTAGACATCATATGTGTAAACCAGCATGCATAGAAAGTGAGAGAATTAGAACTCATGCTTGTAGCAAAAGTGATCAATATGCATCAGACAGATTTTCAGGAAGATCAGCTAAAGAATAATGAGTTTGCAAATACTTCAAGATATGTAGCAAGAACTATGAGGTTGAGATTGAATAGAAGTTCAGAGGCCAATAACAGAGATTGAATTTTAGTCAAGCCAGCCTAACAGGATTAAAACTCTCCTTCAGCACAATAAGGAGTAGTAGATAGAGTTTCAGATTTTAGAATTTAGATGAGAATTAGTATGGCCAAGGATAGCCAAACAGTTCAGGAATTTTGATGCTCCCCCTTAGCAGATGCGATGTTTGGAGAGAGTCATCATTCAAAGTTCAGCAAATGTGAATTAAACCAAGAAGCAAACCATCAGTTATTCAGATGAGACCATCGGTTGACTAGAATGGGAAATGTTGGTCGACCGAACTTGACAGAGATGTCAAGTAAGACTCCTAATGATTTCAGATCAGATGAAGACAAGTGAAATCCACCGATATCATTTATTGATGTAAATTTAAACCAAATAGAGACAAGGCATACCAATTGATACCAAGAGTTGATGAAAGTTATAGGAAGAGCAAAGGTATGGCTGGACTGTAAAGATATCAGTTGACCGAAAATGCAGTTTTGGTCAATTGATTTAGATAGTTAAGAGATAGATGAATGGCCATTCAGTTAAAGAAATTTGATTTAAATGCTCCCCCTTTTTATATGCATTGAGTCAATCTTTTTGGATTTTTCAATATAAATTGTATGCAATTAATTATATGTATGCATATACAATGACTCTCACTGGTTAAATGCATTGAACCACTATATGTGACATGACAACCATGCAGGGATTTAATCAGACCAACTATTCATGAAGCACAAGAGTTATCTTGACAGACTCCCCCTGATTTTATGTATTGAATGACTAAGTTCTGAATGCAATTTATGCAATGAGCATGTTGCTAGGAGTTTAATGAGTTATGCTCATGAATGTCTTGGACTCCCCTATGTGCAATTTGACTCATGGCACTTGGCGGAGGACTTAGTCTAAAGGACTACCTGACACATAATATGTAATACCCCGATTTCAAAATTTGAAATAAAATTGAAATAAATGAATTTCGGAATTTAATATTTAATTCCTTAGTGAATAGAACTATTAAATTGTGACTACCTTATAAAAATCTAGAAAAATGGTAAAATAGTAAAGGATGATTTATTTAACAACTTTATCTTCTGTGGTCGACCCAACAAAAATCCGTAACTAAGTATAATCTTTGGTTTGAGTCCAAAGTGCACACTTACCTAACCTTAACTTAAACCACGAAATTAGGGCTTAATACTCCATCAAATGAGCCCTAATCGGTGGAAAATGAAAGGCCACGATCTATGGATCGTTTCCCCTCTGCCAGTCACCGAAACCTTAACCCTAAAACTTGTAGTCGGCCGAGCTTTGGTGAGGTCAACTATTACGGCGCCGCTTCAATCACTTAACTTGCTTCGACGAATTCTCCCAGCACCGAAGGCTCCACAAAGTGTATGAGCTATAAAAATGAAGCTCTTCAACCTTAGAATCCTTTGGTATCTGTGGTGACTGCAGTGGAGATCGATCAAGGGAGATCTCTGGTGATTAGTGGAGACGTGTTGGCGTCCGTTCTTCTTCCTTTCTTCATGCTTCTTCACTCGATTGAGGTAGGTAATAACGAGCCCAATATAAAGTGTTATATATGGATGGAATCAGCGTCTAGTCCTCTTTCTTTTGAGCCTAAAAGCCTTAAATTCCATTAGGTATCCTGCGTTAATTTAATGGTTTAGTAGAGGCATGTCAGAATTAGGGCAGAACCTGTTCCCATTTGATTTCAGTAGCGATTTCAGGCTGTAAATCTCAAATTGATTCATACATCTCGTAGAGTTTTTCATGCTCTTTCTATTGGTAGTAAAAGCCCCAAATTTCATGTTGTATACTCTTCGAATTTCATGTTTTATTGAGACCCTTTAAACCTCGTCGAAGGCGGGCAAGGGTTGGTTTAATCGGCTTCTTACCAGACTTGGGTGGTCTTACGATAGACCACATAACCTGGGATGGGCGGCCATCACTGGACCGTCCAACCCCTTGGGCGGCTCCCAGTAGACCACACAACAGAGGATGGGCGGCTCCCAGCTGACCACACAACCAGGATGGGCGGCTCCCATCTGACCACTCAACCCTGGCAGGGATGGGCGGCTCCCAGACAACCACATAACTAGATGGGCGGCCATCCCTGTGACCGCACAACCCAGGGATGGGCGGCCATGCCCATGACCGCCCAACCCCATGGGCGGCTCCACCCAGACCGCCCAACCCTTGGGCGGCCCTGCCCTGGCCGTCCAAGTCCCCTTTCAGCCCAGTGGTTGTAAGCCCTAGTCCCTTCAGCCCAGTAGATATAAGGTCAACTGAGGACCGTACATCTATGCAGAAAATGACTTAGTGTGAGTTCTACTTGATTCATATTAGTGTCTTAATGGATAATTAGTAAACTAGAAACCCATATGATAAGTGGTAAATCATGCAAGTAAATTTCTATGAAATGCATGCTATTTCATTCCTACATGATCTTGTTAATTATCATTAGCATCTTGATTAATCTTTTTGGCAATCAAATTAATGTAAATCATGATCCTTGATAAATTGACATGGAAATTAGGACTAAAATGAATACTAGGTTGCTGGACAGCCATTCTATCCCAGTAGAACGGTTTGACCATTCACCGACTTCTAGTAAGTCATTAGCCCATTAGTTGTGCTAGCCTTGAACTTACCCCCGGACACTCCATCCGGCGGACTTACCATTATCTTGGGATCTCTGTATATCCCTGCTAAGAACCTAATGAACCACCAGAACTTTGATTTATGTGACTGAACCGCTGGTTTATAAGTCTTGGATCGAATTGGGCTAAGAGAGGCATGTGCGGCCAATAGTGGAACGCATATCCTCATAGGCGGCCTAATAACGACCGTATATACCTGGCTTATGCCATTAAGTGTTGGTCGATTAACCTTGATCAATCTTCGACCAAAACATTAAGCCCTGGACTGACCAATAGACAGTAGACTAGGCCCTGGTTTAGTTTTACCCTATCTTTGGCAGCATAGAGTCCAATAGGGTGATTTCTTAACTTTCTAGCCAAGCCCGGGTGGTGCGGCTGAAATATGACCGTTCAAACCTTATGGAGATTCTCTTGGACCACATATCTTTAATACGGCCCTGTATGGACCGTATATTTTGTTCATGGGTCTTAAGGTCTTCTGGACCTGCACGGCCCAGGACTTACCGTTCATCCTTTAGAGCGGCACACTGTCAGTCGTTCATTCTTGACCTCGTGGGCTGAGTATCAGTCCAGCTCCTGTAAGTGCGGCCCCTTGTTAGCCATATATATCTCTTGAGCGGTTTATGTATGACCGTACATATCTCAGAGATGAGTTTTATCGTGTTTCATGCTCTTGAATCCAAGGACGGATTAGTCCTTTAAATCTTGAACTTCTGGACAGTAATTCCTCTGATTATTTGGCCATAAACTTGACTAAATGTCTAGACGGAACTTGGGATCTTGGATCCGATAAATCAATGCCAACTCATCATAAGGGCCCAGTCTGGTCCTGGGGAGAGCGCCCGAAAAGTACTTGTGCCCATGAGAGTTTGTAATGACAAGGTGAGGCATTGCACCGAGTGCATGACTAGCGTGATATCTACGACAGAAATCTCTTGTTATATCTTGTTACTTGATCGTGCTTGACTATTTAAATACTTGATGGTGGCCATTTCCTCATTACAATTTCCTGTTACACTTGTTACATGTTATTCTTGTTGAAATCTAGATCTCTTATATTTTCTTGACCTTGCAAGATCTTTATATTACATTGTTTTTCTTCTGTATCGTCATTTCTTTTCTTATCATTGCATATGAAAATGGAATAATTGGTTAATTACGTAAACTTGCCTATTATTATCTACTGAGCGTCAGCTCATAGTTGTTATTTTCCCCCTTTCTAGACAGTTCAGGTGACGATGCACATTTAGATGGGGAGGGACAGGAGTGATATCTTTGAGTGTACCAGTTATTAGATGGAGTTGGCATAGACTATTTACCTCTAGTATTCCCTAGAGTTGAGTTAGTACTTTATTACTTTTTGGAGTCAGTTATTGTATTAGAATCAGTTTGGAAGTTATGTTTGATCGTGTTTAAGTGGTTGATGGTTATTGTAATAAAGTTTGGTATCTTCTTGACCAATAGATTTACTTCTTTCTGTAGCACCTGTGTAATTGTTTAGTTTAGCATATTAATGTGATTTCTAGCTAGTTTCTGACTGTACGATCCGATATTCAGCGTCGGGGCGTGACAGTTTAGGTGGTATCAGAGCCTAGGTTTCACATTCCTAGGTTTTCTAAGTTCTAGGGGTCTAAGTGATGATTTAGGACCCATAAGCTTGTTATAAGTCTAAGAACCCAACATGGTGAGATTTGGGTAGAAACTTGGGTTAAGTTCATACCTTAATTGTGATATTATCTATTTTTAATGAACCTAAATAATCTATTCCTCGTGTAGGCCTTTGCAATGGCAGCTGATCACGCGGAATGGAGGAACTTGCAGCGCACGGTTCAAGTCCTTACTCAAGTTTTGCAACAAGTGGCCCAAGCAGGAACTGTAAACCATGGCACTGGTGATTTATATCGGAACTTTCGGGGGATGAATCCGCCAAGATTTGGTGGCTCAACTGACCCTGATGAAGCCGAGCACTGGCTAGAAGAAATGGGGAGGATATTCGAAGTAATGCAGTGCAACAATCAAGAACGTGTCCTTTTATCAACCTTTCAACTTGAACGTGATGCAAGAACATGGTGGGATTCAGTGAAGGCTACCCTTGGTGATCACCAAGTCACATGGGAGGAGTTCGAAGAATTCTTTAATAGCAAATACTTTTCTGATAGAGTGCAAGAGAAGAAGGCAGCGGTGTTTGTGGCTTTGAAGCAGCGAAATCTATCTGTGGCAGAATATGAAGCTCAACTTTCTAGGTTATCCCGATATGCTACTCACTTGATATCCACCGAGAAGATGAAGGCTAAGCGCTTTCTTAATGGACTGAAGCTGCTATATATCAACCAATTGGCACCAATGGAAATCCTGACCTATTCCGAGATGGTGAGAAAAGCTCAAGTCCTAGAAGATACTCTAGAAATGACGGAGAGAATCCGTGGAAAAAGTGCAAGGAAGGAACAACCTACGGGTTCCGGGAATATCAAACCCGAGTATGACAGGAAGAGGCCTATTAGTGGGTCTGGTTCATGGAGTGGTTCCGGATCGTGGAAGGGCAAGATGTTGAAACGTGAAGACAAGAAGCCTGGCCCTAATGTTCCATTCAAAGGAGTATGCAAGTATTGTGATCGCCCAGGTCACAAGATGGAGGAGTGCTGGCGTAAGCTGGGCGCCTGTTTACGATGTGGAAGTAGGGAGCACCGTATCCCTGACTGTCCTCTTTTATCTGAGCAAGCTATGCCGGCGAAACCACAAGGCATCAAGAAACAACAAGGCAAGCTCCAAGCTCTACAAGCAGATGAGGTAGGAACCACTGAGGGTGGTGGACTCGTCGAAGGTACTCTTATTATACTCGACAAGCCAGCATTTGTTCTTTTTGATACTGGTGCCACACATTCATTTATTTCTCGGAGTTTTGCTAAGTCTTTAGCTGTGAAGCCTATTTTGATGGATTCTCCGTTAGAAATTTCAACCCATATTGGTACTAGATCAGCAATTCAGTATTTCTATCCTTCTAGTAAGGTTATGATTGATGAACAGAATTTTTCAGCCGATTTAGTTTGCATGGACATGAAGGATTATGATGTAATCCTAGGAGAAGATTGGTTGGCTAAATATGAGGCAAATGTTCACTGCAGTTCTAGCTCTGTGTCTTTTACTAGGCACCCGAGACTTTCCATTGTGGGAGTTAAACACCATAACTCCGTATCACTTATCTCGGCTCTTCGAGCTGATAAGTTGATGAAGTATGGATGTAAAGCTTTTCTAGCCTTTGTCTATGCGACCCTGAGCAGCAGATCGAGATTAAGGACATTTCTGTTGTCTGAGATTTTCCTGATGTCTTTCCAGAGGAATTACCAGGACTTCCGCCTGAGCGGGAAGTTATCTTTTCTATTGATCTCATTCCTGGCACATCTCCTATTTCCAAAGCTCCTTATCGTATGTCTCCTACGGAGCTGAGGGAATTAAAGCAACAGTTGATGGAATTGCTCGAGAAGGGTTTCATTCGTCCTAGTACATTCCCTTGGAGAGCCCCTATATTATTCATCCGGAAGAAAGATGGTTCGATGAGATTGTGCATCGATTATCGGCAATTGAACCAGCAGACTGTCAAGAACAAATATCCTTTACCGAGGATTGACGAATTGTTTGATCAGATAGCGATAGCTCAGTATTTTTCTAAGATTGATCTTCGATCTGGATATCACCAGTTGCGGATTAAGGAAGAGGATATCTATAGAACAGCTTTCCGCAGCAGGTATGGTCATTTCAAATTTGTCGTTATGCCTTTTGGTCTAACGAATGCACCAGCAGCTTTCATGCAGTTGATGACCAATGTATTTCGGCCCTACCTTGATCAATGGGTCGTGGTATTCATTGATGATATCCTGATTTATTCCGAGAATGAAGAGGAGCATGCTGAACATCTAAGGATGGCATTGCAACTATTGAGAGATCATCAGCTGTATGCCAAGTTCCATAAGTGTGAATTCTGGCTGCAAGAGGTGTCCTTTCTCGGACATATCATCACAAATGAAGGAATTTCTGTTGATCCTTCAAAGGTAGAGGCAGTGAAGAATTGGGATCAGCCTACCAGTGTGACTGAAGTTAGAAGTTTCCTAGGCCTAGCAGGCTACTATCGAAGATTTATCCAAGATTTCTCTAAGATTGCGGTACCTATGACAAGATTAACCCGCAAGGAGAACAAATTTGATTGGTCAGAAGATTGCCAGCGAAGCTTTCAGACTCTGGAGGAATGTTTAACTACTGCACATGTATTGGCTTTACCTTCTAGTGAAGGAGGTTTTGTTGTATACACTGATGCTTCAGGTATTGGTTTAGGCTGTGTACTCATGCAGCATGGGAAAGTGATTGCCTATTCTTCTAGATAGTTGTTGAAGCATGAAGAGAATTATCCTGTTCATGATTTGAATTAGCAGCAGTGGTATTCGCCTTGAAGATGTGGAGGCATTACTTGTATGGAGAAACATTCACAGTGTTTTCAGATCATAAGAGTCTGAAATATTTATTTTCTCAGAAGGAACTCAATATGAGGCAAAGAAGATGGTTGGAGTACTTGAAGGACTTTGACTTCTCGATTGAGTATCATCCTGGAAAAGGTAATGTTGTGGCAGATGCATTAAGCCGGAAGCCTGTAGCTAAATTGTCAAGTCTCATGTTACAAGAGTGGAAGCTACTGGAACAACTAGCTAGCCTGGACCTTAATGTTGACAATGATCGGGTTAGGATTGCACAGATTTGACTTAAGCCCGAATTGTTGATGGAAATCAAGTCTTAGCAAAATAATGATCCCGAGCTAGTAGAGATCAAAGGAAGCTTGAGCAGTAGACCTGACTTCATGATGGCTGACGATGGAAGATTGTTATTCCAGGGTAGAACTTGTGTACCTGATGAAGCTGAAATAAAGAACAAGATTCTTGAGGAAGCACATAGATCCAGATACACCATTCATCCTGGAGGAACTAAAATGTTTAGAGATTTGAAAAGATCCTTTTGGTGGACGAATATGAAAAGGGAAGTTACAGACTTCGTGAGTAGATGCTTGGTTTGTCAGCAAGTTAAGGCTGAACATTTCAGACTGGCAGGAAAATTGAAACCACTCGACATACCCCAATAGAAGTGGGAAAGCATTGGCATGGACTTCATTATGGGTCTACCTAGGACTCGTGGTGGACTTGATGCAATATGGGTGATTGTCGATCGATTGACAAAGTCAGCTCATTTCTTATCCATTAAGTCTAAATGGACAGTTGATGTATTGGCTGCTTTGTATGTGAAGGAAGTGGTAAGGCTCCATGGCATACCAGTCAGCATTGTGTCTGATAGAGACCCCAGATTTACTTCACATTTCTGGAAGGGACTGCAAGAGTCTCTGGGTACTCGTCTGAATTTCAGTACTACTTTTCATCCACACACAGATGGACAGACTGAGAGAACCAATCAGATAGTGGAAGATATGCTTAGAGCATGCATGATTGATTTCGGAGGCAGTTGGAGTGATCACTTGGCATTAATTGAATTCGCCTACAACAACAGTTATCAATCCAGCATACAGATGGCATTGTATGGAAGAAGCTGTCGTTCCCCGTTATGTTGGGATGTGGTAGGTGAGAAACAATGGCTTGGACTGGATCTTATTTCAGAATCATCACAGAACATTCGTATTATCCGAGACCGGTTACAAGTAGCCCAATCAAGACAGAAGAGTTATGCCGACAACAGAAGGAGAGAATTGGAGTTTCAGGTAGGCGAGCATGTATTCTTAAAGGTCTCTCCTACGAGAGGGATTCGAAGATTTGGCATTCAAGGTAAGTTAAGTCTGAGATATATTGGTCCATTCGAGATCCTGGATAGAGTGGGAGAAGTTGCTTACAGACTGGCTTTACCGCCTCAGTTGTCTGGCGTACACAATGTTTTCCATGTGTCTATGTTACGGAAATATGTGTATGACCCCACTCACATCATTCAGCATGTGGATTTCGAATTGAAGGAAGATTTGACCTATGAAGAAAGACCTATCAAGATTCTAGACAGGAAACAACAGCAACTCCAGAATCGTTCCATACCGATGGTCAAAATTCAATGGAGTCGGCGTGGGACCGAAGAAGCTACTTGGGAGTCTGAAGATACTATGCGGAAGCGGTATCCCAACTTATTCTAGGTGAGCTATCTCATTCCCTATTTTCTGTATTTAGTGTAGTGAATTTGGAGGACCAAATTCCTTAAGTAGGGCAGGGTGTAATACCCCGGTTTTAAAAATTTGAAATAAAATTGAAATAAATGTATTTCGGAATTTAATATTTAATTCCTTAGTGAATAGAACTAGTGAAATTTCGACTACCTTATAAAAATCTAGAAAAATAGTAAAATGGTAAAGGATGATTTATTTAATAACTTTGTCTTCTGTGGTCGACCCAACAAAAATCCGTAACTAAGTCTAATCTTTGGTTTGAGTCCAAAGTGCACACTTACCTAACCTTAACTTAAACCACGAAATTAGGGCTTAATACTCCATCAAATGAGCCCAAATCGGTGTCAAATGAAAGGCCACGATCTATGGATCGTTTCCCCTCTGCCAATTCACCGAAACCTTAACTCTAAAACTTGTAGCCGGCCGAGCTTTGGTGAGGTCAACTATTGCGGCGCCGTTTCAATCACTCAACTTGCTTCGACGAATTCTCCCAGCACCGAACGCTCCAGAAAGTGTATGAGCTATAAAAATGAAGCTCTGCAACCCTAGAATCCTTTGGTAGTTGTGGCGGCCACAGTGGAGATCGATCAAGGGAGATCTCTGGTGATTAGTAGAGACGCGTTGGCGTCTGTTCTTCTTCCTTCTTCACTCGATTGAGGTAGGTAATAACGAGCCCAATATAAAGTGTTATATATGGATGGAATCAGCGTCTAGTCCTCTTTCTCTTGAGCTTGAAAGCCCTAAATTCCATTAGGTATCCTGCGTTAATTTAATGGTTTAGTCGAGGCATGTCAGAATTAGGGCAGAACCTGTTCCCCTTTGATTTCAGTAGCGATTTCAGGCTGTAAATCTCAAATTGATTCATACATCTCGTAGAGTTTTTCATGCAGTTTCTATTGGTAGTAAAAGCCCCAAATTTCATGTTGTATACTCTTCAAATTTCGTGTTTTATTGAGCCCCTTTAAACCTCGTCGAAGGCGGGCAAGGGTTGGTTCAATCGGCTTCTTACCAGACTTGGACGGACTTACGATAGACCACATAACCTGGGATGGGCGGCCATCACTGGACCGTCCAACCCCTTGGGCGGCTCCCAGTAGACCATACAACAGAGGATGGGTGGCTCCCAGCTGACCACACAACCAGGATGGGCGGCTCCCATCTGACCACTCAACCCTGGTAGGGATGGGCGGCTCCCAGACAACCACATAACTGGATGGGCAGCCATCCCTGTGACCGCACAACCCAGGGATGGGCGGCCATGCCCATGACCGCCCAACCCCATGGGCGGCTCCACCCAGACCGCCCAACCCTTGAGCGGCCCTGCCCTGGCCGTCCAAGTCCCCTTTCAGCCCAGTGGTTGTAAGCCCTAGTCCCTTCAGCCCAGTAGATATAAGGTCAGCTGAGGACCGTACATCTATGCAGAAAATGACTTAGTGTGAGTTCTACTTGATTCATATTAGTGTCTTGATGGATAATTAGTAAACTAGAAACCCATATGATAAGTGGTAAATCATGCAAGTAAATTTCTGTAAAATGTATGCTATTTCATTCCTACATGATCTTGTTCATTATCATTAGCATCTTGATTAATCTGTTTGGCAATCAAATTAATGTAAATCATGATCCTTGATAAATTGACATGGAAATTAGGACTAAAATGAATACTAAGTTGCTGGACAGCCATTCTATCCTAGTAGAACAGTTTGACCATTCACCGACTTCTAGTAAGTCATTAGCCCATTAGTTGTGCTAGCCTTGAACTTACCCCCGGACACTCCATCCGGCGGACTTACCATTATCTTGGGATCTCTGTATATCCCTGCTAAGAACCTAATGAACCACCAAGACTTCGATTTATGTGACTAACCGCTGGTTTATAAGTCTTGGATCGAATTGGGCTAAGAGAGGCATGTGCGGTCAGTAGTGGAACGCATATCCTCGTAGGCGGCCTAATAACGACCAAATATACCTGGCTTATGCCATTAAGTGTTGGTCAATTAACCTTGATCAATCTTCGACCAAAACATTAAGCCCTGGACTGACCAATAGATAGTAGACTAGGCCCTGGTTTAGTTTTACCCTATCTTTGGCAGCAGGGAGTCCAATTGGGTGATTTCTTAACTTTCTAGCCAAGCCCGAGTGGTGCGGCTGGAATATGACCGTTCAAACCTTATGCGGATTCTCTTGGACCGCATATCTTTAATATGGCCTTGTATGGACCGTATATCTTGTTCATGGGTCTTAAGGTCTTCTGGACCTACACGGCCCAAGACTTGACCTCGTGGGCGGAGTATCAGTCCAGGTCCTGTAAGTGCGGCCCCTTGTTAGCCGTATATATCTCTTGAGAGGTTTATGCATGACCATACATATCTCAGAGATGAGTTTTATCATGTTTCGTGCTCTTGAATCCAAGGACGGATTAGTCCTTTAAATCTTGAACTTCTGAACAGTAATTCCTCTGATTATTTGGCCATAAACTTGACTAAATGTCTAGACGGAACTTGGGATCTTGGATCCGATAAATCAATGCCAACGCATCATAAGGGCCCAGTCTGGTCCTGGGGAGAGCTCCTGAAAAGTACTTTTGCCCATGGGAGTTTATAATGACAAGGTGAGGCATTGCACCGAGTGCATGACTAGCGTGATGTCTACGACAGAAATCTCTTGTTATCTTGTTACTTGATCGTGCTTGACTGTTTAAATACTTGATGATGGCCATTTCCTCATTACAATTTCCTGTTACACTTGTTATATGTTATTCTTATTGAAATCTAGATCTCTTATATTTTCTTGACCTTGCAAGATCTTTATATTACGTTGTTTTTCTTCTGTATCGTCATTTCTTTTCTTATCATTGCATATGAAAATGGAATAATTGGTTAATTACGTAAACTTGCCTATTATTATCTACTGAGCGTCAACTCATAGTTGTTGTTTTCCCCCTTTCCAGACAGTTCAGGTGACGATGCACATTCAGATGGGGAGGGACAGGAGTGATATCTTTAAGTGTACCAGTTATTAGAAGGAGTTGGCATAGACTATTTTCCTCTAGTATTCCCTAGAGTTGTGTTAGTACTTTATTACCTTTTGGAGTCAGTTATTGTATTATAATCAGTTTGGAAGTTATGTTTGATCGTGTTTAAGTGGTTGATGGTTACTGTAATAAAGTTTGGTATCTTCTTGACCAATAGATTTACTTCTTTCCATAGCACCTGTGTAATTGTTTAGTTTAGCATATTAATGTGATTTCTAGCTAGTTTCTGACTGTACGACCCGATATTCCGCGTCAGGGCGTGACATAATAAGAACTTCCAGATAGATTGCATCTATCCTTTAGTAACTTACCATTTGATATGCCATAATGGTCATGCAAATCAGTCCAATATAACATGCAGTCTTGTGTGCATCTAAAATTGACAATATGCTACACATATGCAACTGTGGATGCATGAGTATTGTAGATGTGGAAAATGTGTATGTGTATATGCGTGCCGACGCCACAAATCATATGAGTAAGTATGAAGGAATAAGTTCACCAATCAAGTGAATAGCATGAATATGTGACTATGTGAACATGTTAGCATAATCATACAATCAATAAAAATGTGACAAAGGATGTAGAAGAATACCGTGATCGCCACCAAAAAATAACAACGCCAAAGGACATGAAATACTATGCACATTGTGTACCTTGGAAAAAGTGGATGATCGCGCGCAATATCAAGATGCGGGGATTTGTGGATTACCTCTCCTCGCCTTCCAGCCGACGAGAAGGTAAGGGCCTCACTTTCCATGTTTTCCTACGAAATAAACACAAGACAAAAGGCAAAACCCATTAAAAAATGCTAAGTGTAGAAATCTGCCCAAGTATATAAAGTAGCATGAAAGATTAAGGGGAAACTTACTAGGGGAGAGTTTTTAACCCCTATGGAAGGGTGCAAACAATAGGTGTGTATATTGTGATGAGATTAGAGTGAAGAAATTGGTTTAATATGCCATGATGAACATAGATAAACAAGGTGCAAAAGTGCATGTCATAAAAAAAACTATGCAAACAGTGTAAAGTGGGTGGAGAGATTGATGCAAACAGTAGGGCAAACGATGTCCAAATGGGGAGAAATTTGAGATGACAGAAGACTTGAGTGTTGTGAAGAAGTAGGAACAAGAATCCCTCCAAAAGGGGTCGGGACAGAAAGTTATGACACCAGAGATTCGACGAAAAATGCGGACTGTGCAGAAAATGAAGAACAGTGCACAAAGTGGACTAAAAGAATGATGAATATCTCACAAGATAGAACACCAAAAGAGGAAAGAGTGGATGCTATGGAAAGGTGGGAGTGTTGTGGTTAAACTAGGGCAACAAGTAGGGTTTAAAATGGGGAAGAGACTAGTGAAAAACGGGGTGAAAAACATAAGAAAATAGAAGGGTGCAGAACATGGGAGAAAAATAGAATGAAAGTGTAAAACTCATGGACAAAAATATGCATGAAAATGACGAGGTAATGAGCCCAAAACTAAGGAACACAAAGATTATACTTCCCTCTAGAGCCTGGAGTTGAAAGGACGGATCAAGAGTGTCCCACGGCCTCGCACCGATGACGCAAACATGCCCCCGTCGCAAGAAATCTGAGTTTCAACAAAGTGTAGAACAGTGTGGTGAAACCTCAAAAGTAGGGGCTTGGTAGAGAGGGAAAAGATAGGAGAAATAAGGTAAACATATAATCAACGTGAAGCTAATACTCCCCTTTTTAAGATGGAGTCGAGGGAGAATAAAAAGGATGAAGCACGACTCCGCCCCGGCTTGATGAGCAGGCCCCCGTCGCGAACTTTGTAGCAGAAAACCGCAAACTGTGATGATTTGCCAAAAGTAGGGGCGAAGTTAGGAGGGCAAATAATGATGAAATCGAGCAAATAATGAATCAATGGAAAGACAATACTTCCTCTTCAGGTTAGGGTTGAAGGATTGAGTAGAAAATCCGGCATGGCTTCGCCGTCGCCTTGACAACACCCCCCAGCGCGAGGTTCGCACATGGGCTTTATATAGAAAAACTGCCCAAGTCCCCAACTTTCCTTCACGAGTTTAAGAGATAGAGTCCACCAAATCTCGAGATCTATGGATCAATCTCGAGATAATAGATAGGATAAGAGGTCGGAACAAACGGGACTCTTTTTGGTGGAAGGATCTGGAAGATAGAGTCCATGGAAGGTCGCCCCAGAGCCTAATCTGGAAGAGTGTGTGTGACACGAAAACACATAAAACCTGATATTGCGACCAAGATTACCTCGAATATAGTCAACTAAAAATCATGCTCCATATACCAAAATCAAGATAATACAAAGGGGAAGACACAGCAACAAACATGGCTCAATTTCGTTGAGTATTTTAGAAGATAGACCCCTGACAAGGAGGCCCCGTTGCACAGGTTCGACCTTGGAATCCGGCAGCGAAGAAGTCGGAGTTCAGGAACTTCTAGACTCTGGGGTATAAACGGTCGCACGATAGACCGTTCAATGAATGGGATGGTCTGGGGGTAGATCGCTCAATGAACCAGGGGGCGACTGGCAAACTTTTGGCAAAAATGGATAAACGGTCATCCACGGACCGTTTTTTGACATAAATGGTGTAAAGAAGATCGTTCTTTGACATTTCAAAAATAATAAAAATAAAATAAAAAAGGAAAAAATTAAAAAAAGTTACTGTTCATACGGTCAACTGTTAACCGTTTTACTCATTGGACGATCATCTTGTGACCGTTTATCATTGGGACGGTCAACGGTAGACCGTTTTTCTGCCAAGCTCGCGTGACTTTAGAAATCAGTGGATATCTTTAAAACGGTGCAGAACTAGAAAAGGTAGTAGAAGAAGAAATTGTAGATAACTGAAAGATGAACAACTTTTATGAAAAAACCAAGATGAAAAAATGATCAGAAGAGAGAGAAAATAGGGTGAGAACAGAAAAAACACTGAGACTTAAAAACGGTGGAGAACTGGATAATGGCGTAGAAGAAGAAAATGTAGGGCTTTAAAAATGGAACAACTTTGGTGGAGGACACTTAATGAATATAGGAAAAGAAGGGGATGAAAAAGGACCACTTTTCCAAACTACGCAGCGAAAGGGGCCGCATTCCATAGGGAAGTCGACCTAAATGGGCCGTAAGTCGACTTGGAAGGCCGGAAGGTGAAAAATATGCTCCAGAGCTCTAAGAAATCATGATCTCCAAGACTCAAAGGGAATGGAATAATGAAATGGGCTCGAAATCCATCCAAGGAATGCTCCAAAACAACGGGTAATTCGGGGCATCAAAAATGATGAATAAGAGAAATGACGCAACTTGCGGGCTAAAAACGGGTGTCAACAAGTATGTCATGTATGCATATGAACATTTCAAGCACGGGACAACATGCAGACATCAAATTTAGTCACTTCAGATTTTTAGAAGTACAATTTATTTTCAGTGTCTATTCATTATGACAAATATCAAACAAATGCAATTGACAAATGTATGTCTCAAATTCAGACAATTCTGATTTTAAATGAAAGATATCCAATTCTTTTTCATTCTCACCTATGCACGGATATGCAGACTCTGCTCATGAGTTTCTAAACTTCTCTTATGTGCACATTTGACTCATTGCACTAGGTGGAGAACATGGTCTAGAGACCATCTCACATATGGTTAGAACTTCTAGACAGACTTAATCTGACCTTTAGTGTCAAACCATTTGATATACCATGAAGTCATGCATGAAAATACATAATAGTTTCAGAATATGCACGACAATTCAATTGAATGTGCATATGTGAAAATGTATGCAGACATAAAAGTTCATGCATTAAAATTTATTTCATCTCCCTCTCAAACGTGCAACCAGTCGAAGCATAGTTAAAATATAAATGCATGCAGATTGGAAATGAATTCAGCATATCTTCAATGAATATGTGCACACACAGCTCAAAGTATGAACAAATAAACTCATGTAGCTCAATGCTAATAACAAAACATATAAGGATCTTGCATGCATGACACCTTTGACTGAACAAATGTTAAAATTACAAAACGTTACCTGAATGGGGCTTTACCAACTTGGGTGCCTTGGTTTATTTAATCGCCTTTTTATTTCCCTCCAAGACACACTTGCAAAAACTAAACCTCATTTTGCATAGAGAGGTACCCAAGATGTCTTGGGTCCTGAAATGGCATTAGCACCTCTGAATGGTGCCCTCCACAGTTTTTGAGCATAAGAATCATCAAAATTTAATCATGAAACAGTTAGACATAGAATGTCCAAATTGACCACAATAATGGCATGAAGCAGCAATTTTAAAATTCTCTCTATGCACATTACTATAATCATGGAATATGTGAGCATTTTCATGGAATATTCTGTTTACAAAATGAGCATTCTAGTTACTGAAACCAGCCATCCAACAATTTACAACTCTGTGGCCTGGCTTTCCACATTCAAAATATGTAATAGATTTTTCTTTAAAACCATATTTATTCCTATCAAAAACCTTTTTATTTGCAGGGAATTTACTAGGTTTAGAGTTCAATCTATTTTCCTGAGCATGCCAACAGTCCTTGACTGTATGGCCATGCTTTCCACATTCAAAGCATCTGATATGCTTTCCCTTACAGACAAAAGTAGTTCTATAACAAACACTTTTCTTAGCATGGAAGTTAACATATTTAGAATTGAATCTCTTTCTCTGAGTCTGCCAACATTGAGCAGTAATGTGGCCTAATTTTCCATAGTTAAAACAGTGAGCATTCTTTTTCGGATATGCATGAAACTTCTTAGCATTCAGGTCATCTTGTTTCATTAATCTACATTCATGCATGAGATGACCTATCTTATGACAGTAAAAATATTGAATCCTTTTATTTTGAACAGAAGAGGATTTCTTAACCTGAGGATTTCTAGCATGAATTCTATCAGTTTTCAGATCATCCTTCTTCATCACAAAGCAATCAGCCATCTCATGACCCAATTTTCCACAATACAAACATTTAACATTCTTTCCTTCAATATAGAGTATCTTGGTCTGAGATTTTTCAGCATGCAATTTATTTCTCTTCCTTTTAAAATTTTTCTTTTTCTGATTTTTATTCTATTTTTTGTTTTCTGAGCAGCAATTTATTTTTGGGATTGACTTGAAGTACCAACTACATCAGAGCTTTGCACAAATGTGGTGTATAGTTGATTTCTAATAACTCCCTTAATTTCAGAACTGTAACTAATCCTTTTTCTTGAATTATCATCCTCACCTTCCATGACAACTTTTAATTTTCCGTTATTTTTAACAGATTTGGATGGTGAATTTTTTAGATCATGAATTTTGTTTTCTAGGGAAATAGTTTGTAATTCATAACTGGCAATCTCCTGTTCACTGCAATTAACATATTCACTTAGCACTTTGTTTGCAGTTTTATATTTCTCAATTTCTTGTTCCAGATTGCTCAGTTTTAAAGATTCTTGTTTGCAAGCAGTTTTTCCCTTTTCTAATGCAAGAAGTCTTTCAGATATAGCAATGTTCAATTACTTCAGTTGTTCATTTTCTTTTACTATTTGTTCATTCTAAACCAGTTCATTAAGTAGGATTTGATCATCTCCTAATGATTTCAGTTTATTCTCTAGTTCAGAAATCTTAACAGCAAGTTCATTGTTTTCATTTTTCAGCAAGGAAATTTTTTCTTTATGCTTGACAAGTTCAGCTTGATTTTCTTCTTGAAGTCTTTTAACCTTTTCATTATTCTCTACAATCTGTCTTTTGTAGATTTCATTCTCAGACTTTAGTTCATTCATTTCTGAAACAGTATTTTCAAAACCTTCCAATTGTTTCTTATAATTCTGAATATCAACCAAACAAGCATCATGAGACATTTTTAGTTTTGAACAATTTTCACAAGATGAATTAGAGCAGTTTTGATCAATCTTTTTCTTTAATTTCTTATTTTCTGATTTTGTTTTCTCATACTTCTCAAGCAAATCATCATACATATCTACCGATTCATCAAAAGAAAAATCTACTGGTTCAGTGCTTACCTGGGATGTTGTTTCTTCAGTCTGATCCCATCGCTTGGCCAAAAGGCACTCTTCTTTTTACCCCTCATGAATAGATATGACTATGTCCATGATCTCTTTTCCAGATGTACATCCTACATTACAGGGAAACATATCAATGTTCACTGAATCTCTCAGAGTGTTAAAAACTATGCCATTCTCTCTATCTTTTATTCTATCCTCTTTAGACCATTTGGTCTAACTTTGAGGTAATTTATGTGGGACTTTTGATATGAGACTCCATAATTTTGGATCAATGGAGTTCATGTATGTACACAGGCCACCAAGCCATGAATTAAGATTGGAACCGTTGAAGACAGTAAGAGATGCCATTGAAAAACAATTGAGCAGATTCAGTTTTTATCAGCTAGAAAGCACTGTATACAAGATGCACTGAACTGAATGCAGTAAAACACCAAATCAACACAGCAAGGCACCTAATCACAAATTAGCAGGACCTTCTGCAGATCGTTGGATCTGGAAGTCAGAGACCCGCTCTGATACCAATCGTTAAGTCAATTAGATGGTGCAAACCAGATTCAGACGGGGGGGTGAATGAATCACCCCTATAACATACCAATTTAAAACTATACTTATAAATCTTACGGACTTAAAATCAGATATGCTCAGTTAAACAGATATTCTAATGAGACTTACACTCAAACACTTGTTCAGATGTTCTTATGTGATTCTCATAGAATGCTGGGCTAGCACACGTACTGACCTCACTGAAATGCTCACCAGAGATCAAAACGTAGACAACTAAAACACACAGTGAATTTCAACGTAATCTAAGCTAACCAGATGTAACGATCCTAAGCATACACGTAAGGATATAAGACACAACCAAACAAACCACTTCCCAGATGACTTTTAGGTGGTTCGGTCCTCCAGACCTACATCCACCCCACACTCAACCTGAGTGTGGATTCCTACTGACTCACAACTTGAAACCACTGGGCATCACAGCTTGCCTACATCAGTTGGGCATCACAGCTTGCCATCCGCTGGGCGACACAGCTTGCCATCTGCTGATACACAGCTTCGCAAAAGTATGTAAAATGGAAAACAAGGATGATAAAATTCAGCAACGGAAAGCTGACATTAAAACCAAAACAAACATGCTCACGCAGGAGCACTGTGTCTTGGATTTGATCCAAAGAACATAGAACAAAAAGATCATCAGATCTGGACTTCTAAATGCTTTTTGCTCACGAGCTCTTCGAACCAACACCTCTGCTTCTATCTCCCTCTCTCTCTCTCTTTCTCTTTCTCTTTCTTTTTTTGGTAGCTCTCTGCCACTCTCCCAATCTCCCTTGTCTACTCTTCTCTGCTGCTCTCGCTCTATCTCTTTTCTCTCAGACTCTCCTCTTCTGCTGCTTTCTTATCTCGCTCTCTGATTCTTCTCTGAAACTCTTCACTATTTTCTGCTTCTGCTATCTTTTTCACTCTGCGTTGCTTCTGTTTATATGCACGAACAGGGGCGCCGGAGGTAACTTTAGTGACGACAATGACGCTCCATTTATCAGGTGACATCCATGTGGCAGGATCCTCACGAGCTTCCCAGTTTGAATCTGGCTGGACGTGTGGTTACCACGTTCCCGCCCAAGGCCTTTCGCTCAGATCTGATCCTTTAGTGTCCACGTGTCCAGAACTCAGTTTGTAGCAATCCACATGGTAGAATCATGTGCGTCCTTCGAAAAGGAATCTCCTGAATTCTTTGGAGGGAAAATTCCCACCATAGGATGAGTGCCTTTAGAGCGTCCACGTGTCCAAAAAGGTTATTATACCTTGAAGTGTACTTTCCACGTGGCAACCTTGGATCACGAGCCCAACTCATCATTCACCAATGAATGAGCCAATGATCAGCCTAAACTTGTTCGATCAAGTTCCTGTCTTAGAACATAAGAAGCTTAGACTTGATTTGAGTTTAAGTCCCTACAGCAAAAGAAACATTTGATCAAACACCTCGCAATCAATTTTTGATTTAAAACAAGCCAATAAATCTGACACAATGATTTTTGATTTATGAGATAAATTATGTTGTAATTCAGATTTCAGATAATCATGCATGGAATGTCAAATGCTCTGGAAGACATTAAATACAAAAGCAAATTATGCAAACTTAACCATAAGTCAGTCACAAATTGACTTTAATAATGCAGAGCATATGAATGATAGAATGCACAAGAAATTAATATAAGCATGATAAAGAAGAAAACATCAGGTGTGCATATGAATTAGTCTGCTGACATTGAATTTAGCTATACAAACTAGCTCCGACTTTAATATGGTAACACATACTCTAATATGCGTGCAGAACAACACTTGCACAGACCTTAATACGCATGTATGAAAACATGCTCGGACCTTATTATGTGTAAAGCGAAAGCTGCACTGACTTGATAAACAATTAAACAGAGAATGCACTGACCTTGCTTTTCGAAGATAGAAATGTGCACAGACTCTAAACAATGTGCACAAACTTTAAACAATGTGCACAGACTCTAAATGCTCAATGATGCAAGCATGCTCAGACCCTGCACAGACCTTTATGTCAGCACGGCAAAACCTGCACAGAACATATTGGTCACTAGCACTGACCTTAGTAATACTAGCACCGACCTTAGTGATATATGTGCACCGACCTAGTGTATGGAAGAAGAAAAATTAGCACCGATCTGTATGCATGCTACAGTGATGTGCACAGACCTAGTGTGTGGAAGAAGAAGAGCTAGCACCGACCTATATGCATGTTACAGTGATGTGCACAGACGTTGTGTGAAGCCTTATACAAACATGCACAGACCTTCGAATGCACTTTAGACAACATGCATAGACTTAGTGAGCTTATATGCATAGACTTATGAAGCATTATGCACAAACCATATGAAAATATGCACGCACCTTAGTTAGGATATAAGCATACTAGCATCAACCTTAGTTAGTGAACCCATATACTAACACCGACCTCAGTTAGTATATAAACAGACTAACATCGACCTTAGTTAGTTATATGAATATACTAGCATCGACCTTAGCTATCAATGACCTTGATGCATGCTAGCACATACTTTTTGTGCAGAAGGCTCTAACTAGCGTAGACCTTGTTGTGCAGACAACACTGACTAATGTAGACTTACATAGTGAAACAAATGCACTGACTCAGACTTGACAAAACATGAATGTCGACATAGTACTTATGTGAAAAATGATTATTTGACCAAATCATAATCGGATGCAAGAGTTGACTATGCATTGACCAACAGTTAGCAACATATTATATTCAAGCACATATAAGCACATATGAACTGTATCAACACATCATATGAACCCTTATCATATTCAGGCACAAATGAACCATGAATCATGATCTACACTACACACATGATTCATAGTATGTCATTATCAAAACCAGGGTTCCAACAGGCTTCCACTCCTGGAATGGGCCCTTCTTCTTCTCAGTTTGGATCTTTTTATCTGGCCCATTATGCAACTCCTAGTCTAAATTCACAACCTCTAGCGCTAGCTGGCCCACCTTCCTCTCGATCTCTCTCTACCCCAGAGATGATCTCTCAAACCCAACGCCAGCTTGATGAACTTCAACTCCGGGTCGACCCCAAATCTTCCTTGAGTGTATCATTTGCTTTCCAAAATCCCTGGCTTCCACCTCCTTCCCAAATCCCCACATATCACCGTTATGGTGGAGTCGGCAATCCCTTTATGCACGTTAAGGAGTTCGTTTACGAGTCAATCTTGTTTTGACATGACCAACGCTTGATGGCATATCTATTTGGTCTGTCTTTAAAGGCCTAGCTCGGGATTGATTCTTTTCATTGCCGCAAGACTAGATTGTGAATTGCCAAGTTGTCCAAGATAAGTTCATTTAGCAGTATCAAGACCACGTTGGGCCCAAGTGTTCTGTCATGGATCTAGCCCACGAGAAGATGATGCCCGATGAGGAGTTCTCTACCTTTGCTGACCACTGGCATCGCCTTGCCGCGCAAGTCCCGGGGCGCAATCCGGAGGGTGAAAAAATCAAGATGCTTATCTCCAATGCCACGCCCGAGTATCACTTCGTCTTGACCCTTAATGATATTACCTCCTAGAAACAGCTTTACAGTAGAGCCTGCTTCATCCGTCAACAACTCCATGGTTCCCTTTGTTGTGTCCCCTGGTTTTGATGATAACAAATCATAAATCATTAGTAGATAATTGAGGAATATCTAACATGTTCTGGTTTAATGAATAGACTAAACAAGTGAAGGAAAATTTCTCTAAGTGATGTCTCGACACCGTCTGATGATGTCTCGACACATCTAGAAGAGATCGTGCTGATATACGAATGGTTGAGCTCCAGCAGAAAAGAATGTTTCGACACATCTAACCAATGTCTCGACACCCCCAGAAGAAATCAAGCTGAAGCCGTTGTCTATCTGGCCTATGGATTAATTGATGTCTCGACACACTGAGTGAAAAGTGTCGACACACCTCAAGCCTCACTTCTTTATGGCGGACGTGTCTCAACAACTTCGTGTGATAACTCGGATCCTGACGCGTAAAGACTCGACACCTTCGTGTCGAACTCTGCACATGACGCACATGTCTGGACACCATTTGACGATGTCTTGACACTATTATGATGTTATCTCAGAACCAAGCACATATGGCCCGAGACACTGTGAGTAAAGTGTCGACACATCAGTGTTCGACCAAAACGATTTTGAAATTGGCAGAAGCTGTCTTCAAGTTATTCAATGGGATGTCTCGACACACTGTGTGGAAAATGTCGACACACTCGTGTTCGACCAGAACGGGTCTGAAATCGATAGAAGCCGTTTTCAAGATCTGGAACTTGTCCTGGAGGATTCGTCCAATCTAGAAAAAGCCGTCAAGATGATACTCTGTCAAAGGACTGTGATCTGACAGAGAAATCCCCTTAAAGGACTATACTTTTTCTGATATGGTCTCCCACCTACCTATATATCTACAGATTTGATAGAAATAGAGTCAACTTGGCAAATAGAAGCAAATCAAACTATGTGGATGTGACATTCTAGGTTTTGCTTGAAAAGTGGACAACGTTGGTGTCGCTGAAGACACCCAATATATCAGGAGCATGAGCTCCAGTTTGATAGAAAGGAAAGTAAGTAGAGAAAAGAACAGCTAGAAGCTTGCTGATGAAGTTATCTTCTTCCTGGCGATGCTGCCTGCGTGAGTGCAACAAAAAGAAGATGATCCTCTTCCTCACGACGAGAGGACTCCTTGCAAGTAGGAAGGTCTTATGAAGCTCTGTCCAGAACCCTTGAAAGCTGAAAGCAAGATCATCATCCTATCACAAGGGTCGTGGTGAAGAACTAGGAAGAACAAGAAGAGAGCCAAGGACCCCTCAAGCTCTTTCCCAGACAGGAGACTTCTTTCTCATAGTGCTTCATTACGATACACTATCTGGTTGTTTCATTCTCAGTTTGCTTTTCTTCAAAACACACTTCATATCATTCGTTCCTACCTGTGAGTAGGAAGACAGACGGTGTAGTAACCGGTCTGTGTGTTTTGGGTTGTTATCCCTCACGTTGTTTGGCAGCGGAGTGTTTTGGGTTGTGATCCCTCAAGCTGTGTGGTAGCGGAGTTGTGAGAGTGTATCTCTCTGATTGGAGCTGTGAATCAGCAGATGTGCTTTTGCACTAGTGAAGCCTCACCGTGTTGTGTGAGGGGTGGATGTAGGTCTCTATATTGAGACTGAACCACCTTAAAGATTATGTCTTGTGGTTTGCTTTCCTTTTTGTTCTAGCAGTAGAAGCTTGGTAGGACCGTTCATAGATATCATTTGTGTGTCCAGCTTCTTAGCTATTAACTAAATATCTATCTTATCATCATTTGTGTTAGATACTTTTTTATTTCTGTAAAGAAGGGCAAAAAGGGGCTGATCTATTCACCCCCCCCCCTCTATATCTGCCTATCACCTCTCAACACGTGGTATCAGAGCTAGTCTCTCTGTATGTGGTCTAACGACCTTGAGAGAACTGGTGATATGGCAACTAAAGGTCCTATGGCCGAAGGACATTCCGTAAATAGACCTCCCTTTTTCACTGGGTCAAATTATCCTTCCTGAAAAAACCGCATGCAGGTCTTCATTAGAGCCCAGGATCATGAAGTCTGGCGAGTGATCAGCAAGAGACCATTTGAGCTGCCTCCGGATGAAGATACATGGACAAAAGAATAGATCAGGTAATCAACGCTGAACTAGGGTGCCAAGCACATCATGCAGTGCTCCCTTCATCCAACAGAGTACTCAAGGGTGTCAACTTGCGCTACTGCAAAGGAAATGTGGGACCGCCTTGAGGTAATATATGAAGGGACACAGCATGTACGTGCAACCAAAGTAAACATGTTAGTGTCTGAATTCGAAAAGTTTAGAATGAAATCTATTGAGTCCATTTAGGACATGTATGCTAGGCTAACCGTGCTCACTAATGGCTTGACTGAGCTAGGTAAGACCTATTCTGGGTAGGAGATAGTAAGGAAGATTCTTAGATCACTAACTCCTATTTGGCATACAAAGGCCACAGTGGTTGAAGAATCAAAAGACTTAACTACCATCAAGGTAGAAGAACTCATAGGGTCCCTGATGACCTATGAGATGAATCTGAATAATAAAGAGGCTGGGGGAAGTAAAAAGAAGCCTCTGGCTCTTAAAGCTGGACCAAGCACTAAGGACCTATCTGAAGATGAAGTGCCCTCTAGTAGCAACACTGAAGAGGATGAAGTTGCTCTATTGACAAGGAAGTTCAAAACATTTTTAAGAAAGGAAGGTACATGCTTCACTAAGAAGAAGCCCTAGGTAAAAGAGGTTTCAGGTCAAGACCTGAAAATGTTAGAAGTCTGAAAAGGTTGTCTGCTACTCTTGCAGGAAACCAGGACACATCAAGTCTGAGTGTCCATAAGAAGCTAAGAAAGTTATGCCCAGGTAGAAGAGCAAGAAGAAGCATGCCATGGTGTGCACTTGGAGTGATGAAGAAGAGGAAGAGACTGAAGACAACTCTTCTGGGGAAGAAAAAGATGATCTCTATCTAATGGGCAAAGGAGAAAAAGATAGCGAGGTGAACACTCCCTTTGAACATTTCTCTACTGATGATTGGGAAGAAGCTTACTTCGAATTGATGGATATGTATGAAGTGTACAGAAAAGAAAACAAAACCTTAAAGAAGAAGGTTGACTCCTATGGCCAAGATAAAACTCCAAATGAAAAGATAATCTCTCTAGAAACTGAAATTGAAGATCTCAGAAAAATGAATGAAAATCTTGAAGAAGGAAGAAAAGAGATGAGAGACTTGGAAGATGAAAATGAAACACTGAGAGATGAAATAGATGAATTGAAACAAAAAATGCAAAGCTATGTGAAGGACAACAATCTATGCATGGAGAAGTCAGAAGCCTTTAAACAAGTCAATTCACAACTGTTAAAAGAAAATGAAAAACTTCAGAAGGACCTAGCAGATAAATAAACTGCTCTTGAAAAATTTGTTGATGGAAGTGAGAACTTGAACGCCCTGCTAGGAACTAAAATGAACTTCAACAGAGAAGGGCTAGGGTATGAGCCAACAAAGAAGAAAACTTTTGAGTTAAAAACTACCACCTTTGTTTCATCTTCCGAAGCATCAACCTCCAAAACAATACACCATGAAAATGTTGAAAACAAAGGAAAAAGAAAAAGTAGGAGAATTAATCAACAAAATTTCTCAACAACCCAAAAAGGTTAACCAACAATCCCAAACAGGCCGACACCCATCCAAGCATCAGCATGCACATTCCAATAGAAGAAACAGTTACAATGTTGGAACATGTCGGGACAATCCACGGAGCAGGTCGACACCCACATGGTCAAATGCCCAACATTACCCCACGTTTGCACCAACATGTCGACACTTTTAGTACAGGAGGTCGACACATCCTTTATCCAGAAATAACCATAGTTGGATAGAACGTGAGACAGATCGAGACTTTATCTTCTATAGGTCGACACCTCCATGGGTTAGAAGAAGTTATGTTCCCTATGATCACAGGTTCACTCAACCTCAACAACCTAGGCACTATAACACCTCCTATTCCTCTAGACCAACCAACTGGAACAGATTGTCTAACAAATAATTCTTTTTTCACCATTCCCAAAAACCATAAAGTCCAAAAGACTAACGAAAAGAAAAACCAGAACTCCCAGCAAAGCAAAAATCCTAAGAAAGTCTGGATTTCAAAATCTGTGCTATCTTGCTTTACCAAAATGAAGAAATTATTGGGACCCAATTTCCTTGGGTTCCAAACATTGTCACTTAATTCCTTGTGCAGGAGTGTCAACAGTCGTGCAGAACCGCTGGTATCTTGACAGTGGCTACTCAAGACACATGACTGGAGATAGAACCAAGTTCTGTCTCCTGGTTGAAAAGGAAGTTCGACATGTCACGTTTGGAGGAAACAATAAAGGAAAAATCATCGGTACATGTGACGTTGGTAAGAACCCCTCCAACTTAATTGATAATGTATTACTTGTTGATGGTCTGGAGTACAATTTGCTGAGCATAAGTCAACTGTGTGATAAAGGTCATACTGTAGTCTTTGACTCTAATGAATGTAGGATCTTGCACCCTATATCAAAAGAAACCAAGTTTTCTGGTAAAAGAGTCAATTACGTGTACATGATTGACTTAGATGACCCTGCTCACATAAATCTATGTCTTGCTGCACCCAAATCTGAATTAGCATGTTTATGGCATTGCAGACTAGGCCATGTTAGCTACAATACTCTTCATAAGTTGGTGAAACATTCTATTGTCAAATGTCTACCTGAAATAAAATTCAAACTGAACACTAAGATTTGTGATGCATGTGCTCAAGGAAAATAAACTAGAAAGTCATTTAAAAGCAGAACTGAGAACTCATCATCTAAATCCCTTGAACTAATCCATATTGACTTGTTTGGTCCAACCAAAACAGCTAGCTTAAGTGGTAAAAGATATGGTTATGTTTTGGTAGATGACTTTACTAGATTCACTTGGGTATTTTATCTATCACATAAAAATAATGCCTTTGATGAGTTTCAGGCACTGTACATGCAAGTGAAGCAAGACTATAAGTTTAAGATTTCAAACATAATTTTAGATCATGGTGGTGAATTCGACAATGCTAACTTTGAAAATTTGTGTAGGTATGAAGGAATTATTCAGAAGTTTTCATCACCAAGGACTTCTGAACAAAATGGGGTAGTTGAGAGGAAGAACAGAACCCTCATAGAGATGGCACGCACAATGCTTGCTGAAAGACATCTACCAAGGAGAGTTTGGGCAGAAGTGGTAAACACTGCATGTTACATCATCAACCGCTCAATGGTAAGGCCACTCACCAAAATGACTCCGTATGAGCTGCTAAAAGGTAAAAGGCCATCTCTCTTTCACATGAAAGTTTTTGGGTCAAAGTGCTTTGTTCATAACAATGATAAAAGAGTTCTGGACAAGTTGGAGCCCAAGAGCAAAGAAGGGATATTCCTTGGGTACTCTTATAAGTCTAGAGCTTATAGAGTCTATAATCTTAAGACCCTTTGTGTGGAAGAATCCCCTCACATCACCTTTAATGAAATTGGTCTTGACAACACTTCCAGGGAAGATGATGATGGGGAATTCCTGAACATAAAAAGAAAAGAGGACCTTCCACATGAGGAGACACAAGCAAATTAAGACCAAGAAGGGCCAGACAATGATCCGGTCACCGAAGCAGATGAAGGTAACACTCAGCCTGATTTAAGAGTGATAAAAGACCATCCATTAGAAAACATCTTAGGTAATCTACATGACCGAACCAAAACTAGGTCTCATTTCAAAATTATGGATGAAATTGAACAACTTGCTATTGTATCTCAAACTGAACCCAAAATTATTGTAGAGGCCTTAAAAGATGATAACTAGATAAACTCCATGCATGATGAATTAAACCAGTTTGAAAGAAACAAAGTTTGGCATCTAGTTCCCAGGCCTCAAGAGAAATCAGTCATAGGAACTAAATGGATTTTAAGAAATAAGCTAAGTAAAGATGGAAAGATAATAAGAAACAAATCCAGATTGGTGGCTCAGGTGTATAATCAAGAATTTGGTACAGATTATGAAGAATCTTTTGCTCATGTTGCTAGACTAGAGGCCATTAGAATTTTGCTAGGATTTGCATGTTCTCATAAAATCAAATTGTAGCAAATGGATTTTAATAGTGCTTTTCTAAATGGCCTTATTAAAGAAGAAGTCTATGTAGAGCAACCCCCCGATTTTGAATGCACATATTTCAAAGATCATGTTTATAAGTTGGACAGGGCTTTATATGGCTTGAAGCAGGCACCTAGAGCTTGGTATGATAGACTAAGCTCATACCTCACCGAACAAGGGTATTCAAGAGATAATGTAGACCAGACACTATTCACCAAGAAACAAGGTAATGATATCCTAATAGTTCAGATTTATGTGGATGACATTGTGTTTGGGTCCACTAAACCTCAAATGTGTGAGGAGTTTGCAAAACTCATGACCAATGAATTTGAAATGAGTCTAATGGGTAAGCTTCAATTCTTTCTTGGCTTGCAGATTAGTCAAGGCAATGAAGGATGTTTTATCAATCAAGCCAAATATGTGAAGGAGTTGCTGAAAAAGTTTTATATGACAAACTGCAAACCATTAGGAACTCCAATGGGGACTGCCACTTCACTGGATGCAGATGAACAAGGTACACTAGTAGATGCAAAGAGGTACAGAGACTCAAAAAATCAGATTGCAGATATCTTCACAAAACCCTTAAGCAATGACAGGTTCACAACATTAAGGAGAGAGCTCGGTCTATGCAGACCTCAATCCACTCAGGTTTGAGCTATCTATTCCTCCGTCGATGTTCAACTTACTTGTCTTTACTATGATTGGAGCAAGCATATCTGTTTTGATTTAGAATTGGTCTATTGACTGTATGAACCTTGCAATGAATGATGGTCACATTCAGGGGGAGCTTGTTTGCATTTCTGGTTGCTTTTAGTTGAACATCATCTTATGACTAAATGGTATATCAAATGTCGAGAAGTGGAAAGATAGGTCACGCTTGTCAGGAAACTCTCCTCATGCGTGAGGACAGGCCTCCGCCAAGTACCATGAGTCAGCAATGCATATTGTTAACTGCATAAGTGATTTCTAGTGCATAAGCATGTTTAAAGCTTTAGCATCCCATAAAGCACTTCTCATTGAGAGCAAAAAGGTAAAACCATTCTTGAATGATTGTCTAAAAAAAGAAATTCAGATGTATTAGCTGTTGAAGCTGGATGGGGTATTTTCAGAAATGAAGATTCTCACAGAAATTCGCTGAGCATAGTTCAAGTGGACAGTCATATGTTGAGACATGCAGGACTGAATCTACTGAACAGTTCGACACTTTCCCAGTCATGTGTCGACACCTGGAGGGCAATGGCTTAATAAAGGATAGTGCACATCATGAGTATGGTCGGTGCATGTTGTGACTATAGCATGACAAGGTCGGTGGAGATCGTATGGGCATGAGCTTCAAGGTCGGTGCATGTTCGTCAGCATGGTCTGCCCATAATGGGGTGCTAGCCAACAAGGTCGGTGCATAGGTATTAAAGTCTATGCTTGTTTCAATTTATACTCTACATGAATCTTTGCAAATCTGGTGTTAATGCTACATATTCCTTGCAAAGGCTACGCCTCCTCTAGGTAGGTCGACACCCCCACAGAATGTGTCGACCTTGTCACTAAGCCGCTCTTGGGTTTGAAGGTCCAATGGAGAGTTTTTCTGATTCCTTCTTCCCACTGCCTCTCCATTTCCATTTTAAATCATTTGCCTCTAAACCCTCATTTTTCACCGAGCATTAAGTGAGGGGGAGTTGAGAATGTTTTCATTCATTTATACAACCCTAGGTGAGTTCATCTGTTTTACTCCTGGTTAAGGAAATGGTTTCTTGTTTATAATCCTCATTTTTATTAATCATTGCATTGAGTTCTACCAAACTTGCACTCATAATAGGATTAAAATATTTCTCTAGTCCTTGAAAATGACCATTGCCGGAGTGTCTGAAAGTTCACTACAAATAGGCTTCTTGGTTTATGAATTGATTGGCGTGTATTGTCTTTAAACATGTTACCTACTTGTAGTCAATTAGAGAATACGCCTCCTAAAAACCATGCTGCTATAATTTCAGAGCAATGACCTCTCTTCAGAGAAATTAGATCCTCCATCAATGAAATGAAGGTTAATCTAGTCATGATGAAGGTTGTCAACTCTGTTCAGAAAAATTCAGAATGATAAGCTCACTAAGTAACCAGGGACTCTGGCATCTAATCAACGTGTTTCCTTGAGTCAAAAAGTGAATGCTATATTAGACAGTTTTATTAATTAAAATAAAAAATAATTGGTTTGAGGTTGACTCTACACCTTGCTTCAAAATAAAAAGGTTCTTGTTTATCTTCAATACTTGCTCATCTTCCTTTTCCAATCATGCCAATTGAAAGTGATGAGTAAGTCAAATGGGCCTAGTTCCATTCTCTTAACTATCTCAAATGTTTTAGTCATATTATTTGTTGCAAAAATGGTTTTTCTCAAACCCTCGTTACTCAAAAATGAGCTTATAAGCTTTAAACCGTTTTGCACTTAACATGGCGGTATATACGCCATTTCTTATCTCAGGGATGTTATTTTAAAATCAAAAATCTCAACTTTCTTATTTACTCGACTGTGAAAATCATTTTACTCACCTTACCTCATTTCAACTCTATTCCACTCGGGACCTCTCTCTCCAGCGAATCTCCACATCCTCACCGTGGAGGACGACGCCCCGTTCCATCCTTCTTCACCTGTGCAACCATCTCCCCAGCTAGCTCCAGCCGTCCTTTGTCTTCTCTCCTCCCTTTCTTTAACCCTCTCCATGGCTCCTCCGGTCACCCGCGGCAAGAAGAAAGACGCGGCTTCATCCAAGAAGGCTGCAGCCTCGAAAGCGTCCACTGAAGGGCGCTCCAAGAGCATTGAGGACCGCCCAGCTGCAGAACCAGCTAAGAGACGAGCTGCCGAGGCCTAGGGCTCGAACAGTGAAAGGGTTTTGTAGCTACAACCAAAGGCCAGGCGGCCACAGCTGTCCGCCAAAGAAAAAGGGAAGGCCAAGGCTCAGTCCGTCCCTCTGCAGGCCAGTACTACTCCCTCAGTGAGGGAAAAAGACAGTGATCCCACCAATTTGTCAGACAAAGGGATGAGCAGCTAACTCAGAGGGTTGACTCTCTAGCAACTGCAATCTCTCACATGCAACATGACTTCCAAGAGGCACAGATCCTTCACTTTGCCAGTTCTAGCTCTATGCTTCCCCCACAGCAGCCTCCTCCTTCACCCCCTCCTTACTGATGACAAAGGGGGAGAAGTACTGAAGATCTTCTTAGAAGACAAGCATCATCTAGCATCTAGCATGTAGTTATATTTTTCATCTAGATTTTAGTTTTTGCATTTAGTCAATGTAAATGCTTGAATACATGTCTTGCTTGATCGGTATGAAACCTTGGTTGATCAATGAAACAAGCTTTTTGTTGAAAAATGCTAAAGTTCAGTCGTTGTGTTGAATGAATGAATTTCACTTGTTTGATGGTTCCTCAACCAAATTGTGTAATGCTATATGAATGCTTTGTTAGAATGATTCATGGTTGTCATCATCAAAAAGGGGGAGAATGTTGTGTCCCTTAGTTTTGATGATAACAAATCATAAATCATTAGTAGATAATTAAGGAATATCTAACATGTTCTGGTTTAATGAATAGACTAAACAAGTGCATGAGAATTTCTCTAAGTGATGTCTCGACACCGTCTGATGATGTCTCGACACATCTAGAAGAAATCGTGCTGATATACGAATGGTTGAGCTCCAGCAGAAAAGAATGTGTTAATAGATCTAACCAATGTCTCGACACCCCCAGAAGAAATCAAGTTGAAGCCGTTGTCTGTCTGGCCTATGGATTAATTGATGTCTCGACACATTGAGTGAAAAGTGTCGACACACCTCAAGACTCACTTCTTTATGGCGGACGTGTCTCGACACCTTCGTGTGATGAATCGGATCCTGGCGCGTAAAGACTCGACACCTTCGTGTGGGAACTCTGCACATGACGCACATGTCTCGACACCGTTTGTCGATGTCTCGACACTGTTATGATGTTATCTCGGAACCAAGCACATATGTCCCGACACACTGTGAGTAAAGTGTCGACACATCAGTGTTCGACCAAAATGATTTTGAAATCGGCAGAAGCTATCTTCAAGTTATTCAATGTGATGTCTCGACACACTATGTGGAAAGTGTCAACACACTCGTGTTCGACTAGAACGGGTCTGAAACTGATATAAGTCATTTTCAAGATCCAAAACTTGTCTTGGAGGATCCGTCTTGTCTAGAAAAAGTCGTCAAAGATGATACTCTGTCAAAGGACTGTGATCTGACAGAGAAATCCCCTGAAAGGACTGTACTTTGATATGGTCTCCCACCTACCCACATATCTGCATACTTGACAGAAATAAAGTCAACTTGGCAAATAGAAGCAAATCAAATTATGTGGATGTGACATTCTGGGTTTCGCTTGAAAAGTCGACAACGTTGGTGTCGCTGAAGACACCCAATATATCAGGAGCATGAGCTCCAGTTCGATAGAAAGGAAAGCAAGTAGAGAAAAGAACAGCTAGAAGTTTGCTGATGAAGTTATCTTCTTCCTGGTGATGCTACCTACGTGAGTGCAATAAAAAGAAGATGATCCTCTTCCTCACGACGAGAGGACTCCTTGCAAGCAGGAAGGTCTTGTGAAGCTCCGTCCAGAACCCTTGAAAGCTGAAAGCTACATCATCATCCTATCACAAGGGTTGTGGTGAAGAACCAGGAAGAATAAGAAGAGAGCCAAGGACCCCTCAAGATCTTTCCCAGACAGGAGACTTCTTTCTCATAGTGCTTCATTACGATACTCTGTCTGGTTGTTTCATTTTCAGTTTGCTTTTCTTCAAAACACACTTCATATCATTTGTTTGCTACCTGTGAGTAGGAAGATAGACAGTGTAGTAACCGGTCTGTGTGTTTTGGGTTGTTATCCCTCAAGCTATTTGGCAGCAGGGTGTTTTGGTTTGTTATCCCTCAAGCTGTGTGGCAGCGAAGTTGTGAGAGTGTATCTCTCTGATTAAAGCTGTGAATCAGCGGATGTGCTTTTGCACTAGTGAAGCCTCACTGTGTTGTTTGAGGGGTGGACGTAGATCTCTAGATTGAGACCGAACCACCTTAAAGATTGTGTCTTGTGGTTTGATATCCTTTTTGTTCTAGCGGTAGAAGCTTGGTAGGACCGTTCATGGATATCATTTGTGTGTCCAGCTTCTTAGCTATTAACTAAATATCTATCTTATCATCATTTCTGTTAGATCCTTTTTTATTTTCGCAAAGAGGGCAAAAGGGGGCAGATCTATTCACCCCTCCCCTCTAGATCTGCCTATCACCACTCAACACCCTTGACCCCGAGTCCTCTCAACCCTCCACGAGTCGGCCTTCCACTCCCGCCTATGCACCCTCCACCTCTCAACCTTCCGCTTCCACATACCCCTACACTCCCGCATATCAACCCTCCATAAGTCAACCTTCCACGAGTCAGCCGTCCGCTCCCACGTACCCCCACGTGTCTCCGGCTGTGTCTCCACCTCTGGTCAAGGAAACACCACGCCCCGAGCAAGTGGATGCCATCCACTACATACCTTCCCACTCCGCTCCAAATATGCCTTCACCTAGTCTCTCCGCCAGTCGTCACGCGCCCTTTCCTACGCAACCTTCATTGCCGTCTCCATAACCCTCTTCCCCACAACCTTCCCCTTTGCATCCACCTCGCCCGAAGCAGGCTCCTCATCCTCTGTTGCCTTAGTGTTTTATAAATATTTTCAGGGATTTGATGGCCACTCATGCATTGCAACTCTCTCCCATTGTGCCTTGCTGACCCACGGTCGGGAATTTGCTCTGTTTTGTGATTATCATCGTCAGGAGGGGCATTTGGTCGAGGATTGACCCGAGTTCCGGGAGTTCGTTTATGACTTGAAAGATAAGAAGAGTGTCGATTGGTCTGCGATTCGCAAGATTGTGACATATCTCCGAGGCAAGCAGCAGCAACAACACGTAGCACTGCCCAGACGGCCGTCTCCAATTCAAGACTAGGGGCACCACTGTGATTCCTCATCTGATGATGTGCCCGCTCCGTCGCCTACTCCATCACCTTCATCTCCATCTTCATCACCCGTTACCTCATTACCTTCGGCACCTCCTACCCCGTCATTACAACCTCCATAAACCCAAGCCTCTTCTAAGGCTAGTACCTCCCCTTCTTCCTCCATTTCTTCTACCACCACTTCCACTTCTAACACCGCCCGACGGGTCATGCCGATACGCCGACGATGGGCACCATGGCCTTCCTCTACACCTTCTCTATCTCTATCACCATCTCCATTACCTATATTACCATCCTCGTTACCTAGTCCACCATCGTCACCTTCTCCGCCATCATCTTCGCCTAAGCTTGAGCAAGCCACGCCTTTACCTTCGCCTTTACCTCCACCTATGCCCGAGCCTATCATTACCACATTGCCTTTGCCTTCACCGGACATCACCATCTCCACTGAAGGCCCCATGCCGCCCAAACCTTCACCTCTGCCTTCCAAGCCTACTACCTCCACTTCTCCTCCTACTTTCACCCCACAAAGCGGGTGTGCATTACCTTTGGTGCCCCTTGGGTCTGGTCCCCAGGGAGATGATGAACCGAGTTAGGATGATTCAGTGTCGGTTCTGCATTTCAAGCTTCAAGATTTTATCTGCCGCATGCCAGTCCGTGTCATGGTCCCTGGCTGTTTCAGGGATGATGAGCCTTTAATTCAAATGACGGTTGCCAAGAAGAGTTCCCACGCCCAAGTGCTAGTTCCTCCTCAAGCGAGACCGGTGGCAATCTCATTGCTCGCCGGGAAGTTCACCATTGATGTTGTTATTACTTCTCGCTCTGTTGCGGTTCAGTTCACTGGCCGAGAGGGGTTCTCCACCCGTATTGTGCTAAATCATACGGCTGCCAGAGACGTTATGCATTCCATGTTCAAGGGGCAATTGGCCATATCTTTTGCACTCTCGAAGGACATTCTGCACATTCTATGCAATCTCCCTTGGGTTATCAAGTCAGCCACGTCAACGCATGTGGGGATGAGATTTTTATTATTCTTATTCTTATTCTATATTGTGGTTAATTTATTTGGTTTATTTATTCATTACCAGTTTATTTGGGTAGGGCGTGCCAGTCACTAGGTGACGAGTTTATTATGCGCTCAATCTGACCCGAGTCGGGCGAGAGTGAAGTTCATGTCGGGACCAAAAGTCCGCCATACCATAAAGGCTAGGGCATTAATTACATTCTCCAATAAGAAGGAAAACCTCTGATTAATTGTCGAGATAACGAGCCGTTCGAGGCTGAAATAGAATGCATATGATGATGAAGCCTTCGAGGCCGCATGGAATGATTCATTGATCATTTTCTTAATCATGCAGAGTAGACATAGTTCATTAAGTTCGAGCCTTCGATACAGGGTGGAGGACGTAGGTCCAGAGACCACCATCACGCATAGCCAAGACTTCCGGTCAGGAGTGACCTGGCCTTCCGTCGAGGCCATTTGATATACCGAGGTCTCATTCAGGCAAGCATGCACTAACAAAGCACATAAGAATGCATATCTATATTTAATGCATGAACTAGCCAATGCATGATGACATGTGATTTCAACTCGGAGAGTTTCCCCTTTTTTATTTGATTTATGGTTAATTACGTTGACTGACACAAGCCGTGGGAGGTGAAAGTTGACTCGAGAACGAGAGGAGTTGAAACGATGCGAAAGATGCATTATTTATTCAAAACCGGCGTGGGGTAGCATAAGTATCGAGGTTAAAATGGCGCGGGGTAGCGTAGGAATAGGGGTTGAAACGGCGCGGTGGGGGAGAAAGCCTTAACCGGTGTGCCCCGCCCAGGGCACACCAGATTAGGGCACGCCGGGTGTCGGCCAAATAAAAATCAGGAGATTTGAGTGTGAAGCTATTCGGCGTGGGGGGGGTACCGCGCCGTATTAGGGCGCGTCGGATTAGGACCGCGTCGGATTAGCCAGTTTTTGAGGTATTTTTGAGTATTTTTTGAGTTTATTTAGTTTATTAAGATGCATTGGGTTATTTGATGAGTGAATTGAGGTCCAGAATGCCCTTGAGATAGGGTTGAGACTCGTGCGAGGTTCATACTCGAGCACGGAAGTTCAATGGTTCGAAATCATGTCTTATTAAGCCCAAACTGAGAGAGCAAACAGTCAAACATATCTAACAAAATTTTGGCAGCACCTCCCCATCTCTAGAGGGTTGCAAGGGGAAAGCGGAGGCATACCCATAAACCCTGAGGGCACAACGGCGGCCGACAGACCCAAATGGATGGAAGACCCCGAGGGCTAGCCTACAAGGGGCACCAATAGTCCATGGGTCAAATCGTAATTGAGAGAGGGACGACTAGTAAGGAAGGAAACCCCAGGGGCTAGCCTACGAGGGGCACACAACCCACTGTCACCACAGTACCTGTTGGGGTAGTGGATTTAATATTGGGCCATAAACCCTGTTGATGTTCACCTTATGACGGTCCGTAGGGACATAAGCCATGATTGGGCACAACTCTTTGACCTTATGGTGATTCAGAGACATCGATGGGAAATGTTCCCCTCCCCGGAGCATTGAATCTACCATTCTTGAAATAATAATGTGCGGTAATGTAGCTCTCGAAGAGAGTAAGAGGAGTACAGTAGCATAACATTCGAGGAATTGGCGAACTAACACTCGCAGGGTTAACAGGTTAGTGCTCACAAAGTTAATGGGTTAGCACTCACGGGGTTAATGAGTTAGCATGCAGACTGGGGGGAAATCGAAACATAGGGAGCAAATACTCGAACGATTGGTATGCGGTGAGTGGAGCCCATCATATAGATTGTAGGGAAGGTCCCGTTCTCTCCTGCTCATAAGTGAGTGCAGAGAGATGTTAAGGAGGCCAATCCCAAAAGGGGGAAGACGGAGATACACATACGAATGTGTCTCCAACAATAAAAGCCACAACAAGCATATAGCCTATCCGGCATAGCCATCACATTGGAAGAGAGTCCCGGGGAGGGGATACCATTTCTGTAGCCCATGGCCATTCCAGGCCGCACTCGATATCACGAAGCAAAATCCAAGGATCACGCACAGGAGACAGTGGAACACATACATTCAGAAAAGGGGAGAAGAAGTATGTATAGAGGCATTGCCATATTCAACATCATTCATTGCATTATAGGAAGAAAATCCGATGCTACACACATTTGGCACGGCATGGCGTTGTCGCCCGAAGGCCGCCCACTGATTACACAGACGGGAATAACACCCAACCGTGGAGAAATTACAAAAGGGGAAGAGGTAGAGAGAGATGGTGAGAGGGAGATGGGCTCATATCATCGCCCCTCCCGCACCGCTCAAATTTCACCAAAGAGAAGACAGTAACAAGGGGGGGTGGTCGAGAGAGATCGCCGGAACCCACCTAGTCCTTCACTGTGGAAACAGAGTATCGGAAGGTATCCCTTCTCCGACTCCGGGCTCGTTCAGGGAGACGGACTGAGCGATGGTGGCTCTCTGGCTCACGCTCAGAAACCCTGCTTCTTTCCCAAGCCTTTCCTCTCTCTTCTTTGATTCTATTCGATCCCTTCTCTTTCTCCCCTTTTCGACTCTGCCTCTCTCTTCTCTCCTTTTTTTTTTCCTTTTGGCAACTGGTTGGCTTATATAGCCTCGCCAGGGTGTGATCCTTCTCCGGCGTGAGAAGATCGCACTGGGAAGACATGAGGATTGGGTTTACGCGCCGGGAAGAGGGCGCGTCGGATTAACTCCGTTCATCGCACTTGTTTGGCACGGGCTTGACAGCGGACCCTGGACTAGCCCCGGGAGTCACTGTGATCTTTCATCTCACCCTGGTTTTGCAAAACCATGGTGGGAAGTATTGACAAAGCTTTCAAGTCACTGAATGGCTACTTTCGGAACCTCGTGCATCTTCAGCTCGGACACGTGGGTTTTCCGCTGACACGGCCTTCGGCACAGTGGTTTGTACTGTTGGCTCGACCTAACCTGCATCAGTAGCTTTCACGGGGAGTGGTATACTACCCGAGGTGCTTTCGGATCGACTGGGTGGTCATTTGGTCACTAACGGACCTACTTTGCTGAGGAGCCATACCCGTGTCGGGTTGTCCGGGACTTCCTCTGACGGAGCCTTTGGTTCCTTAGTCTGAAGGTCCAGAGACATTCTATCACCTCAGGAGGGTCTCTTGTCAGGTGGCAAACCGTCGGGAGCATTCTCGTCCTTGGTCGGATGACGAATACTGTTTATGCGGCATGACTGAGTTGATACCGGTTCATTGGACAGGCCTCATGACACTGTCAGTTTGTTGTGAACTCTTCTGCTCCTCCTGAGATGACATCCCCGGTGATCGTATCAGGTGGCCTGAGGTTCCAATAGCTCGAGAAGACCCTGGTGTATTGGTTTCCTTTGGCTTCTTTGCTTCAGTGGGCTGTATCATTCTTGTCATTCAGGCTTGATCGCCATCGAGCATATTTTGAGTGCCAACAAATGCCCCCCAGCCGCAGGTGCTACGAGTAAGGCAAGAGCGATGCGGGACCAGCGGATGAGCTCCTTCTGGGTAGATTTCCCGTCTGGATGTCAAAGGCTAGGAATAGCTCTTAAACTGACATGATGGCTTCAATATTTCTTCTGCGGGGAGCACAAATATGAGGACTTTCCCATAGTAGGACTGACTGCTTTGAAGGGGAAGAAGAGAGTCCGGCGACAAGCCGCTTTCCCGCCTGTCTTGAGAGAAGGGTAGCAAGGGGGCCCGAACCTCGCTGGTGTTGATGCAGTCACGCACTATGCTGCATATCTACCATATTGGATTTGTTCATTCGCTCTCCCGCAAGGCAACGAGAGTGTAATCAGGGCGGAAGCCATCTATCCCGCTTGCTTGATGGCTTGTGGAACGAAGCTGTCCCTCTGCCCAGTGGCTTTATGCCTCATTTACAAGATGCTGGGGGACTTGCATCGGAACTGTCTCCCCTGGAATTTGCGGACGGTTGGTCCGATACACTTTTTCAATGCATGGGTCTACACCCTATTTCCAAAAGCTACTCTAGAGGGCTACAGTTTGCACGCCTTGTTCCGAGGATGATTGAGTTTGCTAGCGTCGAACTGTCATCAACGACGGAACAACTCTTTGCCATTTGGGGGAAGTTGACTAAGGTCCCCACGGATGCACCTAGGGTTTTGCACTTTTGGAGCCTGGCTGCCCATTCTAGTCCGCTGGTAAACACTACGCGAAAGTGCAGTCTCTTCGAGGCGGAGGAGTCCATCCATCCAATCTCTGGCGCCAAGTGTACACGACCAATCCTGGAGCCAGAATTGGTTGATTGGGCGTTGGCTATCAGACCAAGTGTCCTTGTCTTTCAGAAGAGCGACATTCTGTGGCTGGAGCCATATTACCCATTCGGTTCAGTCTGAATTTTGGCTACGATCAGCACATCCTCCTTCTTCTTCGTAGTTTGCATTGCTGAATAGGCATAGAGCCGGCCATGTGACAAATGATGATGCTCGAATATGGTGGGATTAATTCCACCATCGAGAGAAGGTTTCATTCAGGGTCCCGGCCCCTGCTCATTTTTCCCACGTCACCTCAGAATATATCAAATGGTGGAACGCGCGGATGGGATTTTACAGGAGCTCCCGTCGAGACTGTTGGGCTGTTATAGAGCACAGATTCCTGGACTCCCAGCCAGAGCCGGTCTTGGACATCGATCCTTCCTACTTGAAGAAGTTACGTTCATGGACCAATATGGAGGTGATGGCTTATCTGAAGCCCGGAAGGCTGTGAAACACCGCTCGCCCAGGGTTGAGCTGAAGTTGCCCGAGATCTGTAGGGATGACTTTGTAAAGACACTTTGGGGGCTATGCTGGGTGAGCAGTGAGCGGGCGGTTCTTCAGGAGATCCCTTTACCAGTGGAGGAGCCCATCCCATCTGTGGCTGACAGGTGACCTGCGTGCGATAGCTTACATCCGTACTGGACCTTCATTAAGGGGGAAGATAGGCGGGACACACTATACAGCAACACCCTCTGGCTATTTGCATTGCTCCGCTCCCATAAGCTCTCGGTGGGTGGCCCGAGCGAGGCTATTCTGGACCAGCCCCTTTTTATCTCCTTCAAGTACGCCGACGGATGGGGGTTGGACCACCTGGGCTTGTATTATCATTTGTCTTCTCGTAGCCATGCAGACTTGGCGTCGCTAGTCGAGCAGAGCGAGAAGATAGGAGATGTGTGTTGGCTTTTTCACGAGGTTGCCTCAAGAGACAAAGTGCCCTCGCTGTTCTATTGGCCCCTTTCTCCTTTCTATACGGGACCGACAAGTATCTTTCATTCCATCATTTCAGCCTTTTGGCCTGTTACCTTTCTTTGTTGTAGCATATGTTGTTCTCACTTTTGTACTTGTGCAGTTCGACTCACTTCGGAGGAAACCCGGCACTTCAGGGAGTTGATGATAAAAGCTCAGAAGCCGACATACTTCGAAACTCCTGAAGCGGCCCCGACTACGACGCCACTGCCCCTTGGTGATTCGCGAAAGCGAAGAAGGTCTCAGGTGAGAGAGGCTATCGGTAAGGCCAAGGTGGTGGTCACGCTGATGACGCGGGCTCGTCGGAGGTAGGTGATACGCATAGCAGAAAGTGAGATAGAAGGGGGGGGATGAATAGCTCACTCCCAAAATTTGATAAACTCAGACATGATTTCTCAACCCCTCAAATTGCAGTGAAGAAGACTTCGAAGACAGGCAACAGAGATGACTAAAACAAGGAATGAGATCGAGAAAGCAACCCACAAAGAAGCAATGTGTCAAGTAGATGGAGAGTAGCACAAATGTGAACAAGCAAAACCACAGAGAGACAGGGAATTTTTTAGGTGGTTCGATTGCTATTCGCAATCTACGTCCACCCCTTACTCAGGAGAGTAAGGTTTCCTTGCAATATTCAATCGCACACAGCAGACTCAGTCTACAACAACCGCTGCCATATAGCTTGCCCTGAGGAACACCCTCCTTAGTCTTTTGATAAACCAGAAGAAAAACACCGGAGAACAAATCTCCCTTCCTATGCATGTCGCAAAGGGAACCCTGTGCAGTTACTCCCAAGTAACTCACACAACCAGAGGATCAAACCGCTCTTCCTCCAAGGACAATGGAGGGAAACATAATGGAATGAAAATAAAGCAAACTCGAAAACAACACGATCGATGAACGATAATTTTCTCTAAAAGCAAAAGCAATATATCTTCCGTAGAAGCAGATCTTAACATTCACAATTACTTCTCTCTCTCAGAAATTTTTCTCTCAGCTTTGGATGGAGTGGGTAGTCTCTGGTTTTCTCTCTTGATCCACTGCTCTCACGCTGCTCTTCTTTTCAACTATTCCATCCGCTTCTCGAACCCTTTTCCTCAGCATATATATATATGTCTGATACAGAACCTTAGGCGTGTGGCTACCACGTTTTCCTCCTGAAAGGATGGGGCACGTGTCGAAATGTTCTGGACCTCTATCTTCCTCAGATCACATGCCATTCTCCTGGTTAACGCACAGACAAACTGTTAGAGAAGAAATAAACAATTTGGCGCACACTTAGCACAATTCGTATCAGTGTAAGGAGTAAGAAGCCAGAAATTGCACTGAGTAGGAGTTCCCAAATCAACCGTTCCACTGACTTGCAACAAGGTGAGCAAGTGGTTGCACCGAGTTGAAGTGAGCAGGTGCGAGAGGTGCACTGACTTGAGAAAACATGTGACATCATTAGCACATACCATAGACTCTGATCGTGGCATCGTGCAACAGATATGCTCGGACAAGAAACAACAAAACACAAGGTTGTACTAAGTTTATTTTGCCAGAGAGAGAAGTTTGCACCGAGTTAAAGGAATAAGCATTGACTAAGGCGGGCAAGAGAAACACCGATGTGAAATGAAGCAGAAGATGCACCAAACTACGTTAGCTGTCTATAGGACTTGCACCGAGTCTAAAAGGCCTGAAACAGGAGCAGCACCGACCTCGTTGCTACAGGGATTTGTAAAGGCTTTGCTATGCACCGAACATGATTTTTGTCTGAAGCGAAGTATGCACCTAGTTAAGTTCCAATACCTTCGTCTAACCAAAGGTTGCACCGACAAGGTGCAGATCAAACCTTGCACCGAGAATTGTAATGCAATAGAAGATGCACCGACTTCATGTTATTCATAAGGTGAAAGAATGCACCGAGTAGGGATATGCAGTCCAAACAAGAGCTGCACCGAGATGGCAGATAGAAGTACAAGACAAAGCTTGCACCGAGTTCGATTTGCACTAAGATGAGGAATGACCAGACTAATTAATGCATTCTGGTTAAGAATTGCATAGACCCAAAAAAAATTGCACCGACCTAGAGAAATGGACAGAGACAGAGTATGAACAACGAACCATGTGCATGAACAGGGACTTGCACCAAGGCAAGCACTTTATGTGAGAGATGCAGAACTTGCACTGAGTTAATATGCATTAAGCAAAAGGATGAATGACATGTAATGCACGGACCTGAATCATGCTATAAGCACAGACCTCCTTCATGCTTAGAAATAAAGAAATGTACCGTATAAAAATAAGTTGATTTATAGTTAAAACAAATTGATTTATAGTGTGAGACATCATCAAAACCGTAGGGATGCAACAATCTCCCCCTTTTTGATGATGGCAACACTATGAATCAAGTAATGTCAGGGCATTACGAAGGAGATCAAAAACAATCAAGAGTAAACCAAAAAGAGCATACTGAAAAACCAGGAGACTTCTCCCTGAAACACCAACTTCTGAATCTCTTGTCTCTCGAAAAATGCTTCACTCTCAGATGTAATAGATGCCCTGAACCAATGCCCTGAACCTCTCAGATGACCTCTTTCCAGTTGACAGAGGGACATCTCTCCCCCTTTGACATCATCAAAAGGAAATGAAGGATATATGAAATTGTTGGAGACATGAGGGAGAAGTACAATGGCTTCTTAGTGTAGAAGGACTCAAGAGCATATCTTAAGAGAATAAGTGAGGTGCTAAACACAAGAGAAGATTCTTGAACTCTGGTAATCAATAGAGAAGTAGAATGAGAGGGAAGTGTATCCACATACAGGGTATATGATGTAGAGTAGGGATGAACAAGTATGGCAAGACATTGCTGAACAAACAACAATACTCAGTAGACGACAAGAGACAAAGGTAGAGAAGGTGTTCTCATGGTATTGAGGACAAGCATTCCAGTAATTTGCACAGAGACAAGGGATATTATAGAGTTTTTCAATAAGACAAATGAGTAAGTTGGTAAATCAAACTTTTGACATTAGGGAGACACATTGATCAGAGGCCTGAATCCCCAGTTACTCAATGTGAGTACCTCATTACTTCTCCTTTTTAGAGAACAGAGTTAGTAACTGTAGCTTTTTATGTGAGGAAACACCTTGATCAGAGGCCAGAGTCCCCAGTTACTCACCACCTTGTCACCATTGCTCTGTGATAATCAGAAGCACAAATTTATTTTGCAGAGATTGCTCTTCCCTTTTTTTTGAATTTGACACCTCATGACATGGGAATTACTTCACTTCATTGATGAAGCTCCCAGTTTCTCAGTGATCAAACCTTAGACCTTTTTTTTGGTTGATCCGTTATGAAGTGATTGAAGACAATACCAGAAGGACTATTTCTTTGAAATGAATCTTGAAGTCTAGATTTCAAGTTGTTCTGGATAGATGTCAAGACATACAAGTTTTAGCCTGAACCAGAATCATTGACAATGTAGGAAGATATACTTCAAACACTTAGTCCAGATCTCTGATGGACTACGAGAGGAAAGATTCTACTCAAGACTTTAGTAACACAGATGTATAGACTTAAGAGATGAGTGAGATTCTACTGTCTGAGAGAGAACCGCACTCATTCAATCATGAGAACCAGCAATGACACACATCTAGTCAATCTTTTGAATCAGTCAAAAAAATTCACTAACAGCCCAGCTCCCCCTCAATCGATGCACTAAAGGAATCTAATCAGCAGACTCTCAGGGCTCCCCCTCACTGTTAGGACAGGCTTCTCACACAATCTCTTGCCAAGATAAAATAGTTCAATATCAGGAGATTAGCAATTAAGATAATTTAAATAAGCACAATTCTCTCCTTAATATGGTGAATTTGTCATTGTCCGGTTGCTTGGTGAAGATATCAGCAATTTGATTAGCAGTGCCTACATGAATCAGCTCAAAGGTGTTCTTAGAAACCTCATATCTTATGAAATGATGCCTTATTTCTATGTGTTTGGTGCGGGAATGCAAGACAGGGTTCTTGGCTAGATTGATGGCACTGGTATTATCATAGTAAATGGGTGTACACCCCAGGTCTACTTGATAGTCCTGAAGCTGGTGTTTAATCCAAATGACTTGTGTACCACAACTCCCTGCAGGCACGTACTCAGCCTCTGCAGTGGAGAGGGCCACAGAATGTTGTTTCTTGGAACCCCAAGATACTAAACACCCACCTAGAAATTAACAGTGACCACTAGTACTTTTTCTATCTAGTTTACACCCGGCATAATCTGCATCTGTGTATGCAACTAAATCAAGTGTGTATGATGCAGGAAACCATAAACCAAGGGTGTGTGTGGCAGATAGATATCTGAAAAAAAAATTCACTGCAGCTAAATGCAATTCAGCGGGTCTAGATTGATATCTTGCGCACATTCCTACACTGAACTGTATATCAGGTCTTGAAGCTGTCAAATAAAGTAGAGATCCAATCATACCTCGATAGAGCTTGACATCTACTTCTTTACATGTCTTATCTGCATCCAGTGAGGTATTAGTACCCATTGGTGTCGTGATGTGTTTCAAATTGTTCAAGCCAAACCTCTTGAGAATCTCCAATGTGTACTTGGTCTGGTTGATGAAGCATCCATCCTCTAACTGTTGTACCTGCAAGCCAAGAAAATAGTTTAATTCACCTACCAAACTCATTTCAAATTCAGCAGACATCAATTTTGAAAATTCATTACATAGTTTAGAGCTAGTTGACCCAAAGACAATATCATCTACATATACCTGAACTATGATGAGGTCTTTATTTGAACTCTTGGAAAATAAAGTTTGATCCACCTTACCTCTTTGGTAGCCCTTGCTGATCAGAAATTCTGTCAGTCTTTCATACCATGCTCGAGGAGCCTGCTTTAGACCGTATAGGGCTTTGTTCAACCTAAAAACTTCGTTAGGTTGTAGAGAGAACAGAAATCCGGGAGGTTGTTCAACAAAAACTTCTTCTTTGATAACTCCATTTAAAAATGCACTTTTCACATCCATTTGTTGGAGTTTTATATTCTTGGAGCATGCAAATGCTAACAATATTCTTATAGCTTCCATCCTAGCAACAGGTGCATAGGACTCATCGAAGTCAACTCCAAATTCCTGACAGTATCCCTTGGCTACTAGTCTGGCTTTATTTCTAGAAATGATTCCATCTTCATTTATTTTATTCTTAAATACCCACTTAGTTCCTATGACATTAGAATTTTCTTATCTTGGAACTAGCTCCCAGACATTATGTCTTTCAAACTGACCTAACTCCTCACACATAGCATTAATCCATGATTGATCACTTAAGGCCTCTTCTACTGATTTGGGTTCAATTTGTGAGACCAAAGCAATTAGGTCTTGATTATGAACATTCCAAAAGTGAGACCTAGTTCTAAGTGGATCTTCAAGGTTGCCTAGGATGTTATCTATTGGGTGATCTTTAAGGTATCTAACATTTATTGAAGACTCACCTGTTTCAGCTTGCCCTACCTGGTTGGGAGCATCTGATGTTTCATTCGGCTGAACCTCCTCTTCTTCTTTATCTTCTAGGAATTCTCCATCGTGCTTAGAATCCTGTCAGCACCTTCAATGTTAGTAGCATCTTTTGCTTCACCAAAAATGATATGTGGAGAATCTTCATCTTTCTGATCAGTTATGTTAAAGACCCTATATGCTCTTGACACTTCATAGTATCCTAAAAATAATCCAGGACAACTTTTCGCATCAAACTTATCTAAGTCTTTCTTGTCATTATTATGGATAAAACATTTAGCACCAAAAATCCTGAAATGAGCCAAGTTTGGTTTCTTACCTTTCAATAGCTCATAGAGTGTTTTCTTGTGAATTGGTCTTACTATGGCCCTATTGATTGTATAAGTTGTTGTATTGGCCGCCTCTGCCCAGAACTTTCTTGGTAGTTGACTCTCAATCAGCATGGTTCGGGCCATCTCCACAATGGTTCGATTTCTTCTCTCCACAGTTCCATTCTGCTCTGGTGTCTTGGGAAAAGAAAACTTGTGTGTTAGTCCTTCACTTTCACAAAGGCCAGAAAATATGGAGTTTTCAAATTCACCTCCATGGTCAGATTGAATTGAACAAATCTTATGTTTTCCTTCTTGTTTGACCTTATTGAAAAATTGTTTGAATTTGTGAAAAGCGTCATTTTGTTGGCTAAGAAAAAGATCCATGAAATCTAGAGTGGTCATCAATGATCACATAACCAAACCTACTTCCATTAAGACTCTGAGTTCTAGTAGGACCGAAGAGGTCCATATGAAGAAGTTCCATTGGTCTAGAAGATAATGGCTCAGATCTTAGTTTGAAGGACTTCCTGGTCTGTTTGCCTACAGCACAGGCATCACATATTTTTGAGATTGAACTAAACTTGATTTTAGGCATGCCTCTTACTATATCATGCTTGATCAATTTATTCAAAGTAGAAAAACTAGCATGGCCTAACCGTCTATGCCAATCAAAAGTATCACTTTCAGAATTAGTAGACCAGCAGAGATTAGATTCAGACTCAACATCTAAGTCTACCATGTAGACATTATTGGTCCTGTTTGCTACAAATTTAACATGATCAGAATTTATTTCAAAGATTTTGCATGAGTTATTGTCAAACACAACCCTGTCACCCTTGTCGCATAATTGACTAATGCTAATTAGATTGTGTTGAAGACCTTCCACAAGTAAGACTGTCTCAATTGAGTTAGTGGAGGACTTACCAACTGTGCCAACCCCAATGATCTTACCTCTGTTCTTTCCTCCGAATTTGACCAGACCCCCTACCTTCATTTCTAACGTGCTGAACTTGGATCGGTCTCCTGTCATGTGCCTGGAGCAGCCACTGTCAAGGTACCATTTGTTGAATCCCTATGGTTTTGGTGATGGTTTTGATGATGTCTCACACTATAAATCAATCCTCTATGTTTAGATTAATGTTGTTTCATCATGTGAGTAAGTACAGTTTATTTGGTTGTCAGATAAGCATGCTATTATGATTTTATCTACACTTTGCTTAGCTGGTTTTGACAGCAGTGGGTCGACCCAACCTTGCTGATGCGTCGACTCATCTGTTCTTTGGGATAACTCCTTCAAGTCTGTACATCGGGCACTTTCTAACTGAAGTCTACACACTGGCATTAGAATTCCAAGTCTGTACACTGCCCGACCAACTAAGTCTGCACTTTGCAAAAATCAGTTCAGCTCAACCCTATACATCCTTCCAATCCTCAACTCTATACATTGGAGTGTCAAGCTTAATGTCTATACATCGTCTCGTGTTTGCAAAGTCTGAACAGCGTCCGTTGTCAAGACTCCTTGAAGTCTGTACATCGGACTGCTTCTTTTGAAGTCTACACCTTGGCTCGTTCTCTTCTGCAAAGTATGTTCATTAGACTGTGGCGAAGTCTATACATTCGGCTCCTTGGGCAAAGTCTCTATACATCGCATAGTCTGCACATTGCCTTCAGCCCAAGTGCTCAAAGCCAAGTCTATACAACGCCAACCCAACACATTGAACAGCTCTCCATGTCTATACACTAGACTTCATTTCTCTAAAGTCTATTCATTGTTGTTTGAATTGCAAGTCCATACACTGGAAACTCCTCATTTGATTGAGTCTGTACATTGAGCTCAACGTTAACACTAAGTCTATACACTTCTTTCTTGTTGCTGAAGGGAGCAGGGTCGACGCCTGAAGCTTAAAGCGTCCACGCATCAGTAGACGAAGCTTTCACGTCGTCTTCTATTGCGTCAACGCCACAAGCAAGCAGCGTCGACGCAGCAGTTAAAGAAACAGAGACTCTTACAAGCGATGAAGCCTTCACGAAATCTTCCACTGCGTCAACGCCATCAACAAGCAGCGTCGACGCAGCGGCTTAAGAGATGCCAGTATAGAAATGTACACGTTCGTGCGTCAACGCCACCAACTGGCAGCGTCGACGCAGCAGTCCAAGAAAGGGACGACTTATCTCTGGATGCCTTCAATACGTCAACGCAATATGCTGATAACGTCGACGCAGCTCGCCTATCTGTTGAAGACTTGAACACTGGACTGCCGATACCGTTGCGTCAACGCAATAGGCTGATGGAGTCGACGCAGCGGTTAAGAAGTTTGAAGATTTCTGATGACTGCGTCAACTCTTTGGAGCAAGTGAGTTGACGCCATCTACCTCCAGTTGCTGAGCGTACTGGTGCTGGGCACGTGATCCGAGGATAAGGAAAATGCCCAGATGAGGACACGTGGTCTGACAGCCTGCTGGATGCTGCCACGTAGTCCGAACTCTTAGGGCGGGAACTGTGGAAGCCACACGCGCCCTGCTGCTGCTCCAGGTATAAAATGGAGCCTTCGTCTTAAGATGAAGGTTGATCGAAGAAGAAGCCTGGAGAGCATATACGTCCTTCGATCCAGAAAAGGAAAGAAAAGTGCAGAGAGAAAGAAAGAGAAAGGAAAAGAGCAGAGAGTTCAATATCTGAGAGGAGTTTGGTCGAGAGAGAGAGAGAGTGTGTGTGCTGATTGATGAATTGCTTCATTTGAAGCTACATTTGTATTGGGTTTCAGAACCGATTCCTTCTCATTGTTTTTCGTTTTCCACTTTGCTTTCGTTTATTTTTCGTCCTTCTATTCTGATCTGAATTGTTGTCCCTCCGGTGTGTGGAGGAAGGGAGTATTACTCCAGTTTCCCTCTGTGTTGCAGAGGAAGAGAGATCGGTGATCTCTGGTGGTGTTAGTGACTGGCTGTCATTAACAGTTTCCCTCCGGTGTGTGGAGGAAGGGAGAGGATTCTCCGGTTGTGTTCTAGCTGGGAGCTAGAACAGGTTTCAGGTTCTGTGGGTAGCAGAACTTGATTGAGGGATTTGTTTCCCTTGGTGTTCAAGCTGTGTGGCAGCACGTTGTTCGCAGACTGAGTCTGCATTGATCTAGCATCGTCTAGTGGAATCCTCACTCTAGTTGGAGTGAGGGGTGGATGTAGATTGCGGACTGCAATCGAACCACCTAAAAAACCGAGTGCCTCCTCTGTGGTTTGCTATTGTTCTCTACGCTCTTCATCTGCTCGGCTCTTTGCTTCCATGTGATTCGCTCTTCATTCTCATTTACATCCCTCTGTGTACGGTTTAAGGAGGTGCGTTAGCAGTAGAAAATATATTCCGCTTAAGTTTCTACAAATTGGGAGTGATCTATTCATCCCCCCCCTTCTATATCACTCTTGCTGCGCTAACACTTGGTATCAGAGCAGGTTTACGCCATGTGGACGAACGGTCAAGGAAATGGTGGTGGTCCTAGAACCTTCATGGCCGAAGGTCAATCCATTAGTCGCCCTCCTTATTTCGATGGTAGTAACTATCTGTTTTGGAAGAACAGGATGGAAGTGTTCATCAGAGCTCAGAGTCATAAATTGTGGAGAGTAATCACGGTGGGGCCATATGAGCTGCCACCAAACGAGGATGCTTGGACAGATGATCATGTGAAGCTCTCGTCACTCAACTGGACGGCGCTGAACATAATCCAGTGTGCTGTTCATCCAGAGGAATATGCTCGTATATCTGCATACAGAACTGCCAAGCGAATGTGGGATGAGCTGCAATTGATCTATGAAGGTACAGCTCAAGTGAAAGCCTCGAAGGTAAACCTCTACACTTCTAAGTATGAAATGTTTAAGATGAATGCAGATGAGAATATAACCGAAATGTATGCCAGGTTATCCTTGATCACTAACACTCTTAAAGGGCTAGGGAAGGATCTTGCTGAGGCAGATATAGTCAGGAAAATCCTTAGATCTTTATCCCCGGCATGGCACACTAAGGCCATTGTGATTGAGGAGTCAAAAGATTTGACTGTCTTAACTGTGAATGAACTCATAGGATCCCTGATGACCTATGAGATGAATTTCCAAGGAGGTGGAGAAGGAAGTGAGAGGAAGGGTAAAAATGTAGCTCTAAGAGCTTCCCGCAACAAGGGTAGTAACAGTGGGAGCAGCAGCAGTAGCCCCGAGTCTGAGTCCGAGCTTGAAGGTTTATCAAATCTCGATCAGGAGGAGCAGGCAATGCTCACTAGACAGTTCAGAAAATTTTGAAGAAAAAGGGAAAGACCTTTAGGAAGAAGAAGCCACAACGCTTTAACAAGAATGCTGAATTTACCAGTTACAGGGATAGAAATCCTAAGAAACTGACTTGTTTAAACTGTAACAAACAGGGACACATGAGAGGCGAATGCCCAGACCTCTAGAAGAAGGGTCCCTATCTTCAGAAGAAAAACATAAAGGTGCAGAAGAAGAAGAAGCCACAGGCGATGGTCTGCACATGGAGCGAGGAAGAAGAAGATCCCGAAGATGCTTCCTCAGAAGAATATGAAGATGGAATTTGCCTTATGGCAAACAGTGAAGAGGAGGTAATAAACGTTTTTGAAAATTTCTCAATTGATGACTGGGAGGATGCTTATGGTGATTTGTTAGATAAATTTAATTCTCTTAGCAAAGAGCACAGAGTTCTGAAAAGAAAATTTAACACAAATATTGAAGAACAAACTCTGGTCTGTGAGGAAAATGAAAAGCTAAAAGAACAACTAGAAGAAATGACCTCACTAAGGAAAGAGAATGATAAGCTTAAGGGAGAAATTCAAGAAAGTCAAAAACAGCTCAATGAATTCAAAACTAAAATTGAAGAAAGCATGAATGAAATTAGAGTGAATTCAGAGAAATATGAAGCTGTGAAGAAAGTAAATGCTGAACTCCTAAACAATTCTGAGTCTCTTCAAAAGGAGCTGGAAGACAAACAGAAAATCTTAGAAAAGTTTGTCCAAGGAAAGACTAGCCTAGATGCTATACTAGGGACTAGGGTCAATTTCAATAAGGAAGGTCTAGGCTATGACCCAACCAACAAGAGACCCTTACAATTCAAGACCATCACCTTCTGTCCAGAGAAGGGAAAAGAAAAGCTGGACACACCATCCAGCTCAAACAGCTCTAAGGAAACTCAAAGTCCTAAAGAAAACACAAAAATCAGTACTGGACAACCATTTAAGATTGGAATGAACTTTATGAAGAATAACATTAAGTCCATTCACCAGAACACAAATGGTAGCTGGACCAAGAAAGCAAATCAGAATAAGAGCTGGAATTATAACAATCAGATGGGTCTAAACAAGACCTACTGGAGGAATAACTTTCATGGTCAAAGATATGCCAATCAACAAGCCTACAGGAAATTTCCTAGGAATAGGAAGACCAATGAAAGGAATAGAACTCACTTCTCCAGTTCAGCTGGATTGAACTTTAATAAACCAGAAAGGAAGGTGCCAGAGAAAACCATGCTGAAACAAATCTGGATACCTAAACACTTGATCAGAGATTTAAACAATGTCCTTGGACCCAACTCATCTTGGGTTCCAAATCACTCTGCTTGATATACTTGTGTAGGTCGGCCTGGCAGCTGAAGACAACAAGTGGTACCTCGACAGTGGCTGCTCCAGGCATATGACAGGAGACCGATCCAAGTTCAGCAAGATAGAGATGAAGCCAGGAGGTCTGGTCAAGTTTGGAGGAAAGAACAAAGGTAAAATAATTGGAGTTGGCACAGTAGGTAAGTCTTCCACAAATTCCATTGAAAAAGTATTACTTGTGGAAGGGCTACAACACAACCTGATTAGCATTAGCCAATTATGTGACAGGGGTCACAGGGTTGTATTTGATGATAGCTCATGTAAAATCCTTGAAACAAATTCTGACATGGTTAAATTTGTAGCCAACAGGATTAATAATGTCTACATTGTAGACTTAGATGAGAAATCTGAATCCACTATTTGCTTATCTGCCAATTCTGAAAATGATGCCTTTGAATGGCATAGACGTCTAGGTCATGCTAGCTTTTCAACTTTAAATAAATTGGTCAAGCATGATTTAGTTAGAGGCATGCCTAGAATTAAATTCAACTCTATATCAAAAGCATGTGATGCCTGTGCTCTAGGCAAACAGACCAGAAATTCTTTCAAATTAAGATCTGAGCCATTGTCTTCTAGACCAATGGAACTCCTTCATATGGATCTTTTCGGTCCAACTAGAACTCAGAGTCTTAATGGTAACAGGTTTGGCTATGTCATCATAGATGACTTCTCTAGGTACTCATGGATATTTTTCTTAGCAAATAAGAGTGATGCATTTCAAAAGTTTAATCTATTTTTCAATAAGGTCAAACAAGAAGGAAAGTTCAAGGTTAGTTCTATTCAATCTGATCATGGAGGTGAGTTTGAAAATTCCATGTTTACTGATCTTTGTGACAAAGAAGGACTAACTCACAGGTTTTCTCTCCCAGGACACCTGAACAGAATGGGATCGTGGAGAGAAGAAATAGAACAGTGGTGGAAATGGCCCGAACCATGTTGATTGAAAGTAAGTTACCTAGAAGGTTTTGGGCAGAAGCGGCCAATACAGCAACCTACATAATCAACAGGGCCATGGTAAGACCCATACACAAGAAAACACCCTATGAGCTTCTAAAAGGTAAGAAACCAAACTTGTTTCATTTCAGAATTTTTGGAGCAAAATGTTTTATTCATAACAATGATAAGAAAGATTTAGACAAGTTTGAAGCCAAGAGTTCACCTGGAATATTCTTGGGTTACTCTGAAGTGTCAAGGGCATATAGGGTATTTAACGTATCAGATCAGAAAGTGGAAGAATCTCCACACATTCTTTTTAGTGAAAAGAAAGATGTTTCTAATGTTGAAAATCTTGACAGGGACTCCAATCATGGTGGAGATTTTCTAGAAAACCAACAAGAAGAAGAGAAGACTCAGCAGAATGGAGAAACAAATTCCCCAAATCAGGAAGGTCCAAGAGAAACAGGTGAGTCTTCAACAAATATTAGATTCCTTAAAGACCATCCTTTAGATAATGTCATAGGCAACCCTGAAGAACCTCTTCGGACTAGGTCTCATTTTAGAAATGTGAATAATGATGACTTAATTGCTTTGGTCTCACAAATTGAACCCAAATCAGTAGAAGAGGCCTTAGCTGATCAAGCTTGGGTCAATGCTATGAGTGAGGAATTAGGTCAGTTTGAAAGGAATAATGTCTGGGAGCTTGTCCCAAGACCAGATGGTATAAATATTATAGGAACCAAGTGGGTGTTCAAAAATAAGATGAATGAAGATGGAATCATCTCGAGAAATAAGGCCAGACTAGTAGCCAAAGGCTACTGTCAGGAATTCGGTGTAGACTTTGATGAATCCTATGCACCAGTTGCTAGGATGGAAGCTATAAGACTGTTGCTTGCCTTTGCATGCTCAAAGAACATTAAACTCCAACAAATGGATGTTAAAAGTGCTTTTTTAAATGGAGTTATTAAAGAAGAAGTGTTCGTTGAACAACCTCCTGGATTTCAATTTTCTCCTCAACCTAACCAAGTTTTCAGGTTAAACAAAGCCTTGTATGGTCTAAAGCAGGCTCCAAGAGCTTGGTATGAAAGATTGTCTGAATTTCTGATCAGCAAGGGCTACAAAAGAGGTAAAGTTGATCAGACTTTATTTACCAAGGGCATGAATAAAGATCTCATCATAGTTCAGGTATATGTAGATGACATTGTATTTGGATCAACTAGGCATGAACTATGTGATGAATTTTCTACCATGATGTCTGCTGAATTTGAAATGAGCTTGGTTGGAGAACTAAAATATTTTCTTGGATTGCAGGTACAGCAGCTAGAAGATGGGTGCTTCATCAACCAAACCAAATACACAATGGAACTGTTCAAAAGGTTTGGCATGGAAAACTTAAAGCACATTACTACACCCATGGGCACCAATACATCATTGGATGCAGATGAGACAGGTAAAGAAGTAAATGCCAAACTTTATAGAGGTATGATTGGATCACTACTTTACTTGACAGCCTCTAGACCTGATATACAATTCAGTGTAGGAATGTGTGCAAGGTATCAGTCTAGACCTACTGAACTACACTTAGCTGCAGTTAAAAGAATCTTCAGATATTTGTCAGCTAGTCACTCTCTTGGTTTATGGTTTCCTGCATCTCACACACTTAACCTAGTAGCATACACAGATGCTGACTATGCAGGCTGTAAACTAGACAGGAAAAGCACAAGTGGCCATTGTGAATTCTTGGGTGGGTGTTTAGTGTCTTGGGGCTCCAAGAAACAACATTCTGTGGCCCTCTCCACTGCAGAAGCTGAATATGTGGCTGCATGGAGTTGTGGAACACAAGTCATATGGATTAAACACCAGCTTCAGGACTACCAAGTAGACCTGGGGTGCACACCTATTTACTGTGATAATACTAGTGCCATCAATCTTGCTAAAAATCCTGTTTTGCATTCACGAACCAAACACATAGAGATAAGACATCATTTTATAAGAGATGAGGTGTCTAAGAATAATTTTGAACTGATTCATGTAGGCACAGATAATCAGATTGCTGATATATTCACAAAACCTCTGGATAATGAAAAATTTTCCACATTGAGAAGAGATTTAGGCTTATACAAATTGTCTTAATTATGAAGCCTGTTCTTGGTGTGAGGGGGAGTTGTGTCTATCTGATGTTTAGCCTTCTTACATGCTGGTTTAAGGGGGAGTTCAGAATGCTTACTGGTTAGCTGTCAGGAATGCTCTAAATAAAGGGGAAGCCTTGAGTTTTTGCTGAATATTTCATTGAGGAATGCTATGTCTTAGGGGGAGTTGAGTTGTAATGTGAGAAGAGAAGTTCTTTGACAGATTCAAAAGGGCTGTCCAGATGTGTACCTTTGCTGGTCTTGCATGACTGATTTAGTGTGGTTCTCTCAGAAAGTAGAGTGTCACTTATCTCTTAAGTCTATAAGTCAGTGACTCTAATCTCCAAATTAGAATCTTTCCTTTGGTACTCCTTCAGAGATCTGGACTAATTGCATAAAGTATATCTTCCTACATTGTCATTGATTATGGTTCAGGCCAAAAACTTGTATGTCTTGATATCTGACCCAATCAACTTGAAATCTAGACTTCAAGACTCAATTCAAGAAAAGTTCTTTTTGGTATTGTCTTCAATCATTCTATCTTTTTAACTCAAGGGCTTAACTGAACAAACATGTTCTGTTTTTGATCACTGAGAAACTGGGAGCTTCATCAATGAAATGAATAGTTCTCCCAAGTCATGAGGTGTCAAATGCTTAAAATGAATGAAAAGTCATGACAGAGCAATGGTGGCTTGCTGGTGAGTAGCTGGGGACTCTGGCCTCTAATCAAGGTGTTTCCTCATGTCAAAAGCCATAGTTACTAACTCTGTTCCTTAATAAAAAAAAAAGGAAGGAAGTAATGAGGTACTCACTCTGAGTAACTGGGGATTCAGGTCTCTAATCAAGGTGTCTCCCTAATGTCAAAGGAAGTGAACTACCAACTTACTCATTGATCTTCTTGAAAATCATCTCCAACAAAAATTCCTTGTTGTTATGCAACTAATGGATTGCTTGTCTTCAATACCTTGAGAACACCTCTCTGATTTAGTCTCTTGCTGTCTTGTGGAATAGTTGAATGATCAGCTATATCTGGCCATACTTGTGAACTCCTGCTCTCAATCATCCACTATGTATGCTGATAAACTTGTCTATAATTCTACTTCTCTATTGTGTACTGAAGTCCAAAGAATCCTCTCTTGAGATTAGAAACTCACTTATTCTCTTAAGACCTACTCGTGACTTTCTGCACTAAGAAGTTACTGCCCTCAGTCCTCATGTTTCCAGCACTGTCATACATTCTGCAGTTCTTTTTGCTGATGTCAAAGGGGGAGAGGAGCTTGCAATATGAGTGAGTATTGGACAAGGAGCTTGCAATATGAGTGAGTATTGGACTTGTCTGGAGTTGGTTATAAGTTGTGGCGGAGATGAGGATGAGAGTGTGTTGCAGGGAATGTTTAATTCATCTGTATGAGCATGCCTTGAATGTATTTTGCTTGTTGCAGCTGGTATTAACTTCTTGTTGAAACTTGATATTGCTTGATTCATAGTGTTGTCATCATCAAAAAGGGGGAGATTGTTGAATCCCTATGGTTTTGGTGATGGTTTTGATGATGTCTCACACTATAAATCAATCCTCTATGTTTAGATTAATGTTGTTTCATCATGTGAGTAAGTACAGTTTATTTGGTTGTCAGATAAGCATGCTATTATGATTTTATCTACACTTTGCTTAGCTGGTTTTGACAGCAGTGGGTCGACCCAACCTTGCTGATGCGTCGACTCATCTGTTCTTTGGGATAACTCCTTCAAGTCTGTACATCGGGCACTTTCTAACTGAAGTCTACACACTGGCATTAGAATTCCAAGTCTGTACACTGCCCGACCAACTAAGTCTGCACTTTGCAAAAATCAGTTCAGCTCAACCCTATACATCCTTCCAATCCTCAACTCTATACATTGGAGTGTCAAGCTTAATGTCTATACATCGTCTCGTGTTTGCAAAGTCTGAACAGCGTCCGTTGTCAAGACTCCTTGAAGTCTGTACATCAGACTGCTTCTTTTGAAGTCTACACCTTGGCTCGTTCTCTTCTGCAAAGTATGTTCATTAGACTGTGGCGAAGTCTATACATTCGGCTCCTTGGTCAAAGTCTATACATCGCATAGTCTGCACATTGCCTTCAGCCCAAGTGCTCAAAGCCAAGTCTATACAACGCCAACCCAACACATTGAACAGCTCTCCATGTCTATACACTAGACTTCATTTCTCTAAAGTCTATTCATTGTTGTTTGAATTGCAAGTCCATACACTGGAAACTCCTCATTTGATTGAGTCTGTACATTGAGCTCAACGTTAACACTAAGTCTATACACTTCTTTCTTGTTGCTGAAGGGAGCAGGGTCGACGCCTGAAGCTTAAAGCGTCCACGCATCAGTAGATGAAGCTTTCACGTCGTCTTCTATTGCGTCAATGCCACGAGCAAGCAGCGTCGACGCAGCAGTTAAAGAAACAGAGACTCTTACAAGTGATGAAGCCTTCACGAAATCTTCCACTGCGTCAACGCCATCAACAAGCAGCGTCGACGCAGCGGCTTAAGAGATGCCAGTATAGAAATGTACACGTTCGTGCGTCAACGCCACCAACTGGCAGCGTCGACGCAGCAGTCCAAGAAAGGGACGCCTTATCTCTGGATGCCTTCAATACGTCAACGCAATATGCTGATAACGTCGACGCAGCTCGCCTATCTGTTGAAGACTTGAACACTGGACTGCCGATACCGTTGCGTCAACGTAATAGGCTGATGGAGTCGACGCAGCGGTTAAGAAGTTTGAAGATTTTTGATGACTGCGTCAACTCTTTCGAGCAAGTGAGTTGACGCCATCTACCTCCAGTTGCTGAGCGTACTGGTGCTGGGCACGTGATCCGAGGATAAGGAAAATGCCCAGATGAGGACACGTGGTCTGACAGCCTGCTGGATGCTGCCACGTAGTCCGAACTCTTAGGGCGAGAACTGTGGAAGCCACACGCGCCCTGCTGCTGCTCCAGGTATAAAATGGAGCCTTCGTCTTAAGATGAAGGTTGATCGAAGAAGAAGCCTGGAGAGCATATACGTCCTTCGATCCAGAAAAGGAAAGAAAAGTGCAGAGAGAAAGAAAGAGAAAGGAAAAGAGCAGAGAGTTCAATATCTGAGAGGAGTTTGGTCGAGAGAGAGGGAGAGTGTGTGCTGATTGATGAATTGCTTCATTTGAAGCTACATTTGTATTGGGTTTAAGAACCGATTCCTTCTCATTGTTTTTCATTTTCCACTTTGCTTTCGTTTATTTTTCGTCCTTCTATTCTGATCTGAATTGTTGTCCCTCCGGTGTGTGGAGGAAGGGAGTATTACTCAGTTTCCCTCTGTGTTGCAGAGGAAGAGAGATCGGTGATCTCTGGTGGTGTTAGTGACTGGCTGTCATTAACAGTTTCCCTCCGGTGTGTGGAGGAAGGGAGAGGATTCTCCGGTTGTGTTCTAGTTGGGAGCTAGAACAGGTTTCAAGTTCTGTGGGTAGCAGAACTTGATTGAGGGATTTGTTTCCCTTGGTGTTCAAGCTGTGTGGCAGCACATTGTTCGCAGACTGAGTCTGCATTGATCTAGCATCGTCTAGTGGAATCCTCACTCTAGTTGGAGTGAGGGGTGGATGTAGATTGCGGACTGCAATCGAACCACCTAAAAAACCGAGTGCCTCCTCTGTGGTTTGCTATTGTTCTCTACGCTCTTCATCTGCTCGGCTCTTTGCTTCCATGTGATTCGCTCTTCATTCTCATTTACATCCCTCTGTGTACGGTTTAAGGAGGTGCGTTAGCAGTAGAAAATATATTCCGCTTAAGTTTCTACAAATTGGGAGTGATCTATTCATCCCCCCCCTTCTATATCACTCTTGCTGCGCTAACACCATTTGTTGTTCTCAGCTGCCAGGCAAACCTACACAAACGAAATCAAGCAAAGTGGTTTGGAACCCAAGATAAGTTGGGTCCAAAGACATCATTCAAATCTTTAAGCTGGTGTTTAGGAATCCAAAATTGTTTCAACTTGTTTTTCTCTTACGTCTTAATTTCGAGTTTATTGAAATTGTGACCAGAATTATGTCCAGCTGGTCTGGAGAAGTGAAATCTATTCCAGTTATTAGGCTTCTCATCCCTGGGGTATCTTCTGTGCGCTTGTTGATTAACAATTTTTGAGGGTGAGTGTTATTTCTCCAGTAACTACTGTTAGGACCCATTCTTTTATAGTAGTTCTAGCTTTTATTCTGATACATTTTCCCAGTCCAGCTACCACTTCTGTTCTGGTGAATGGGCTTAGAGAAGTTCTTCACAAAGTTCATTCCTATTTTAGATGGTCGTCCAGCATTGTTTGTTGAATTTTCCTTTGGACGTTGAATGTTTTAACTACTGTTTGAGCAGGATGGTGTGCCCATCTTTTCTTTTCCTTTCTTTGGGCAGAAGGTAGTGGCCTTGAACTGAAAGGGTCTCTTGTTAGTTGGGTCATAGCCTAAACCCTCCTTGTTGAAATTAACCCTTGTTCCTAGTATAGAATCCATATTTGTTTTCCCTTGAACAATTTTTTCTAAAACCTTTTGTTTGTCTTCCAGCTCTCTTTGCATAGACTCACAATTTTTTCGAAGTTCAGTGTTCACTTTCTTAACGGCTTCATACTTCTCTGTGATCACACTATTACCATTCAGACTTTCTTCAAATTTTATCTTGATTTCACTGAGCTGTGTGTGAACTTCATGGTTCTCAGATTTGTGCTTTTCATTTTCCTTCTTCAGATAATTAATTCTTCCAATTGTTCTTTTAATTTCTGATTTTCCTCACTGATTTGAGTTTGTTCTTCAATATTAGCATTAAATTTTCTCTTCAGAACCCTATGCTCTTTACTCAGAGACTTGAACTTATCTAACAGTTCTGCATAGGCATCTTCCCAATCATCAATAGACAATTTTTTGAAGATATTTGTTACCTCCTCTTCGCTATTTGCCATCAGGCAAATTCTTTCTTCATCCTCCTCTGAGGAATTGGCTTCCGGATCTTCTTCCTCATCGCTCCACGTGCAGACCATTGCTTGTGGTTTCTTCTTCTGCACCTTCGAACTCTTCTTCTGAAAGTCAGGACCCTTTTTCTGAAGATCAGGGCAGTCCCCTTTCATATGTCCAGGTTTCCTGCAATGAAAACATGTAATTTTCTTGATACTCATATTCTTATCATTGCTGGAATCAAGGTTCTTACTAGAGGGGTATGACTTCTTCCTTCTAAAAGTCTTTCTCTTAGTCCTTAAGAATTTCCTGAATTGTCGAGTGAGCATTGCTTGCTCCTCTTGGTCGAGGTCTGACAGTCCGTCAGACTCGCAACTACTACTCCCACTACTGCTACTTCCCTTACTGTGGGACACCTTGAGGGTAATATTATTATCCTTTCTGTCGCTTCCTTTACCATTCCTTTTGAAATTTATCTCATGCGTCATAAGGGATCCTATAAGTTCGGTGACTGTCATGGTCGACAGATCCCTAGACTCTTCTATCACAATGGCCTTAGTGTGCCATGTCGGGGTTAGAGATCAAAGTATCTTCCTGACTATATCTCCCTCAGATATCTCTTTCCCAAACCCCTTAAGACTATTCGTAATCAATGACAATCTGGCATACATCTCAGTTATGGTCTCCTCTGGTTTCATCTTAACATCTCATATTCAGAGGTGAGGAGATTTACCTTCGTTGCTTTCACTTGAGGTGTACCTTCATAGATTAACTCTAGCGCATCCCACATTTTCTTGGCCGTCTTGCAAGTTGAGATGCGGGCGTATTCGTCTGGATGTATTGCACATTGGATGATGTTCAGGGCCGTCCAGTTGAGTGATGAGAGCTTGACTTGATCATCTGTCCACGCGTCCTCGTTCGGTGGCAGATCGTCTGGCCCTGTAGTGATCACCCTCCACAGCTTGTGGCTCTATGCCCTGATAATACCTCCATCCTATTTTTCCCGAAAAGGTAATTGTTACCATCAAAGAACGGAGGGCGGCTGATAGATTGTCTCTCAGCCATGTAGCTCCGAGGAGCATTAAATCCGGGGTTACCGTGGCCATTGGACCACATTGTGAAAACCTGCTCTGATACCAATTGATATGCACAGCGGAAAGTCAGATAGAAGGGGGGGATGAATAGCTCCCTCCCAAAATTTGATAAACTCAGACACGATTTCTCAACCCCTCAAATTGCAGTGAAGAAGACTTCAAAGACAGGCAACAGAGATGACTAAAACAAGGAATGAGATCGAGAAAGCAACCCACAAAGAAGCAATGTGTCAAGTAGATGGAGAGTAGCACAAATGTGAACAAGCAGAACCACAGAGAGACAGGGAATTTTTTAGGTGGTTCGATTGCTATTCGCAATCTACGTCCAGCCCTTACTCAGGAGAGTAAGGTTTTCTTGCAATATTCAATCGCACACAGCAGACTCAGTCTACAACAACCGCTGCCACATAGCTTGCCCTGAGGAACACCCTCCTTAGTCTTCTGATCAACCAGAAGAAAAACACTGGAGAACAAATCTCCCTTCCTTTGCGCGTCGCAAAGAGAACCCTGTGCAGTTACTCCCAAGTAACTCACACAACCAGAGGATCAAACCTCTCTTCCTCCAAGGACAATGGAGGGAAACAGAATGGAATGAAAATAAAGCAAACTCGAAAACAACACGATCGATGAATGATAATTTTCTCTAAAAGCAAAAGCAATATAGCTTCCGTAGAAGCAGATCTTCACATTCACAATTACTTCTCTCTCTTAGAAATTTTTCTCTCAGCATTGGATGGAGTGGGTAGTCTCTGGTTTTCTCTCTTGATCCACTGCTCTCACGCTGCTCTTCTTTTCAACTGTTCCATCGCTTCTCGAACCCTTTTCCCTAGCATATATATATATATGTCTGATCCAGAACCTTAGGCGTGTGGATACCACATTTCTCACCTGAAAGGTTGGGGCACGTGTCAGAATGTTTTGGACCTCTATCTTTCTCGGATCACGTGTCATTCTCCTGATGAACGCACAGACAAACTGTTAGAGAAGAAATAAACAATTTGTCACACACATAGCGCAGTTCGTATCAGTGTAAGGAGTAAGAAGCCAGAAACTGCACTGAGTAGGAGTTCCTGTTAGAATGTAAGGCCCGGATACAGAGGGGGGGGTGAATGTAACCCTCTAGAAAATATAGCCCAAATTAAAACATTAAAGCTCAGATATGCGGAATAAGACTAATGAGCTTTCCAAGATGAAATGATAAGGCAACACATGGACAAACAGTTGGACTGCAACAATGCAGCCACCTGATCAACCAGAAACGAAGGCAGAGCTAAACAACGCAAACACACTAAGCAGAATATAATGCTCAAAAATTAACTCTCTAGATAATGCAATTAGCCAAGCATGCGCAACCTGTGAATGGGAGGTAGAGGATATGGAGCTAACGCAAGGCAAACCACTGCACAAATAGTTTTAAGGTGGTTCGGTCCTTCAGACCTACATCCACCCCTCACTCCCAACCGGAGTGAGGCTTCACTAGCCAAAGCTAGAACCAAGCAGACTCAGTCTGCAACAGGTGCTGACACACAGCTTGACCAGGGGAACAAACTCCCCTCTTCCTCCCAACCGGAGGGACACCCCAAGTGACTCCCAGTCACTTGGAAACCAGAGACGCAAAGTCTCTCTTCCTCCAGACCAGGAGGGAACCAACCAGTGACTTCCAGTCACCAGCAAACCAGAGGTCGAAGACCTCTCTTCCTCCAACCGGAGGGACCCCTGGACTTGCAACCCGCAAGCCCAGAATCGGAGACAAGTCTCCATTCCTCCAACCGGAGGGAACCCACAAGTAGCTCCCAGCTACTTGCAATCGGAGATCTGATCTCCCTTCTCCTGATCCACAGGAGGAACCCGACCTCACTACTGAGAATCGGAAGAACAAGGATAACCAAACAAAAAGGGGAAAAATAGAAACACGAAATGAAAATAATTTCAGCAAACAGAACGCTGAAAAATGAAATGCACAATGTGGCTCTCAACGGAGCTGACTGGCCTGGATCTGATCCACGGTCCAGTAGACAGATCTTCAGGTAAGCTTCTCTTCCTCTTCTCTTCTCTCTCACTTTCTTTTTCTCTTAACCCTCACGAGCTCTCTAACTCTCTCTTTTTCTTCTTTTCCTTCTGCTCTTCTTCTCTTTCTTTTCTTCTTCTTTCGCAGTCTCTCTCTGTCTCTTCTCTTCTCTTCTTCTTCTGCTTTCTACTGCAACTCTTTTCTTCTTCTGCTCTTTCACTCTCTCGATCTCTTTTTCTCTATTCTTTTCGGCTCACGCTCTCTACTATTCTCTCTTCTTCTCTTTTTCTTCCTCTTTTCTTTTTCTGGATCGAAGGACTTTTTTCTCTCCAGGCTTCTTCTTCGATCCCCTTCATCTGTTGGATGAAGACTTCCTTTTATAAGCAGCAGCCAGCAGGAGGGCAGCACTGGGCGCGTGTGGCTTCCTCATTTCCCGCCCAGAACTTGTGGCCACGTGTCAGTCTCTCAGCCAGCTTCAGCACACGTGTCACAATCCTGTCTGCCCTTCCAGCCTCGGATCACGTGCCTCCCATTCACTGAGGAATATTCTTCCTCGGACCACCTTCTTCTTTTTGTTTTTCTTCTTCTCCTGCAAAGAATTAAAACGATTAAAACTCAGGGCCACAAAAACTAAAACTGCACGAGGTGTGTAGGAACAACAATAGGTGCACTATACTGAGAACGACACGAGGTACGGAGAAGGAAATAACACGGAGTAAAAACGATAGAAACACGCGATCAAAGGAACCTTGGACGAAGATAGAAAGAAACAACACGAGGACATAAACACAAGAATAACACGAAGACACGAATACAAAAGCAACACGAAGACACGAATACAAAAACAACACGACATAACAAACAGCAAAGAGAACGGCACGAGGTGAAACGACACTTTACTAAAAAGACTTGAATACACGAAAACAACTCGAGTACTAAGTTGCTCGAACGTACGAACGACTCGAAGACGAGGACGACACGGGCTGACAACAACTCGAAGATGAAAACAGAAACCGACACGAAGTGTGGTTACAAAACAAGAAAGACACGAGGTCTAGGAAAAGCAACACGAAGACAGAAGACAGACACGGCTATCACGACACGTGATGAAGCAGTGAAAACAGGAAAGAACGACTCGAGGAACAACAGTAAGTGACACGAAAACACAAGAGCAAACATAAAGGATGACTCGAGATGAGCAACTAAATACTGAGGAAACGACACGAGGTTCACAGGGAAACGACTCGAAGTTCGTCAGAACAATTCGAGCTGCTTCAGTAAACATCACGAAGACAGAAGGTGAAGCGACTCGAAGTTACAGGAAATCAACACGAAGTATGAAAGAAACAATACGGACTCACAAAGTACTACCTCATAGCAGTTTTCCTGTTAATCATGGAAATTTCAAATGCATAACATTACGCAAGATATCTGATTAAAATGAGAATACTTAACATAGTGATGCTCATCATCAAAACACTAGGGAAGTCACAAACAAGAAAGTTGTGAATAACAAGGCATGTTGTACAGACTTCAAACAATATGCATCAGACAACTGTGTATGGACTTGAAGACCCTTAGCCAATGTATAGACTTCAGGTGGAGACCAATGTGTAGACTTCTCGTGAAACCCCAATGTGCAGACTTGACGCTGTACAGACTTTCCAAAGAGAACGTAACGCTGTACAGACTTGAACTAAAGACCAATGTATGGACTTCAAAACAGATGCTAAGGCCAAGAGGAGTGTATAGACTTTCACGATGTATGGACTTGGTCTCAAAAAAAATGTAAGCGATGTACACACTTAGCCAATGTGTAGACTTTGCCTTAGACGCTAAATGAGACGCTAAAGTCTGTATAGACTCGAAGAACCTGAAACAAAGTGGTGATAAGGCCAAGAGGAGTGTATAGACTTTCACGATGTATGGACTTGGTCTCAAAAAAAATGTAAGCGATGTACACACTTAGCCAATGTGTAGACTTTGCCTTAGACGCTAAATGAGACGCTAAAGTCTGTATAGACTTGAAGAACCTGAAACAAAGTGCATACTCACAACGTTGACTTCAAAACAGATGCTAAGGCCAAGAGGAGTGTATAGACTTAGCCTAATATAATGCATGAACATATCAGTAGGGAAGCAATGCACAGAACAAAAATCAAGCACAAGCCAATATGTCACAGCATGACTCAAGCATACACATGCATTCTTCACAATTCAGACATGGCACACTTATGCAATCTCCCACAGAAAAGATCAGACATATTCAAGACAAAGTGGTGACTCAATTATGTTGCTATCATTAAAACACCACATTATCAACAAAGCACAAGGGGCACAACAATCTCCCCCTTTTTGATGATGGCAACATAATGAGTCACACTGACTCATCAAACTATTCTCCCCCTTTGACATAATCAAAAAGAAGGGAAATGGTTTGATAGTCAACTAAATGCACATAAATGCAGCACACAAAGACAGCACATAAATGTAGAGAATGAGTCATGGTTCTTTAAAATGAAGATCACCCTTATGACAATGAAACAGCTCTCCCCCTATCAACATGCATGATGGACTACTCTCCCCTTAGATGAGAATAAACCATAACTCCCCCTGAAGCACAGGAATGGACTCTGGTTATCCAATAAATCAATCTGAAATCAGCCATTACAAAGAATCTGAATTCTGGTGAAAATACCACAGAATCAGAACTTATTGCAGAACAAGATGGAAGATTCCAACAGTGTGGAGAGAAATGCATCTCAGGAATCAATCTGAAATCCACCACCATAAGGATTCTGAAGTTCAGAAGGCTGCAAGTGAACAAGATAATAATGGGAGTGGCACCTCACATTTGTATGGTCAGAAAAATGCAGATGGAATCAGTCAACTGATAAGAGAGAAGTTCACTTTGTTGATCATGCAAGAATCTGATCATGAGGGATTTGAATGCATACAACACTTCAATAAGTCTTAAAACATGTAGACTCTTCTATCATAAAAAATTATGAAGTGGCAACTTAATCAATCTGATTTAATTTTGATGTATACCAACTTTGCCAGATTAAACTCAATACTCATATCTGAATCCAAGTTTTAATAAAAGTGAACCAAATAGTCAGAAAACACTAAAAAACAATCATCTTTTATCTTACACAAATGATCTCAATTGCACCTTTGAAAAATACACAGGTTAGTACTGAAGTTAAACACTTTTTCAAGAACATGAGTTGACAGATTTTTCAAGATAATTTTATTTGAAGCACATTATATTTTTCCTGAGCAATTTAAGTTGATCAACACCTTTTTACATGAGGCACAACAAGTCTTAGTTGAAGTGACCCAGTTACTCAGTGTGATAACTGGCATTGCCTCTCACTTTGAGAGCAGAGTTAGCAATATGAGTGTCTTTTTACATGAGAAGACACCTTTATCAGAGGCCAGACTCCCCAGCTACTCAACACAAATAAGCTATTGCTCTGTCAGGTTTTGTTTCACTAAATTTTTATCAGAGATAACTGTGGCACCTCATGACATGAGTTACTTTATTTCATTGATAAAGAACTCAGTTTCTCAGTGACCGAGTCATTGCTCTAAATTCACAATTTTTTATTTAGTCAACTTTTTCAAGTTAATGTTTAACCAAAACACTCACTCTATGTATCTCTACCAAAGTAGCCTAGATTTCAAATTTCAGATATCAGATGAGAGACTTTAAGGATTACATGACACAAGAGGTTAAGGTTTATTAAACCTCATCAACAAATATTTTCAATTCATTTAATTACAAAGCTGAGAATACATTAATCTTATATCAGTCTGATTCAGTGATAATTCTTAAATCCATATGATAGGAGTTTCTGCCAAAATCTCAGACTGAATTGCATGACATGCAGCTTAAGTTCCTCAGATCAGAACAATAAATTTAGCTGACCAACAACTCAATAATGGAGCCAAAGTAGTCACACCAGCTAAGAGGTATATGAAGGAAGAGTACTAGCTGGTGGAACAGTAAATCAGCAATAGAGAAGAGCATCAGAAGAGATTTTTATCATCAGACAGTAGCTGAGTCTGGAATACAGACTGATCAGCTATTTTAGAGATATCAGCAGAGAATACAGTTGAATAGCGCAAAGTCAAGAGAATGAATCAGGTTACTTAAACAAAAGGAGTTCATGAGGTGAAGAAGATATGAAATAGGAATGCTCCCCCTGTCTAAGTGCAGTGAATTTCTTTTTAGATTTTTCAAAATTTTATGATATGCACTATCCTACATATGCAGTATGCAACAATTCTAACAAGGAGAGCATGATGATCAATCAACAGCAAACTAGCTCCCCCTGACAAAATGCATGATGTGCAATGAATCATTTCTTTTCGAATTTTATTTTCTTCAAATTTATGATATGCAATACACTGCTCTATATGAGAACTAGACCCATGGTACTAGGCGGAGGACTCGGTCCAAGGACCACCTCACACATGGCAGTAGCATCCAGACATACTCCATATGCCCTTCATCACTGTTCCATTTAATATATCATGATGGTCATGCAAATGACATATGCAGTGCAAAGTAATCTCATTTATTTAGTGCAAACAACAGCATGAGAAGAACATCAAAAATCAACTAAGCAAAACAACAATTTCAGATAATGAAATTGAAACAGATTTCATAACTGACCTGAATTGAGTCCTGGGGTTTTCTTTTTGAATGCCTTGGTTAACCCCTTTTATTTCTCCCTCCAAGGCACACCTGCAAAGTATTTGATCATCTTGATCCTGCAGGGACCCAAGCAGCTTTGGGTCCTGTGTTAGCCCAGACAGGTTTTCTAAACATTTTCATAGCAACATTATCATCAAATTTCATCAGTGAACAGTCATCTATAGAATGTCCAAATTTTCCACAGTATCTACATGAAATGGCTGGTGTTTGATTCTTATGATGCATATTGACAGCAGGGTGATGTTTATAAACATGTTCATAAGATTTTTTGTTATATGCATGAGCAGTTTGATGCTTGTTCTTAACCATCCAACATTCAGCAGATTTATGGCCTGGCTTCCCACAGTTATAGCATGAAATTTTCACAAAAGGTTTTGCAGGGAATTTGACAAAGTGGGGTTTAACATAGTTCTTTTGAACATACCAACAGTCCTTGACTGTATGCCCATTTTTCCTACAGTGGGAGCAAGCAAAAGAATTTCTTCTATGAAAACCATTTTTACCCCAAGTAGATCTAAACCAGCACTCAGCAGCCTTGTGCCCAGGCTTATTGCAGTTGAAGCACACAATGTGCTGACTAGAATTGTGTTTAGATCCATATGGATCATGAAAGTGCATGGAAGACCTGGCTTGTAGTTTGTTGTCTTCTTTCATGATAAAACAATCATTCATGAGATGACCATGTTTCCCACAATAATAACATGAAGCATCAGGCTTCCTAGCAACATGGTTTCTATCAAAAGAGTTTCTAGAATGTAAAGTTCTACTAGCATGCTCATCCTTTAACATCAATCCACAATCCTCCATTATGTGACCTCCTTTCCCACAATAATAACATGAACCCTTTTTAATGTGAGTGTGTGAGAGATCATGTGAATTGTGTGTAGCCTTCTTTATAGTAACAGGAGTGTCTTTATCCTTCTTCTGTGAAGTTTCATCCTTTTTCAGTTTTTGATTTTGTTCCACAGTTTTGGGTTTCACAGTGGATTTTTGTGCAGTGAATTTGAAAATAGAAGGAGCAGAGGTTGTGTTCTGATTGGTGGCTTTGACAAAAACAGTAGATGTTTCATTCCCATTACTCTTTTTCTTTGTCGGACTATAGCCCAGTCCCTTTCTCTCAAAGTTATCACTCTTTCCAAGAAGCTTATTCAGATTGTCCTTACCTTTGACAAATTTTGATAGAGAATCTTTCAAATCTTTAATCTCAAAATTCAAATCAGCAATTTTAGCTTCATATTTGGACAAATCTGTTTCACAGGAAATTACTTGTTGATGCAAGGCATCATTCAGACTTTTGAGTTTTTCTACTTCCTGTTTTAATTCTATTTCCTTGTCAGCTTCAGATAAGGACTTGTAAAGATCATCAACTTCTTGTTGAAGGGATGTGATAGTAAGCTCATATCCAGCTATTTTCTGTTCACTGCAACTGACATTTCCATTTAACATTAAGTTGATGGTTTTTAGACTCTCAATTTCTTGTTCAGCATTCATCAACCTATCAGAATTATCCACACTCACACACTTGCCTTTTTCCATTGTTATTAGCCTATCTGTCAACTGGGTGTTTAGATGTTTCAACTCATTGATTTCCTCTTGCAGTTTACCATTCTGCTCTAGGAGATCAGCATCAACCACCCATTCATCTGAGAGAGACTGACATTCATGAAACATTTCCTGTTGTTTTTCAGAATCTTTCTGTAATTCTATGTTTACAGATTTTATGGCATTAAGCTTTTCAATCAGCAATTTGTTCTCCTGTCTAAGTTTCTCTGATTTTTCATCATTTTTATTGGAGAACTCTTTAAGAGAGTCATTTTCAGATTTCAGCTTGTTTAATTCAGACTTTAACACATTCAATTTCTTTCAGCAAATCCTTGCTCTGAACAGAATCATGACTAGCTAGACTGAGCTTCTTTTCAAGTTCAGAGATTTCTTTCACATGATCTTGATTCTCAGTTTTCAATAAAGAAATTTGTTTCTTAAACATTAGAGAATCAGACATACAGGCATCATGAATATTTTTCAATTCAACACACTTTCTACAAGGAGAACTTGAACTATCTAAACCAGTACCCTTCTTCAATTTTTTATACTGTTTTCTTAACAGTTCATGAGATTCAAATAAGTCAGCATAAGCATTCTCCCAATCTTCTAGAGAAAAATTCTCGAAGAGATTTACCTCATCATCATCATCTTCAGTCTGACTGCTGCCTTGATTGCTGCCAATTGGATTACTTCTGTTAGCCATCATGCAGTTGTCCTCGTTTACCCTGTGAAATTGCTTCAGCCTATCCAGGATGTCCTTTGCTGAGCTGCAATTATGAAGACAAGACCATAAGGCTCTGTCAGTAGCTGCTTTCAACAGGTTAAAGGCTTTCTGATTTTCTCCATCCTTTGATCTGTGTCTGTCGGTCCATTTGGACACTTTCGTTGGTAAGGTGTGAGGACCTTGTGAAATTAATTTCCACAAATCAGGATTAGCAGAATTTACATAGGCATGTAAAGCAGTGTACCACTGACTGAAACCAGAACCATTAAAGATGGGTGGTAAAGCCATTGAAAAACAAATAGCGAATAAGTTCAAGGCAACAGGAACAATTATGCACTAAAAACAAATTAGCACCTAAGACAGCAAGATCGAATCTGCAGGTCGCTGGACCTTGTATGCAGACACCGCTCTGATACCAATTGTTAGAATGTAAGGCCCGGATACAGAGGGGGGGTGAATGTAACCCTCTAGAAAATATAGCCCAAATTAAAACATTAAAGCTCAGATATGCGGAATAAGACTAATGAGCTTTCCAAGATGAAATGATAAGGCAACACATGGACAAACAGTTGGACTGCAACAATGCAGCCACCTGATCAACCAGAAACGAAGGCAGAGCTAAACAACGCAAACACACTAAGCAGAATATAATGCTCAAAAATTAACTCTCTAGATAATGCAATTAGCCAAGCATGCGCAACCTGTGAATGGGAGGTAGAAGATATGGAGCTAACGCAAGGCAAACCACTGCACAAATAGTTTTAAGGTGGTTCGGTCCTTCAGACCTACATCCACCCCTCACTCCCAACCGGAGTGAGGCTTCACTAGCCAAAGCTAGAACCAAGCAGACTCAGTCTGCAACAGGTGCTGACACACAGCTTGACCAGGGGAACAAACTCCCCTCTTCCTCCCAACCGGAGGGACACCCCAAGTGACTCCCAGTCACTTGGAAACCAGAGACGCAAAGTCTCTCTTCCTCCAGACCAGGAGGGAACCAACCAGTGACTTCCAGTCACCAGCAAACCAGAGGTCGAAGACCTCTCTTCCTCCAACCGGAGGGACCCCTGGACTTGCAACCCGCAAGCCCAGAACCGGAGACAAGTCTCCCTTCCTCCAACCGGAGGGAACCCACAAGTAGCTCCCAGCTACTTGCAACCGGAGATCTGATCTCCCTTCTCCTGATCCACAGGAGGAACCCGACCTCACTACTGAGAATCGGAAGAACAAGGATAACCAAACAAAAAGGGGAAAAATAGAACCACGAAATGAAAATAATTTCAGCAAACAGAACGCTGAAAAATGAAATGCACAATGTGGCTCTCAACGGAGCTGAATGGCCTAGATATGATCCACGGTCCAGTAGACAGATCTTCAGGTAAGGTTCTCTTCCTCTTCTCTTCTCTCTCACTTTCTTTTTATCTTAACCCTCACGAGCTCTCTAACTCTCTCTTTTTCTTCTTTGCCTTCTGCTCTTCTTCTCTTTCTTTTCTTCTTCTTTCGTAGTCTCTCTCTGTCTCTTCTCTTCTCTTTTCTTCTTCTTCTGCTTTCTACTGCAGCTCTTTTCTTCTTCTGCTCTTTCACTCTCTCGATCTCTTTTTCTCTATTCTCTTCGGCTCACGCTCTCTGCTATTCTCTCTTCTTCTCTTTTTCTTCCTCTTTTCTTTTTCTGGATCGAAGGACTTTTTGCTCTCCAGGCTTCTTCTTCGATCCCCTTCATCTGTTGGATGAAGGCTTCCTTTTATAAGCAGCAGCCAGCAGGAGGGCAGCACTGGACGCGTGTGGCTTCCTCATTTCCCGCCCAGAACTTGTGGCCACGTGTCAGTCTCTCAGCCAGCTTCAGCACACGTGTCACAATCCTGTCTGCCCTTCCAGCCTCGGATCACGTGCCTCCCATTCACTGAGGAATATTCTTCCTCGGACCACCTTCTTCTTTTTATTTTTCTTCTTCTCCTGCAAAGAATTAAAACGATTAAAACTGAGGGCCACAAAAACTAAAACTGCACGAGGTGTGTAGGAACAATAATAGGTGCACTATACTGAGAACGACACGAGGTACGGAGAAGGAAATAACACGGAGTAAAAACGATAGAAACACGCGATCAAAGGAACCTTGGACGAAGATAGAAAGAAACAACACGAGGACATAAACACAAGAATAACACGAAGACACGAATACAAAAGCAACACGAAGACACGAATACAAAAACAACACGACATAACAAACAGCAAAGAGAACGACACGTGGTGAAACGACACTTTACTAAAAAGACTTGAATACACGAAAACAACTCGAGTACTAAGTTGCTCGAACGTACGAACGACTCGAAGACGAGGATGACACGGGCTGACAACAACTCGAAGACGAAAACAGAAACCGACACGAAGTGTGGTTACAAAACAAGAAAGACACGAGGTCTAGGAAAAGCAACACGAAGACAGAAGACAGACACGGCTATCACGACACGTGATGAAGCAGTGAAAACAGGAAAGAACGACTCGAGGAACAACAGTAACTGACACGAAAACACAAGAGCAAACATAAAGGATGACTCGAGATGAGCAACTAAATACTGAGGAAACGACACGAGGTTCACAGGGAAACGACTCGAAGTTCGTCAGAACAATTCGAGCTGCTTCAGTAAACATCACGAAGACAGAAGGTGAAGCGACTCGAAGTTACAGGAAATCAACACGAAGTATGAAAGAAACAATACGGACTCACAAAGTACTACCTCATAACAGTTTTCCTATTAATCATGGAAATTTCAAATGCATAACATTACGCAAGATATCTGATTAAAATGAGAATACTTAACATAGTGATGCTCATCATCAAAACACTAGGGAAGTCACAAACAAGAAAGTTGTGAATAACAAGGCATGTTGTACAGACTTCAAACAATATGCATCAGACAACTGTGTATGGACTTGAAGACCCTTAGCCAATGTATAGACTTCAGGTGAAGACCAATGTGTAGACTTCTCGTGAAACCCCAATGTGCAGACTTGACGCTGTACAGACTTTCCAAAGAGAACGTAACGATGTACAGACTTGAACTGAAGACCAATGTATGGACTTCAAAACAGATGCTAAGGCCAAGAGGAGTGTATGGACTTTCACGATGTATGGACTTGGTCTCAAAAAAAATGTAAGCGATGTACACACTTAGCCAATGTGTAGACTTTGCCTTAGACGCTAAATGAGACGCTAAAGTCTGTATAGACTTGAAGAACCTGAAACAAAGTGGTGATAAGGCCAAGAGGAGTGTATAGACTTTCACGATGTATGGACTTGGTCTCAAAAAAAATGTAAGCGATGTACACACTTAGCCAATGTGTAGACTTTGCCTTAGACGCTAAATGAGACGCTAAAGTCTGTATAGACTTGAAGAACCTGAAACAAAGTGCATACTCACAACGTTGACTTCAAAACAGATGCTAAGGCCAAGAGGAGTGTATAGACTTAGCCTAATATAATGCATGAACATATCAGCAGGGAAGCAATGCACAGAACAGAAATCAAGCACAAGCCAATATATCACAGCATGACTCAAGCATACACATGCATTCTTCACAATTCAGACATGGCACACTTATGCAATCTCCCACAGAAAAGATCAGACATATTCAAGACAAAGTGGTGACTCAATTATGTTGGTACCATTAAAACACCACATTATCAACAAAGCACAAGGGGCACAACTGTTCCCAAACCAGCCGTTCCACTGACTTGCAACAAGGTGAACAAGTGGTTGCACTGAGTTGAAGTGAGCAGGTGCGAGAGGTGCACTGACTTGAGAAAACGTATGACGTCATTAGCACAGACCATAGACTCTGATCGTGGCATCGTGCAATAGATATGTTCGGACAAGAAACCACAAAACACAAGGTTGTACGAGTCGGGATATGTAGTCAAAATAGGAGCTACACAGAGATTGCAGATAGAAGTACAAGACAAAGCTTGCACCGAGTTGGATTTGCACTGAGATGAGGAATGACCAGACTAATTAATGCATTCTGGTTAAGAATTGCACAGACCCCAAAAAAATTGCACCTACCTAGAGAAATGCACAGAGACAGAGTATGAACAACGAACCCTGTGCATGAACAGGGACTTGCACCGAGGCAAGCACTTTATGTGAGAGATGCAGAACTTGCACTGACTTAATATGCATTAAGCAAAAGGACGAATAACATGTAATGCACGAACCTGAATCATGCTATAAGCACAAACCTCCTTCATGCTTAGAAACAAAGAAATGCATCGTGTAAAAACAAGTTGATTTATAGTTAAAACAAATTGATTTATAGTGTGAGACATCATCAAAACCGTAGGGATACAACAGTTGGCTGCGGGGCAGGAACCAGTGGTTGTCCCTCCATCGGTAGTATCATTTAAAGAATTTGAGGCCTCTCATGTGCAGGGGCCTAAAACTGATGGTATACCCTCCATTCTTCGTATTCTATTCCCTGTTCTGGCTGCATCGGCTAATTTCTTCTTTGCAGTTACCGCTGCTCCCGCTGCCACGGTTGCGCAAGAAGCCATGACCATTGTCGCAGTCAGAGAGCTGGAAAGGGATGTGCCCATAGCTCTCGAGGAGGGGGACCTGCCTTCTCCAATACCCTGCCATGAGACGGAAGGTGATTTGTCGTTTATTCATAGGACCTTACGATCCATTATGCCTTCAGTCTGCTGGACTGTTCCTCATTTGAATTTTAGTTGAGATACAACTGCCCTCGCTTCCTGCTGCCGGGATTACCGAAGAGGCTTTTGCTAGGGAGAAAGCTATTCCGGGGAGTGAGCCTACCCCCAAAATTCATTTGATTAGTGCTCCTGCCGCAAAATCGGCCGAGCAAGCCTTCGTTGAGGGAGATGCTCCCCCCGTGGATCTTGAATTTAGAAAAGCCCCCCTTTTGGCAGAGGAGCATCGGGAATTGGTAGAGAGCTCATCTTCATCGGAGCAGGTTGACTATGGTGGCAGTTCCAGTGACTGGGAGTTCCCACCTGTGGAGACAGAAACTGAAGATGCCGGGGGGTCTTCAACTTACGAAAGTGACTACATGACCTTTAGTCTGCCCCGACTGGCATGGAGCGGTCTTGGGCCATCTGGTCCACTTGTGAGCGAGGGGGCTGGGCCTATGGAGGCCATGATTTCTACTGCTGCTAGCTTAAGCTTGGTGTCAGCTGAGGTAGGGGATTCTCTGCTACTTCCACTTTGTAGTTCTTCTCATCATTTTCTATATCAGATGCCTGACCCATGTTGTATTCACGGTGCAGGCCGATGTGGTATTGCCAACTATAACTGTGCAAATACCTCTACTGACTCTGGGTGCGGGCCAATCGACATTTCCACCAGTCTTGCGGCCCATCGCTTTGCGGTACCCCAAGGATTATGCTGTGGCAGCCAGCCTGGAGATTTCAGGGGCACTTATGGGCGCTGTTGACTCGACTGAAGCTGCAGAATCCCACTCACCCACTGCCAGTAGAGGACTGCTCCCGGGGGAGAAGAGTCTTCCCGAAATAGAAGCGGGAGAAATCGCTGAAGAGGAAGCTGGAGCTCATAGGTCTTTAGCCCTTGTTACAGAATCGGCCCTAGTGGAGGCCGGTCAGGATAGACGGGAAGAACAAGCATCCTCAGCTGTTGAGATTCTTGATGCCGCTGCGTCGCAAGAGGCTGGCGGGGAGGTTGCTGTTATCGAGGCTTCCTCCACTATGTTAGTTGCGGGGGTCGACTCTAGTGCGGGCACCTTACAAGCTTTGCCGTTGTCATCTTCCAAACCGAGTGATGACATCTGGGCTGCTATTGACAGTAGAGTTGATTTTCAACTTCCCGACACGTCACCACTTGGCCTATAGTCGTCGAACGACCTGGTGTGGCAATTCTTGGGAACTCTGCAACAAACTGTAACAGCCAGCCAATATTTAACCTATGTGCAGCTAAGGGGCTTGGTAGAACACCTTTCCCGTTCGCTACTGGCTTTCGGCTGCCCCATGGATGATTGGACGCCACGGGTGATCCTATTGCTAAAATATGTGAACAGGAAGGAATTCCTTGGCCGAGAAGTAGCTGACCAGCTGACGGCCCTGAAACTTGAGCGGACAGAGTGCCGGGGTGCTTTTGCATCCTTGAGGGAGGCAACACAGTCCATGCGAACTACGACCAATGTATCATCACAGCGTCGGGCTTCCTTAGCAGCCAGGATAGCTGAACTTCGCGCTGAACTTTCCCGGGCTGAGGCAGAGCTACAGGAAGCTGAACAGCTAGAAGTGCAGAGTGTAGAGGAAGTGGAATTGCCCGAAGGACGGGCTGCCTCACTTGAGGAGAAGCTTGTGCTGTTGGGAGCTGCCGAGTCTCGCCTGCAGGAATTAACCCGTTATCCTACCTTGGGGATTTTGGAGCTTGAAGACATCTTTCGACTTCCACTGTAGTAACTCCTTTTCTATTTTCTTCTTCTTTTTGGTGAACCTCTATGTATCTCGGGGGATGCCCCGAGTAACATGTATTTTGTCACTTCATAGAAATGAAATGTCTCCATTCGCCGTTTGAGTCACGACATCATTTCCCTTTTTTCTTTCTTCTTAGCCAATTGTCTTAGCCCGGATATATGAGTTACTAAGGTAGGAGAGCGCTCACATCTTCACCGAAGGTGTGAGGGGTTCGCTCCAACGCAGCGTAACTGTCCTCAGGGCCTATTCCTTGTTGGGACCAGCTAAGTGTCCGAGGGTAGAGCCAAGGGTTGGTTTGCAAACCCCGCCGATGGTGACGAAGTTGGTGAATAACATTCTTGTTGGCGAGTTTGGATGCCAAAGGCACGGAGTATGCTCATTTATTGACGAGGAATAAGGGTCCCGGTTAAGGGAGAATGCTGACCGTTCTTGCCGATAATGACAAGGGTCGAACACGGGTCTGTTCATTGACATTGGTTAGGTGTCGAAGCAAAGGAGCTTCATTCATTAACAAGGATGAAAGGTCCAGGTTAAGGGAAATGTCAACAGATCTCGCCGATGATGACAAGGGTTGAACACAGGTTTGCTCATCGACATTGGTTAGATGCCGAAGCAAAGGGGGTTTATTCATTAAGGCGGATGAAAGGTCCAAGTTAAGGGAAACGTCGACTGATCTTACCGATGATTACAAGGGTCAAACATGGGTTTGTTCATCGACATCGGTTAAGTGTCGAAGCAAGGGAGGTTTATTTACTATCTAGGATGAAAGGTCCAAGTTAAGAGAAACATTGACCGATCTTACCGATGATGACAAAGATCGAACATGGGTTTGTTCATCGACATCGGTTAAGTGTCGAAGCAAGGGAGGTTTATTTACTAATGAGGACGAAAGGTCCAAGTTAAGGGAAATGCTGACCGATCTTGCCGATGATGACAAGGGTCAAGGCTGGCTTGTTCATCGACATTGGTTAAATGTCGAGGCAAAAGAGGTTTATTCACTAACGAGGATGAAAGGTCCAAGTTAAGGGAAATGTTGATCGATCTTGCCGATGATGACAAGGGTCAGGGCTGGCTTGTTCATCGACATTGGTTGAATGTCGAAGCAAAAGAGGTTTATTCATTAACGAGGATGAAAGTTCCAAGTTAAGAGAAATGCTGACCGATCTTGCCGATGATGACAAGGGCCAGTGAAAGTTTGTTCATCGACATTGGTTAAATGTCGAGGCAAACGAGGTTTATTCACTAATGAGGACGAAAGGTCCATGTTAAGGGAAATACTGACCGATCTTGTCGATGATGACAAGGGTCAGGGCTGCCTTGTTCATCGACATTGGTTAAATGTCGAGGCAAAAAAGGTTTATTCGTTAACAATGACTAAAGGTCCAAGTTAAGGGAATGGTGATCGATCTTGCTGATGATGACAAGGGCCAGGGCTGGTTTATTCATCGATGGGACTTGGAAGGATATTCTACCTTGCCCCTGAGGAGAGTGTGTCATCATCATTGATCATTCTTTTTTTCTTTTTTTATTTATATTTAATTACAGGTACAAGCGCCCTTTCAGGTTTTCGCTGGAACCGGCCTCCTCTTGCTTTTGCCCACGCGCCCTCTCGGGTTTTCACTTGGCGGGGTACCCGATTTTGCTTGCGGCGCCCTTTCGGGTTTTTACCGCAGCAGGGTTATAGCCGTTCTTGCCCTTGCTTGGAACATCCGAGCAAGTCTGGCGAGGTGCCTCTATTTTTAGCCTCTTTATTTACTTTTTCTCTTCTTTTTTTTGTGAACTTGATTCATAGCACGAGGCCGGGATGGATGAGGGCTTGTTCGTCGGCAGTGGCTGACTGTCAAAGGTAGGAACATTTGCTAACATGGACGGGAGGTCCAAGTTAAGGGAGAATTGACCGGTCTTACCGATGATGACAATGGTCAATAATAGTTTGTTCATCGACATTGGTTAAATGCCGAAGCAAATTGGTTTATTCATTAACGAGGATGGAAGGTCCAAGTTAAGGAAGAATTGACCGGTCTTTTCGATGATGACAAGGGTCGATAGTAGTTTGTTCATCGGCATTGGTTAAATGCCGAAGCAAAGAGGTTTATTCATTAACGAGGATGGAAGGTCCAAGTTAAGGGAGAATTGATCGGTCTTGCCGATGATGACAAGGGTTAATAGTAGTTTGTTCATCGGCATTGGTTAAACGCCGAAGCAAAGAGGTTTATTCATTAACGAGGACGGAAGGTCCAAGTTAAGAGAGAATTGAACGGTCTTGCCGATGATGACAAGGGTCAATAATGGTTTGTTCATCGACATTGGTTAAATGCCGAAGCAAAGAGGTTTATTCATTAACGAGGACGGAAGGTCTAAGCTAAGGGAGAATTGACCGGTCTTGCCGATGATGACAAGGGTCAATAATGGTTTGTTCATCGACATTGGTTACATGCCGAAGCAAAGAGGTTTATTCATTAACAAGGACGGAAGGTCCAAGCTAAGGGAGAATTGACCGGTCTTGCCGATGATGACAAGGGTCAACAATGGTTTGTTCATCGACATTGGTTACATGCCGAAGTAAAGAGGTTTATTGATTAACGAGGACGGAGGGTCCAAGCAAAGGGAGAATTGACCGGTCTTGCCGATGATGACAAGGGTCAACAATGGTTTGTTCATCGACATTGGTTACATGCTGAAGCAAAGAGGTTTATTCATTAACGAGGACGGAAGGTCCAAGTTAAGGGAGAATTGACCAGTCTTGCTGATGATGACAAGGGTCGATGGGCTTTGTAGAGAAAAAAAGATCTCCGACGGGACTATGGTGATCGTCCTTTTCGGAGTTTCATTAGGATGAGGGTGAAGAGGAACTTTAAATTACCACATTGCTAGCATAAGTGCCCTTTTGGGTTTTCGCTGAAGCCAGCCACCTCTTGCTTTTGCCCACGCGCCCTTTCGGGTTTTCACGTGGCGGGGTACCCGATTTTGCGTACAATGCCCTTTCGGGTTTTCACCGCAGCCGTGTTATAGCCATTTTTGCCCTTGTCCAGAGAATCTGAACAAGACTGGCAGGGCACCTCTATTTTAAGTCCCATTTTTATTATATTTTTTTTATTTATATATTTTTTGATAGAGGTAGGAACATGATGATGGATCGATGTGTGACGATTGACCCTAGGTGGTGGCATGTGACCATCGGCTAGGACACGAGGTTTTGCGCCGAAAAGGGATTTATTCGTTAACAAGGAGGTAATGCTAACGCAAAGAAGGATTTCTGCGCCGACTCGGACGTAAGGTCCGGAGTGGCGATATTGTATGAAGGTCGGCTAGGACATAAGGTCTTGCGCCGAAATGGGGGTTTATTCGTTAGCAAGAAGGTAATGCTAACACAAAGAAGGATTTCTGCGCCGATTCGGACGTAAGGTCCGTAATGGCAATATTGTATTAAGGTCGGCTAGGACACGAGGTCTTGCGCCGAAAAGGGGGTTTATTTGTTAGCAAGAAGGTAATGCTAACACAAAGAAAATTTTCTGTGCCGATTTAGACGTAAGGTCTGTAATGGCAATATTTTATGAAGGTCGACTAGGACACGAGGTCTTGCTCCGAAAAGGGGGTTTATTCGTTAGCAAGAAGGTAATGCTAACATGAAGAAGGATTTATGTGCCGATTTGGACATAAGGTCCGTAATGGCAATATTGTATGCAAGTGATGCCCCTGATTGGTATATGCGGGTCTTCAAAAGATCCCGGGCTTAGTGCTTGTTTGGGATGCTCCCAAAATTGTAGACCGATGACTTGGCGGTTAGCCTGGGCTGACTAGACATTTCAGAGAGCTCGGCTAGGGTGGGGTGCCACTAGGCCAAAGTAGACTTCGGTCATTCTCGGAATGCTGGTGGGGCTGCGTGATACAGCTTCACATGTTTTCCATGAAGAGGGGAGAACTGAACTACTCCCTTGTGATCTACAAGAACGTAGGCACCCCCTTCATATACTTGACGGAAAATATACGGCCCGACCCAATTTTCAACCAACTTTTCATTGGGGTTGGAGCCCATCACTTCTCTTCTTTTAACCATTACCAGGTCACCTTTCTTGAATTCTCGTCCCTTGACCAGCTTATCGAAGGCGCGGGCCATGTGAGCTTGGTAGAGTTGGATATTTTGTTGCGCTCGGAGGCGCTTTCCTTCGAGCTCGGAGAGCTCTTCCAATCATCTTTCTATATTAGTTTGTTTGCTGCTAGCCAACCCATGCTGAATGGTGACTCGAAGCGATGGGACTTCTTGTTCAATTGGCACTACCGCCTCTGACCCATTTACAAGGGAGAATGGGTGATGGGAATCAACACCGGGCACTGACATTTTTAATTTATATTTGTGTCCTTTTAGTTTATTTTTATATCCTTTGGAAAACATATGTGCAATTGTAAGGCTTTATAAGCCAAACTGTGAGTCTTTAGGTTTTAGTGGGTTTTTGTGCAAAAGTCCAGTAGGACTAGCAAGGGGCCCCCTCACTCCTCCTCCATTGGTCCACCTAAGCCCTAGGGGTCCATGTTGGACTAGTCAAATGCCAAGGTGGCTTCTAGAAGGATTCTTTCTTTCTTGGACAAGTCAAGGGGACAATGGGTGAAAAATGTCCAAGATGCCTCCCCTTAAGTCAAGGGGGTGCCCCCCATTAAAATGACATTTTATATTTTCTTTTTTTAGGCCAATTGACCACATGAGGGAAGAAAATGCTACCCCTCCCCTCACTCCCACGAAATTCCAACCCCCTCCCCCTTCCTCCCCTTCTATATAAACCCATGTATAGTGTTTTGTAAGGTTTAATGATCAATGAATGATGAAAGTTTAGTGAAATTGGCTTGAGCCTTGAAGGGTGCGCTCCTTGTTCTTCTCTCCTCCCCCTCTTGCAGATGGATTTCTACCATTCTTAGGGTGTGATGCCCTTCTACCTTCTTCTCTGCCCCTCTGATTTCGGTTTCTGCCGCCGCCATCGCACAGCCATCGCGCCGCCGCCACCATCGTCGGAGTTCTGTCCAAATGAGGACAGAGCCTCCATGTCTGAATTTTAGCTCCTAATCTACGGATCTGCTGGAGCCCAAATTTTGAGGGTAGGTTCACCACGCCAATACCCTCTACCATAAATATTATCCTATTTTTTAGCCTTCATTTTCTATTTTTCCAATTTCGTGTTCTTCAGCCTTCAAGTTCTATTTGTACTCAGTTTTGTGTCACAACAACCCTGTGTTTCCTCAGTTCGATCCATGTACCTTTATTTTATTGAGTCACCAATTTTATTGGGAGTTCTATCTACCACCCCATTATCCATGAATTTTCTTGGAATTTCTAGAGTCCTTTTAATATTTTTAAGAATCATTATCTTTTCCCAAATCTGTTCTGTCCTGTGCAGTTCAGATCCGACCCCCATCCAGTATAAAATCATTTTCCCCTCCCATACCTCCTATAGAAATTCTACAAAAATTATCCCCATCTTCCTTGTTTTCCCCTCTACAACTTTTATGAAGAGGTCAACTTCCAGATCTGAGGTTTGAGCCATGGTCAACATCTGTTCTCAGGAAAATCCATTCATGTCCTGAGTTTTCTGAGTCTGTCAGTCAATCTGTTCACAAATCCACCATGAAAAATACAGAGCCTTCAAAATTCCTGTCATAGTCCTTGGTTGAGGTATTTTGAATCAGCTTTCCAACGGCGCTACTCTCGGGTCGATCTGACGTCGGGAGTGATCGCAGCAGCTGATCTCGCCGGGTCACGCGCTGCAAAAATAGAACTGCTGAGCCGTGGACAGCCAGGTCAACAAGTGGAGATCGGAGCCGACTCGCCTTCCGCAAGGCGAACCAATGTGTCGCCGTCCCAGGGAGCGCCTCTCCAGGAGCCACTGTAGCATCCTGCATTATTTTATTATTATAATATTTCCACATAAGTTAATTATTTATTGGCTCAACCTCTAATGAAATTATTAAAAATCTAGAAAAAATGAATCTAGTGTAAAATTGAATTTGTAACAACTTTGTTCTAAGGTAAAAGCCCAAAATAAAATTCGTGAGGGCCCAATTTCACGTTTTTATCAGTTTTTCGTGGGTAAGAAGACCTAGTTTAACCATCACGTTTTGGGTCCAATTTAAGCCCAATTGTGCTCCAATTCGAGCCAAACTCTAGCCCATTGTTAGGTCTTTGGTTTCTCTTCGAAAACCCTACGTCTAGACGCTTCTACTGGTGGCGGCGGTGGTGGATTAGAACCTTATCTGAAGTTTTCACCGGAGTTTCACCATTGGACTCTTCAACCAAATTCGATCGCTAGGAGTCCCTATAGGTTCTATTTATTGAGGGCTTTCGATGCTCTAGAACCTATTTGCACCAGCGGCGGGTGGCGCAGCCGATCGTGACCGGACGAGGGAGAATTTGGGCATTCTAGGAGCGGTACCTAGGGTTCCGGCGACCTCTCTTCTAGTCCTTCTTTTCTTCGAGCGAAAGGTAGGTGTCTCTCAGGCCAAACAAGAATCTAATAATACCATCTTGTGCGTCTCCCTGAGCCCTTTCTTTTGATACCTAATTGCCCAATTTTTGTTCACCATATTATTCGAATTTCATGTTTTACTCCGAGGTATACAAAAAGGGCAACTTTCATGATTATTAGTTAAAGGTTGAATCTTATTGTTTTAGATCTAAATCAAAGCATGCTATCTTGTACGAAATTTTATGCTCTTTCCAACGGTAGTATTTGCCCTAAATTTTGTTCATTTTATCATGAGAAATCGAAGTTTTTAGTGTAACATGTCAAGTTCATCGTTGGCGGGTTCCCAGGTTTATGTGACGCATCTTCCAGAAACCGTTACAACGTGACGGCCGCACGACAGACCGTCACATGAGCCTGACGGTCCCACGACAGACCGTCACATGCCCCTGTGTTTTAAAATTTTTAAGATTTTACCTATTTATTTTCTGATACGTAACGCACCTACTATGGACCGTTACATTCTTGTAACGCCCCTTACATAGACCATCACGTTCTTCTGGCAGGGTGTTTTTAAACTTTAATTCATGTGTTTTAACCAGGGACTTGCTATGTTTTAGTATGACTTCTTGATCTGTAATAATACAGAACGTGATAATAACCTAGTATCATGAACATTAAGTTTTAAATTCTACATGAAAGTTGTTAGATAGTTCTAAAATGAATGATCATATGAAAATTGATAGAAACCCTTAATATTTGTATAAATTCTGATCTATGCAAAATGTATGTTATGATCTTAACATTATTGTTTGACAGTCATGCCACTCCGGTGGGATTGACTGACCGCACCGTCTTGGTTTCCGTGTTTATTAGCCTCAATTCTTATAATAGATGGGACTCTCCGCCGGATATTCCTTCCGTCGGACTAGGACCACTATTATGAGACCTCAGTAATACCCTGTGAGCCTGGGATTCTCACCAGGACGCCGGGTAGGTTGTACCTCAAAAACCTGAACCTATGAACATGGTTTGAATCGTGTTTTGGGCCAGTCCAAACTGGACCGATCTGTGAACTCTAACGGCCCAAGGTTGGACTGTCACGTCACCGTAACGGCCTCATGTAAGACCGTCACGTTCCTGTAGCGGCCCAGTTATCGACCGCCACAAGTGAGATATCAAATATGTTCCCTTTTGATATATTATCATGTAGCAGTCATCAAGGTTGGCCTTGAACTGTGAAATCCTGCGAAATCCTTGTTTGCATCCTTGTCTTTCTACCTAATGTTCATTCCAATGTTGTTGGAATTTCTCTTAATCTTAGAAGTAAGTTCGTAAGCTTAAACCTTGGAACTCTTGGCCATTTAATGTGATGAATGTCGAGACTAGGATCTATGATCTAACTTGTCAATGCCAACGCATCATAAAGGGCCCGGTCTGGTCCTGGGAGGAGCACCCGAAAGTACTTGTGCCCCGGGGAGTTTGTAATGACAAGGTGTGGCATTGCACCGAAGTGCATGGCTAGCGTGATTGGTCTAAGACATTCCACTTTTACTCAATTACTTGAAATTCCTGTGTGACATGATATACGTGCTTGTTATGGCCAATTCCACTTATCATTTTCGTGCAATTTCATGAATCATTCTTGCTATACTTGTGGTTACTCTTTACTTGAAAGTTCGTATTCATTTTTCTATCTATTCTCTTGTCATTTAATTACCCTTGCTTTTGTTACAACGTTATTTATAATTGAATTGGTTAAGCACTTTAAGTATGCCTGATGATAGAGATATAAAATCCTACTGAGCTTTGCTCACCCCTACTTTCCAATCCTTTTCAAGTAGTTCAGATGAGGACGTGCGCTCTGATGGGGACGGGAACGAGTGATTCTAGGAGCGAGCCATTTAGAGATTTTGATCAAGTCAAGTTAGATTGTGTTAAATTGTTATATAGAGTTGATATATTATGTATAAGTCAGAAGTCCACAAGGAGTCGGGTGTAATTAAATACTTTCTCTTATTTATCAATAAAGATGGGTTAATTGTTTTCTTTATTTTTTTTGCTGGAGGTTAATCTCTTGTGGCAAAGTATGCTCTGATTGACATGATTGATATAAACTGCTACGTTCCGATTTTCCGCGTCGGGGCGTGACAGTTTCTGTGGTATCAGAGCCTAGGTTTTCTTTAGACCCTAGGTTGCTAGTAGTCTTATAGAACCTTTAACATTAGTAAAGTCAGAATCCGACCCAGTGAGTTGGGTAGAGACTTGGGCTAAGATTAGTTAATTAATTAACTAGCTATAAGAAGATAGGTCCAATAGAACATTCTTAATCACTTCTTTTATGTTGTAGGAAATTTCTATGATGGCGGCAGAACGTGCTCAATGGGGAGACATGCAACGTACAGTACCGGGCCTGACCCAGGCCTTACAGCAAGTAGCCCAAGGCGGCGGACAACAAGGAGCAGGCAATCTACATCGAAATTTTCAAGGCATGAATCCCCTGCGTTTCAGTGAATCTTCAGACCCGGATGAGGCTGAGAACTGGCTGAAGGAGACGAAAAAGATCTTCAGGGTCATGCAATGTAGAGATCAGGATCGCGTCTTGCTAGCGACTTTCCAATTAGAACGCGATGCTCGTGCTTGGTGGGAAGCCGTGGAAGCCACGATTGGGAATAGGTGTGCCACGTGGGATGAGTTCAAGGAGTTTTTCAATAGCAAGTACTTCTCAGATCGGGTGCAGGAGAAGAAAGCGACTGAGTTTGTTGCTTTAAAACAAAGAAACTTGTCGGTTGCAGAATATGAAGCCCAGTTTTCCAGATTATGTAAGTATGCCCCACACTTGGTGTCCACTGAGAAAATGAAGGCTAAAAGATTTCTGAACGGTTTGAAGCTTCAGTATATCAATCAATTAGCACCCTTGGAAATCCAAATCTACGCAGAGATAGTAAGGAAAGCACAAGTTTTGGAGGACACGATGGAAATGACTGACGGATAAGAGGTCGGGATAAGAAGAAGGAACAGACTACAAGTTCCGGGAATTTTAAACCTAGTAATGGTCAGAAGAGGCCTAATGGCGGGCCGAGTTTTTCTAAAAATAAGAAACCCAGGGAAGGCGAGAAGAAAGTTGGACCAGCTGTGCCGTCCAAGGCAGTTTGCAAGTATTGTGACCGTCCAGGTCACAAGATGGAAGAGTGTTGGCGCAAGTTAGGCACTTGTTTGAGGTGTGGTAGCAGGGACCACCGAATTCTAGAATGTCCCCTTATTAATGAACCGGCAGCATCTGATAAGTCGCAAGGAAGTTTCAAGCGGCAAGGCAGGCTCCAAGCTCTCTAGGAGGCAGAGACCGAGACCCAGACTACCGAGGAAGGAGGTATTGTCGAAGGTACTCTTACTATTCTTTCCAAGCCGGCATTCATACTTTTCGACACTGGAGCCACTCATTCTTTTATATCTCTGAAATTTGCTAAGATTTTTTTTGTGGAACCAGTGTTATTGGATTCTCATCTTATGATATCCACCCCTATTGGTTCGGGATCCGAGATATAATATTATTATCCTTCTAGTGAAGTTTTGATCAATGGTTGTAATTTATCGCTGATTTAGTATGCATGAAGATGAAAGATTATGATGTAATCTTAGTGGCTGATTGGTTATCTAAGCATGGTGCTAGTGTTCATTGTAAGTCAGGAGTAGTGTCTTTCCCTGGACGTCCGGAACTTTCTTTCTCTGGCTCTACGCTATCCAAGTCCGTGCCACTCATTTTGGCACTCCGGGCAGATAAGTTGTTAAGAAAGGGGTGTCCAGCATTCTTGGATTTGATTTCTTTAACTGATAAGAAGGAAGTGGAGTTGAAGGATATCTCTATTATTCAACATTTTTCGGAGGTATTTCCAGATGAATTACCAGGTCTTCCCCTTGAAAGGGCGGTGGTTTTCTCTATTGATCTGATTCCTGGCGCCTCACCTATTTCGAGAACTCCCTATCGTATGTCCCTTACTGAGTTAAGAGAATTGAAGGTGCAGTTGTTAGACTTGCTAGAAAGAGGGTTCATTCGTCTGAGTACTTATCCATGGGGTGCTCCTATTCTATTTTTAAGGAACAAAGATGGTTCCTTGAGACTATGTATTGATTATCGTCAGTTGAATCAGCTCACTATGAAGAACAAGTATCCATTACCAAGGATCGATGAGTTATTTGATCAGATATCTGGAGCCCAGTACTTCTCAAAGATTGATCTTAGGTCTGGGTATCATCAGTTGAGGATAAAAGATGAAGATATTTTTAAGACGGCATTTCGTAGCAGGTATGGGCATTTTGAATTTGTGGTGATGCCGTTTGGACTAACTAATGCTCCTGTAGCTTTTATGCTGCTAATGAATAGTGTGTTTCGGCCCTACTTGGATCAGTGGGTCGTGATATTTATCGATGATATTCTGATATATTCGAGGAGCAAGGAGGAGCATGAAAGGCACTTGAGAATGGCGTTGCAAATATTGAAAGCGCATCAGCTATACGCCAAGTTTAGTAAATGTGAGTTCTGGTTGCAAGAGGTATCTTTTCTAGGCCACATTATTTCTAAAGAGGAATTGCGGTAGACCCTTCTAAAGTTCAGGCTGTACGTAACTGGGAAAGACCTGTGAATGTAACTGAGATCAGAAGTTTCTTAGGCTTAGCAGGCTATTACCAAAGGTTCATCAAGGATTTTTCCAAGATTGCAGTGCCTTTGACAAGGTTAACTCGTAAGAAGAATTGTTTTGAGTAGGCTGATGATTGTGAGAAGAGTTTTCAGACTTTGAAGGAGTGTTTGATGACTTCCCCAATTTTGTCCTTGCCATTGGGTGGAGGAGGCTTTGAAGTTTTTACCGATGCTTCGGGAATCGGTTTAGGTTGCGTATTGATGCAACGAGGGAGAGTGATAGCTTATTCCCCCAGGCAGTTGAAAAAACATGAAGAGAATTACCCTGTGCATGATCAGGAATTAGCAGCTGTTGTGTTTGCTCTTAAGATATAGAGGCATTATCTTTATGGAGAGACTTTCACCGTATACTCAGACCATAAGAGCTTAAAATATCTATTTTCTCAAAAGGAGCTGAATATGAGATAGAGAAGGTGGTTAGAGTACTTAAAGGATTTCGACTTCTTCATTGAATATCATCTCGAAAAGGGAATGTGGTAACAGATGCTTTAAGCAGGAAGCTGACAACTAGACTAGCCAGTTTGATGCTTCATGAGTGGAAGTTGTTAGTGCAGTTTGCCAATTTTGATATTACAGAAAAGGAAGATCGAATCTTGGTGGCTCATGTCCAGCTTCATTCAGAATTGCTAGCAGAAATTAAGCAGTTGCAGGATAATGACCCTGTGCTCGTTGAAATTAAAGAACAGGTGGCTAGTCGACCCGATTTTATGTTAGCTGTTGATGGGAGATTATTGTTCCGAGGGAGAACATGTGTCCCTGATTCCATGGAAATAAAGAAGAAGATTTTTGAAGAAGCGCACAGATCTAAGTATACTATACATCCAGGAGCTACAAAGATGTATAGAGATTTGAAGAGAACTTTCTGGTGGCCGAACATGAAAAGGGAAGTGGCCGATTTTGTGAGCAGGTGTTTAGTACGTCAACAAGTTAAAGCAGAGCATTTCAGGCCTGTTGGGAAATTAAAACCTCTTGAAATACCACAATAGAAGTGGGAAAGTGTCGGTATGAATTTTATTATGGGTTTACCCCGAACACGACGAGGCCTCGATGGAATTTGGGTGATCATTGATCGACTCACGAAGTATGCACACTTTTTGCCTATTAAGTCAAGGTGGACTGTGGCTATTTTGGCGGCCCTGTATATGAAGGAAATAATAAGATTACATGGAGTGCCTGTATCGATCATATCTGACAGAGACCCCAGGTTTACATCTCACTTTTGGAAAGGACTGCAAGCATCATTAGGCACTTGTTTGAACTTCAGTACCGCTTTTCACCCTGAGACTGACGGGCAGACTGAGAGAGCAAACCATATTGTTGAAGACATGTTGAGGGCTTGTATAATGGATTTTGGAGGCAGTTGGCATGAACATTTACCTTTGATTGAATTTGCATACAATAATAGTTACCAATCCAGCATTAAGATGGCACCGTTTGAAGCCTTGTATGGCAGGAGTTGTAGATCCCCTCTTTGTTGGAAGAAATTGGTGAGAAGCAATGGCTCGTGACAGATCTTATCTCAGAATCCTCCAAGAATATCCAAGTTATCAAATACCGTTTAAAGGTCGCACAGTCCAGACAAAAGAGCTATGCAGATAATAGAAGAAGGGAGCTAGAATTTCAGATTGGGGATCATGTATTTCTGAAAGTGTCACCATCGAGAGGAATTAGAAGATTCTGAATTCGAGGCAAGTTAAGCCTGAGGTTTGTTGGCCCATTTGAGATTTTAGAGAGGGTAGGTGAAGTTGCCTATAGATTGGCCCTACCACCACAGTTAGCTGGTATTCACGATGTGTTCCATGTATCTATGCTTCGGAAGTATGTGTATGACCCTTCGCACATCATCTAACATGCTGATTTGGAATTGAAGAAAGACTTATCTTATGAAGAGAAGCCTATCAAGATATTGGACTTCAAGAAACAACAACTCAGGAATCGATCTATTCGATGGTCAAGGTCCAGTGGAGTCAGCGAGGAGCAGAGGAAGCAACATGGGAATCCGAAGATGCAATCAGGAAAATATATCCCGAATTGTTTTAAGGTTGGTTATTATTTAGTTCGGTGAATTTGGGGACCAAATTCCTTAAGTGGGGGAGGGTGTAGCATCCTGCATTTTTTATTATTATTATAATATTTCCACATAAGTTCATTATTTATTTGCTCAACCTCTAAAGAAATTATTAAAAATCTAGAAAAATATGAATCTAGTGTAAAATTGAATTTGTAACAACTTTGTCTTAAGGTAAAAGCCCAAAATAAAATTTGTAAAGGCCCAATTTCACGTTTTTATCAATTTTTCGTGGGTTAGAAGACCTAGTTTAACCATCACATTTTGGGTGCAATTCAAGCCCAATTATGCTCCAATTCGAGCCAAACCCTAGCCCATTGTTAGGTCTTTGCTTTCTCTTCGAAAACCCTAAGTCTAGACGCTTCTACTGGCGGCGGTGGATTAGAACCTTATCCGAAGTTTTCGCCGGAGTTTCACCATTGGACTCTTCAACCAAATTCGATCGCTAGGAGTCCCTATAGGTTCTATTTATTGAGGGCTTTTGATGCTCTAGAACCCTATTCGCACCAGCGGCGGGTGGCGCAGCCGATCGTGACCGGACGAGGGAGAATTTAGGCGTTCTAGGAGCGGTACCTAGGGTTCCAGCGACCTCTCTGCTAGTCCTTCTTTTCTTCGAGTGAAAGGTAGGTGTCTCTCAGGCCAAACAAGAATCTAAGAATACCATCTTGTGCGTCTCCCTGAGCCCTTTATTTTGATACCTAATTGCCCAATTTTTATTCACCATATTATTCGAATTTCATGTTTTACTCCGAGGTATACACAAAGGGCAACTTTCATGATTATTAGTTAAAGGTTGAATCTTATTGTTTTAGATCTAAAGCAAAGCATGCTATCTTGTACGAAATTTTATGCTCTTTCCAACGGTAGTATTTGCCTTAAATTTTGTTCATTTTATCATGAGAAATCGAAGTTTTTAGTGTAACATGTCAAGTTCGTCGTTGGCGGGTTCCCAAGTTTATGTGACGCATCTTCCAGAAACCGTTACAACGTGACGACCGCACGACAGACCGTCACATGAGCCTGACGGCCCCACGACAGACCGTCACATGCCCCTGTGTTTTAAAATTTTTAAGATTTTAGCTATTTATTGTCTGATACGTAACGCACCTACTATGGACCGTTACATTCTTGTAACGCCCCTTAAATAGGCCGTCACGTTCTTATGGCAGGGTGTTTTTAAACTTTAATTCATACATTTTAACTAGGGACTTGCTATGTTTAAGTATGACTTCTTGATCTGTAATAATACAGAACGTGATAATAACCTAGTATCATGAACATTAAGTTTTAAATTCTACATGAAAGTTGTTAGATAGTTCTAAAATGAATGATCATATGAAAATTGATAGAAACCCTTAATACTTGTATAAATTTTTATCTATGCAAAATGTATGTTATGATCTTAACATTATTGTTTGACAGTCATGCCACTCCGGTGGGATTGACTGAACGCACCGTCTTTGTTTCCGTGTTTATTAGCCTCAATTCTTGTAATAGATGGGACTCTCCGCCGGATAATCCTTCCGTCGGACTAGGACCACTATTATGAGACCTCCGTAAGATCCCGTGAGCCTGGGATTCCCAATAGGACGCCGGGCATGTTGTACCTCAAAAACCTGAACCTATGAACATGGTTTGAATCGTGTTTTGGGCCAGTCCAAACTGGACCGATCTGTGAACTGTAACGGCCCAAGGTTGGACCGTCACGTCACTGTAATAGCCTCATGTAAGACCGTCACATTCCTGTAGCGGCCCAGTTATCGACCGCCACAGGTGAGATATCAAATATGTTCCCTTTTGATTTATTATCATGTACCAGTCATCAAGGTTGGCCTTGAACTGTGAAATCCTGCGAAATCCTTGTTTGCATCCTTGTCTTTCTACCTAATGTTCATTCCAATGTTTTTGGAATTTCTCTTAATCTTAGAAGTAAGTTCGTAAGCTTAAACCTTGGAACTCTTGGCCATTTAATGTGATGAATGTCGAGACTAGGATCTATGATCTAACTTGTCAATGCCAACGCATCATAAAGGGCCATGTCCGGTCCTGGGAGGAGCGCTCGAAAGTACTTGTGCCCCGGAGAGTTTGTAATGACAAGGTGTGGCATTGCACCGAAGTGCATGGCTAGCGTGATTGGTCTAAGACATTCCACTTTTACTCAATTACTTGAAATTCCTGCGTGACATGATATACGTGCTTATTATGGCCAATTCCACTTATCATTTTCGTGCAATTTCATGAATCATTCTTACTATACTTGTGGTTACTCTTTACTTGAAAGTTCGTATTCATTTTTCTATCTATTCTCTTGTCATTTAATTACCCTTGCTTTTGTTACAACGTTATTTATAATTGAATTGGTTAAGCACTTTAATTATGCCTGATGATAGAGATATAAAATCCTACTGAGCTTTGCTCACCCCTACTTTCCAATCCTTTTCAGGTAGTTCGGATGAGGACGTGCGCTCTGATGGGGACGGGAACGAGTGATTCTAGGAGCGAGCCATTTAGAGATTTTGATCAAGTCAAGTTAGATTGTGTTAAATTGTTATATAGAGTTGATATATTATGTATAAGTCAGAAGTCCACAAGGAGTCGGGTGTAATTAAATACTTTCTCTTATTTATCAATAAAGATGGGTTAATTATTTTCTTTATTTTTTTTGCTGGAGGTTAATCTCTTGTGGCAATGTATGCTCTGATTGACATGATTGATATAAACTACAACGTTCTGATTTTCCACGTTGGGGCGTGACAGCCACCGTCACAGCGGTACCACTCCGGGCCCACTCGGACCCGCCGACTAGTACGTGGGCCCCATAACCAGCAGCTTGCGCTGTCCGAACCGCACCGATGAGGGGACCCAAGTGATGCATGTCAACCCAAGATCGGTCCTCCCAGACCCACTTGTAGCCCGTTACCTCCCTGCGTGGAGTGGGCATCAAAATTCACTGCTGTACTTTAAATATTTACTGTACCGGGAGTTACTGACTTGGCCGGGATCATCTTCCCCACGCCCGGAGCGTGGAGATAAATTCGCTCCCTCTCTCTTTCACATTTGCTTTACTCGTATCTATTTGTATATGCCGCTGCGAGTGTTATGATTCTTAGCCCGATATATTGTTATCACCGCTGCGAGAGAGCGAGAGTGAGTGACCCGTCCCGTGACTCGATCTGAGTACACGCGGAAAGTTGATACCCGAGACTCAGTACCGGTTTACGTCTTCCCTCGCTTAGGGGCGATCACGAGCTAGAGTCCTAGGTCGCGTGTCCATCCTGCATCAGTTTGGTATCAGAGAGCCAGTTGAGTCTAGGGTAGTGTTTGGTCCAAAAAAAAAAGAGTCGTTCTAAGTCTAAGTCGGTCATTGCATTTGCATACCATTGTTCGGTATATCAAAAGGTGTCGCCCGAACGTTAGATTACGCCTATTGGAAGGCCGCACACTCGCGTCGAGGAGACCCTCGGGTCAAACCTCCACCACGTACCGTCTATTGGTTGTGTCTAGGTTCATAGTCGAGTCGGCATTTCAACTTTGCATCGCATTTACAGTCGTGCCTAGGTGCTTGCATTAGTTTGGATAAAATTTTGCTTATAAAAACAAAAAAACCAAAAAAATGCCATGGCATGCCCATTCCTAGGGATCCGTTCCCATCTTTTGGCAACTATGGCAAACCCATGCCGACCCGTCCATGGCGACAAGTCCGTGTCCGAGTACATTAGGGACTTCGAAGTGTACCGGTTTGGAAACAAGAGCACCACGACTGTCTCTCAGTTCCGGAGAGGTTTGCGGCTTCATTTCCGGTATGAATGTCTTATCCGCGATGCGTTCTCTTTGGCGCAGTCATATGAGGTCGCTCTCGAGGTTGAGCCTTTAGAGGTAAGGTTTGATGCCGCCATTCAGTGAGCAGATGCCGCCCTTCGACAAGCATCTACCTCTCAGCCGATTCCTAAGCCGGCAGGACAGCTTGCCCCACAGCCTCACCCACCGCAGCCAGAGCCACCCGTGTTTCTAACGGGAACACTTTTCATCGCCGAGTCACTGCTTAGTTTGCTCAAGATAGGCTTGGTCCCTAGGCCGCCTTGTTGCATCTCTGTAGTTTTGATGATGACTAACACTATGAATCAAATTATTTTTATGATAATTATTTTGATGCTCCTTGATGAATGATAAAGATCCTGCATTGTCTAAATATTCTTAGGATAAAATGTTGTTGTCTTGCATGAACATCTATGGATCAAATGCTTTTTCATCATACTTTTCTGATTTAATGCTCCTCTATCATGTTCACCCATGAGCTCATACTTATTTGTCTTGTTTATATGGGTTCTGTGCACTTAGTGCGTTGACGCACTTGGCTGGCTGCGTAGACGCAATAGTGCGTCTTTCACTTGCTGTTTTGTCCACTGCGTCGACGCTGTCACTGGATGCGTTGACACATTGGCTTGTTGCCAGGGGAGTGAGCATTTCGTTTAAGCAGTTGAGTCGACGCTGCACGATGGAAGCGTTGACGCATTGGCTTAGTGCCAAGGGCTTGAGCGTCTCGCCTATGAAGCTGAGTCGACGCTGTCACCTGAAGCGTTGACGCATTGGCTTGTTACCAAGAGATTGTGCATCTCACCCAAGGAGCTGAGGCGACGCTACACAATGGAAGCGTCAACGCCTTGAGCTTATGACCCAAGGTCTTATGATCATCAACCAAGCAGACGCGTCGACGCTGTCACTAAGGCGTTGACGCATTAGTGTGTTTTGCCAAGGGACATGTTCTCCATTATATCCATTGCGTTAACGCCTTGACTTTAGTGCGTTGACGCGTTCTTCAGTCCTTTGATAAGTCTTGTGCAATCTGTGTGAACAATGTATGACTTGAATATTTCTCAGATTGACTGAATGTTCTCTAAAACCTTACAGGGACTTAAAGACAAATTGGAACTTTATTCCAATCATGTGAGCACGTGATCCGAGGGAATAATCGTCTAATACGTGGCTCGGTTCATCTGGAAGCATGACTTCGCGCGTGTCTCCCAAAATCTCACTCTCTCGTGAGGTTGGATATATATATGAAGGTTTCTGCTACTGAAAAGCTACCGAAGCCACAAGGAAAAGGGTAAGGCCAGAGCGAGAGGAAGGAGAGGAGAAGCCATCCTGATCCATTCGTTGAGCGTACCTGGAAGAGAGAGAGTGATGAAGGAGAGGATGGTTTTCTGCTATGTTTTGTCTATGCTTCCTTAAGAAGCTACATTGGTTCTTCGTTCGATTGTCTTCGATATTTCTTTATATTTTCAGTTGTTTGTTCTTAAATTCTGATACTCTGTTTTATCGTTCCCTCTAGGTGTAGAAGAAGAGAGGTGAATCCTCTGGGTTGCATTGTGGTTCCCTCTGAATCAGATCAGAGGAAGGGAGGTGGTCTCCGGGGTTGTTGTGTTCAGATAGTGAGGAGGCTATCTAGGTTGTTCCCTCCGGCTGTGGAGGAAGAGAGACAGCGTCTCTGATTTGTAGTGAGTGTGGGTCACTGCTGGGTTCCCTCTTGTCTAAGAGGAAGGGAGAGTTATCTCCGGGTCAGGTCTTAGGGTGTGAGACCTGGGTGCAAGCTGTGTGTTCAGCGTCTGTAGGGATTTCGATCCCGAAGCTGTGGATCAGCGTGTTGTTGGCAGACTGAGTCTGCGGTTCCTTCTTGTGAAAGGGAAGCCTCACTCGGCCTTGAGTTAGGGATGGACGTAAGTCTGCAAGTTGCAGACTGAACCATCTAAACCTCTTGTTCTTCGTGGTGTGATTGTGCGCATCTTTTCTCTTTATGTTTTTGTCTAGTTTCATGAAGTAAGTGTGATTGTTGTTGATCGAAACCTTGGTCTGACTGCTCGCTTAGTGCTTGTGCATATGTGCTGATGAAATTCTAACTGATATATGTTCTGCGCTCGTGACCTACCTTATCTTGGTTGAGGTTTCGGATTATTTTACATATAGTCAGTCTTCCTAGCCCATCTCATCTTCTAAGATTACCTCGGCTAGGACAAATATTTTTTAAACGGTGATCTATTAATCCCCTCCCCTTCTAGCTCACCGTCCTCCTGTTTAACACGCCTTTCCACCCATCCATGGACCCTACACTACCAATAGTACCCGTCAACTCATACCACACAACATTCTGGTCAAGTCACCATGTTGATACATTGGATGACCTTATTATGGGATTAGACTCACAAATGAAGTTGACGCATATGTTGGCCCGAGGCTTCGACCAACCCACAAGTCGTAGCTTCACCCACCCCACCTTACGGTCCATTACCTCCGTGTACACCGTGGGTTGTGTCACCACGGAGATTCTCCTATTCCTTCTCTTATCGGACGAGCCTAACTTCATTCCATTTACCCTGAGGGAGGAACCCTACCTCTTATATGAGATAACCGTCCCCTATATCCTAGTGCACGAAGGTGACCATCCACACCTTCAAGACTACCACACATGGGACCGTGACTTGTGGGAACCCACCACAAGGGGTCATATCTTCTTTGATCCCTTTGACCCATTCCCTAGTGGACCCCTAGACCCACCATATATACTTCACTTCTTTGAGGGAGTCCACTACCACACCCCTTCCCCACGGGCCGGGTCATCTACACCCACCAAGCATGTTCACTTGCGAGATTCACCATCTTGTAGGGGAAAGGAAGAAGATGCATTTGGTACTCCTGGCCCTCCCGCATCCAAGTCCAATGTGCATGCATGGTCCACCTTATGATGTCTAAGAGCCCCACATTCTACCAACCACCGGTTGCATCTAGTGTATGCATGGCACACATTCGGGTGTCCTGGTCCACCTTTGCATATGAATGAGTCGGACTAACCGTAGATTTGTTTCGGGTCATGTGTCAGTTTTTGTTTCGTACAGTTTGTCTATCGAGTGCATGTGCATACGTCAAGTCGAGTCGGTCTTTGTACACTCGCGTCGTTAGTCCCTTCCGAGTGTGAGACGTGTTGGATTTTTGGTATCAGCTCTACCCTACATATCAGATCTACTCACATAAGGGACCCAGCGGTGATTCCTTGTGAGTCTTTGAGCCGCTTCCTTCATTTAAGAGTAACCCCACCCCGAAGTGTCCACCTCTAGCCTCATTCCCCAGCAGCGTGTGCATATAAAATCTATACGGGATGAGCAAGTGTCGATTACTTAGAGTGGAGCGTACTCCGCGCTTCCAGGTTCGGTGACGCATCCGCCGGAGCTACTCGGGCAGCCGCACCCCTTACCCGACAGGGTCGAGTTCTTCCCACCCAGGGAGAATTGATGGGAATCAACACCTGGCACTGACATTTTTAATTTACATTTGTGTCCTTTTAGTTTATTTTTATATCCTTGGGAAAATATATGTGCAATTGTAAGGCTTTATAAGCCAAACTGTGAGTCTTTAGGGTTTAGTGGGTTTTTGTGCAAAAGTCCAGTAGTGTTGACACCCATTTTTTACCGATAAGTTGAGTCATTTCTCTTACTCCCATTTGTTGATGTCTCGAGTTGTCCATTACTCATTGGGCTATTTCCAGGCAACATCTTTGGGCCTATTTTATGGGTAACCTCCCTCCCTGGCCGGGTCTGTTCAATTCAGGGCTTAATGGGCCTTAGATTTGCTTAATTTTCACATTTTTAGGAATTCTAAACGTCTAGGCTTGCACGGTCAGTCCCTAGCCGCTCATCACGTAGGCGGTTGAATTTGGGACGTTCATATATTTCTGGATATTTAGCTAATTTTCTGAATTTCCACCGATAGACGGTAATGCGGTCGGGATGTAGTCGTTCAACCTCAGTGTGCGGTCTGATCTCAGCCGCTCTTCTCCCAGAGTCCTAACATCGTTGATTTTCAAATAATTATATAATTATCTAATCCATTTTGATTTATCACCGACAGGACATAAGCAGTTGTTTATTGGCAGCTCTTCTGGATGGGAGGTCTACTAGCAGCCGTTCATCTTATGAGAGTCCAACGGCGGTAGTTTCGGTCAGTTCGATGGGCGTTTGGATAATATTTTCTATTTATTGAATTTCCACAGACAGGGATGGACGGCCCGGATGTAGCCGCCCAACCTGATGAGAGGTCTATCGTGCGACCGTTCATCTGCCCGATCTCTGAAGAATTAACAGATTTTCTGTCTCCATTCGTGGATTTATCCCCAACTTCCTCGAACTGTTTCTCCATGAATATTGAGTCAATTTTGGTGCCGTTTATGCTGGTTGAAAGATAATTAAATTATCTTCAACTTTTCTTTCATTATCTTGACCTAAAAATGCATAAAAACCTTAAATTCGAGCTAAGACTCTAGGCTCTCTATAAGTAGAGCATGGAGGCCAGGCTTTGGAAGGGGGGATTTTTGGTCGACGGCGAAGCCCTGCCGAATCTTTGAGCGACCTAGCACCAGGGAGGGAGGCCTTCTACGTCCATACAGGCCTTCGGTTCAGGGAGTAGTTATCCTTTGAGTCATTAGTACATTTAGTTTCTTCGTTCTCTCTTGTTTGCATGCATCACTTTCTCCACGTTTCCTCTGCATTTTTTCTTCATTCTCATGCATCATTCACACACACCCCATGCTTTTGATGCCCCCAAGGGTTTAAAAATCCCCAGATATCCCCCATTTCATTTAGTCATATTCATTTCTATCTGTTTGAGCATTTACTACACTTTCTAGTTCTGACTTGGGTTTTCCTTTGTGTTCTACACGTGGTTTTGCTAGGTCAGCAACACACTAACGCGAGGCCCATCCTTTCAGGCCGGCCGGAAAGGGTGGAGGTTGGACCTTTGCAACTCACGGCGTGGCAGTCTTAGGCGGCTCCCAACTGTCCGTTCATGAAGATGGGCGGTGGCTTCTGGACCGTTCTTCGTAGTCCTGCGGTTGTGTTGGAGCCGTTCATCTGCCAGTCGTTCTCCGTCCCACGTTCCTCTTCAGCCCCTGCAGACGGTCTGTCGTACGGCCGCTCTTCTCTACAGGCGGTTCCTCCTGAGCCGCCCATCTTCGCAGGGCTGGTCCTAAGGCAAGTACCTCCCCCTCTTTCCAAGGTACGGCGTGTTCATCACGTTTGGCATCTTGGTGGCGATCACATAGGTTTACACGCTTCTATTCCCTTCTGCTTCTAAATCATTTAGCATCCTCGTTGATTTAGTAGAAGGGGATAGGAGAGATATTTCTTCAATCCATTGAAAGAAGGAAAACATGTCAACACACTCCTTTTTTGGTGATCACGGTGGGACGCCTAATGCCCATCGTGTTAGTGTTTGCTGACCCCCTGTTTGGTGTTTATTAGTCTCCTTTGTGTTGAGTTGTCACAGGTTGTTTGCTGGATTTGAGTTTTAGTGTTTCTGGTGGTCGTGCGGTTCTGTGAGAGCCGTCTGGGACTTAGTGCGGCCGAGGATCGTCCGCGTTTCGTTACTTCCAGCCATGTTCGTTCTGTGAGCCTGCTGCCTTCTGCGGTCAACTATCGCCCACGCTTCTCTCCTGCGGTTACATATTGGCCGCCCATCTTCCTGGCACAGGTAGGCCTACCTATCTGCACCGTCGGTTTTACTGATAGCCTACGGTTTGTACAGGACCGTTCCATAGTTCGTGCGGTCTGTTATAGGCCGTCCATCCAGGTACGTTTCCAGCCATTTCATTTTTTTTAGTTTATTTTAGCGTCACTGAAGGTCTGTTCTTTTGTCGTTACCCTTGCTGTTGAACGGTTCACCCAGAACCATCTACCTCCCAGAACAGTTTCCTGTAGACCGTCTATCTTTGCCATGGGGCATCTGAGCCTTACTTTATCATGTTTTATCATTGTCATATCGTTCGGCTCCATCAGTGATCTCCCCTTTGTTGTTCATATGAGTGCATGATTGATATTTGTTTCATCCATATTTGCTTGATCATTACATGCTAGGTCTAGGCTAGAATCTCGCATGCACTCCGGTGCACATAGGATCATACACACTCTCATTAGTAGTTGTATTCCTACCAAGGTAGGGTTTCCTCTTGTCTCCATACTCCTTGGAGCGGACTAGGGGACCTTGCTGAGGACCTTCGTAAGCTCCCGTGAGCCGTGGATTCCCACACGGACGCCGGGCAGGTTGTACCGTACCACCCCTTGTCTAGGGTTTGCATCAGATAAAGAGAGAGTCATCTAGTGTCAGCTAGTTTCCCATTCCCTACCTTGGCTAGATACCTTCTAGTGGAGTGAACTTAAATCTTTATTAATTCACTAAGATCCAAGGAGGGAGAATTTATAAAATCCTGCGTGCATCATTTGAAACTTGGTTGTATTAATTGGTTGATTCTCATCTCAGCTCTTTCCTCTATTGTTGCATTTGATTTGAGTTGTTTGTCTTAGATCCCTACTTAGGGCTGTTTGCTTACTCCTCCCCCATAGTCATCGGTGTATGTGGAGTTGTCTCTTCCCCATAGGTTCGTCTCCTAGGGGCAACTCCCATTTCATCTCCTACTTCAATCCCTTGTTCGACTCACCTCCAGCTATGTCGTCCTACCATTTCTCCCATTCCCATGAGGACTCTCTCCCTCAGGGACCTCTCGAGGACGCGCCTAAGGTCACCCATGTGCAGGGAGGAGAGGGGACTGCCCCTTCTCTCCTGACAGTTGTCATTGAGGGCCCTCAACCATCTCTTTCTAGTTCCTCTTCACAAAATTCGGCTAGTCACGTTCTCAACATGATGGCCCAACTTGATCCGACCCAACTTCATCTCTTGAAACAAGCTCTGCAAGGGGCAGATGCCCCGCCTTCTGTGCTTTCTTCTGGCACGACTGCTGCCACCACCACCACATCCCCGATTATTAGGTTAGGGGCCACCTCTGTGGCCCCCATTGATCTCACCCCGGTTCACCCTCAAGCTCTTCGATTATCTGCTATGGAAGCGGGCCAGGCTTCTACCTCGGCCCATCAGTCGCTTGATAAGGGGAAGACCCAAATCCTTTCCAGTTCTTATGTTGATCTATACACCACCTGCTCTTCAGCACCGCAGGCCCTCATGGCCCCGGCTGACTTTGTCTGTTTGCAACCAGGGGCTGCCCAGTTGGCTCACGCAGATATGGGCCCTTCCTTGGCCCATTATCCATCTCATGGGGTCCCCTCTCAGTCCGTATACCCTTCGGCTCCGTACTCCGGTTCCATCCTTCCTGCTGTATCTCCTCCTTCCCGGGAACGGGAACTTCTTGACAAATGGGCTGCCATGCAGCAGCAGATTGACCTCCTCCACAAGCAGATCGACCCGCAATCTTTGGCTGATGTCTCCATTCCTAACTTTAGGGACATTCATTTTCCTCCTCAGTCTGAGCTCCCCGTGTATCGGAAGTATGACGGGAACGGCAACCCGTTTATTCATGTTAGAGAGTTTCTCTACGAATCGGCCCAGTTTCAGCATGACGACCGCCTGATGGCGTACTTATTCCGCCGATCCTTGGACGGGGTCACCATGGAGTGGTTCTATACATTGCCTCTAGAAGAGGCTGAAAGTTTCAAGACCGTCAAGGAGAAGTTCATTCAGAGATTCCAGGATCGGGTCGGTCCCAAATATTCTTTCACCGACCTGGTTGCAGAAAAAATGAAGCCGGATGATGACTTTGCTGTATATGCCGATAGATGGAGGCAGATGGCCTCGCGTGTGCCCGGGCAGATCCCGGAGGAAGAAAAAGTAAAATTGTTGATTTCTAATGCTACTCCGACATTCCGGAATATTTTGGCAATGAACGACATATCCAACATGCACCAGTTGTACAGTCGGGCCCGGTTTATTCAGACCCAATTTAAAGAATGCCCCATCCATTCATTGTTCAAAGCCCAGAAATCCAAAACAACCCAAAAATCCTAGGGCCCAGTTACCGAGGGAGTACAAGTCAACGAGCAGGTCCAGACTGTTCAATTCCACAATCAACCTGCTCCATCCCGTTTCCAGCAACCCCCACGCAACCCCCAGTTCCCTGCTCCCCAAGCTCCCCGACCCACATTACTAGCTCTTCAACACCCACAATAACCACCTCCGCCACCACAGCCTCTACAGCCACCCCAATACCACAACGTTCCTCCTCCCGCTGGTTATGGGCATGCTCGGCCCGGACCTAAGAGGGTTAACTACCCTCCCCTTCCAGAAACCCTCCCCTACATTTTTTCAGCTCTAATGTACACTGGTGACATCCAATTGCCTCTGGAACGTCAGAATTGGAATCTGGCCGCTGATCAGTCAAGGTATTGCATCTACCATCAGTAGCCTGGGCACACGATAGAGAGATGCTTCCAGTTTAGAGATTTGGTGTATGATTTGCATGAGGGCCAGAGAATCGATTGGGCCCAAATGCATAAGATAATTGAGGATACTAAAGAGAGAAGAAGACAAGCCAGGCCGCAGCAGGCGGCACCCCAGCAGCAGCAGTTCCAGCAACCCCTCCAACAACAGCAACCACCACAGCAGCAGCAACAACAGCAAGACCTCGGGATCCATTAGAATCCCATGCGAGAACATCCGCCCGCTCCTCAACAGCAACAACACCAACAGCCGCCGGCACCGGCACCGGCTCAGGTTAACGCAGTCCACCGCCCAGCCCCTAATGTTGGGGGGTCCTTTGATGATGAGACCCCCGCTCATCTTCTGGCCTTCCACCATACCAATTCCCCCGCTCTTTCTGCTCCCTCTATCCTTCGACACACCACCTTCACCACCGTTCCACCCACAATCCCTTCCCGACCACCTTTTTCACCCGCCACATTCCCTACCATTCCGCCAGCCCTTCCACCATCACCTGCCATACCCTTCATCATCACCCCTCCACTTACCCCTTCACCCATCACCACTCCGCCAGGGCACGTCAGGCCAACCTCCGTCATCCTCACTCCCATTTCTACCCCTTCCACTTACCCCACTGGGCCAAGCAGGGGCCCATCTATAGCCATGCCGGCACGACAATGCGCCCTTCGGAGCGGGCGTCCATTTCATAGAGTTTACCCTTCCTCTGGTGCGTCTGCACCCAACCCCGAAGTACCCCTCTCTACAGTCGAAGCAGAAGAAGTAGACCCCGTGCCAGGAACGAAGTATGACCTGCTACAACACTTGGATCGGATGCCAGCCAAGCTATCAGTTTTGGAGTTGATTAAAAGATCCACGCTACACCAGGACACCCTCCGGGCTTTTCTACAGAAGGTTATGGTTAGCGAGGATGTGGCAGTAGACATCATGCCCTCAGTGTTGGTGACTATTACCAGGGGGCCTTCCATTTCATTCTCCGAGTAAGAATTAGCACCCCAGAGGCACGGTAGATGCCACTGTGCATTACCATTTCTTTAAACAAAGTGGCCGTTGAATCTGCCCTAGTGGACACGGGAGCATCGATAAATGTGTGTCCGCTGAGTACACTGCGTGCCTGTAACATTTCAGAAGACATGCTTAAGCAAACACCGACCAAAATTGCCGCCTATGACAACTCTAGGCGAGCGTGCCACGGGGTCATGACAGTCCAGGCCGAGCTAGGGCCTTTGGCGATGGATGTGGAATTCTACGTGTTGGACATCGACCCAATGTTCAAAGCCATTCTGGGTCGTCCATGGATAGACAGTCTAAATGCTGTACCTTCAACTACCCACCAGTGCCTGAAGTTCCCATTCCAAGGCTGGGTGGTTAAGGTGAAAAGTATCTCCTCAGTCCAGTCAGTTGATGCGATTACAGACAAGATTCTCCCCACTTTGTGGTCGAGTAACAGGCCAGTTCTTTCAGTGATGGACTTAAATTATTCATGGACATATGCGTCACGCAAGCCTGCCACTGCGCAAGTAAACGTGAAGATTAAGTCCAAGATTAGAGATTCGAAAGGGTGGCATATGATTCTGAAGTTGGGCTACCAGTCGGGCTTGGGCCTCGATGCGCAATTATAGGGGCGGACTAAGCTCGTCCCTAAAGGCAGAAAGATGGGCCGCAGAGGCCTTGGTTATCGGGAGTCAGCATTGTCTATACTGGGAGACTCCGGGCCACTAACGTGGGATTACCGTCAACATTTTGTAAAAGGCCCATTGCAGCCCGGCACTTTGAAGAAGCCGCCGCCCTGTGCTGATGTGAAGATTGATGCCGCTCGTGACATTTCTGACCCACCGCCGCCGCTGAAGGGGCCGGTGGGTGACATGGAAGATTTCTGTAGTTGCTTTGAGAAGCTGTTCAGTGAAGAAGAAGACCGTCCGAAGAAGAAGGAGATGCAGCTGGTGAGGCACTCTCCAACTCAGCTAGTTCCACGGAGGCCACGGGAAGTGGGGAGCTCTATCACTACCTTTTCTATGTCCCCGTCTCATCTTGCCTCCTTGATTCAACAATTGGGGTTTGTCCCCCGTTCGCCTCCGATTATGGTCGACCCATACTTCACGAAAAGACCGCCTGAAATTCTGTTCGTGCCATGTGCATATGGGTGCTGCCCACCCATTGATTTGTCAACCATGTTCACTCCTCCTTCCCCCAATGCCCAACTCCACGAAATGTGGTTTTCATCCTCCGACCCGTTCTTTGATTGCATCTTCCCCGATCTGTTTCCCATGCAACTCCCTCCACCCCTGTCTTCTTCTTCCTGTTGCATGATCACCTCCGACCTCCAAAAAAAATGCCAATCTTAAAACAGAGGTTTCAATGGAATATTATGCTATTTTTAGTCCATCCTCTTCCCAAGGGCACGAGACCCCTGCTTCTTTCTCAGTAAAGTTCTTATCTCCTAGGTTAGATGTACAGCGTGCGGAATCTCCTAGGATAGTTGAGTTAGATGGGGTAGAGTCTAGTTTGAATTTAGTCAGCCCATCCACGTCTGCGGCGCGCCCTGTGATGCGTCATTCTAAATCCGTTCCAGATAGGTTTCTGCAAGACTTAGCCCACAGATGCCATGCCCTTCTTAAGTGCCCGGAGTTTGTAGAGACCGCAATTGTTTTAGAAGATGATGAGGAATTAGAAGGGGTGTGAGCAATGACGGATTAGGAGTATATGAAATCATTGATGAGAAGGACCCAGCCGATGATGAGGAAAGCGATGTGGATGACACGGTCGATTTGTACGCGCAAGGTATGAAGAGGTTTGATGAACCGTCTTCGGCAATGGATGAACCCACTAAAGAAATTAATCTTGGAACAGAAGAGGATCCCATGCCCATACTTATTTCTGCTAACCTCCCTCCTCAGGTTGAAAAGAAGCTAATCAAGGTATTGAGGGAGTATAGTGATTTTTTTGCCTAGTCCTATGAGGACATGCCAGGTCTTGACCCCACGCTGGTTGAACATCGACTGATTCCTAAACCAGGGGCAACGCTCATGAAACAAAAGGCAAGAAGATTCCACCCACAAATGGCTTTAAGGATAAAGGAAGAAGTTGATAAATTGCACAAGGTCAGATTTATTAGAGTTGTTTTATATCCGCAATGGGTGGCAAATATAGTCCCGGTAATGAAAATAGATGGAAAAATTCAGATTTGTATCGATTTCAGGGACTTAAACAAGGCATATCCGAAAGATGATTTCCCGCTTCCTCACATCGACGTGTTGGTGGATAACACGGCTGGGTATGAGGCCCTCTCATTCATGGATGGATATTCTGGTTATAATCAAATCCGTCTTGCTCATGAGGATCAAGAGAAGACCTCCTTCACCACGCCCTGGGGCACATACTGCTATGTTGTTATGCCATTTGGATTGAAAAATGCAGGTGTCACATATCAACGGGTAATGATGGCTATCTTCCACGATATGATGCATGTGTACTTAGAAGCTTACGTGGATGATATCCTAGTAAAGTTGAGGTCCAAGGAAGAGCACCGTACCATTTTAGCCAAGGTGTTTCAAAGGGCTAAGGAGTACAATTTGAAAATGAATCCAAAGAAATGCGTGTTCAGAGTTACATTAGGGAAGTTGTTGGGGTTTATAGTTAGTAAATGGGAGATTCAGATCGATCCGAATAAAGCTAAGGCCACTATGGAAATGCCGCCGCCTAAGAACATCACCGAACTCAGAGGTTTGATTGGGTGCTAACAATTCATTAGAAGATTTATATCTCAGTATTCGCAAAGGTGCCCCCCATTCTATGAAATGTTAAACGCGGGAGCTAAATTTGAATGGAATGAACAATGCCAAAAGGACTACGAGGATCTTAAGGTCTATCTTTCTAATCCCCCGGTTCTGCAACCACCCGTCCCTTGGAAACCCCTGATCCTATACATTTCTGTGATTGAGGACTCCCTAGGAGCTGTCCTGGCTCAGGTGGATGATGAAGGAAGGGAAAGGGTAGCATACTACCTTTCGAGGTTGTTTAATCTCGCTGAATCCAGATATACTGCCATGGAGAAGACCTGTGCAGCGCTAGTATGGGTAGCTCAGAAGCTCAAGCACTATTTTCTTACCCATGAGGTTAAGCTGATCTCTAGAATGGACCCCATTCGTTACCTGTTAGAAAAACCTATCCTTTCTAGCCGATTAGCTCGCTGGCAGAGCTTTCTTTCCCAGTTCGATATCACCTTCATTGTCCAGAAAGCAATCAAGGGATACACCATTGCTGAGCATCTTGCTCATTCTCCTATCCCTCGCACTGATTCGATTCAGGACGAGTTTCCTGATGAACACTTGGCTGTAATCACTCATCTTCCCTTTTGGTCTCTTCACTTCGACGGTGCTCTCAACTCTCAGGGCCGTGGAATCGGCGCCGTTCTCCTCACTCCGGAAGGTGTGACCATCCCTATTGCTTATCAACTCTCTTTTCCTGCCAGAAATAATATAGCCGAGTATGAGGCTCTCCTTGCCGGTCTGAAGCACGCCTACCTCATGGGCGCGCGATACCTTAACATCATAGGAGACTCTCAATTGGTGCGGCGTCAAGTTCTGTCAACTTACCGCACCCGTGACCCCAAGCTTAAACCCTATCAAGATTTGGTCACACTCTTGGCTAGGAAATTCAGGAAGCTTATCTATATTCATACTCCTCGTTCTCAGAACATTCTGGCCGATGCTCTTGCATTGCTCGCCTCTTCTCTTTCATTCCCCCTCAGTCGCGCCATTGAGACCATTGTGGTTTAGCGGTTAGATGCTCCTTCCCTTCAAGATCCCTAGTTCGACAACCTTAAGAAGTATGTAGAAAGGAAGGCGGAGAGGGAAGATGTAAACGAAGTTTCATTGACTGAGCTCGAGGAGATCATTGAAGAAGAAGAATTGCCGTGGTATTATGAGATAGAGCAGTATTTCAGGGATGGTTCCTTTCCCGTGATGGCGAACGCCGAGCAACGCAAGGCCATTAGAAGAGCCGCCGTCCGATACACGATTATTGCTGAAGAGTTGTATAGGTGGGCTCTCAGTTGAGTTCTAATGAGGTGTTTTGATGACGAAGAGGCTTGAAAGGTAGTAGAAGCCGCTCACTCAAGTGGGTGTGGAGGGCACGTAAATGGGTAGGCGTTGGCGAAGAAGATTCTTAGGCAGGGCTATTACTCGCCAACCCTAGAAGAAGACTGTTCCACCTATGTCCGTAGGTGTCTTCAATGCCAGCTTCATGCTGATAAAATCCACGCTCCAGCTTCCTCTCCCCATCCTCTTTCTGCTCCTTGGCCATTCTCGATGCGTGACTTTGATATCGTTGGACACCTTGGTGACCCTAATGCTCAGGTAAAATAGAAGTCCTTCATTCTGACTAGCTACATAATACTTCACCAAGTGGGCGAAAGTGAAAGCTTATGCAGAAATCAAAGCCACCACGGTATGCCGCTTCATCTTGAAGAATATCATCTTGTGGTTCGGGGTGCCAAGTGATATCGTCACCGACAACGGGCCTCAATTTGTTTCTCAGGAACTCCAAGACCTCTGTAAGAAATTTAATATTTCATTGCATCATTCGTCACCATACTACCCCCAAGGTAATGGCCAAGCTGAGGCCACAAACAAAACCCTTCTAAAAATCATCAAGAAAATATGCGAGTCACACAAATTTGCTGATTGGGACGATAAACTGGTAGAAGCTCTATGGGCTTAACGCACCTCCATCTGCACTCCCACGGGGCAAACTCCTTTTGATCTCACCTATGGGATGGAGGCAGTACTCCCGTACGAGATCTTGATCCCTTCCCTAAGAGTGCAGCTAGACAAGGAACTTAATCTCGACGAGCGTCGAGAGGCGTTGCTGGTCCAATTGGAACTCTTAGACGAGAAGAGGCGTAACGCGGCCAATCACGTCTCGGTTTATCAAAAGCGTGTCTCGCGGTATTTCTAAAAGAAGGTTATTGAAAGAAAATTCCAAGTGGGTAATATGGTTTTAAAACGTAAATGTATCAGATCAGCAGGTCCCATGTCTAAGCTGCAACCCAATTGGGAAGGGTCGTTTGTAGTTAAGGAAGTCTATCCTGGTAACGCGTACCGTTTAGTTAACGCGGTGGGTGAAGAATTGCTGAATCCATGGAATGGGCTATATTTAAAATGCTTTTACCCATAGAGTCAAGCCAGCAATAGCCCGGCGGCGGGGGTGTGCCTCCACTTGATCACGAAAGGAGACCCCCGGTTCAACATTCACACACTACACGACCCTTGTGGTCCGGTTCTCTTCTTTTGCGCAACACCGTCTCTCCCTTGGCCATGCTTTGGGGAAGTGAAAATCCTTATTTTTCTTCTCTCTTGGCTGAAAATAGGGGCAAGTGGTGAATAAGGGGGTGAGAACTGATCTAGACCCCCCCGATAAAAGAGGTCTCAAATAGGGGCAGTCCACTATGACCTTATTTCACAGGATAAAAGAGCAAGAAAAGAAAAAGAAAAGAAATAGAGAAAAAAGGGGCAAAAATCAAAGCTAAAAGCTCGCAAGCTCAAAGCTCTCGAAAGTTTGAAAGACCCCAAAAATAATGAAACTAGGCATGGCAAGAGTGGCAGTACAGTTTTCCCGCGGGACGTTATGAGTCCGGTCGTATGCGTGCCTAGAGCGGATGTAGGTTCGATGACGGACACAAAGCCCCGGCACAACATACCAAAATTCTTTGAAAAGGGGGTGTCGTGAGAAGAACTCAAGCCCTAAAAACCCCTATACCTATCGCCAGCTTTTCTGCTAAATCTTGTTTTATTTTCCAAGGAATGGATCCCACCTCGGGTATGGCCTCGGTAGAGGCACCGTTAAGCAAAATTGGCCCCGGCCACGGGCCATCCTTTTTAGCATATGTTGGACCTGGGAGATCCCTAGTGAGATGGGAGGTTCCCGTCGTTAGGTTTAAGCTGGTTTCAAAACTCAAAAAAAAATTAAATATTCTAAAATCTAAAAAAATCAAATATTTCACAACTTAAAAAAAATCAAAACCCAAAAAATCAAATATTCCAAAATCCAAAAAAAAATCAATCTAATATTTCAAAACCCCAAAAAAATCAAATATTTCAAAATCCAAACAAAAAAATCAAATATTTTAAAACCCAAAAAAAATCAAACATTTCAAAAACCAAAAAAATCAAATATTTCATAATCCAAACAAAAAAAAATCAAATATTTCAAAATCCAAAAAAGTCAAATATTTTAAAATCTAAAAAAATTAAATATTTCAAAACTCAAACAAATATTCAAACATTCCAAAATCCAAAAAAAATTAAATATTTTCAAAATTATAAAAAAGTTTTTATTTGCATTCATAGCATCCATTGCATTCATTATCATTTTGTTTGCCTATTTAATCAGGCTTAACCCCTTGACTAAAAATCAAGAACTGGTTATGTCCTAACTTACTACCGGCAAGGGGTTAAGCCTAAAACAGATTTAATATGTTTTTTTTTTATGTGTGTGTAGGGGTAGGATGTAGTTGAAAGGTTGGTCGGTCCATGACCATGTGCATTTCAAAGCCATATTCCAACTCACTCAATCACACAAGGAAAAGCCCAAACTCAAACCAATCAAATCATCAGCTTTATTCATTCATCTGTCAAGCATCTCTAAGCATAAATCTCTACATCGACATCAGGGAAAGAAAAGAAAATCACTCAGTCCTCCGCTGGGCATCCCCGCTGGGACGTATTTCTCTCAGCTCTCTAACATAGGCCTGGCGTGTCGCCGGAATCTCTACAACCTCTGCTGGTAGGGTAAGCACCCTGCTCACCTCCCACATGATCAGGGCACTCCTAACCGCCTGCTCGTCCTCCTCTGTACCGATCCTCCTCGCCTGTAGAGCGGGAAGGTGGGGTAGTGCTGGAAGAACGGTCCGGGGTAGTCCAACCTATAGGTAGCACCGGTGCGGGCTGTACATCGCCAGTACAGTGTCACTCACTAGCCTCAAATCCAAGCCTGGCCTCCTGGGAACCCTGACAGTGGTGTCGCGGAGGAAGTCCGGGCGCATAACGAACCAGTCCAGGGGCAGCCTGTTGATGTGCAGTCGCCACTTGTCCCTGGTCTTCTTCTCCACTGTCCTGCACTCTACCTGTGGAGAGAATCTGAATGCGCCGCCTATGAACAAGAGGGGGTGGCTCCCAAAGATCCTGCTAGCTGAAGTGACATCCTCCTTATTGATGAATTTCATCCTGATACCCATCCAGCACTCTAAGAGCATCATAGAACCAAAGAGAGGACCTCCTAGAGCTGCTGAGGTAAGGCCCTCGTATAAGTAGGCAAGGATGGCCTGGGAGATGGAAAGACCCTGCCACAGGCCACTGATGGTACTAAGAAGGGGAGTCTCTAGCACATGGTCAACTGAGGGAAACAAGATAGCCCCGCACAAGCAAATGGACGCGGCCTTGGCTATGGCCTCATCCCATCCACACATGTTCTTACAATGTTCAACTACCCACTGGCTAAGAGGAATGAGATGGATCTGACGTGGGCCTATGAAGCTGTGGACGTCCCTGCTGTCTGATATGAACCCTCCCAAGATGAACTTAGGGTCTATAGGGGCCACTGTATGACACACTGAGTCCTCCTCTCCCACCTGTAACTTAGGGAAAGAGAAGTAGGTCTCTACCTCCTCTAGTAGAATAGTGGCCTCAAACAATGGAAATATGAACGTATCGGTCTGAGGGTGCCATATTTCTACTAAAACCGAGATGCTGTGCCAGTCAAGAGAAAGCTTTGGGAAATTTTGACCTAATACCAGGAGTGGGTGTAGGTGCCAAGATCGCAGGATGGATGTCACTCCTAGGGGCAACGCACGGACCATGGGAGCCATTCACTTCAAAGTGGAATAGGGCCTAGGGCCAGGGAGAAGCTGAGATGAAGAAATAAGAGAAGAACACGTAAGTAAATGAATGATTTGAACTGAAGGAATTTATGATAACTTACCTCCCTCAGAGGGCTCGAGCTGAGATGTCGTGAGATTGCGGTCAGCCGTTGGAGCGCTTCCCACTCCTTTCTGTCTGGTCTCGGCCCTTCAAGCGCTGCTCCCTCTATGGAACTCCCCTCCAAGGCACTTTTCATAATGATTTCGTGATGAATAATAAAGGTTTCAAGGCTTAGAAGAGGGAGGATGTGTGAATCATGAATTTAGACTCCCTCCTACTTATAGGGCTTAGTTAGAGGCCTACACTCCTTAGGAGTAAGGTTGGATAAGTTTAGGATGGGATAAGATAGCTTTGGAATGGCTTAAAGTGGTTTACCCTCGATTTAGGACTCTCCAGGAGAGTCCCATTCAAATTTGTAGGGCATCCATTTGAACAGTCTCGCGATAGATCACCTATCTCAGTGAGCGGTCCGATGAGGACCGTTTAACACCTTCTAGAAACCCCGAGTGCTGGAGTTTGAGCGGACTAAAGTTGACCGCTTTACAATCACGCGGTCGTTTATAGACCGTTCTACCTTTTGAACGATAAAATGAGGACCGGTTTTCTTCTAGTTTGTGCGGTCTATATTAGACCGTGCGTTTCTTGGGGCGGTCTATGTGGAGACCATGTAAGCATCTAATGCTTTGCTTTTAACCTGTTTTGTACCTGTGCCACTCAACCTATGGTCTCTCGCTCTTCTCACTCATTTGGCGTCGCTCTTCTCACTCCTTTGGCGTCACTCTTTCTCACTCATTTGGCATCGCTCTTCTCACTCATTTGGCGTCGCTCTTCTCAATCATTTGGTGTCACTCTTCTCACTCAGTTGGCGTCTTTCTCCCTCGCTCTGAGTCGGCGTCTCTCTCTCTCACTCCAAGTCGGTGTCTCTCACTCGTAGTCGTCTCACTCGTGGTCACGTCGTCACACCCGTAGTCGCATCTCACCCGCAGTCATCTATCACTCGCACGTGTCATCTCACTCGGGTCGAGTCCGTAGTCGTGGTTAGTATTTATTCATTTATTCATACATTCATGCATAAAAATGAAGAAAAAAAATGCATATCACCATCATATCATATCATGTGTACAAAAGTAGAGTCGTAGTATAAAGTCAAGCCGGGCCCTCTCCGTCCGGCCTGTCGCTATCACCTCCGCCCTCAGGCCTCTTCGATGGTGGGGCCATCAGAGAAGTCACCTCCTCTCGACGGCGCTGCCGCCGCTCCTCCTCCTCGTTCCTCCAGTGGCCGGAGGAACCCGTAAGGTAGGTCCTATAGGAGCCATACGTCCCACTCGGAACCCCGCTCCTCCTTGGTCGCTAACTCACCTCTCAGAGGATCTCCACCATGCCCTCTAATTTTGAAATCTAGTGCTAAGCCTGCTCTGCCTCGGTCCTATAGCGCTCCGCCTCGGTAGCGCTAGCTCGAAGCCGCTCGAGCTCCGCCCGTAGAAGCGCCGTCTCGAGGGTGTCGGCTGGTCGGCCCCATGCGAGCTCCTCTCGCAGCCGTGCGGTCTCCTCTCTCAAGTGGGCCGCCTCCTCCCTTGTAGCAACCCTGGTAAAATAAAAGGAAGATTTCAAGAAAAATTAAGTAAATGATAAGAACCAAAATGAATAAATAATAAGTCAAATGTAAATAACGCCTCTCAACAAGGCGTGATTTAAATAAGTAATGCCTTCACCTGAGGCGTTAATTCAAAAAGTGACGCCTATACCAAAGGTCGTCAAATTTTAAAACGTCTAAAACGAATAAAAGGAAAGAGAAAGAAATGCCCTCTTCTTGGGCGTGAATTGTAAAAGAAACGGCATAGGTCAAGACGTCAATTAGAATTAACGCCCTAACCTAAGGTGTTAATTGCATTTGTGTTCCATTCGAACCAGGAGACTATCCAGGGTAAGTTTTAGGATTGCTACGTGTTCGATTGATTATGGTAAGGACTCTATCAAGGAAACTAGAGTTCTAATCAAATTCTAACTCCATTGGGATTCCAAAATCCTATAAATACCTTTCTAATCGAACCTGTTCGCTATTTTTGGCGAACCATTCTGCTACTGCTGTACGTGAAGAACAGGTGGTTCTCCTTCCGCTGCCTTTCGTCATGGATTATGAAGAATATTAATGTTCTTCATCTTCTTCTTCTGTAGGTTGCCTGCAGCAAGTAGTAACTCTCTCGTCTAGTTGAAGAACGTGGGCTCTTCATCAACATCCTCTTCTTCTGTTTTGAACAGAGTGCTGTTTTCTCTTCACAACCTTCACGTATCTTCACCCAGATCATCATCAGGTAGGTTTTCTTAAGAATTGTAGCCCAAACTAGCATAAAAATTTATGATAATATCATATGTAATTCATGCATATAGTTTTACTGCGTTTTAGAGGTTTTCTGTGAAATTTTGGCAAGAGGCGACCCATGTAAGGGCGCTAATTCATGATCTGACGCCGAACTAAGAGTCGTCAATTTTAAGAAATTGATAAATACGCACGTTTGAAATTTAATATCTATGAAACCTGTAGTTAAATCTAATGCATGATCATATATCTCGAATCCTGATATTTTTCTTGTCCTGACCATGTACTTTGTTTCCTGAAAATTATTATCTATCCTGGAAAAGAATGAATTAACGACCTCCAGTAGGTCGTCTTTTATGAAAGAGATGCCCCTGTATAAGGCGCGTTTAATCAAAATTACAGAATAAAGAAAATTTCAGCAAAATAGAAATTTATAATGGACGACGGTTATAGAAGTCGTCAAATTTGAAATAACGACCAAGTGAAGGGCGTTAATTTAATAAGTAGTGACTTATGTTAAGGCGCTAATTTCCTGTGTAATTATTTTATACTGTTTACTGTTAACCGAGGGTTTTATATAAATATATATGTATATATCGGCACTATATTTCCATTCCGTGAATATAGTCCCATGTTCTACGATGTTTTATCGATTACCCCTCAACTCTCGGTGACATACAAGCCCTCCATTGGACATTCTGTTCCTTTGGACTGGCAAGTTAGTCATTGGGACCTCCGTAAGTCTCCTCGTAGCCTTGGATTCCCTCAAGGCCGACTGAGCGGGTTGTACCATAAAAACCTATTGCACTATTTTGCCATGTCACTCTATAGAAACATGGTATACCGGCCCTCATGATATGCAATGTGGATATCATGAGAATATTCTTAATGGGATGTGGAAATCATGCCATTATTATGATGTTCTTGTGGACCTCAATTCTATATCAAATGACATGACCATCTATATATGGACACTTAATTGTCATGGTACCCAATTAGGGAACCAACTCCACCCAGTTTTATCGATACTGGTGTTTATATCGTTATTATCGTCCTTGTACATCAAGTTCAATTTTGAACTCTACTCTATCTTGAATTTCCACAAGCTTTTTCTTTGAAATTCCATATTGGCTATACAAATAAAGTGGATGTCTAGATCTATCTTTAATGCTGTGCATATAAGGGCCCGATCTGGTCCTGGGAGGAGCACCCAAAAGTACTAGTGCCCATGGGAGTTGTAATGATCACGGTGTCTAGCATTGCACCGAAGTACTTTTTCTCTTGATCTTTGGCATTCCACACACACTCTCTCTTTCTTGCATGCGTGACTCGACTTGCGTGACTTTACTAGCATGGCCCGACACGGGCAAAGTACTTACGTGAAATAGCCAATAATCTATAAAGTCTCTCATGAATATCTCTTGTTTGAGACTCGCTTGGAAGTTTGCACGACGTGTTATTCTATTGTTAGTTTTATTCCACTTGCTCAGTTATTTCTACATGCATATTGCATTTACATGTGAAAAATTGTAATTACTTAAACCCATTGCTAGTTCTTGAGATATAATTTCCTACTGAGCGTTCGCTCACTCAGTGTTTCCCTACTTTTCAGGTAAGTCCGACGACGAGACTCAATCGGATAGGGAAAGTCAAGAGTGAAAGAGATTAGAGCTTCTCAAAGCGTCAACTAGTCTTGTCTTTTCTATATTTTCTTGAGTCAATTTTGTACTTTTCTTTTTATTAAGTTTAGCATTTTCAAGGGATTGTAATAGAAATACTTTTGTGAAGGAATAAAAGGATTGGGTTATCTTTACTCTTGCGCATCTCTGATTTGGTATCGAATACACTAATACTCTGATTGACATGATCGATATAAACTCGTCACGCGTCTCCGGGTATCTTCCGCGCTCGGGGCGTGACAGTTTTTGTGGTATCAGAGCCTAGGGTATTCAATTCCTAGGAAACCCAAGTCCAAGGATAAGTCTGAACCTCTAACCAGTGAGATTGGGTAGAACCAAGGGTTAAAGTCAAAATAGAATTAAAAGCCTTTAAACGCAATTACATACTAATAGCTATTGTAATTGTAGGATAATGGCTGCCGAACGTGCTCAATGGCGCAACATGCAACGCACTCTTCAAGGCATGACCCAGGCACTTCAACAAGTGGCACAAGGAGGTGCACTACGTGAGCCGGAAATCTCCACCAAGGCTTTAAGAACATGAATCCTCCAAAGTTCGTAGGATCTACTGATCCGGACGATGCCGAACACTGGATCCGGGAAACTGAACGGATCTTTCGGGTTATGCAATGCACGGATGAAGAGAAGGTCCTGCTAGCAACTTTTCAATTAGAAAGGGACGCCCACTGTTGGTGGGAGTCGGTAGAAGCTACGTTAAATCAAGGACAAGTCACTTGGGATGAGTTTGTTGAACATTTCAACAATAAATATTTCTTAGATCGAGTTCAAGAGAAGAAAGCCGCTGAATTCGCCGCACTTAAGCAACGATCTTTGTCGGTGGCTGAATATGAAGCGCAGTTCTCAAGGCTGTCTTGGTACGCTAAACACTTAGTTAGTACTGAGAAGATGAAAGCTCGAAGATTCCTTAATGGGCTCAGGCCCCAATATATCACACAACTGGCACCGATGGACATACAAGTCTATTCGGAGATGGTTCGACGGGCCCAATTACTAGAAGATGCCACGGAACTATCTGATAGGATCCGTGGGAAAGACAAGAAGGAGAATGTTACTAGCTCCGGCACCTTCAAACCCAATTTCAAGAAGAGGCCAAGTAATGGAGGTACTCCCTCCCAGGAGCAAAAGTTCAAGAAGACCAAACCTTTCTCCATCACCACTACACCTTCTAAGGTGGTATGTAAGCACTGTGATAAGGCCGGGCACAAGGCCGAAGAATGTTGGAGGAAACTTGGAGCGTGTCTCCGTTGTGGGAGCCGTGATCATCGGATTCCCGACTGTCCCCTACTCAATGATCAAGCCGGTGACGGAAAGCGCCCGGTGACAAAGAATGCTCGTCTCCAAGCTATTAAGGAGGCGGAACAAGACGAAGGCGGACTAGTAGAAGGTACACTGAAAGTTTGTTCCAAGTCTGCACATGTCTTATTTGATACGGGTGCATCACATTCTTTTATTTCCAAGAAGTTTGCTGACCCACTACCTATGGAACCGGAATGGATGAAACTATTTTTATCTACTTCTCTCGGAAACGAAACCGATATTACTCACCATTATCAAAACTGTGAAGTCTTGGTAAAAGGAAGAAATCTTCCTATCAACCTCATATGTTTAGACCTAAAGGAATATGATGTCATATTGGGAGCAGACTGGTTATCTAGGTATCAGGCAACTGTGGATTGCCGTAACAGCAAAGTTACTTTCAAGGACTTTCCAGAACTAGTCTATTCTAGCCCTAAGAGTCGGAGCAAGTCACCTCTTATTTCGGCTCTCCGAGCTAGCAAGCTAATAAGGAAAGGATGTGTATCTTTCCTTGTTTTTGTCACCATTAATGAGACTAAGGAGACTAAGCTAGAAGACATCCCAGTTGTGTAAGAATTTCTGACGTGTTTCCGGAGGATTTGCCTGGATTACCCCCACAAAGAGAAGTGGCCTTCACCATCGACTTAGTCCCTGGTGCTAGACCAGTTTCTAAGGCACCATATAGGATGTCCCCTGCCGAACTCAAGGAGCTGAAGGAGCAATTGATGGAACTTCTCAAGAAGGGATTTATTAGACCAAGCACTTCCCCGTGGGGAGCACCTGTGCTATTTGTAAAGAAGAAAGATGGATCCATGAGGTTATGCATCGACTATCGACAGTTGAATCATCTCACTATCAAGAACAAGTATCCACTGCCGAGAATCGATGAGTTATTTGATCAAATATCTGGATCCATGTATTTTTCAAAAATTGATCTCAGGTCGGGATATCACCAACTAAGGATCAAAGATGAGGACATTTATAAGACCGCGTTCAGAAGCAGGTATGGGCACTATGAATTTGTTGTTATGCCTTTTGGACTAACAAATGCCCCTGCTGCCTTTATGCAGTTGATGAATAGTATATTCAGGCCTCATCTAGATCAATTCATAGTGGTTTTCATTGATGATATACTAATCTACTCAAAGACCAAGGAAGAGCACGAGGAGCATTTGAGAATAGCATTACAAATATTGAGGATGAATCAGTTATATGCAAAGCTCAGCAAATGTGAATTTTGGTTAGGAGAAGTAGCTTTCTTGGGGCATGTTATATCAAAAGACGGTTTATCCGTAGATCCATCAAAGGTTGAAGCTGTAAGGAATTGGGAAAGACCGACCAATGCTAGCGAGATCCGTAGTTTCTTGGGTCTTGCGGGCTACTATCGGCGATTCATCAAGGATTTCTCCAAGATAGACGTACCACTCACTAGGCTAACTCGCAAGGAGATACGTTATGAATGGAGTGAGGAATGTGAAAGAAGCTTCCAAGCTCTCAAAGATCATCTAACTACTGCCCCGGTTTTAGCTTTACCAATTGAAGGCGAGAGATTCGAAATATACACCGATGCATCTGGCATTGGCCTCGGATGTGTTTTAATGCAACAAGGGAAGGTTATAGCCTACTCTTCTCGCCAATTGAAGAAGCACGAGGAGAACTACCCAGTTCAAGATTTAGAATTGGCTGCGGTAGTATTTACACTGAAGATATGGAGACATTATCTGTACGGAGTGCAGTTTATTGTATACTCTGACCATAAAAGTCTTAAGTATCTCTTCTCTCAGAAGGAATTGAATATGAGGCAAAGACGTTGGCTAGAATATCTCAAGGACTTCGACTTCACTATACAATATCATCCAGGAAAGGGTAATCCTGTAGCTGATGCCCTCAGTCGAAAGCCGAGAGCACTATTAGCCAATTGTATGATTCAGGAGTGGAAGTTGCTAGAACAATTCTCCAAACTTAATATAAGCATGGACAAGGACAGTAGGTGTGTCACCTTATCCCATATAAGCATACAACCAGACTTGCTATCGAAATATAAGGACTTCAAGGTAGTGACCCCGTACTAGTGGAAATCAAGGGCAAAATGGAAGAACAACCTGATTTCAAATTAGCACCAGATGGAAGATTGATGTTCAGAAATAAAACATGTATACCGAATTGCCCTGAGCTAAAGAAGAAAATCTTAGATGAAGCTCACAGATCAAGGTACACGATTCATCCAGGATCAACTAAGATGTACCAAGATTGGAAAAGGACCTTTTGGTGGCCCAATATGAAAAGAGAAATAGCGGATTTTGTGTCTCGCTGTCTCACATGTCAACAAGTCAAGGCAGAACACCAAAAGCCTGCCGGTAAGCTACATCCTCTAGATATTCCCAAGTGGAAGTGGGAGGATATCGGTATGGACTTCATTATGGGTCTGTCCAAATCAAAGGGAGGATATGACGAAATATGGGTTATCATCGACCGATTGACCAAATCGGCACACTTCTTGCCAATCAAGAGTCGATGGTCAGTTGATGTTCTTGCTGCATTATACCTTAAAGAGATAGTCAGGTTACATGGAGTACCTGTCTCAATCGTGTCTGACAGAGACCCCCGTTTTACTTCTCACTTTTGGAAGGGTTTACAACATTCACCGAGGACGAGACTTAACTTTAGTACATCTTTTCATCCTCAAACGGATGGTCAGACCGAGAGAACTAATCAGGTGGTTGAAGATATGCTCAGAGCTTGCATCATTGATTTTGGTGGAAGCTGGCATGGTCACTTGCCTTTGGTTGAATTTGCATACAATAATAGCTACCAGGCAAGTATACAAATGACACCTTTCGAAGCTTTGTACGGAAGGAGTTGCCGATCGTCTTTGTGCTGGGACGAAGTTGGCGAAAAACAACTATTAGGTCCAGACATGGTAAGGGATACCACTGAAAAGATTCAGTTGATTAGAGAAAGACTTCAAGTTGCTCAGTCTAGACAGAAGGCTTATGCTGATATACGAAGAAGAGATCTTGAATTCCAAGTCGGAGATCACGTTTTTCTTAAGATATCACCTGGACGTGGAATAAGGAGATTTGGTGTTAAGGGCAAGCTTACACCAAGGTTTATCGGACCTTTTGAGATACTAGAAAGAGTTGGCGAAGTTGCTTACCGCGTCGCTTTACCTCCTCAATTGTCTGAAGTTCATAATGTATTCCACATATCAATGTTGAAGAAATATGTGCATGATCCGTCACATATCATTGATCACGGAGACCTGGTGATTCAAAGGGATCTCACTTATGAGCAAAAGCCTATGAAGATCCTCGATCGCTGAGGTACGAACCCTAAGGAATAAAGTTATTCCCATGGTTAAGGTGCAATGGAGTAAATGTTCAGAACACGAAGCCACATGGAGACCGAGGAATCCATGAGGAAGCGATTCCCAGAATTATTTTAAGAGGTATATACTCTACACTCTCCACATATATATATATGCGATTGAATTTGGGGACCAAATTCTTTTAAGTGGGGGAGGGTGTAGCAACCCTGGTAAAATAAAAGGAAGATTTCAAGAAAAATTAAGCAAGTAAATGATAAGAACCAAAATGAATAAATAATAAGTCAAATGTAAATAACACCTCTCAACAAGGCGCGATTTAAATAAGAAACGCCTTCACCAGAGGCGTTAATTCAAAAAGTGATGCCTATACCAAAGGTCGTCAAATTTCAAAACGTCCAAAACAAATAAAAGGAAAGAGAAAGAAACGCCCTCTTCTTGGGCGCGAATTGTAAAAGAAACGGCATAGGTCAAGACGTCAATTAGAATTAACGCCCTAACCTAAGGCGTTAATTACATTTGTGTTCCATTCGAACCAGGAGACTATCCAGGGTAAGTTTTAGGATTGCTACGTGTTCGATTGATTATGGTAAGGACTCTATCAAGGAAACTAGAGTTCTAATCAAATTCTAACTCCATTGGGATTCCAAAAATCCTATAAATACTTTTCTAATCGAACCTGTTCGCTATTTTTGGCGAACCGTTCTGCTGTTGCTGTACGTGAAGAACATGTGGTTCTTCTTCCTCTGCCTTTCGTCATGGATTATGAAGAATATTAATGTTCTTCATCTTCTTCTTCTGTAGGTTGTCTGCAGCAAGTAGTAACTCTCTTGTCTAGTTGAAGAACGTGGGCTCTTCATCAACATCCTCTTCTTCAGTTTTGAACAGAGTGCCGTTTTCTCTTCACAACCTTCACGTATCTTCACCCAGATCATCATCAGGTAGGTTTTCTCAAGAATTGTAGCCCAAACTAGCATAAAAATTAATGATAATATCATCTGTAATTCATGCATATAGTTTTACTGCATTTTAGAGGTTTTCTGTGAAATTTTAGCAAGAGGCGACCCATGTCAGGGCGCTAATTCATGATCTGACGCCGAACTAAGAGTCGTCAATTTTAAGAAATTGATAAATACGCACGTTTGAAATTTAATATCTATGAAACCTGTAGTTAAATCTAATGCATGATCATATATCTCGAATCCTGATATTTTTCTTGTCCTGACCATGTACTTTGTTTTCTGAAAATTATTATCTATCCTGGAAAAGAATGAATTAACGACCTCCAGTAGGTCGTCTTTTATGAAAGAGACGCCCATGTATAAGGTGCGTTTAATCAAAATTACAGAATAAAGAAAATTTCAGCAAAATAGAAATTTATAATGGACGACGGTTATAGAAGTCGTCAAATTTAAAATAACGACCCAGTGAAGGGCGTTAATTTAATAAGTAGTGACTTATGTTAAGGCGCTAATTTCCTGTGTAATTATTTTATACTGTTTATTGTTAACCGAGGGTTTTATATAAATATATATGTATATATCGGCACTATATTTCCATTCCGTGAATATAGTCCCATGTTCTACGATGTTTTATCGATTATCCCTCAACTCTCGGTGACATACAAGCCCTCCATTGGACATTCCGTTCCTTTGGACTGGCAAGTTAGTCATTCGGACCTCCGTAAGTCTCCTCGTAGCCTTGGATTCCCTCAAGGCCAACTGAGCGGGTTGTACCATAAAAACCTATTGCACTTTTTTGCCATGTCACTCTATAGAAACATGGTATACCGGCCCTCATGATATGCAATGTGGATATCATGAGAATATTCTTAATGGGATGTGGAAATCATGCCATTATTATGATGTTCTTGTGGACCTCAATTCTATATCAAATGACATGACCATCTAATATGGACACTTAATTGTCATGGTACCCAATTAGGGAACCAACTCCACCTAGTTTTATCGATACTGGTGTTTATATCGTTATTATCGTCCTTGTACATCAAGTTCAATTTTGAACTCTACTCTATCTTGAATTTCCACAAGCTTTTTCTTTGAAATTCCATATTGGCTATACAAATAAAGTGGATGTCTAGATCTATCTTTAATGCTGTGCATATAAGGGCCCGATCTGGTCCTGGGAGGAGCACCCAAAAGTACTAGTACCCATGGGAGTTGTAATGATCACGGTGTCTAGCATTGCACCGAAGTACTTTTTCTCTTGATCTTTGGCATTCCACACACACTCTCTCTTTCTTGCATGCGTGACTCGACTTGCGTGACTTTACTAGCATGGCCCGACACGGGCAAAGCACTTGCGTGAAATAGCCAATAATCTATAAAGTCTCTCATGAATATCTCTTGTTTGAGACTCGCTTGGAAGTTTGCACGATGTGTTATTCTATTGTTAGTTTTATTCCACTTGCTCAGTTATTTCTACATGCATATTGCATTTACATGTGAAAAATTGTAATTACTTAAACCCATTGCTAGTTCTTGAGATATAATTTCCTACTGAGCGTTCGCTCACTTAGTGTTTCCCTACTTTTCAGGTAAGTCCGACGACGAGACTCAATCGGACAGGGAAAGTCAAGAGTGAAAGAGATTAGAGCTTCTCAAAGCGTCAACTAGTCTTGTCTTTTCTATATTTTCTTGAGTCAATTTTGTACTTTTCTTTTTATTAAGTTTAGCATTTTCAAGGGATTGTAATAGAAATACTTTTGTGAAGGAATAAAAGGATTGGGTTATCTTTACTCTTGCGCATCTCTGATTTGGTATCGAATACACTAATACTCTGATTGACATGATCGATATAAACTCATCACGCGTCTCCGGGTATCTTCCGCGCTCGGGGCGTGACATCCCTAGCCGCTGCCCGCCTCTACTCCAGCTCTACTCTCAATAGGGTCAGCTCCGTCGTCTGCATACACAATCATTGTCAGTCAATTGCATTTCATACATTTCATAAGCATAAACAACAAGGGAAAGTGTCATGATTTGCGTACCCTCTCGGTGAGCGCCACCTCGGCCGCCTTTTCCCGCGCTACCATCCGAGTGATGTCGGCCTCCCGCTCAGCTCGGCCTACGGGAGTCTGGGTCTGTGAAGAAGAAGGAGCATCGGCCCCCTGTCGTTAGCCCCCCTCGACGCGCTGCATCCAAAACTCCAGGTCAGTCACACGCATAATCATAATCGTAGGCATTTGCATAATTTAAAGAGTTGAGGGTTTAGAAAACTCACCAGTAAGGCCAGGGCCTGCCAGGCCTCGTCCCGCTACCTGATTGTGGAATGCAAGAGACCCTGTAGCTCCGCAAGTCATCCCTCAGGGTCAATCTACATTTAGAGGTCCAAGTGTCAATGCATCATCATATAGAAATTATAAGCATAATGGGTAGAGTTTGAGTTTAGAAGTCGTAACGGTCGGTGGGCACCCCGGAACACCTGGTCCCGGTAGTGTCTAGCGTACGCGGTGTAGTACGCAGAGTCGCTGTCTACTCAGGCGGTCACCACCCGCCCAAGCACTATCCAGTTCGCTATCTGCGCGGCATTCCTCATCGTCCAATCGAAGGCAGCTCCTAGACCGTGGGTCGTCCGTATGACGCACTCCCCGGGCCCCTCTGCTGTCGGAAACTCCACTGCTGGCTGATGGACCCCAATGGCCCTCATCACCAGCCGGAAGTGCAGCGACTCAAGTTCATGCAATGGATCCACACATCTCGTCCCAAGAAGGTGAGGGTACCTGCCACCCAAGGCTGACCCTCCTGTCCCTCCTCCGTGTATGGTGTCCACCGTACCTGCAAAAGTAAGGAGTCACATCAGCATCATCATATAGAACTACATCTAATTAACGAGTCTAAGTTTAGAAGCGTACTGAGGCAAATGGTAGAGCATCCAGGTCGTCCTGCAGCTCTCGGACCTATCTACTGAGAGCTGCGGTCTCTCGAGGTGCTGTCCACCTCCGGGCAATAGGAAGGAGCCCAGGACGGGTCTCCTCACCTCTGCCTAGCCCAGGTAAGTGCACGTAGGCCCACACCTGCATCACAGCATTGTGTCAGCATATAGGAAACATGTAGAATTGCATAATCAAGTCTAAAGTAGGAGTCATACCTGGAGTAAGGGGGAGAAGCCCCCGAGCATGGTCTGGCAGGCCGTCGAACTCAGCGTGTCAAAAAGAAAGGTGAGGATTACCGCTCCCCGAGGAAGGGAAGGAAGCGGCAGCTCATCACGTCAGCCCGCGTGGAGAAGAGAAGTCGCCCAAACAACAGCATCAGGAAGCGCCGTAGCACTCTGTCTGCCTCTGCTCCCGGCGTCGCTATTACTCTTGGTCTCGCCAGGTCCATCAGCCGCTGTAGGTGCTGCTCTGGCTGATCTCCGACCGCTATCCCCGCTCGTCACAATCCCAAGCTGTCTTGAAGACTAGCTCGGGGTAGGAGGGTCGACTGCCTCTCAGGGCGCCGCAGCTCTAGGCCCAGCAGCTCCTGAGCCATCGCCCGGTAGTTGGGAAAGGTGGTCCCGCTGACCGGTAGCCTGTGCACCTATAGGCCAGTGAGTCTGGCCACATCTTCCAGTGTGGGGACCATATGCCCCCAAGTGAAGAGGAATGTACGACTCACTGGGTCCCAGCGGTCGTGCAGGGCATAGAGCAGAGCTGTGTCGAACCGACACACCTCAATACTCAGGAATGGGGCAAACCCCATGGCAGCCAGCCGCTCCCGCTAGATGTCCGGTAGTGCCAAATACACTGCGCGGACATGTAGCCATGAGGTGCGGGTCCTACGCTTTCCCTGCATGCATTCATTCATTTTGTGCATTTAATAATAGGTTCAAACTTCTTTATTCAACAAATCAATGAATAAACAATGAAGGTTGCATCTCTGACAGATGGGCGGTCCCCCGTAGACCACACTTCTAAATGCACGGTCCTATATGGCCGTTTCTCTATCAATACTTCAGTCCTTGAACGGACCGGTATGGCCCGTTCAACTCTTGAACAGTGATCCCTTTACCGCCCTTCTATTTTCATTCCCATCGATTGTTGAGGTTGGACTGCCCCTGCTAGGCCGCACGGGGTTTTGGACGGTCCTAAATGGACAGCATGAGTTCTGAGTCCCTTGAGTTTGGACGGCCCGTTATGGCCTGCTCTGGTGTTGTGCGGTGGACTTTCCACCGTTCATCCTTTGTTCGACTCTATTGTCTTCTGGTTTTGAACGGCCACTCCTGGGTCGTGTGTGTTTTGTGCGGCGCTATGTGAGCCGTAGGTTGTTGGTTGTGTGGTTCTTTGAGAACCGCTCAACCGTCATCTTCCCTGACGACGGTGAGGGTTGCCCCACCGGCGGTGGCACCCCCATGGGTCCCCAAACCGGTCCCTGGACATTCTAGCCCTCCCATGGTCACCCTAGGACTAACATGCATGGATTAAAATTAATGAAAATGGCTAAAATGGCTAGGGTTGGGCGGGACCTACCTCGGGTTCCCGAGCCTTCACTTCCTTCGCCGTCGCGGCCGGTGGCACTGTGGGGTCTTCCTCCTCCCCTGCGTCTTCTTTGGCGTCAACGGTGGTCGCAACCGCCTCCTCGACGACCATGGATGCCAACGGCGCCTCCGGCGCGCTCATCTCCTCGGCGGTGGACGGCGTTGCCGTCTCCTCCTCCATGGCCGCCGCCGCCGGCGGTGGTGCCTCTCCTTCCCCTCCGGCCATGGCGGGGCAGGAGGCTTGGTGTTTGGTTCGCATTGATGGCTTGAGGGGATGGGGAGAGGCTCAGTTTAGGAATGGGGGGGTTTGGTTGGCCCTTCGCTCTCCCTCTTCCACCGTGGGTTACGGTGGAAGGAGGGAGACGAAGGGTTTAAGGCTTTTGAAGTTCCAGACGTTACGCGATCTAATGATAGACCGTCCGAACATTAGGCGGTTCATCCATGGCCGTTCTTCTCCAACGGCATGTTGCTCTAAACGGCTTCTTTCTGGCCGTCCCAATTAGAACGGTTTTTTATTAACCGTCCTTATTCTTTTAAAACGTTTGCATTCAAAGCATTTGGGCAGCTTGTGCTTAGCCTCTCTTTATTGTGGGCGGTTCCTAGATGACCGTTCATGTGCTAGATAAAATAGTCTCATCCCTGTTGCCGCACTTTGTGCTCAATTGATAAATGTGGTTATTTGATGATATCATTGTAAATCTTGCTAATGCCACCTCTTGCAGCATCATCTTTCGTTTGCCGTTTCGCCTGCATAGGTAAGTCAGGTATGTCTCTCTATCCCTACATCCCTTATTGCATTACTATATGGTATTATGCTACATTATCACAAGAACCAGTTGGTTATCTACGTGTTCCAGGATCTGATGTTCCCCTTTAAAAAAAAATGATGATGATCCAGGTTCACATGTTTGATCTTCAGATAGGCTGTTAGGATGGGAAAGCCTGAGGATGATTGTTCTATCCTACACGCCGTGGTTGCGGATAGTGTCTTGACCCTAACTCTCCCAGCCTAGCAATATTATTCTCGAGTATTTTCAATTTTTGTGGCTTTCTTTGCATTCGTTTTAATGATTTCTTTTATTTTAGCCCAGCATGCATCATGCACATCTTTTGAGCATTTATGACCCATGGTTTGCTTATAAAATGTCCCACCAGTGATGGTTGGCTATATGTTCAATGTTTGAGTAAGAGGAGCAATTCCACTCTGAGTTGGAAGGTTCTCTCTGATCGATTCGCTTGGTTTGGTTGATTAAGAGGTCCCCATCTGGAGTTTTAGTCTGTTTCTTTATTTCTGCTTGTTCCGATCTCCCCATTGGTCCGAGGGATTGTGTCCCCCATGAGGTTGATCATGTGTTTCCTTTTATCTAGTTTAGTTTCTCCAGGCTGGTGTCCCTTTTGGTCTAATCGTTCCTTGTGAATGGTTTAGAGTTTTCAGGAAGATTCCTGTCGCTCGTTGATAAAACGGGTGTCGTTTTACCTTAACGCCTGCTTTTTGGTCCGCTCTGCTTCATTTTCGCTTCATCTTCATGTTCCATGTCACTTTCGCTTCACCTCCGCTCGCTCCCCTACAAAGAGGACGTTAATGAGGGGCATCTGTTGACACCCGTTTTTTACCGATAAGTTGAGTCATTTCTCTTACTCCCATTTGTTGATGCCTCGAGTTGTCCATTACTCGTTGGGCTATTTCCAGGCAACATCTTTGGGCCTATTTTATAGGTAGCCTCCCTCCCTGGCTGGGTCTGTTGAATTCAGGGCTTAATGGGCCTTGGATTTGCCTAATTTTCACATTTTTAGGAATTCTAAACGTCCAGGCTTGCACGGTCAGTCCCTAGCCGCTCATCACGTAGGCAGTTGAATTTTGGCCGTTCATATATTTTTGGATATTTAGCTGATTTTCTGAACTTCCACCGACAGGCTGTAATGCGGTCGGGATGTAGCCGTTCAACCTCAGTGTGTGGTCTGATCTCAACCGTTCTTCTCCCAGAGTCCTAACATCGTTGATTTTCAGATAATTATCTAATTATCTAATCCATTTTGATTTATCACCGATAGGACATAAGCGGTTGTTTATTGGCCGCTCTTCTGGATGGAAGGTCTACTAGCAGCCGTTCATCTTATGAGAGTCCAACGGCGGTAGTTTCGGTCAGTTCGATGGGCGTTTGGATAATATTTTCTATTTATTGAATTTCCACTGACAGGGATGGACGGCCTGGATGTAGCCGCCCAACATGATGAGAGGTCTATCGTGCGACCGTTCATCTGCCCGATCTCTAAAGAATTAACGGATTTTCTCTCTCTATTCTTGGATTTATCCCCAACTTCCTCAGACTGTTTCTCCATGAATATTGAGTCAATTTCGGTGCCATTTCTTCTGGTTGAAAGATAATTCAATTATCTTCAACATTTCTTTCATTATCTCGACCTAAAAATGCATAAAAACCTCAAATTCGAGCTAAGACTCTAGGTGCTCTATAAATAGACCCTGGTGGCCAGGCTTTGGAAGGGGAGATTTTTGGTCGACGACGAAGCCTTGCCGAATCTTTGAGCGACCTAGCACCAGGGAGGGAGGCCTTCTACGTCCATACAGGCCTTCAGTTCAAGGAGTAGTTGTCCTTTGAGTCATTAGTACATTTAGTTTTGTCGTTCTCTCTTGTTTGCATGCATCACTTTCTCCACGTTTCCTCCGCATTTTTTCTTCATTCTCATGCATCATTCACACACCCTCCTATGCTTTTGACGCCCCCAGGGGTTTAAAAATCTCCAGGTATCCCCCATTTCATTTAGTCATGGTCATTTCTATCCGTTTGAGCATTTACTACACTTTCTAGTTCTGACTTGGGTTTTCCTTTGTGTTCTACACATGGTTTTGCAGGTCAGCAACACACTAACGCGAGGCCCATCCTTTCTGGCCGGCCGGAAAGGGTGGAGGTTGGACCTTTGCAACTCACGGCGTGGCAGTCTTAGGTGGCTCCCAACTGTCCGTTCACGAAGACGGGCGGTGGCTTCTGGACAGTTCTTCATAGTCCTGCGGTTGTGTTGGAGCCGTTCATCTGCCAGTCGTTCTCCATCCCGCGTTCCTCTTCAGCCCCTGCAGACGGTCTGTCGTACGGCTGCTCTTCTCTACAGGCGGTTCCTCCTAAGTCGCCCATCTTCGCAGGGCTGGTCCTAAGGCGAGTACCTCCCCCTCTTTCCAAGGTACGACGCATTCACCATGTTTGGCATCTTGGTGGTGATCACATAGGTTTACACGCTTCTATTTCCTCCTGCTTCTAAATCATTTAGCCTCCTCGTTGATTTAGTAGAAAGGGATAGGAGAGATATTTCTTCAATACATTGAAAGAAGGAAAACATGTCAACAAGTAGGACCAGCAAGGGCCCCCTCACTCTTTCTCCATTGGTCCACCTAAGCCCTAGGGGTCCATGTGGGGCTGGTCAAATGCCAAGGTGGCTTCTAGAAATATTCTTTCCTTCTTGGACAAGTCAAGGGGACAATGGGTGATTAATGTCCAAGATGCCTCCCCTTAAGTCAAGGGGGTGCCCCCCCCATTAAAATGACATTTTATACTTTCCTTTTTTAGGCCAATTGACCACATGGGGGAAAAAAATGCTACCCCTCCCCTCTCCCACGAAATTCCACCCCCCTCCCCCTTCCTCCCCTTCTATATAAACCCATGTATAGTGTTTTGTAAGGTTTAATGATGAATGATGAAAATTTAGTGAAATTGACTTGAGCCTTGAAGGGTGCGCCCCATGTTCCTCTCTCTTCCCCCTCTCTTCAGCCTTCCAGTTCTATCTGTACTCAGTTTTGTGTCACAACAACCCTGTGTTTCCTTAGTTCGACCCCTATTCCTTTATTTTTTTGAGTCACCAATTTTATTGGGAGTTTTGTCCACCACCCTTATCATCCACGAATTTTCTTGGAATTTCTAGAGTCCTTTTAATATTTTTTAAAATCACTATCTTATCCAAAATCAATTCTGTCCTGTGCAGTTCAGATCCGACCTCCATCCAGTATAAAATCATTTTCCCCTGTCACAACTCCACTAGAAATTCTACAAAAATTATACTAGTCTCTCTTGTTTTTCCCTCTACAACTTTCATGAATAGGTCAACTTCCAGATCTGAGGTTTGAGCCATGGTCAACATCTGTTCTTAGCAAAATCCATTCCTGTCCTGAGTTTTCTGAGTCAGTCTATTCATAAATCCACCATGAAAAATACAGAGCTTTAAAAATTCCAGCCATAGTCCTTGGTCGATGTATTTCGAATCAGCTTTCCAATGGCACTAGTCTCGCATCGATCCGACGTTAGGAGTGATCGCAGCAGCTGATCTCGCCGAGTCGCGCGCTGTAAAAATAGAACTACAGATCCGTGGACAGCCAGGTCAACAAGTGGAGATCAGAGCCGACTCGCCTTCCGCAAGGTGAACCAGCGTGCCGCCGTCCCAGGAGCGCCTCTCCAGGAGCCACCGTCACAGCGGTACCACTCCGAGCCCACTCGGACCCTCCGACCAGTACGTGGGCCCCACAACCAGCAGCTTGCGCCATCCGAACCGCACTGACGAGCGGATCCAAGTGTTGCCCATCAACCCAAGATCGGTCCTCCCAGACCTACTTGTAGCCCGTTACCTCCCTGCGTGGAGTGGGCATCAAAATTCACTGCTGTAATTTAAATATTTACTATACAGGGAGTTACTGACTTGGCCGGGATCGTCTTCCCCACGCCCGGAGCGTGAAGGTAAATTCGCTCCCTCTCTCTTTCACATTTGCTTTACTCGTATCTATTTGTATATGCCGCTGTGAGTGTTATGATTCTTAGCCCGATATATTGTTATCACCACTGCGAGAGAGTGAGAGTGAGTGACCCGTCCCGTGACTTGATCCGAGTACAAGCGGAAAGTTGATACCCGAGACTCACTACCGATTTCTCAACCGCGCACGGTCCCACATCTTCCCTCGCTTAGGGGCGATCGCGAGCTAGAGTCCCAGGTCGCGTGTCCGTCCCGCATCAGTTTGGTATCAGAGAGCCAGTTGAGTCTAGGGTAGTATTTGGTCAAAAATAAAAAAGAGTCGTTCTAAGTCTAAGTCGGTCGTTGCATTTGCATACCATTGTTCGGTATATCAAAAGGTGTCGCCCAAATGTTAGATTATGCCTATCGGAAGTCCGCACACTCGCGTCGAGGAAACCCTCAGGTCAAACCTCCGCCACATACCATCTATTGGTTGTGTCTAGGTTCATAGTCGAGTCGGCATTTCAACTTTGCATCGCATTTAGAGTCGTGTCTAGGTGCTTGCATTAGTTTGCATAAAATTTTGCTTATAAAAACAAAAAAACCAAAAAAATGCCATGGCATGCCCATTCCTAGGGATCGTTTCCCATCTTTTGGCAACTATGGCCAACCCATGCCGACCTGTCCAAGGTGACAAGTCCGTGTCCGAGTACATTAGAGACTTCGAACTGTATCGGTTTGGAAACGAGAGCACCACGACTGCCTCTCAGTTTTAGAGAGGTTTGCGGCTTCATTTCCGGTATGAATGTCTTATCCGCGACGCGTTCTCTCTGGCACAGTCATATGAGGTCGCTCTCGAGGTTGAGCCTTTAGAGGCAAGGTTTGATGCCGCCATTCGGTGAGTAGATGCCACCCCTCGACAAGCATCTACCTCTCACCCAATTCCCGAGCCGGTAGGACAGCTTGCCCCACAGCCTCACCCACCGCAGCCCGAGCCACCTGTGTTTCTAACGGGAACACTTTTCATTGCCGAGTAACTGCTTAGTTGGCTCAAGATAGGCTTGGTCCCTAGGCCACCTTTACACCCATCCATGGACCCTACACGACCAATAATACCCGTTAACTCCTACCACACAACATTCCGATCTAGTCACCATGTCGATACATTGGATGACCTTATTATGGGATTAGACTCACAAATGAAGTTGACGCATATGTTGGCCCGAGGTTTCGACCAACCCACAAGTCGTAGCTTCACCCACCCCGCCTTCGGGTCCATTACCTTCGTGTACACCGTGGGTTGTGTCACCACGGAGATTCTCTTATTCCTTCCCATATCGGACGAGCCTAACTTCATTCCATTTACCCCGAGGGAGGAACCCTACCTCCTATATGAGATCACCGTCCCCTATATCCTAGTGCACGAAGGTGACCATCCACACCTTCAAGACTACCACACATGGGACCGTGACTTGTGGGAATCCATCACAAGTGGTGATACCTTCTTTGATCCCTTTGACCCATTCCCTAGTGGACCCCTAGACCCACCATATATACTTCACTTCTTTGAGGGAGTCCACTACCTCACCCCTTCCCCACGGGCCGGGTTGTCTACACCCACCAAGCCTCTTCACTTGCGAGATACACCATCATCTAGGGGAAAATAAGAAGATGCATTTGGTACTCTTGGCCCTCCCACATCCAAGTCCAATGTGCATGCATGGTCTACCTTAGGATGTCTAAGAGCCCCACATTCTGCCAACCATCGGTTGCATCTAGTGTATGCATGGCACACATTCGGGTGTCCTGGTCCACCTTTGCATATGCATGAGTCGGACTAACCGCAGGTTTGTTTCGGGTCATGTGTCAGTCTTTGTTTCGTACAGATTGTCTATCGAGTGCATGTGCATATGTCAAGTCGAGTCGGTCTTTGTACACTCACGTCGTAAGTCCCTTCCGAGTGCAAGACTTGTTGGATTTTTGGGATCGGCTCTACCTCACATATCGGATCTAGTCACATAAGGGACCCAGCGGTGATTCTTAGTGAGTCTTTGAGCCGCTTCCTTCATTTGAGAGTGACCCCATCCCGGAGTGTCCACCTCTAGCCTCATTCCCCAGTAGCGTGTGCATATCAAATCTATACGGGATGAGTAGGTGTCGATTACTTGGAGTAGAGCATACTCCGTACTTCTAGGTTCGGTGACGCATCTGCCAGAGCTACTTGAGCAGCCGCACCCCTTACTCGACGGGGTCGAGTTCTTCCCACCCGGGGAGAATTGATGGGAATCAACACCGGACACTGACATTTTTAATTTACATTTGTATCCTTTTAGTTTATTTTTATACCCTTGGAAAAACATATGTGCAATTGTAAGGCTTTATAAGCCAAACTGTGAGTCTTTAGGTTTTAGTGGTTTTTTGTGCAAAAGTCCAGTAGGACCAGCAAGGGGCCCCCTCACTCCTTCTCCATTGGTCCACCTAAGCCCTAGGGGTCCATGTGGGGCTAGTTAAATGCCAAGGTGGCTTCTAGAAGGATTCTTTCCTTCTTGGACAAGTCAAGGGGACAATGGGTGAAAAATGTCCAAGATGCCTCCCCTTAAGTCAAGGGGGTGCCCCCCCATTAAAATGACATTTTATATTTTCTTTTTTTAGGCCAATTGACCACATGGGGGAAGAAAATGCTACCCCTGCCCTCACTTCCACGAAATTCCAACCCCCACCCCCTTCCTCCCCTTCTATATAAACCCATGTATAGTGTTTTGTAAGGTTTAATGATGAATGATGAAAATTTAGTGAAATTGGCTTGAGCCTTGAAGGGTGCTCCCCTTGTTCCTCTCTCCTCCCCCTCTTGCAGATGGATTTCTACCATTTTTAGGGTGTGATGCACTTCTACCTTCTTCTCTACCTCTCTGATTTCGGTTTCTGCCGCCGCCGCCATCGCACCGCCATCGTCGGAGTTCTGCCCAAATCAGGATAGAGCCTCCATGTCCGAATTTTAGGTCCTAATCTACGGATCTGCTGGAGCCCAAATTTTGAGGATTGGTTCACCACGCCAATACCCTCTACCAAAAATTTGTCCTATTTTCTAGTCTTTATTTTCTATTTTTCCAATTTCGTGTTCTTCAACCTTCCAGTTCTGTCTGTACTCAGTTTTGTGTCACAGCAACCTTATGTTTCCTCAGTTCGACCCCTGTTCCTTTATTTTTTTGAGTCACCAATTTTATTGGGCGTTCCGTCCACCACCCCCATCATCCACGAATTTTCTTGGAATTTCTAGAGTCCTTTTAATATTTTTAAAAATCACTATCTTTTCCCAAATCTGTTCTGTCCTATGCAGTTCAGATCCGACCCCCATCCAGTATAAAATTATTTTCACCTGTCACAACTCCTCTAGAAATTCTACACAAATTATCCCCGTCTTCCTTGTTTTCCCCTCTACAACTTTCATGAAGAGGTCAACTTCCAGGTCTGAGGTTTGAGCCATGGTCAACGTCTGTTCTCAAGAAAATCTATTCCTATCATTAGTTTTCTGAGTCTGTCAGTCAGTCTGTTCCTAAATCCACCATGAAAAATACAGAGCCTTCAAAATGCTAGCCATAGTCCTTGATCGAAGTATTTTGAATCCGCTTTCCAACGGTGCTAGTCTCGCGTCGATCTAACGTTAGGAGTGATCGCAGCAGCTGTTATCACCGGGTCGCGCGCTATAAAAATAGAACTGTAGATCCGTGGACAATCAGGTCAACAAGTGGAGATCGGAGCTGACTCGCCTTCCGCAAGGTGAACTAGCGTGCCGCCGTCCCAGGGAGCACCTCTCCAGGAGCCACCATCACAGCGGTACCACTCTGGGCCCACTCGGACCCGCCGACCAGTACGTGGGACCCACAACTAGTAGCTTGCGCCATCCGAACCGCACCGACGAGCGGATCCAAGTGCTGCCCGTCAACCCAAGATCGATCCTCTCGGGCCCACTTGTAGCCGGTTACCTCCCTGCATGGAGTGGGCATCAAAACTCACTGCTGTAATTTAAATATTTACTGTATCGGGAGTTACTGACATGGCAGAGATCGTCTTCCCCATGCCCGGAGCGTGGAGGTAAATTTGCTCCCTCTCTCTTTCACATTTGCTTTACTCGTATCTATTTGTATATGCCGCTGTGAGTGTTATGATTCTTAGCCCGGTATATTGTTATCACCGCTACGAGAGAGCAAGAGTGAGTGACCCGTCCCGTGACTCGATCCGAGTACACGCGGAAAGTCGATACCCGAGACTCACTGTCGATTTCTCAACCGCGCACGGTCCCACGTCTTCCCTCGTTTAGGGGCGATCGCGAGCTAGAGTCCCATGTCGCGTGTCCGTCCCGCATCAATGCGGAGTAGCCAGTTGGGGTTTTATAGACTGTACGATAGGCCCAAAGCGCTTCGTACATCCTCTCCTCCCAATCCTTTTTGTTGGAATTGATAGTTTTCGCCAGCAAAGTGCACATCATTTTGTTGAAGGCCTCTGCGACTCCATTGGCTTGAGGGTTGTAGGGGGACGACGTCCTCCAGTCAATTTTATACTTATTAGCCAGTCGATAAACCTTTTGGTTCCTGAAGTGGCTGCCATTATCAGGGATAATTCGGTTGGGGACTCCAAACCGGAATATTATATTGTGCCAAAAGAATCTGGCGACTAATTCCCCATCACTTCTCATAGCGCAATTGCTTCTACCCATCTGGAGAAGTAATTCGTGGTGGCTAAGATGTATCTCCATCTTGATGATGATGTTGGCAAAGGTCCTACCACGTCCATGCCCCATTGAGCAAACTGCCAACTTGGTACTGTGGGGTGTAGTGGCACCGGCGGTCTTCTCGACACGTTAGCGTGCTCTTGGCATCTTTGGCAAGCCTTGGCGAACTTGCAGCAATCTTTGAAGATAGAGGGCCAGTAATAGCCCAGTTTCATTATTTCGATCTTCATTTTCAGACTGGCCTGATGTGCCCCGACAGACCCGGCATGGACTTCTTGCATTACTTGCCAGGCTTCTGCTGGGGACAAGCAATGGAGTAAGATTTTCTTTTGGGCATCTGCCATTATTCGGAACAAAGTTTCGTTCCTCATTTCATAAGAGTCCTTGACCCTCAGGAGCTTCATTCTTCTTCTTTTTTCGGGAGCTGTTGGTGGCGAAACCAACACAGGAGGTGTTCTCGCCAATCAGGCTATTGGATTTCTTCCACAGCTGTCGCTTCATTTTCTTGTTCATCAACCAGGACTTCGGTCACGCTGGGGGCCTGTCGTCGGTTAATTACTGCTATATTCAGGCTTGTATCTGGCGGGACCGCCAAAGAGCTGGCCAATTTTCTGAGAGCGTCTACCTGGGCATTTTGTCCTCGGTTGATGTGCTTGACTTTGATGAGATAGAATCTTGCCATCAAACAGATCGCCAGCTGATAATAGGGGAGGAGTTCTTGCTTCCGCACCTCAAACTCTCCTTCTAGCTATTTTACCACTAGCATGGAGTCCCCGAATGCTTCAAGCATCTGAATCTCCATAGACAAGGCAATTTGTAACCCAATGATTAGGGCTTCATATTCTGCTTCATTATTTGTGCAAGGTTTGTTTATTGAATAGGATGTATATATGACTTCTCCTTCTGGAGATTTCAAGACTATGCCAGCCCCTGCCCGGACTTTGGGCAATCCAGTTGCTGGGGTGTCGATTCTGGATGCGCCATCAAAGTAAAATTGCCACAATGAGGGCTGTACTTGGTTGACTTCCATGGTCTCATCTTCAGGAAGCTCTGGCTCCAGCGGGCAATCTTCTGGCACGGGGTGCTCGGCGAAGGAATCTACGATGGCATGGCCTTTAACGGCCCTTTGCGGCACGTAGGAGATATCATACTCCATGAGGATCACCGCCCATTTGCCTAGGCGGCCTTTGAGTGTCGGTTGAGACATGATATAATTAAGCGGATCCTCCTTGGAAATCAGCTTAACTTCATGTGACAGCATATAGTGTCGAAGCTTCTTGACCGCGAAGACCAGCGCCAGGCAGATCTTCTCGATATAGGTGTACCTCTCCTCAGTTCTGACCAATCTTTGACTGAGGTAGTAGAGGGCTTGTTCCTTCCTTTCTTTATTGTTCTGGGCTAGCATTGCCCCCAGGGAGTTGTACGTGGCTGCTATGTAGAGGATTAGTGGCCGTCCTTTCACTTGTGCACCCAGCACTGGATGAGTCTTCATATAATCCTTCAGCTTGTCAAAGGCTTTCTGGCATTCTTCGTCCCAATAAAAAGGAACATCTTTCATCATTAGCTTGTGAAAGGGATGGCATCGCCCTGACAAGTTAGATATAAACTGCCAGATGTATGCCAGATGGACTTGTAGAGATCTCAGCTCAGAGTGGTTCCTTGGTGGGGGTAACTCCTGGATTGCCTTGATCTTTGTGGGGTCTATCTCAATCCCCCGATATCTGACAATGAAACCCAAGAACTTTCCGCTCGATACTCCGAACGCACACTTCATGGGGTTCATCTTTAATTCATACTATCTGAGCCTCTGAAACACAACTCGGAGGTCCTACAGATGGTCTTATTTTTTTCTGGTCTTGACTACCAGGTCATCTATATAGCACTCGACCTTGTGGTAGAGCAGTTCATCAAATATTCTGGTCATCGCTCACTGGTAAGTTGCGCCGGCGTTCTTCAGTCTGAATGGCATCCTTTTATAGTGATAGATACCCTTGGGAGTTTGAAAGGCACTGTGGACCGGGTCATGTTCCGCGATCCATATCTGGTTGTAGCCGGAAGACCCATCTATGAATGACAGTGTTTCGTGGCCGGTTGTGGCGTCAATCATGACTTTAGTGATCGGCACCGGAAAGTCATCCTTGGGACATGCTTTATTCAGATCTCAAAAATCAACACACATCTGGATCTGCCCATTTTTCTTTTTCATGGGCACAATATTAGCCAGCCATGTGGTGTATTGGTTTTCTTTGACAAAACCCACATCAATGAGTTTGTCTACTTCTTTGCATATCTGAGTGATGAGCTCTGGCCTCATGCGCCGTGGCGGCTGCTTCACCGGCTCGACCTCAGGGCTTATAGCTACCTCATGCAGTGAGACTGCGGGGTTGAGTCCTGACATTTCCTTGTAGGTCCAGGTTAAACAATCCCAATATTCTTGCAGTAGTTGGACATACAACATTTTTTCTTCAGCAGATAATTGGGCGTTGAGGAAGGTCAGCCTAGGGTCGACAATTTCTATCAGTTCGTCACCTGTGGCTTGGCCTCCATCTTCTATTTCTGGGGGCGCAGGCTGAAGGTCGACAAAATCTGGAATATCATCTTCAAGCTCGAGTACCTCGACCTCTTCATTCTGTTCTACTTGGAATTCATCAGGGATTTCTGAGTCAGGTAGGGGCGACTGCCTGAGCTGTTCTGTTGGCAGATCTGTAGCCGCCGTGTTTTTAAGAGACGAGCTGACAACCTCGGCCCTTGCAGATGTGTTTACAGCCCTGAAGAACTGGTGGTTGTTTGTCACCGTGCTAGAGCAGCATCGCGGCCTCGCAGCAGAAGACAAGAGTGCCCCGCCTCCCTGGGTCGCCATGTCTTCAGTGGAGGTAGCCTTTTCTTTCCTAGCAGCATTCATCCCTTGATCAGGCTTGGAAGAAGCTTCCATGATCGTTTCGAGTGGTGCGGACATTATCATCAGAGGAGGGTCACTGGAGGGAGGCAACCCTGCTTCTTCAGTATCTTCAGCTTCGCTACTGCTAGCCGTGTCGAATTTGGCCTGAAGAGTCACTTCTTCAGGGTATACTTGCTCCCAGCATCGGTAGGGCGTTTTAGCCTCTGATTCTGAGTCTCTTGGTTGAGCAGGCTCATTATGTTCGACCTCCGCTGGGTACTCATCGAAGGTTACCCCCAGTGAGCCATCTTCAACAGGGTAGAAAGTGGAAATGGTATCCACCTCGTATCACCCGCTATAGTAATATTTATCAAGGGTGAAGCCTTACACTGGATGTTGAGACATGCGCCTCAATTCTTTGTCCAGGCTTGCGGGATACCACAGCTTCTGGAATGCTTCTTTCTCCTTGCGGGGCTGGCCGGCAGGGATGTGCTGTTTATGGAACATCCTGGCCATTCGGCTTGTTGTAAACGTCAACCCCTGAATGGGGATTAACGGGCTCTTCATATCTTTAGGAAGATGGCAATATGTGTCTTCCCGTGTGGGATGCTCCTCAGCTGTGTAAAACAAACTGCTGAGGCCGTCAGACTGCGTCATCTCCCATGCTTTGAAAGGCTCGACAATGCTATTGTCGAGGCCGAGAATTGGCTTAGTGAGGCCTTCTGGGTCCCTGATGTGGTCGTGCTACTGGTCGACCTTGGTTTCATTGACTTGAGGATAGGTGGCAGGAGGTGATGTTCGGCCTACATCCCTAGTGATGGCAATATGTGAGACCGTGTTGGGATTGATGTACCCGGTCGGTGGTGGTGGGAACCAGTCGTCACCAGAGGTGCTTCTTGCTGCCTTAGCAGGGGTCTTGGCTTCAGAGGTCTTCTGTGACCGTTCTGCATACAGAGGGGCATCCAGTAGGTGACACTCGAATACTTCGAATGGGTGGAGGTCTACAAATATCCCCCCCTCCTTCCCTTCTTGGGTGTATTTGAGGCACTGGTGTAGCGTGGAGGGCACCACCATGTTCTCATGTAGCCAGGGGTGGCCAAGCAACGCCTTGTACGAGGTGTGGGAGTCAATGACATGAAACTACACCCTTGTAGTGAGATCCGCCAGAGTGAGTGTGAATTCTGCTACTCCCAGCGGTACTTAACATTTTTGGTTGAAGCCGGCGATGCGCATGTCTCTGACTTTATCGAGCCGCACGTTGAAGTGGTACCTCTGATATATTCTGTAGGGCAAGATGTTGATAGCCGCTCTTTGATCTATCTGGATTCTGCTCAGCTCCCGACCATTCAGCTGTCCTCCCATGTACAGCGGCCTGCTGTGCGTGGTAGTGGGGAGTAGCATGTCCTCGTGAGTGAAGGTCACATTGGCTTCTGGCAGTGCTTCAGCCAAATATGCTTCATATTGGGCAGGCGTCTACAAAGCAGTGATGATCGCCTGTCGGGTCTCTTCACTCAGGGAGAGGATTTCCCAAACAGTGAACCTTAATGGGAGCTTTTTCAATAACTTGACTACCCGGCTTCCTACTCGGACATTGGACAACTTCATTTCCTCTGCCCACCTGGGCTTGGGAGAGTCTTGAACTGCGGCCCCTGATGGACCTGCTTCATCGGGCTCTGAGGCCGCACCCTTCTGTTTGGTGTTGTTCTCCTATTGTCCCTTATTAGCTGCCCATTGAGCAAGCTTCATCTTCATCTGCAACTCCAGAAGGCTGTTGGAGCTATGGGTGAGTGTCCCTGATTGTGGGGTCGGCACCCTGACAAGGCTGGTTTCCCCTTGACATTCTCAGGAATTCAAGAAAGGAAGGAGCGGTAGTGCTGCCCCCACTCTGACTGTATAAACCTGTAGGAGGAGGGACTTGGACTCCCCTGACCTCCGGAGGGGGTATCTTATAGGGTTGCTCCTGTTGAGCTATGGTTTTGATGATAACTAAACTTAGTGTGTATTGCTATGGTTTTGATGCTAACTAAATGGTTAATTGTTCATATCGTTTGGTTGAATATGATTGAGTTGAACATGTGCATTGAATGCTTCCTATGCATACTTTTCATGGAGCTTGGTTACATGATGCATTCATATTGGACAAATGCATATCTATTGATCTTGATCTTTAGTCAATCATGTTTTCAAAGTGTTCACTTGTATATGTGCATGGCTAAATTGCTCTCATACTTTGCTCACTTGCATAGAAATAAATCTTCACCTTTAGCTTAAAGCTTTTTTGGTTCAAGTGTTTGTATGCACCTTGAACATGGGCTTTCATGTATGCATTTCATAGATTTATCATATTGATTATTAAGCTAAAGTTCTAATCATTTTTATCATGATTTTGTAGGTTAAAGTCTTTGTATAATCCCTCCAAGATCAAAGGAGCTTGATGCCACAAAGTTTGGAAGGGTTGCAATGGAGTTTGGGGGTGAAATCTTATAGTCTGGAATTTCACTGTAGCTAGGTCGACACTGTAGTTAGGTCGACAATATAGCTAGGTCGACACTGTAGCGCGGTCGATCGCCAGGCCAATCTCGATCGATCGAAAATAACAGAATGCAACGGTTCTGTTTCTTGCAGAGTTCCGGTCGGCCGCCAGCCAGTTCCGGTCGACCGCCAGCCCCGATAAGCCCAAAATGTTGACTTTTGTCCATCTCGGAAGGAGCATATCCTCTTGGTATTGTTTAATCTCAAAGCCACAAAAGCTTCCAGGTTTTGTGGATCAGGTTCTTGGGATGTCTATGGACCATTCAAAGTCTATAAAATACACACAAGAGGGTTAGAAACCCTATCTATCTAAGAGATCAAAGGGGAGATCAAGGGGGAGAGCTATCAAAGGAAGAAGAAGACTGCTGCAACCCTCTGTGAACAGTACTCCGTCCAGCAACTTCTTCATCCATCGGAAGGTATTCAAGCTCCATTTGAAGCCAGCCACCAAAGGGGAAGAGGAGAAGTAAGCAAACATCAAGGAGATCAAGAAAGCTGTCCAAGGAAGATGAAGCTGTACTGTAACCGTGAACAGTACCTCGTGGAAGATCTCCTCATCCCTACACAAGCCTTTCAAGCTCCATTCAAGTCATTCAAGTGAAGTAGGAAGCATCGTTCCGAGCTCTACATCATACACTCAGTGGAAGCTAAATCAGGAGTCTTCTAAACTATGCTTCTTTGTTTTTGTGTTTTGGGCCTTATATTTGTGCTCGTCATAAACTGAAGAACTTGTGTGTGTGTGAATCGTTGTTGGATCCGTGGTCGTATGTATGTGTGTGTCGAATTTGATTCGTGTGTGCGTAGATCTTCCTAGATCGGCATTTGTGTGTGTGTGGATCTTTTTAGATCCAATCTTTTTAGTGTATGGAGTGCTGCATCTGTCGCAGCGTGTGTGTGTTTTGTTGATCTGCTTGTTGGATCGTGTTGGAGACCTCGTCTCTCTGTGTGTGTGTGTGTGTGTTGGGGTGTGTCCCCGTGTGTGTGTGGGGAGGCGTCGTCCTGCGTGTGCGGTTGGAGCGTCGTCTCCGTTTTGGGGATTTATCCCTGAGTGAAGCTTCACCGAGTTTGGTGAGGGGTGGACGTAGGACTGCCGTCGTTGCATCCGAACCACCTTAAAAACCGTTGTGCTTTGTATTTTGAATTGTGTGGTTTGGTCCATTTCCCTTACCCCCATTCTACGTGAGTGATTAGTGTAAACTGGTTGTTCGGATTTATCCACGTGTTTATTACTTAATTTCTATCATCATCATACAAACTTGATAAATCCAATTTTGTGTTCATAGATTTGAATCTCTTAAGTAGCATTCTATCACATATTTTATAAAAGACCAAAAGTTTTCTTAAAATTTGTAATCACCCAATTCACCCCCCTCTTGGGTGTCATTGATCGCGGGACTTCAATTGGTATCAGAGCTAAGGCTCTAATTTTATAGATCTAACGATCTAGAGTGATCCAGATCAATGACTACCATGATGTACACCTTGAACTCCCCACCCGTGTTTGATAGCTGTAATTTTAATTTGTGGTTAGGAAGGATGTGTAGTCTAGTCAATTCACACGACCCTAAGCTATGGAAGATTATCTCTCATGGTCCCTATGAGTTGCCTAAAGATAAAAATGTCTGGACTGAAAATCAAAAGCTTGAACATGATCAAAATTATTTAGTCTTAAAGTTATTCTCAGCTACAGTCAATTCTAATCATTTCCCATTTGTTTCTTGTTGCAGCTCTGCAAAGGAAATATTGGATGGCTTAGCCAACTTCAAGGAAGAGCATGAAGATAGCTGTCTTGTGGCAGGCACAAGTGAACAAAGGAGTGATCAGCCAAGTGGATCAAGCTCACCAAGTGGATCATCCTCGAAGGTAAATTCTGAATCTGATAATGAAGATGATCTCACTTATGAAGAGATGATGAATGTTTATGAAGAGTTGCTTGATAAGTATAAGAATGTGAAATCTGAAAATAGAAAATTGAAAAAGAAGTCTGAAAATATCTCCATTAAGAATGCTCCATGTGATAAGTGTTTTGAATTAGAAGAACGAAAAAAGGAAAACAGTTCTCTATTGATTCAAAATTCTTTGCTTGAAGGTAGTTTAAAACATCTTGAAAAATCCATTCATGAAACTTCTTCATGTGATAAATGCCTTCAACTCAAATCAGAAAATGAATTCTTCTTGATTGATATTTAAAGACATGAAGAAACCATTGCATCTATGAAAGAAGAAAATGAGAAACTGAAGGAATTGAACACGGCCATTTCTGAAAAATTGTCTTCTTTTGAAAAAGGAAAATCTGTGAATATTCATGAAATTGAAAGAGTGGATGAATTGTTGCAAGAAATTCAAAGTCATAAAACCATCAATGCTATTTTACATGATCAAGTTAACTCTTGTGAAAATAAGATGGCCTTCTATGAATTGCACATTTTTACACTTGAAAAAGAAATCTCTGACTTGAATGCTTCATTGTCTAGATTTGTGAATGGTCAAAACAACCTCGACAAACTGTTGGGTATGAAAGTCAACCTTCAAAGAGAAGGGCTGGGGTTCAATCCTGTGAACAAAAAGAAAGTTGAGAGCAAGACACAAACCTCACTTGTCCACAACACATCTGCACCCAGCACCTCCAAATCTTATTCCCAGCAATCCACTATGCCAAGACTCAACCAAATCTGAAAAAGGGTGTGGATGTCCAAAATGTGCATGCTAAAGTTATTCATGTGAAACCCAATGCATCCAAGAAAAGAAATGCTTCATGTCTCTATTGTGAAAAACTTGGACACATGATGCATGATTATTTCATTTTAAAAAATGATGACTTGAGAGCATATAGAAATCTAGCTAGTCTAAAAAATGCAAAGAAATTTGTCACCACAAAACTCTCCATACATTGCAATCATTGTGGTAAAAGGGGACACACTAATTCACACTGCTGGTCACTAATGAAGAACAAGAATTTTCACTCAACGAGTCATGCTTACATACACAAACTAGTAGAACCCATGAGAAGGAAGAATATGATGCCACGTGCCTTCTACCATCACTTTGGAAAATCTGAGAATGTTAAGCATGATAATTCTCGAAAGAAAAATGATGATTTGAATGTCGTCAAAAGTTGAAAACCACATGCCCATGTCACTGCTAACCCACAAGGACCTAAGATGGCTTGGGTACCTAAGAATGTCAAATGAGAAGTTTGTTTTGCAGGTGTGCCATGTGAATGAAAAGTATGAAATCTATTTTCATCAAGAAGGTAAGGCACATGAGTCAAGTGACAGGTTAAAAGAAAAATAAAAAAATGAACCTGAGCATTCAGGTGATATCTCTCCTACTCTTTCCAATGATTGTGTAAGGTTTTGATTCATTTTGAGTCATATAGTCATGTAGTCTTGCATATGTCCGTACATGCATTCCATTTATGGTAGTTTTGCATATCTGTGTATATCACTTGCCATATAACATCTTGTTGTGGGAGAGCTTAAAGATTCTTTAGATCATGATATATTGAGTTTGCATACACTTTCATGTACTATCATGCATTAGTTGAATATTATGAATTCACGTCATAATGCATAGAAATCCTCCTACCTTCACCACCCTTGACTACATATATGGAAGGACAGGTTTCACCTGTCTAAAAGCTATCACTACGCGTGAGGTGATCTTCGGATCTAAGTTCTCCGCCCGGTATTATGAGTCAATTAGTTACAGGTTGCACATGACATTAGGATGTTAATGAACATCTTGCATTCATGCACACACTAAGGGGGAGCAACCACATTCGTCATATGAACTTAGTGTTTAGGTTCACACATGAGTCATGCATTACATCTAGAGCTATCTAGGGGATGTTAGTTGTTAAAAGAATTTGTCATGTCATTGTTAATAAATTTGAATCGAAACTGACAAATCAAGTATTTTTGCTCTTGGATGCAGATTGCACTCCCAAAATCTAAAAGATGATGGGCTAGTCATGGTCGAACTTAGAATCAACTAAGAAGAATACTTTGCAAGAATGAAAAATGTAGAGAACCCTCTCAATTGGTACAAGGAGATGGGTAGGAATATTCTTATAAAATAACTTCCAGGATTGACTCAAGTACAAGTTGGTGAAAGTCTTGTACGTGCTAAAGCAAGTACCCAAGTCATGGTGTGAAAGGTGCACATCTCCCTTGATTGAGAACGGATTCATTAGGTAAGGTTCATCGAACACCTTCACGAGGCAATCAGGTAAAGACATTCTAGTGGTTTAAGTATATATGTGGATGATATCATTTCTGAGCTACTTTTGTGAACATTTTACAGCTATTGTGTAAGAAGACTGTAAAATACTCTCAATGACTAAACTGAGTTTTTATTCTTCTTTGGATTATAGGTGGGAGGCTTGGAAGTAAATAGATTCTCAAGGCAAAGGTATGAAAGTAAAACTTGAAATATCAACCTTCGTGAGGTTGGTGATTTTTATGATTAGAGGCTTCCAATCTTATCTTCTGAACTGAGGTAATTCACCCATTTTTGCTATGGAAACACACAATCATGCAATGGCCTTTTATCACTTGGTAACATCCTTAAGTGATAGGTATTGATTCTAAAAACTTGTATTGTCATTTACTAGCATGTTGTGATGAATTGGTTGAATCAAATTGAAAATCTTGAAGTAATTGCATATTGAATATTCTCAATTTGAATTGCATGATCACGCTTGAATTGAATTACATATCTGGTATATCAAATGGCGTCTATGGAAGAGTGGATCATATCCACTTGGAAGCATTCCCTATGCGTTGAGCTGGGTCTCCAGACGAAAATCTCTGCCTCGTACCAGATCTTGAAAATTGGGATTGGTTGATGTGTGAATGAATTCTTGAGATGAGCTATGTAAATTGAAAACATATTTGTGATTAGATGATTCACATTTGGCGGTTGGATGAATTCTCATTTCAATACTTGTGAATGACCTTTGAAAATCTGTTCTTGAAAAATTCTGAAAATTGGGTTGCATTGCCTACTTTTGATCATTTAAACACCATTATTTCATAAAGGTCATGTCATGAAAAATATTTGCTGACTCATTAACAGAATGTGGATGACTTCATGAGAACTTGTCACACTGGCTTGAGAATCAAAGTTCTCAACTTACTTTTGCATCATGCCTTCCATTCTCATACAGGTATAGGTTGCATGCATCAGAATCCAATGCATTAGGTGCACTTAATTCACTCAAATGAAAAACTAAAAACTCACTTTTTACACCCATGTTAATTGTTGCATTGCATTATAACTCATGCATTAGTTGCATTCAATTGGTATCTATTTGATTGGTATCATTTGCATATTTACATTGCATATTGTATACATTCCCTCTGCATGCTTGCTTGATATTAAATGCTATTCACCCCCATCCCTTGGCATTTCTATGGCCTTATGTCTTTTTGATAAATAATACTACATTTGAGTCATTATTGGAGTGTTTCATGTCGTACACTCTGGGATAGTTCATATTTCATAAGTGCACCTATTTAGGGGGAGTTGCACTGTTATGTATTCATGATATTTTCGGTATACATGCTGAATCAAATTCGCACACTTCATGCACAAAATGTGAAAACAGTGTTAAAGATAAAGATATATGAATTTCTTTTCAACACTTTCGAGATGTTAAACTCACTGCATGTATGTTGAAGAGACAGTTGAGGAAAAAGCTGCTTACCTATCCTTTTTGAAAAATCTCGAATGAAAATGAAAGGCAGAGCAATGCTAAGTCTCACTGAGTAAATTGGGCACATGTCACCTGAGACGTGATGTGGTTCATTTTTAAAAAGTGTTGACTAAAATACCTCTGTTCAAAATGAGGTGAAATGGTTCAGTATTCTGAGTAACCGGAGATTCTAGCATGAGCTCCATGCGTCTACTAGCGTAAAAAGGAATTATTTGAACCTGATCACTCTTGAAAAAAATTCTGACTATCTGTGATAATGGTTGAGTTAAAAAATGATGGTGAAAACTCACAGTGGTAGAGCGAAGCCTCCAATATGTTGTTCTCAAAATTGAAGTGCAGTCTATAAAATGTCTCCTTGTGTTAATCTGAAAATATGAATATCCATATTACAACTACCATTTTTCATGTTACTCACTTACACATCTGAAAATTTGATTTAATATATATTCAGAAAGTTGATTGACTACATTAGTAATTACATGAATCTCCCATATGATTGCACAATCTCCCATGTGTTATAAGTGAATATTTTAGTTGCTATGACCCTCATGCACCCTTCTTATACCCATTCCCTCTTAAATAAGTACGGGAGAGCTATGTTGCGTGTATATATACGTATTTGTCTGTTTGTTTGTTTATGCATCTCACATGTCATCACATGCATATGTTGCATCTCATGCATTTCAAACCACAAATCAAAAATTAAAATCTAAAAATAATGAAAACCCAAAAATTGAATGGACTTCACATGCTGCACACTTGTTAAATAAGGTTTGGATTTTGTTTGACCATGGGGCGAAGCGTGAAATCAACTCTACTCATCCTAGCACGTCCAAATAATCAACAATTGGTATCCTATCATGCAACCATTGGTATCTCCAAAACAAATAAAAATCTGCAATATGAAAATCAACAAAAACATGATTTGGTGCCTCCCAACCATTCCATGAACCCACTTGTTTATCATTTTCTCCTTCATCATGATTTGGTGCTTCATCAGACTTTCAATTGTGGGTCTTTGTTCCTTGCTCATTCATCATACTGCTATTTGAACCTCTGTGGTTTCCTCCCTTCATCCTGATAGTGTTCATGTGGGAGAGTGTTTGGAATTACCCTACCTGTTGTTAATGACAATGGGGGAGAAAGTTATGTTATTAAGGGAGACTGCTTTGCCTTATCCCACTTTTTGATAATGTCAAAGGGGGAGAAAAAGATGATTCATGCTTGCCTTTGTGATGATTCTTGATTGCCCTTGTCAGGAGAAAAAGATTCATGATTTCCATGTGTAAAGGGGAGAAGAACATGTTGTATCATCATTTAGTTTATCGTCATCACTAAGTTTGTCCTCATTCATCCTAAATTTGTCATCATCAAAAAGGGGGAGATTGTTGAGCTATGGTTTTGATGATAACTAAACTTAGTGTGTATTGCTATGGTTTTGATGCTAACTAAATGGTTAATTGTTCATATCGATTGGTTGAATATGATTGAGTTGAACATGTGCATTGAATGCTTCCTATGCATACTTTTCATGGGGCTTGGTTACATGATGCATTCATATTGGACAAATGCATATCTATTGATCTTGATCTTTAGTCAATCATGTTTTCAAAGTGTTCACTTGTATATGTGCATGGCTAAATTGCTCTCATACTTTGCTCACTTGCATAGAAATAATTCTTCACCTTTAGCTTAAAGCTTTTATGGTTCAAGTGTTTGTATGCACCTTGAACATGGGCTTTCATGTATGCATTTCATAGATTTATCATATTGATTATTAAGCTAAAGTTCTAATCATTTTTATCATGATTTTGTAGGTTAAATTCTTTGTATAATTCCTCCAAGATCAAAGGAGCTTGATGCCACAAAGTTTGGAAGGGTTGCAATGGAGTTTGGGGGTGAAATCTTAAAGTCAAGAATTTCAATGTAGCTAGGTCGACACTGTAGCTAGGTCGACACTATAGCGCGGTCGACCGCCAGGCCAATCCCGGTCGACCGAAAATAACATAATGCAACGGTTCTATTTCCGGCAGAGTTCCGGTCGACCGCCATCCAGTTCTGATCGACCGCCAGCCCCGATAAGCCCAAAATGTTGACTTTTGTCCATCTCGGAAGGAGCATCTCCTCTTGGTATTGTTTAATCCCAAAGCCACCAAACCTTCCAGGTTTTGTGGATCTAGTTTTTGGGATGTCTATGGACCATTCAAAGTGTATAGAATACACACAAGAGGGTTAGAAACCCTATCTATCTAAGAGATCAAAGGGGAGATCAAGGGGGAGAGCTATCAAAGGAAGAAGAAGGCTGCTGCAACCCTCCGTGAACAGTACTCTGTCCAGCAACTTCTTCATCCATCTGAAGGTATTGAAGCTCCATCTGAAGCCAGCAACCAAAGGGGAAGAGGAGAAACAAGCAAACATCAAGGAGATCAAGAAAGCTGTCCAAGGAAGAAGAAGCTGTACTGTAGCCATGAACAGTACCTCGTGGAAGATCTCCTCATCCCTACACAAGCCTTTCAAGCTCCATTCAAGCCATTCAAGTGAAGTAGGAAGCATCGTTCTGAGCTCTACATCATACACTCAGTGGAAGCCAAATCATGAGTCCTCTAAACTATGCTTCTTTGTTTTTATGTTTAGGGCCTTATATTTGTGCTCGTCATAAACTGAAGAACTTGTGTGTGTGTGGATCGTTGTTGGATCCGTGGTCGTATGTGTGTGTGTGTCGTATTTGATTCGTGTGTGCGTAGATCTTCCTAGATCTACGTTTGTGTGTGTGTGGATCTTTTTAGATCTGATATTTTTAGTGTGTGGAGTGCTGCATCTGTCGCAGCGTGTGCGTGTTTTGTTGATCCGCTTGTTGGATCGTGTTGGAGACCTCGTCTCCATGTGTGTGTGTGTGTGTGTGTGTTGGGGTGCGTCCCCGTGTGTGTGTGGGCAGGCGTCGTCCTGCGTGTGTGGTTGGAGCGTCGTCTCCATTTTGGGGATTTATCCCCGAGTGAAACCTCACCGAGTTTGGTGAGGGGTGGACGTAGGACTGCCGTCGTTGCATCCGAACCATCTTAAAAAACCGTTGTGCTTTGTATTTTGAATTGTGTGGTTTGGTCCATTTCCTCTACCCCCATTCTACGTGAGTGATTAGTGTAAACTGGTTGTTCAGATTTATCGACATGTTTATTACTTAATTTCTATCATCATCATATAAACTTGATAAATCCAATTTTGTGTTAATATATTTGAATCTCTTAAGTAGCATTCTATCACATATTTTATAAAAGACCAAAAGTTTTTTTAAAATTTGTAATCACCCAATTCACCCCCCTCTTGGGTGTCATTGATCGCGGGACTTCAGCTCCCCCCTGAAGATGATATTGTGGTTGGCGGGTGGCTGACGCCCCCATCTTCGACGCTACCGGGTCGCGTGTGTAGCAGTCACTGCTTCAGCCTGGCTTGCTTGGGCGGCGGGTGTAAAGCATATTTTCTCTTCATCTTCCTCATCGGGCAGATTCAAGAGGGCAGACAAGGTATTGTAAGAAAGGACTATGTCCTTTGTGGCCTTGTTGGTTTTTCTTTTCTTTCTTCATCTCTTCTTCTTTTATTCGACAGGCGCTTGCCCCTAGAAGAGGCCACCGTCCTTTTCTGACGCTTTGTCATCTTCCTACTCCTGCTTTAATGAGAGCTATTCTAATTGCTGTCATGGGACATAATCCCGCACCAGTAGAGGTTCCAGTTCGAGCTGTACATATTCATCTAGCCCGTTTATATAGTCTTGCAGCCGTCAGGCCTCCGGACTAATTTCATTGACCATCGGCAGTGGAGTCTGTCTTCTCCGGTTGTGTGTAGGTATTCTGATGACCGTAGGTGGATTGGTTCACACAGGTTCTGCCTCTGGCAGAGTGGGTCATGGTGTGATGCCACGGATCTGCACTCCCACTTTCGGGCGAGATGTGCCTTTCTTCTTGGTTTTTGTAGGGACTTGCTGCCATCCCTCTTGTTCTTTTATTGGTGTTAGGAAGTAAGCCTCATAAGCATGCTGAGTGCTGGCTTTCGTGATCTCTTCAGGCAACGCCTGGTACAGGGAGATCATGTTGACCGCGGCCCTTCTCAGAGGTGCTTCATGAGGTTGTGGAGGGTCAACCTTATACTCCCCCAAGTCTATTTCTTTTTTCTTGACCATGCCTTCAATGATATCCTTGAAAACATAGCAGTCTTCAATTGGGTGCCCCAGCATCTGGTGATAGGGGGAGAACGTTGGGTTGTCTTTTCTTTTCAGGTCTTCTGGCCTTTTCGGTTCGGGTAGGGTAACCTTATTGTATTGGGTCACCTAGTCAAACAAAACCTTGGTCTTTTCTTTCGGGAAGGAATACGCCTTCTTCATTTTATCTCGTAGTGAGGGACCCTCTCGGTCGTCTCTGGTTTTAGTAGGCTGAGGAACTGTTGCCTTCTTGCCTTTATCCTTTTGATGTTCAAATGACTTGATGTCAAGAGTGTTTGCTTCTTTAGGCGTTGAACGCTGCTATGCTATTTTTGCCTTCTGTGCAGTGGCAACAGTTGATGTAGGGACAGGTCTTGCAAGGAAAGCTTCCACCTCAGCCACAACATTGTTCAGACGATCGAATGACCGGATTTCCATTCCAATCATCTTTTCCAGTACCTATCTCCTGAGGTTCTGTTTGCAGATTTGTATGGCGTCCTCCTGGTGCGGGGGCTGCTTGCATCTCATTCTAAGGTTCCTCCACCTCTTGATGTATTCAAGGGATGTTTCATCTACCCTTTGTCTTATTGAGTAGAGCTCGGCCATTGTGATCTCCCTCTCAGTGACATGGAATATTTCTCTGAATTTCTTCTGCATATCCGGCCAGTCGTTGATCGACCTGGCCGGGAGGCTAGAATCCCATTCAAATGTGAGCCCCGTCAGCGAGGACCCAAAAAACATCAACAAATATGACTCGTCGATGGCCAGATCACCCATGACGGTCATATAGTAAGCAACATGCACCTTCGGAGATCCCTTCCCATTGAACTTGTCAAACTTAGGTGGCTTGTTGACCCCGGGAGGGTGTCGCTTAGCAGCATGATGTGGTGGGTATGGCAACCGATAGGCATCAAATGCAACGTAGTCGCCTTCACTTTACTCGGAAAGCTTCAGCTCAATCACCCTTTCCACCATCAGCTTCTTCATGGCGGTCGGATCGATCGGTTCTGGGTAGAAGTGCGCCGGCTGGAGATAGGGGGTGACCAAGGCGGTCGCCTGCGGAAGAGGAGGCAGTAGTGGAGGCGCTTGGTGCACCTGTGGCAGTACTGGCGGCATCAGAGGCGGTGATGGGCGCTGCTGAGTGGTTGCTAAGCTGGGCTCTGCCGGCTGGAGCAAGGTATAAAGTGGTGGGAAGTCGTTTGGGTTGAAGGCTCCCCGTGACGATTCGGCTTGCATCTCAGGCTGCTTGGAGGCCGAGGCTTGCTCTGTCTTTTCCATTAGTTGCTTCTTCAGAAGCTCTATCTCCTGCTGATATCTTTGGAGTATTATCAACACTGATGGATCCATGTCTGCCGTGGTGGGAATAGCTTCTGTCATTTCCCCTGATACACCTTCAGGCGGGGTATCTATCAGCACGTCCTGTTCCTCCGCGGTCACCACATTTGCAGTTAAAATGGTGGATCCATCAGTCAGGACTTGCTCTCCCTTGGCAGCAGCCGGCATCTCTCTTGCGGCTTCAGTTCTCCGAGTGCTCGGCACGGGCCTCTCGGCCAATCGAGCCAGCTCCTGAGGTTCCTCAAGCAGTCTTCCATATCGGCCACACACTCCAGCCATATTGCAAGTAAAGACTTGCATTTCTTTCCTTTGACGATGGACCCTCCTCTTTGGATGTTGAGGGAAGGTCAATCTCTCGAAGACGGAGACTCTTCTTTCCTCCTACTGATGAGGAGTGCTTTATTGGCTTCAATTTTGAAGCCGTCTTCATATCCATTGTCGTCAACTGACGACATCATTCCTCTTTCTTCTTCTTCTACTGCCATCGGTGGACAGTAGGCTTCTCTTACCATGGCTGCTTGTAACAGCCGTTGTTGGCCCAGTGAGGGGTTGCCCATACCCCTGAAGTAATTTCTAACCATACTGGTCATCTCTTCCTGCCCTAGCCCCTGATGTAGGACTGGGGATGGTTGTCGACTTCCAATCGGAGGGATATAAGCCAGCCGAGCTCTTTCGGCAGGTTGTTCAAATCTTCTTCCCATTATGGTAACATCAGCTTGTCGGGCGCATGCCCTAAAACTTGTGCGGTGAGGAGGCTCCGTAATAGTTTCTTCTCTTCATGGAGCCAGCGCCCTCTCATTCCTTTGTTGGGTTCAGTGCAAGTATTCAGAGGGGGGGTGAATCAATATAGCCCTTTAAAAAATTCGCCCAATTAAAAACCTTCACCCAAAATAAGATTTCGCTCACTTAAAAACTGGAATGCTAACAAGACATATTAGAACACTCATCTATTGAACCTATAAGCAAACAATTGAGCGCCCCTATGCATTCATCTAGCGGAAGCACAAATAGAACAAAACAAACCACAATGCAAGAGGGTTTTTAGGTGGTTCGGTCCAGCAGACCTACATCCACCCCACACTCAACTGGAGTGTGGCTTCCTGCTGACTCACAGCTTGAACAGCTGAGCATCATAGCTTGCCATACAACCGTTGGGCAACACAGCTTGCCGTCCGAGGAATCCTCCTCGCCTCGCTGAGCAACACAGTTTGCTGTCCGAGGAATCCTCCTCGCCCCGCTGAGCAACACAGCTTGCTGTCCGAGGAATCCTCCTTGCCCCGCTGAGCAACACAGCTTGCTGTCTAGTGGAATCCTCCACTGTAAACGCTGACTAACAGCTTGAATAAAGGTATAAAAGGAAAACGAAAACAAGTAGCAACAGCAACTGAAAGCTGTAATGAAATGAAGCACAAATGTGGCTCTCTACAAGAGCTGACTGGCCTGGATTTGATCCACGGTCCAGTTGAGACAATCTTCAGCTGATCTCTTCTTCTCAACTCTCGATCTCTCTTTCTCTTTCTTTTTCTTCTTCTTCTCTGCTCTCTGTCTCTCTTTCTTTTCTTCACTATTTTCTTCTTCTCTTGTGTTGTCTTTACTCTTCTTCTGCTCTCTTCTTTCTTCTTCTGCTCTTCTGCTGGATCGAAGTCTCTGCACTTCTGCTTTTTCTTTCTCCACTTCGATCACTCTTCATCTGAAGATGAAGACTCATATATATAGCAGCAGCAGCAGCAGCACGTGTGCTCTCCACATCTCCCGCCCAAAAACCTTGGACCACGTGTCAGTCTCTCAGCCAGCTTCAGCACACGTGTCACGATCTTGTCTGCCCTTCCAGCCTCGAAACACGTGCCCTTCATTAGCCTCCACGAGTAGAGCACCTGTTAGACAGAGTATCGGAATATCAGGTTAAGTGAAGAGCTCTGTGTAGACATGTAAAGATGATCATGATGTATAGACTTGTAATGTAAAGTGCGTTCTCGCACGGGAGCATATGAAGTCTCAGGGGAGCATCTATGGCCTCTGGACAGCATCACTAGCGTCAGGGGAGCATGTGGAGCACATGCTGTCTCTAGGGAGCAATCGCTGCTCCAGGGGAGCATCCTCAAAGTTAGGGAAGCATTAGCAATCACTAGAGGGCATACTCGGTCCCAGGAGAGCATCCGGGGGACAGGCGAGCATGCACGTCTGATGTACAGACTCTACCAATGTATAGACATTACAATGCTCAATCAGACTTCACGATGCTTAATCACCCTTGAAGATGTGAGCGAGACAGTGTATGGACTTCACTATGCTCAATCAGACTTCACGATGCTCAATCAGACTTCACGATGCTCAATCACCCTTGAAGATGTGAGCGAGACAGTGTATGGACTTGGCCCTTGAAGGATGTACAGACTCCACTGTGAATGCATGAACAGTGAATGAGTGTATAGACTTGATCAAGAGAGATGCTGGCCAATCGGAGCATTAACAGTCACTGGAGAGCATACTCGGTCCTAGGAGAGCATCTGGAGGGACAGGCGAGCGTGCGCGTCTGATGTACAGACTTCCTATATGAAGACAATGGCTGTACAGACTTGGCCAACCAATCCGATGTAAAGACTTGAGGCATGGAGGCCAATTTACATACTTGGAAAGTTAAGATCATTGTGCGGACTTCACCTCGTGCCACTACAGTGAAGGAATGTATAGACTTCACCAAGACACTGCATGAACAATATGATGCGATGTACAGACTTCAGAGGATGCAGACTCTGTATAGACTCTGAGGTCCAAAGGCAATGTACAGACTTTGCCTTAGAAACGATTGTATAGACTTGGCAGCTTGACCCACTGTACAGACTTGGAAGATTGAACCAATGTATGGACTTTGGGTTCAGAACGTAGGTAAAGACTGGGAATGTATAGACTTGCCCAGTGCTGCCAATGTATAGCCTTTGATGCTCAACGTCAAATGCGATGTACAAACTTTACCTATTAGTTCAATGTACAGACTTTCGAAGCAAATGTGAAGCCAATGTACAGACTTGCCACCTACCAATGTATAGACTTCGTGGAAGTCATGCAATGTACAGACTTCACGATGAAAGCATGAACAGTCCGATGTATGGACTTGGCAAGCCCAAGACGCTGAATGAGACGGTGGGGTCTGTATAGACTTTGCTCAAAGCCTTAGACGCTAACAGAGACGGACGATGTACACACTTTAAGTCCAGTGTATAGACAATGCCTTAGACTCTAAATGAGATGCTAAGATGCATTGTATGGACTTTGAGAAATGCTTCAAGTGGATGGCTGTACAGACTTCATGAATGTGCAGACTTGACAATGAGATGCACAATGTATAGACTATGCACATGCATGAACGATGTAAAGACTCTGAAATACTTTACCCTGCAGTGTATAGACTTGCTAGTCATCAAACTACATACAGACAGAAAAGCAACGTACATGCACAACCAATATATCAGTCATACACATGCATTCTCCACAAAACAAGTTGTGTTGCTATCATCAAAACACAATCTCATAGAGCACTCACTGTGTTGCAATCATCAAAATAAAATAGCATTGCTATCATCAAATCAACATAGCACATGCTTGTGCCTAAGGGGCACAACATTCTCCCCCTTTTTGATGATGGCAACACACTGTGACAGTGAGTCACACACAAAATTTTCTCCCCCGTTGACATAATCAAAAAGAGAAAAACAGTATAAACAAGAGTACAAAGTGTATTATGCATGCAAATTCCTCTAGAATAGTAAACTCCCCCTGAAGATATGACTCCCCCTGAACTGGTTCTCCCCCTTAATAATTGATCCCCCTTTGAGAAAGAATATGGACAGATAATTCAAAGGTAGAGAAGGTAGGAGGGTCACTTGACAACAGCATAAGCATAGGTTCAGAAAGGAGCATGATTATAAACAACTGTTAAAGTATAAGAATCAGCAACATACAATTTTGACAAAAAATCAGGTTTAACAGTGATAAATCTAGAGTAAAACACCTGACCCCTGAAAAAGAGTTTTAGACTCCATTTATAGCAATGAATCTAAGGCACGTGGTATTAATAGATAAGTCAGAAATAATACCCTTTTGTGATTAAACATGGAATTTCAAGAAAGGCAACTTGAATATGTATTAATAAAAATAATTTTCACTCATTGACTTTTGATTTTCAAAGGGTTATAGCAGTTTGATTTTCATTTTTCAATTTCTGAACCTGAACTAAGTGAATAGACCAGTGGCATTTATGCTGTTGACATTAGGTGTACACCTTGATCAGAGACAGGTACCCCCAGTTACTAGGCATAAACTACTAGATCTATTTCAGATCAAAACCTACAAGGAATAGTCTTCACTTTTGACATTAAGGGTACACCTTAATTAGAGGCCAGTACCCTCAGTTACTTGGTGAGGACTCCCCCTATAGATTTGACCCTATGAACAGAGATATTCTGAAGCACCTCATGACATGTGAATTCTCCTGCTTCTTTGGAGGAGTTCACAGTTTCTCAGTGCAATCAGCCATTGCTCTGTCACTATGTTCAGCTCTTTTACATTTATGATCTTATTTACTGCTGCCCTTATTTCTTTTAGAGTGATTGTTTAAAAAATCATTACATACTCTTATTCACCTGTTCTAGACATTTCCAGTTCAACACATTTAGGCATTACAAAAAACTTTTTCTATTTTAGCCATGAGACAAAGATTAAGAGCTATAAAAGTTTTCTTTTATCTCAAATTCTGAAGTGCAGACACTTAACTCTCCAATTTATAAAGGTTAAACCTTTAGTTCTTTTCAATTTGTAAGAGTGATTCTTATAAAAGAACAATTGAAATAATCACAACTCAATGTACTAAACCAGAAACAGAGCTGTTGTTCAGTGAAGGTTAGGGAAATGATAGCAATAGGCATTGAGTTCTAGGAGCATTTGATGTCAAAGGATATGAAAGAACTAAATGGGGACAGTGAGAAGTAGCAAGGATTCAATGAATTGACCAGAAAAACTCTCAGCTCCCCCTGACATCATGATGCAAGGATGATGCTATGCAACACACTGTTCCACATGCAGACTATGCACCAAGGATACATGAGGCAAGTATGCAATCAATTCAGGTTTATGCATCCAAGTCATGAACATTTTTATCCTTTTTCAGATTTTTCAAAATATGATGCAATGCACTGTTCTACATGAAGACTGGACCCATGGTACTTGGCGGAGGACCTGGTCTCAAAGACCATCTCACACATGGTAGGAACCTCCGGGCAGATTTCCCTGCCTTTTAGTAACTTACCATTTAATATACCATGGTTAACAAGGACAATGCAACATAGAGCAGTCCTACATGCATTGAACAGCATCAATGACAGTCATGCAAATGATGCATGCAGATGTAAGACACATGCATTGACTGTGTACACAAAATGAATCGTTCACACTCAGTCCAAGTATGCATTCAACAAGCATGCATTGCATTGACACAAAATACATGCATTTACACAAAGTCTATATAGTGCATCAACTGTATACACTAAAAAAGCATTCAAATTTAGTTCAACATATAGCAAGAGAAGAGCATCATATATATGCAGAGTAAAACTCAGTAGCTGAGTCTAGAATGCAGATTGATCAGCTAGACAAGAGAAGATCATACATCAAACAAGCAAATCAACATGATGTTCACATTTTTTCATACTCACAAATTCAGATGATGAATTTTAAAGCAAAGTTCAGAACTGACCTGAAATGGAGTATCTTGGGGTTTTCTTGTTGAGTGCCTTGGTTAACCCCTTTTATTTCTCCCACCAAGGCACACCTGTAAGATAAAATCAAGTTGATCCTGCAGGAACCCAAGAGGTCTTGGGTCCTGAATTACCCCTATCAGGTGTTCTAAATAATTTCTTAGCAATATTATCATCAAATTCCATTAGAGAGCAATCAGACATAGAATGTCCAAAAGTTCCACAATAATGACATGAACCAACAGATTTTCTGGTCCTATGATACTTATCAAAAGAAGCATGAGACCTATGAGATTGAGCATGAGTTGTTCTGTTGTTTACATGGACATTCTGTTTCTTATTCTTCTTCACCCAACATTCAGCAGATATGTGACCTGTTTTACCACAGTTAAAGCATGAAAAATTCACAGGTCGTTTTGTAGAGAATTTAAAGGCTTTGTCATTAACATGACTTACCTGAGCATGCCAACAGTTCTTGACTGTATGGCCATGCTTCCCACACTCATAGCACCTCAGGTGCTTACTTCTCGATTTGTTGTTCCCCCAATGATATTCTGACCAACATTCATTTGCCTTATGCCCAGGTTTTTTGTAAGTGAAACAAATAATATGCTGGCCTGAAGTAGATTCATATCTATATGGGCCATGAGCATGTGTGAAAAATCTAGAGTTCACATTATTGTCTTCTTTCATTTTAAAGCATGCATTCATTAGATGACCACGCCTACCACAGTAGTAACAATATGCAACAGATTTCTTAATGGCATGGTTTCTGTCGATGAATTCCTAGAATGCATTGCTTTACTAGCATGGTCATCTTCAATCAACAATCTGCAGTCATCCATTACATGTCCTATCTTGCCACAATAGTGACATGACACTTGTGATTTCCTGATGACATGATTACTAACAGATTGACTAGATGCATGTGAATGAGTACATGAAGCATGAGCATTTTGCATTGACCCATTACATTCAGCAGAGCTAACAAATTTCAGAGTACAACCAGAAATATTCTTAGCCTTCTTTGTTTGACTCTTTCTTTTCAATTTCTGATTATTCTCAACAGATTTTGTTTGCTTTTCAATTTTCTGAGCTTTGAACTGAAAGACAGATTTTGAAGATGATTTCTCATTCTTATTTTGTTTTGGGGATTGACTTGAGGTACCAGCTACATCAGAACTATGCACAAAGGTAGTGTATAGCTGGTTTCTAGTGATTTTCTTGACATCAGAATTACAGCTTATCCCCCTTTTAGAGTTCTTATTCTCACTTTTCATAACATCTTTCATTTTTCCTTCACTCTTAGCAGACTCAATTGCTAAAGTTTCCAGATTATGAATTTTATCTTCCAAGCTAGCAATGTGAAGCTCATAACTGGCTATCTCCTGTTCACTGCAATTTACACATTCGCTTAAAACTTTATTTGCAGTTTTGTACTTCTCAATTTCTTGTTCAAGATTGTTCAAAATTTTTGATTCTTCATTACAAACAGCTTTTCCCTTTTCTGTGGTGAGAAGTTTTTCAGATAAGCCAGTATTTAACCATTTCAATTTTTCAACTTCAGCTTTTAATTCAGTGTTTTCTTCCTCAAGATTTTTATCCTGAATTTCATTATTAGCACATCTCTCTCTTCCAGACATTTGCTCCAATATTTCAATTAGTTCCTCTTCTCTTCCTTCCACATTAATTTTCTCAGCAACCAAGTTTTTGTGATCCTCTTTAAGTGAGACTATTTGTTTGTTCAGCCATTCATTCTCACTATAAAGATCCTCATTTCGTTCTCTTAGAGCTGAGCACATATCACAGTTTAATTTAGCAGAAGAAGAATGTGAAGCCTTCCCATTGATTTCATTTATTCTACCCATAAGATTTTCAATTTTCTTTTGAAATTCTTCATTCTCAAGTTTCAGTTTGTCCAATTCAGAATTAACTTGAGTCAGTTCTTGCATGCCTTTTAGATGTTCCTTTTTCTTATCATTCAATTGATTCTCTATTTCTGACATTTTATCCAAGCATGTTTGTTTTTCAATTTTTAGAGAATCATTTTGTTTCTTAAGATTCTGAACATCTAGCATGCATGCATCGTAAGACTTTTTCATATTTGGACAGTTTTCACAGTAATCTTTCAGATTTATTCTATCACATTTCTTTTTCAACTTTTTATTCTCAGATTTTAATTTCTTAGATACTTCTAACAAATTTTCATACATCTCTATCAATTCATCGAAAGAATATCCATCTGATTCAGAACTTACCTGAGATGAGGTCTCATCTTCATCATCCCGGTTGGCCATCAAGCAGCTATCACCTTGTTGATTATGCGCAGAAACGACTCCGTCATATATCTCCTTTCCAGATGTGCACCTGAGAGCAAAAGGGTACATATCAGTATTGATTGCAGCTCTTAAGATGTTAAAGATTATGACATTGTCACGGTTCTTTATACTGTCCTCTTTAGACCACTTGGTCTCATCATGAGGCAGTTTGTGTAGGCCTTTAGATAGTAGCCTCCATAGTTTGGGATCTATGGAGTCTACGTACACACATAGGCCTCCTAGCCAACTATCAAAGTTAGAACCATCATAAATTGGAGATCGACCCATTAGAACAGATGGCAAACAATTTCGGCGAAGTAAAACAAATAACAGGAAATGCAGTAAAATCAAATAAGAAAAGTAAAGCACTAAGACAGTGAAACAAAACAACGAGCACAAGAGATCCACTCTGATGTGCACCAAAACTAGCAGGATCCTCTACAGATTGTTAGATCTGATAGATCAGAGACCCGCTCTGATACCAAGTGTTGGGTTCGGTGCAAGTATTCAGAGGGGGGGTGAATGAATATAGCCCTTTAAAAAATTTGCCCAATTAAAAACCTTCACCCAAAATAAGATTTCGCTCACTTAAAAATTGGAATGCTAACAAGATAGATTAGAACACTCATCTATTGAACCTATAAGAAAACAGTTGAGCGCCCCTATGCATTCATCTAGCGGAAGCACAAATAGAACAAAACAAACCACAATGCAAGAGGGTTTTTAGGTGGTTCGGTCCAGCAGACCTACATCCACCCCACACTCAACCCGAGTGTGGCTTCCTGCTGACTCACAGCTTGAACAGCTGGGCATCACAGCTTGCCATACAACCGCTGGGCAACATAGCTTGCCATCTGAGGAATCCTCCTCGCCCCGCTGAGCAACACAGCTTGCTGTCCGAGGAATCCTCCTCGCCCCGCTGAGCAACACAGCTTGCTGTCCGAGGAATCCTCCTCGCCCCGCTGAGCAACACAGCTTGCTGTCCAGTGGAATCCTCCACTGCAAACGCTGACTAACAGCTTGAATAAAGGTATAAAAGGAAAATGAAAACAAGTAGCAACAGCAACTGAAAGCTGTAAAGAAATGAAGCACAAATGTGGCTCTCTACAAGAGCTGACTGGCCTGGATTTGATCCACGGTCCAGTTGAGACAATCTTCAGTTGATCTCTTCTTCTCAACTCTCGATCTCTCTTTCTCTTTCTTTTTCTTCTTCTTCTCTGCTCTCTGTCTCTCTTTCTTTTCTTCACTCTTTTCTTCTTCTCTTGTGCTGTCTTTACTCTTCTTTTGCTCTCTTCTTTCTTCTTCTGCTCTTCTGCTGGATCGAAGTCTCTGCACTTCTACTTTTTCTTTCTCCACTTTGATCACTCTTCATCTGAAGACGAAGACTCATATATATAGCAGCAGCAGCAGCACGTGTGCTCTCCACATCTCCCGCCCAAAAACCTTGGACCACGTGTCAGTCTCTCAGCCAGCTTCAGCACACGTCTCACGATCCTGTCTGCCCTTCCAGCCTCGGAACACGTGCCCTTCATTAGCCTCCACGAGCAGAGCACCTGTTAGACAGAGTATCGGAATATCAGGTTAAGTGAAGAGCTCTGTGTAGACTTGTAAAGATGATCATGATGTATAGACTTGTAATGTAAAGTGCGTTCTCGCACGGGAGCATATGAAGTCTCAGGGGAGCATCTATGGCCTCTGGACAGCATCACCAGCGTCAGGGGAGCATGTGGAGCACATGCTGTCTCTGGGGAGCAATCCCTGCTCCAGGGGAGCATCCTCAAAGTTAGGGAAGCATTAGCAGTCACTGGAGGGCATACTCAGTCCCAGGAGAGCATCCGGGGGGACATGCGAGCATGCACGTCTGATGTACAGACTCTACCAATGTATAGACATTACAATGCTCAATCGGACTTCACGATGCTCAATCACCCTTGAAGATGTGAGCGAGACAGTGTATGGACTTCACTATGCTCAATCAGACTTCACGATGCTCAATCAAACTTCACGATGCTCAATCACCCTTGAAGATGTGAGCGAGACAGTGTATGGACTTGCCCCTTGAAGGATGTACAGACTCCACTGTGAATGCATGAACAGTGAATGAGTGTATAGACTTGATCAAGAGAGACGCTGGCCAATCGGAGCATTAACAGTCACTGGAGAGCATACTCGGTCCTAGGAGAGCATCCGGAGGGACAGGCGAGCATGCGTGTCTGATGTACAGACTTCCTATATGAAGACAATGGCTGTATAGACTTGGCCAACCAATCCGATTTAAAGACTTGAGGCGAGGATGCCAATGTACAGACTTGGAAAGTTAAGACCATTGTGCGGACTTCACCTCATGCCAGCTACAGTGAAGGAATGTATAGACTTCACCAAGACATTGCATGAACAATATGATGTGATGTACAGACTTCAGAGGATGCAGACTCTGTATAGACTCTGAGGTCCAAAGGCAATGTACAGACTTTGCCTTAGAAACGATTGTATAGACTTGGTATCTTGACCCACTGTACAGACTTGGAAGATTGAACCAATGTATGGACTTGGGGTTCAGAACGTAGGTAAAGACTGGGAATGTATAGACTTGCCCAGTGCTGCCAATGTATAGACTTTGATGCTCAACGTCAAATGTGATGTACAGACTTTACCTATTAGTTCAATGTACAGACTTTCGAAGCAAATGTGAAGCCAATGTACAGACTTGCCACCTACCAATGTATAGACTTGGTGGAAGTCATGCAATGTACAGACTTCACGATGAAAGCATGAACTGTCCAATGTATGGACTTGGCAAGCCTAAGACGCTGAATGAGACGGTGGGGTCTGTATAGACTTTGCTCAAAGCCTTAGACGCTAACAGAGACGGACGTTGTACACACTTTAAGTCCAGTGTATAGACAATGCCTTAGACTCTAAATGAGATGCTAAGAAGATGCATTGTATGGACTTTGAGAAATGCTTGAAGTGGATGGCTGTACAGACTTCATGAATGTGCAGACTTGACAATGAGATGCACAATGTATAGACTATGCACATGCATGAACGATGTAAAGACTCTGAAATGCTTTACCCTGCAGTGTATAGACTTGCTAGTCATCAAACTACATGCAGATAGAAAAGAAACGTACATGCACAACCAATATATCAGTCATACACATGCATTCTTCACAAAACAAGTTATATTGCTATCATCAAAACACAATCTCATAGACCACTCACTGTGTTACAATCATCAAAACAAAACAGCATTGATATCATCAAATCAACATAGCACATGCTTGTGCCTAAGGGGCACAACATCCTTTCCTTCTCCTGGATGGGCTTGGAGTAGTAGTAGACAGTTGCCTCTCAGTGAGCAGGTTGGACCCTCTTAGGGACCCAAACTTGTTTAAACTTCTTGGGGTTTAGGGCCAGCTCTCTTCGGCCTCGGCGGCCTTCTTCTTCTTTCTCAGCCCTCCTCCTGGAAAGAGCCTGGAAGGTGTTACGGGTCGGCATAGCGGCAACCACCCGGTCTAGAACTGCTTGGGTCTCACGTCCGTCTTGGAAGATTCGAACGCCCCCAATCAGGACAAATTTCCCGGACACGGACAATTGTTCGGTCATAGGAACAGCAGCTCCGCGACGGGAACTCCCCTGGCGGAGATTCCGGGGGTTGTAGTGGTATGTGGGGAGAGCCCCTTGGGCCACATGATGTACCATGCATGTACTCAACTAAGTTTGTCTTGTCTCCAGACTCTTGCAGCTTCAGGCGTTGTGGGCCCTTGTCTTCATGGCAGCTTCTTGCTCGGTCGGCTCTGAAAGCTCGACCTCCAGTATGTCAGTGAAGGCAACCCCCAGGAAGTTGGGGTAGCCGACCGAGGGTGGGAAGGAACCAAAAACCATCGGCACCGCCAGGTACCCGTCAGCAGCATTGTCACGCCCCGAGCGCGGAAGATACCCGGAGGTGCGCGACGTGTCTATATCAATCATGTCAATGAGAGTGGTCGTGTATTCGACACAAAGACAGAGATGCGCAAAATAGGAAGATAACCCAATCCTTTATTCCTTTATAATAGACTATTACAAATCCAATACTCTGTTTAATAAAAAGAAAAGTACATAGTTGACTCAAGAAAACTATAGAAAAGACTAGATGACACTTCAGCAGCTCTAGCACTTTCACTCATGACCATTCCCATCCGATTGACTTCCATCGTCGTCGGACTTACCTGAAAAGTAAAGAGGGACAAACGGAATGAGCGAACGCTCAGTAGGAAATTATATCTCAAGTACTAGCAAGGGGTTTAAGTAATTACATTTTCATGAATGCGATAAAGCTATGCATGCTCGCATAAAACGACAAGATAGAGAGAATGTAATATCAATGAAATAAGATGGACTAATCATGATCTTTCAACAAGATAACAAGGGTATTCAAGATATTTAAGCAAGTACGTTTAACAAGTCATGTCAAGAACTTTGGCTATCATGTATCAAGCAAGTAAATTACCCTTCTTCGGGCCACGCATTTCATGTCAAGTCAAGTACGATTCAAGTACAAGATGTGTGTGGAATGTCCAATCAAGCAAGTCAAGTACTCGGTATAATGCCAGATACCTTATCATTTTAACTCCCATGGGCACAAGTACTTTCGGGTGCTCCTCCCAGGACCAGATCGGGCCCTATATGCGCAGGCATTTATCATGTATTTTTGACATCCACTCTTGTTTATATAGCCAATATAGAATTTCAATAATCAAGCTTGTAGACATGTATGACAACTTGGATAGAATAGAGTCCAAAGTATGACAAAGGACATAGATTGATAATAACGGTATAATCACGATATCGACAAAACTAGGTAGAATATGGTTCCCTTAACTTAGGTACCATGACAAATCAGTATGGACATTCTTTATATAGAATTGAGGTCCACATGAACAGTATATCAAAGTAAGATACCCTCATTCTTATCATAGAATTGAGGTTTACAAGAACGACATGATATGGCATGATATCATCATCCCATTAAGAATTTTCTTATGATATACTCTTTGTATAAACATAAGGGCCGGTATACCATGTTTCTTTAGATTGACATGGCAAGGATCGTGTAATGGGTTTTTAGGGTACAACCAGCTCAGTCGGCCTTGAGGGAATCCAAGGCTACGAGGAGTCTTACGGAGGTCTCTATGACTAACTCGCTAGTCCAAAGGAACGGAATGTCCAATGGAGAGCTTGTATGTCAATGAGAGTTGAGTGTGATCGATAAATCAACATGAAACGTGGGACTATACTCACGGAGTGGAGAATAGTGCCGATATATATATTATAGCATATGAAACCATCGGTTAACAGAAACAGTGGAAAAATCAGTTTTACAGTAAAATAACGACTTAAGTAGAGTCGTTTCTCAAGTATTTAACGCCTAACAGAAGGGCGTTTACATATTTTCGTTTTGCAGAATTTTCAATAATTCAGTAATTTAACTAAAACGCGCCCTTGGAAGGGGCGTTTATTAAAGAGTTGACGACTTCACCAGAAGGCGTCTTATTATTTACATATCTGTCAGAATATAATTCATTTTCAGGATTTATATAAAACACGCCCTTGAAAGGGGCGTTACTGTTTAATTCTATTTTACAGAGTATATATATATTTCAGGAATTTACAGAGAACGCGCCCTAGAAAGGGGCGTTTCTTTTTAATTTACGCCCTGTCGTGGGGCGTTATCTTTAATATTCACGCCCTGTTATGGGGCGTTAAAATATGAAAAACGACTTTGTCCAAGTCGTGAATTCAAGAAATTTACAATATTTCAGGATATAAATTTTTAAAAGGCAGGAGGCATGGTCATGACAATAAAATTAACAGGAATTCACAGGTAGAGTTATGCAAGCTATTAGAATCGATACCTCTTATTTATTGAATTTTTAACAGGATCAATCATTAATTACATGCGGTTTTCATGAAATTAACGCCTGTATAAAAGGCGTATACGTTTGAATTAACGACCTTGTGAGGGTCGTTTCTTGTAAAATAGCGCCCGTGACAGAGGCGTTTCTTTCAAAATTTTACAGAAACGAAAACAAAACTGTATGCATGCCATGATTATACATATATCTTGCGTTATTTTCATTTGGGCTACAATAACTTGAGAAAATCCTACCTTAATAATGGATTTGAAGATGACCGTGAGGGGTTTGACTAGCAGAGGATGATGCTCGGTTAGGCTCCTGAAGACCACGGCTATTGGTTGATGGAAGAAGACGATGGCTTTGACTGTAGAAGAAGAACTGCAGTTATCCTATAAGAAAATAAAGAAACTGTATCAGTTTCTTTGTGATCTGAACATCATACGAAGGTAAATAATTTTTACCCGGATGAAGAACTATGCTTCTTCAAAACGTAGGGGCTTCTTAACCTGTAACAGAAGAAGATGAAGAACTGTTAGTTCTTCATGTAACAGACGTAGGGATTTAAGGAAAATAAGAAGGAATGCTCCTCTTACGTACCTCTGCAGACGAACGAATCAAATAGGTTTAGGGTTTAGATGAACGAGAGTTTTTATAGGATTTTGGGTGTCCTAGTAGGGTTGGTGATTGTGTGGAAGTAATACTTCTATGATAGAGTCATTACCACGTTTGAACTCTTTCTAATGCTTATCACTTACCCTGGATAAGTTCTGGGTTCGAACGGTTCACTAATGGAATTAACGCCTTAGGTCAGGGCGTCCATTCTTGAATTGACGACCTTGTTTAGGTCGTTTATTAAGAAACGTCTTGGAGAAGGGCGTTCCTTGTTTTTGAAACACGCCCAAGATATGGGCGTTTCTTTTACTTGCCTATTTGGTCGCGTGAGAGTTGACGACCACATGTGTGGGCGTCCTTTCTTTAGTCACGCCGTTTATAGAGGCGTTTCTTTTTAAATTAACGCCTTACTAAGAGGCGTTATTTGTACTTTGTTTTATTATCTGTATTACTTCTGTAATATATATGTTTTTAATTTTATTTCAATATTCATTTATCAGGGTTGCTACACCCTCCCCCACTTAAAAAGAATTTGGTCCCCAAATTCAATATATATAATTATACACGTGGAGAGTGTAGAACATATACCTCTTAGAATAACTCGGGAAATCGTTTCTTCATAGATTCCTCGGTCTCCCATGTCGCTTCGTGTTCCGGATTCTTATTCCATTGCACCTTGAGCATGGGAATAACCTTATTCCTTAGAGCTCGTATTTCTCGATCCAAAATCTTCATAGGCTTCTGTTCATAGGTGAGATCTTTCTGGATCACCAGATCTCCATGTTCAATAATATGAGATGGATCGTGCACATACTTCTTCAACATAGATATGTGAAATACATTATGTACCTCGGACAATTGAGGAGGCAACGCGATGCGATAAGCAACCTCGCCAACTCTTTCAAGTACCTCGAATGGTCCGATGAATCTTGGCGTAAGCTTGCCCTTAACACCAAATCTTCGTATGCCACGTCCAGGCGATATCTTGAGAAATACATGATCTCCGATTTGGAATTCAAGATCTCTCCTTCTTGTATCAGCATAAGCCTTTTGTCTCGTCTGAGCAACTTGCAATCTTTCTCTGATTACTTGTATCTTCTCAGTTGTATCCCTTACCATGTCTGGACCTAATAGTTGTTTTTCCCCAACTTCGTTCCAGCATAAGGGTGATCGGCAACTCCTTCCATATAAAGCTTCGAAAGGTGCCATTTGGATACTAGCTTGGTAGCTATTATTATATGCAAATTCCACTAGTGGCAAATGATCGTGCCAGCACCCTCCAAAGTCCATGATGCATACTCTAAGCATATCCTCAACAACCTGGTTTGTTCTCTCGGTCTGACCATCCGTTTGTGGGTGGAAAGCAGTACTAAAGTTGAGCCTTGTTCCCATCGAATGTTGTAATCCCTTCCAAAAATGAGAAGTAAAACGGGGATCTCTGTCAGACACGATTGAGACAGGAATTCCATGTATCCTGACTATTTCCTTGATGTACAGTGCAGCTAGCACATCAATTGACCATCGGCTTTTTATTGGCAAGAAATGTGCCGATTTAGTTAATCGGTCAATGATAACCCAGATTCCATCATGTCCTCCTTTCGATTTAGATAAACCCATGATGAAGTCCATACCAATATCCTCCCATTTCCACTTAGGAATATCTAGAGGATGAAGTTTTCCAGCAGGCTTTTGGTGTTCCGCCTTGACCTGTTGGCAAGTGAGACAGCGTGATACATAGTCCGCTATTTCCCTTTTCATGTTGGGCCACCAAAAGTTCCTCTTTGTATCCTGGTACATTTTGGTTGATCCTGGATGAATAGTGTACCTTGATCGGTGAGCTTCATCTAAGATCTTCTTCTTTAATTCCGGACAGTCAGGTATACAAGTTCTACCTTTGAATAATAATCTTCCATCAGAAGTTAGTTGGAAATCAGATTGTCCCTCTAATCTTCCTTTGATTTCCACTAATATAGGATCATCATTCTGAAGTGCTTGTATCTCCGATAATAAATCTGACTGTATGCTTACATGAGATAATGTAATAAATTTGGATTCCGTGTCCAAGCTTATATTGAGCTCGGAGAATTGTTCAAGTAACCTCCATTCTTGTATCATACAATTGGCTATCATTGCTCTCGGCTTTCGACTAAGGGCATCAGCAACATAATTACCCTTTCCGGGATGGTATTGAATATTGAAGTCGAAGTCCTTGAGATATTCTAGCCAGCGTCTTTGTCTCATGTTTAGCTCCTTTTGTGAAAATAGATATTTGAGACTTTTGTGATCTGAGTAGACAGTGAACTGTACTCCATAGAGATAGTGTCTCCATATCTTTAGGGCAAATACCACCGCGGCCAGTTCTAAGTCATGGACGGGGTAATTCTCCTCATGCTTCTTCAGTTGACGTGAAGAGTATGCTATGACCTTTCCTTGTTGCATTAGGACACATCCAAGGCCAATGCCAGAAGCATCTGTGTAGACCTCGAATTTCTCTCCTTCTATTGGTAGAGCTAACACCGGAGCTGTAGTGAGATGATCCTTGAGAGTTTGGAAACTTCTTTCACATTCCTCACTCCATTCATATCGGATCTCCTTACGAGTTAATCTTGTAAGTGGTACGGCGATCTTAGAGAAATCTTTGATGAATCGCCGATAATAGCCTGCAAGACCTAAGAAACTTCTGATCTCGCTTGCATTAGTGGGTCTTTCCCAGTTCCTTACAGCTTCAACTTTTGACGGATCTACAGATAATCCATCCTTTGATATGACATGTCCGAGAAAAGCCACTTCTTCCAGCCAGAACTCGCATTTGCTGAGCTTAGCGTATAGTTGATTTGTCCTCAAGATTTGTAATGCAATCCTCAAATGCTCTTCATGTTCTTCCTTAGTCTTGGAATATATCAATATATCATCAATGAAGACTACTATGAATTGATCCAAGTAAGGCCTGAATATGCTATTCATTAACTGCATAAAGGCAGCAGGGGCATTTGTTAGTCCAAAAGGCATAACAACAAATTCATAATGGCCATACCTGCTTCTGAATGCGGTCTTGTGAATGTCATCATCCTTGATTCTTAATTGATGATATCCCGACCTGAGATCAATCTTGGAAAAGTATTTGGATCCTGAAATCTGATCAAATAATTCATCGATTCTCGGCAGTGGATACTTGTTCTTGATAGTAAGATGATTCAACTGTCGATAGTCGATACACAATCTCATGGATCCATCCTTCTTCTTTACAAATAAGACTGGTGCTCCCCACGGGGAAGTACTTGGTCTAATAAACCCTTTTCGGATTAGTTCCATCAACTGCTCCTTCAACTCCTTGAGTTCAGCAGGGGACATTCTATATGGTGCCTTTGAAACAGGACCAGCACCAGGGACTAAGTCAATGGTGAAGGCCACTTCTCTTTGAGGGGGTAATCCCGGCAAATCTTCCGGAAATACGTCTGGAAATTCTCGCACTACCTGAATGTCTTCTATCTTGGTTTCCTTAGCTTCTTTAACAGTGACAAAAGCAAGGAAGGATACACATCCTTTCCTGACGAGCTTGCTTGCTCGAAGAGCCGAAATAAGAGGGGATTTACTCCGACTCTTGGGGCGAGTAAAGACTAATTCTGGAAAATCTTTGAAAGCAATTCGGCTATTGCGGCAATCAACCGTTGCCTGGTATTTGGATAACCAGTCCGCTCCCAGTATAACATCATACTCCTTTAGATCGAGGCATATGAGATCTATAGGTAAATTCCTACCTTGAACCATTACCTCACAGTTTTGGTAGTGATGAGTAATATCATTTTCACTTCCAAGAGGAGTAGTTAGAACTATTTTTATCCATTCCGGTTCTAACGGTAACGGGTCGGCAAACTTCTTAGAAATAAAGGAATGCGATGCACCCGTATCAAATAAGACATAAGCACTTTTGGAACAAATTTTCAATGTACCTTCCACTAATCCGCCTTCTTCTTCAGGTTCGGTCTCCTGGATTGCATGAAGACGAGCATTCTTTGTCACCGGGCGTTTACCATCGCCGGCTTGGTCATTCATTAATGGACACTCGGGAATCCGATGCTCACGGCTTCCACAACGGAGACAAGCTCCTAATTTCCTCCAGCATTCTTCTGTCTTGTGACCAGCCTTGTCACAATGCTTGCATACTGTATTAGAAGGGGTAGTTGTGATAGAGAAAGGCTTGGTCTTTTTGAACTTATGGTCTTGAGAGGAAGAACCTCCATTATTGGGCCTCTTCTTGAAATTGGGTTTGAAAGAACCCGAACCCGTGACTTGTTCCTTCTTGTCTTTCCCTCGGATCCTATCAGATAGTTCCGTGGCATCTTCAAGTAGTTGAGCTCGGCGCACTATTTCAGAATAAACTTGGATGTCCATAGGCGCCAGTTGAGTAATATAGTGGGGCCTAAGCCCATTAAGAAATCTACGGGCTTTCATCTTCTCCGTGCTAATAAGATGCTTAGCATATCTAGACAACCTGGAGAACTGAGCTTCATAATCTGCTAATGATAAGGATCGTTGCTTTAATGCAGCGAATTCTGCAGCCTTCTTTTCTTGGACTCGGTCCGAGAAATATTTAGCATTGAAGTATTCCACAAATTCTTCCCATGTTACTTGAGTAGGATCGATGGTTGCTTCAATAGACTCCCACCAGCATCTAGCATCTTTCTCTAACTGGAATGTAGCTAAAAGAACTTTGTCCTGGTCCGTGCATTGCATGACACGGAATATGCGTTCGGTTTCCCGAACCCAATGCTCGGCATCGTCCGGATCGGTCGATCCCATAAACTTCGGGGGATTCATGTTCTTAAAGGCTTGGTGTAAGCTTCCAGCTCGTGGAGCACCACCTTGTGCTACCTGTTGTAGCACTTGGGTCATCCCTTGAAGGGTACGCTGCATGTTGCGCCATTGAGCACGTTCGGCAGCCATTATCCTACAATTACAATAACTATATTAGTACGTGATCGTATTTAAAGACTCGTACACTATGTTAAATCTAACCCTTGGTTCTACCCAATCTCACTGGTTTAAAGGTTCAACTTATCCTTGGACTTGGGTTTTTCCTAGGAATTGAATACCTAGGCTCTGATACCACAAAGACTGTCACGCCCCGAGCGCGGAAGATACCCGGAGGTGCGCGACGTGTCTATATCAATCATGTCAATCAGAGTGGTCGTGTATTCGACACAAAGACAGAGATGCGCAAAATAGCAAGATAACCCAATCCTTTATTCCTTTATAATAGACTATTACAAATCCAATACTCTGTTTAATAAAAAGAAAAGTACATAGTTGACTCAAGAAAACTATAGAAAAGACTAGATGACACTTGAGCAGCTCTAGCACTTTCACTCATGACCATTCCCATCCGATTGACTTCCATCGTCGTCGGACTTACCTGAAAAGTAAAAAGGGACAAACGGAATGAGCGAACGCTCAGTAGGAAATTATATCTCAAGTACTAGCAAGGGGTTTAAGTAATTACATTTTCATGAATGCGATAAAGCTATGCATGCTCGCATAAAACGACAAGATAGAGAGAATGTAATATCAAGGAAATAAGATGGACTAATCATGATCTTTCAACAAGATAACAAGGGTATTCAAGATATTTAAGCAAGTACGTTTAACAAGTCATGTCAAGAACTTTGGCTATCATGTATCAAGCAAGTAAATTACCCTTCTTCGGGCCACGCATTTCATGTCAAGTCAAGTACGATTCAAGTACAAGATGTGTGTGGAATGTCCAATCAAGCAAGTCAAGTACTCGGTATAATGCCAGATACCTTATCATTTTAACTCCCATGGGCACAAGTACTTTCGGGTGCTCCTCCCAGGACCAGATCGGGCCCTATATGCGCAGGCATTTATCATGTATTTTTGACATCCACTCTTGTTTATATAGCCAATATAGAATTTCAATAATCAAGCTTGTAGACATGTATGACAACTTGGATAGAATAGAGTCCAAAGTATGACAAAGGACATAGATTGATAATAACGGTATAATCACGATATCGACAAAACTAGGTAGAATATGGTTCCCTTAACTTAGGTACCATGACAAATCAGTATGGACATTCTTTATATAGAATTGAGGTCCACATGAACAGTATATCAAAGTAAGATACCCTCATTCTTATCATAGAATTGAGGTTTACAAGAACGACATGATATGGCATGATATCATCATCCCATTAAGAATTTTCTTATGATATACTCTTTGTATAAACATAAGGGCCGGTATACCATGTTTCTTTAGATTGACATGGCAAGGATCGTGTAATGGGTTTTTAGGGTACAACCAGCTCAGTCGGCCTTGAGGGAATCCAAGGCTACGAGGAGTCTTACGGAGGTCTCTATGACTAACTCGCTAGTCCAAAGGAACGGAATGTCCAATGGAGAGCTTGTATGTCAATGAGAGTTGAGTGTGATCGATAAATCAACATGAAACGTGGGACTATACTCACGGAGTGGAGAATAGTGCCGATATATATATTATAGCATATGAAACCATCGGTTAACAGAAACAGTGGAAAAATCAGTTTTACAGTAAAATAACGACTTAAGTAGAGTCGTTTCTCAAGTATTTAACGCCTAACAGAAGGGCGTTTACATATTTTCCGTTTTGCAGAATTTTCAATAATTCAGTAATTTAACTAAAACGCGCCCTTGGAAGGGGCGTTTATTAAAGAGTTGACGACTTCACCAGAAGGCGTCTTATTATTTACATATCTGTCAGAATATAATTCATTTTCAGGATTTATATAAAACACGCCCTTGAAAGGGGCGTTACTGTTTAATTCTATTTTACAGAGTATATATATATTTCAGGAATTTACAGAGAACGCGCCCTAGAAAGGGGCGTTTCTTTTTAATTTACGCCCTGTCGTGGGGCGTTAGCTTTAATATTCACGCCTGTTATGGGGCGTTAAAATATGAAAAACGACTTTGTCCAAGTCGTGAATTCAAGAAATTTACAATATTTCAGGATATAATTTTTAAAAGGCAGGAGGCATGGTCATGACAATAAAATTAACAGGAATTCACAGGTAGAGTTATGCAAGCTATTAGAATCGATACCTCTATTTATTGAATTTTAACAGATCAATCATTAATTACATGCGGTTTTCATGAAATTAACGCCTGTATAAAGGCGTATACGTTTGAATTAACGACCTTGTGAGGGTCGTTTCTTGTAAAATAGCGCCCGTGACAGGGGCGTTTCTTTCAAAATTTTGCAGAAACGAAAACAAAACTGTATGCATGCCATGATTATACATATATCTTGCGTTATTTTCATTTGGGCTACAATAACTTGAGAAAATCCTACCTTAATAATGGATTTGAAGATGACCGTGAGGGGTTTGACTAGCAGAGGATGATGCTCGGTTAGGCTCCTGAAGACCACGGCTATTGGTTGATGGAAGAAGACGATGGCTTTGATTGTAGAAGAAGAACTGCAGTTATCCTATAAGAAAATAAAGAAACTGTATCAGTTTCTTTGTGATCTGAACATCATACGAAGGTAAATAATTTTTACCCGGATGAAGAACTATGCTTCTTCAAAACGTAGGGGCTTCTTAACCTGTAACAGAAGAAGATGAAGAACTGTTAGTTCTTCATGTAACAGACGTAGGGATTTAAGGAAAATAAGAAGGAATGCTCCTCTTACGTACCTCTGCAGACGAACGAATCAAATAGGTTTAGGGTTTAGATGAACGAGAGTTTTTATAGGATTTTGGGTGTCCTAGTAGGGTTGGTGATTGTGTGGAAGTAATACTTCTATGATAGAGTCATTACCACGTTTGAACTCTTTCTAATGCTTATCACTTACCCTGGATAAGTTCTGGGTTCGAACGGTTCACGAATGGAATTAACGCCTTAGGTCAGGGCGTCCATTCTTGAATTGACGACCTTGTTTAGGTCGTTTATTAAGAAACGTCTTGGAGAAGGGCGTTCCTTGTTTTTGAAACACGCCCAAGATATGGGCGTTTCTTTTACTTGCCTATTTGGTCGCGTGAGAGTTGACGACCACATATGTGGGCGTCCTTTCTTTAGTCACGCCGTTTATAGAGGCGTTTCTTTTTAAATTAACGCCTTATTAAGAGGCGTTATTTGTACTTTGTTTTATTATCTGTATTACTTCTGTAATATATATGTTTTTAATTTTATTTCAATATTCATTTATCAGGGTTGCTACAAGCATGATTGGCCACGATCTTGGGGCCGAAAGCTAGCATAGTGAGTCCAACAGCCATTGTTACTTTCCCTGCAAAAATAGCATGAGCAAACAATCAACATTCTTTGGGGGGGCCTCGGGGCCCGTTTATCTCGGCAAAGAGATGAGAGGAGAACTCGGTCCCACCAGGCATGCCAAGCTTGTGGGGATGAGATTTTTTTATTATTATTCTTATTCTATATTGTGGTTGATTTATTTGGTTTATTTATTCATTACATGTTTGTTTACGGAGGGCGTGCCAGTCACTAGGTGACGGGTTTATTGTGCGCTCAATCTGACCCGGGTCGGGCGAGAGTGAAGTTCGTGTCGGGACCGAAAGTCTGCCATACCATAAAGGCTATGACATTAATTACATCCTCTAATAAGAAGGAAAATCTCTGATTAATTGCCGAGATAACGAGCCGTTCGATGTTGAAATAGAATGCAAGAGAATGCATATGATGATGAAGCCTTCAAGGCCGCATGGAATGCTCCATTGATCGTTTTCTTAATCATGCAGAGCAGACATAGTTCATTATGTTCGAGCCTTCGATACAGGGTGGAGGACGTAGGTCCGGAGACCACCATCGCGCATAGCCAAGACTTCTGGTCGGGCGTGACTCGGCCTTTCTTTGAGGCCATTTGATATACCGAGGTCTCATTCAAGCAAACATGCACTAACAAAGCACATAAGAATGCATATATATATTTAATGCATGAACTAGCCAATGCATGACAACGGGTGATTTCAACTCAGAGAGTTTCCCTTTTTTTATATTTGATTTATGGTTAATTACGTTGACTGACACAAGCCGTGGGAGGCGAACGTTGACTCGAGAATGAGAGGAGTTGAAACGATGCAAAAGATACATTATTTATTCAAAATCGGCGCAGGGTAGCATAGGTATAGGGGTTAAAACGGCGCGGGGTAGCGTAGGAATAGGGGTTGAAACGGTGCGGTGGGGGAGAAACCTTAACCGGCGCGCCCCGCCCAGGGTGCGCCGGGTGTCAGCCAAATAAAAATCAGGAGATTTGAGTGTGAAGCTATTCCGACGCGGGGGTGTGCCGCGCCGTATTAGGGCGCGCAGGATTAGGACCGCGCCGGATTAGTCGATTTTTGAGGCATTTTTGAGTATTTTTGAGTTTATTTAGTTTATTATGATGCATTAGGTTAATTGATGGGTGAATTGAGGTCCAAGATGCCCTTGAGATAGGGTTGAGACTCGTGCGAGGTTCATACTCGAGCATGGAAGTTCAATGGTTTGAAATCGTGTCTTATTAAGCCTAAACTGGGAGAGCAAACAGTCAAACATATCTGACGAAATTTTGGCAGCACCTCCCCATCTCTGGAGGGTTCTAAGGGGAAAGCGGAGGCATACCCACGGATGGAGTAAGCTCCTTAATACCAGGTGGCACAACGGCGGCCGTCAGACCCAAATGGATGGAAGACCCCGAGGGCTAGCCTACAAGGGGCACCGATATTCGATGGGTCAAATCGTAATTGAGAGAGGGTCGACCGGTAAGGAAGGAAACACCGAGGGCTAGCCTACGAGAGGCACACAACCCACAGTCACCACAGTACCCTTTGGGGTAGTGGATTTAATATTGGGCCATAAACCCTATTGATGTTCACCTTATGACGATCCGTAGGGTCATATGCCATGATTGGGCACAACCCTTTGAACTTATGGTGATTCAGAGACATCGATGGGGAACGTTCCCCTCCTCGGAGTGTTGAAGCTACCATTCTTGAAATAATAAAGTGCGGTAATGTAGCTCTCGAAGAGAGTAAGAGGAGTACAATAGCATAACATTCGAGGAATTGGCGAACTAACACTCGCAGGGTTAACAGGTTAGTGCTCACAAAGTTAATGGGTTAGCACTCACGAGGTTAATGAGTTAGCATGCAGACTGGGGGGAAATCGAAACATAGGGAGCAAACACCTGAACGATTGGTATGCGGTGAGTGGTCATCCCCAGCAGCCCATCATATAGATTGTAGGGATGGTCCCGTTCTCTCCTGCTCATAAGTGAGTGCAGAGAGATGTTAAGGAGGCCAATCCTGAAAGGAGGAAGATGGAGATACACATACGAATGTGTCTCCAACAATAAAATCCACAACAGGCATATAGCCTATCCGGCATAGCCATCACATTGGAAGAGAGTCCTGGGGAGGGGATACCATTTCTGTAGCCCATGGCCATTCTAGGGCCCACTCGATATCACGAAGCAAAATCCAAGGATCACTCACAGGAGACAGTGGAACACATAGATTGAGAAAAGGGGAGAAGAAGTATGTATTGAGGCATTCCCATATTCGACATCATTCATTGCATTATAGGAAGAAAACCCGATGCTACACACATTTGGCATGGCACGGCGTTGTCGCCCGAAGGCCGCCCACTGATTACATAGACGGGAATAACACCCAACCGCGGAGAAATTAAAAAAGGGGAAGAGGTAGAGAGAGACGGTGAGAGGGAGATGGGCTCATATCATCGCCCCTCCCACACTGCTCAAATTTCACCAAAGAGAAGACAGTAAGAAGGGGGGGTGGTCGGGAGAGATCGCCGGAACCCACCTAGTTCATTCACTGTGGAAACAGAGTATCGGAAGGTATCCCTTCTCCTGCTCCGGGCTCGTTCAGGCAAACAAACTGAGTGAGGGTGGCTGTCTGGCTCACACTCAGAAACCCTATTTCTTTCCCAAACCTTTCCTCTCTCTTCTTTGATTCTATTCGATCCCTTCTCTTTCTCCCCTTTTCGACTCTGCCTCTCTCTTCTCTCCAATTTTTTTTTGGCCGCTGGTTGGCTTATATAGCCTCGCCAGGGTGTGATCCTTCTCCGGCGTGAGAAGGACGTGCTAGGAAGACATGAGGATTGGGTTTGCGCGTCGGGAAGAGGGTGCGTCGAGAAAGAGGGCGTGCCGGTAAGGGGCGCGCCGGATTAACTTCGTTCACCACGCTTGCTTGGCACGGGATTGACAGCGGACCCCGGACTGGCCCCGTGAGTCACTGTGATCTTTCATCTCACCTTGGTTTTGCAAAACCATGGTGGTAAGTATTGACAAAGCTTTCAGGCCACTGAACGGCTGCTTTCGGAACCTCGTGCATCTTCAGCTTGGACACGTGGGTTTTCTACTGACACAGCCTTCAGCACAGTGGTTTGTACTGCTGGCTTGACCTAACCTGCATCAGTAGCTTTCACGGGGAGTGGTATACTACCCAGGGTGCTTTCGCCTTGACTGGGCGGTCATTTGGTCACTAACAGACCTACTTTGCTAAGGAGTCGTACCCGTGCCGGGTTGTCCGGGACTTCCGCTGACGAAGCCATTGGTTCCTTAGTCTGAAAGTCCAGAGACATTCTATCACCTCAAGAGGGTCTCTTGTCAGGTGGTGAACCGCCAGGAGCATTCTCGTACTTGGTCGTATGACAAATATTGTTTATGCGGCACGACTGAGTCGATACTAGGTCATTGGACAGGCCTGATGACACTGTCGGTTTGTTGTGAACTCTTCCGCTCCTCCTGAGGTGACATCCCCGGTGATCGTATCAGGTGGCCTGAGGTTCCAGTAGCTCGAGAGGACCCTCGTGTATTGGTTTCCTTCGGCTTCTTTGCTTCAGTGGGCTGTATCATTCTTGTCATTTAGGCTTGATCGCCATCGAGCATAATTTGAGTGCCAACAACGTCACGCGTTACTCTCCCTCAGTTCCATCCTGTTATTCTATCAAGGGAGCTATGCTTCAAGACTGAGTGTCGAGTGGGGTTGCCAAACCTTATGCTCTTTGTGTCGAGTGACAAAACTCTGTGGTTTCATGATGCTTGTTCCCCAAAAGAGTTAGTTGTCCAAGACTATCCTGATGTTATTAGCACTAGGTGTCTAGGGGCAACCGCCCCGATGAATCTACATGTTTACAACCGGGCCAGGCCATCTGCTAGGTGGCCCCGTTATTTCAGAAGACATTATTAATCAAGAAGTCTAAAAGTCCAGGCTATTGACACCCGTTTTTAGCTCACAAGTTGCGTCCCTTCTCTTATTCATCTATTTTGATGTCATGAATTATCCATTATTTTGGAGCATTCCTTGGATGGATTTCAAGATCATTTTATTATTCCCTAGCCTTTGCATTTCGGAGATCATGATTTCTTAGAGCCCTGGAGCCTATTTTATCAACTTCCGACCTTCCAAGTCGACTTACGGCCCATTTAGCTCGACTTCCATCAAGCATTCGGCCCCTTTTGCTGCGCAGTCTTGAAAATGGCCCTTTTTTTCATCCTCATCCGTTCCTCTATTCATTAAGTGCCTGCACCAAAGTTGTTCGTCCTTCAAAGCTCTACAATTTTTTCATCTACGCCATTAGCCAATTCTGCACTGATTTCACGTTATTCGCATTATTTTGGCAGACTACGCTGTTCACCTACGTCCCAGTATTTTTCCTCTCTGTTCTCTCCCCATTTTCTCTCTCTTTTGATCATCTTTTCATCTTCTCTCTTCATGAAATTTGTTCATTTTACAGTTATCTACAATTTCTTCTTTTACCACTTTCGCTAGTTTCACACCGTTTTGGAGATATGCTCCAATTTCCAAAGTCGTGTGAGCTTGGCATCCACCTTGAATAAAATGGTCAACTTTTGACCACCACTTTGAATAGGTGGTCAAAGGTTGACCGTTACATGACAGAAACGGTCAATAGTTGACCGTTATGAATAGTAACATTTTTAAACTTTTTTATTTTATTTTTATTATTTTTAAAATGTCAAAAAATGGTCTTCTTGAGACTGCCACTTTCAAAAAATGGTCTCTAGATGGCCGTTTCTTCAGTTTTTCACCCGAAATGGTTCTAGTCGCCCCCAGTCACATGGCGGTCACCCATATGACCATTTTTCTTCAAGTGGCCGTCCTCCCTAGACCGTTTTATTCATGAAACGGCCGCGCGATAGACCGTTTCTATCATAGACAGTCCAGATCACCCTAAAATCTGTCTTCTTCGTCGCTGGACTCTATCCTGAAATCTAGACGACGGGCCTATCTTTCGGTGACTGTAACTTCTAGAAACCAACTCCAAATTGACCCCTGTTTGTTTCTACCTCTTGCCCTTTGGATTATCTCGAGTTTGGTCTATAGAACATAAATTTTTATGGGCTATACCTCCTGGAATCTTGGCCGCAATATCGGGTTTTATGCATTTTGTGCAACCAAAACTCCTCCAGATTAGGCTCTGGGCCCTTCTTGCGACGGGAATATCTTCCAGATCCTTCCACCAAATAGAGTCCCGTTTTCTCCTAGGTCTTATCTTGACTATTATCTCGAGGATGATCTAGAGATCTCGAGATTTGGTGGACTCTATCTTCTGGAATCGTGACATAAAGTTCTGGGTTCCAACAAATTTCTATATAAACCTGCCCAGTTCGCCTGTGCGCCGGGGGGGCTCTTCTTCGACTAGGGGCGAAGCCATGCCGTATTATCGTCTCATTTCTTCAACCCCGGGCTGTTAAGGGAAGTATTATCTTTCTATCCATTCTATTTGGGCTTCCTTTCGTCATCATTTGCCTTCTCTTCTTCGCCCTAACTTTTCTGATTTTGTCACCGATTCTGGGTTTTCTGAACACCTTTTTGAACCTGTGCGACGGGGCGCTGTTTGTCGGCTCGGGGTGGAGTCAGGCTTCATCCTCTTCGTCCTCCTTCGACTCCTGGAAGAGGAGAGTATCTTTTTTAATTCCCATCTCTTTGGGCTAAGTTTCATCACTCCAATCTCTTATTCTCCTCTCCTACTTTTAGCAAATCGTCACTGTTTCAACACTTAGTCTTTGCACAGTTTTCTACACATTTTTGTGTTTTTCTCCATTTTGCATAGCACTTTTCTCCATATTCCCCTCATCAAATTTCATGATTTTAAATCCCATGCATGCACAACACTCCCACCTTGTGTTTGCACCCGTTTATAGGGGTTAAAAACCCTCCCCCAGTGCATTCTACCCCTTTCTTTCGTGCTATTTTACCACTTCGGGGCATATGCTACACTTCACATTCTAATGGGTTTTCTCTTTTTTTGTGGTTTGTTTTATAAGAGACTATTGATAGAACATGAGGCCCTTGCTTTCTAGTCGGTTGGAGGGCAAGGAGGTGTCACCCACATCGGTTCCCCGCACCCCTTTTCGAAGCGCGATCACATTGGAGCGGCTTCCCAATAGGCCGAGTCGTCTTCTTCATTTTCCAAGGTACATGGTGCTATCTTCATCCTTTCTCCGTCCTTTTGGTGCCGTAGAACCTTGGTGGCGATCACGGTCAGGTTCCTCTTCTTCATCGCCCCTTTATTTTTCATGCAATCTCATGTTTATAAGCATGTTCATATATTATTTAGTAAGGGGGCAGGGTAGATTAATCTATCTACATCCTATTTTTTGGCAATCACGGTGGGACACCTAGTGCCCATCATGTTATATTTTTAGTCTCCTAAAAGTTGGATGGGTGTTTATGCTTGTTTGGGTAGTCTTTTTCTTTTTTTCTATTGTTCTGTCCATTCCCGGGTCTGTCAGGGGTACGCGGTCTATCGCATGGCCGCCTAGCCCTTTTAGCGGCCATTCCTTGACTGCCCCAACACTATGGGGTTAGAAACGGCCCTCCCAGGGCCGCACAGGATCTGTGCGGTCTTCCCACAGACCGCATCTAGGGTAAAAACGGTCATCTAGGTGACCTTTTCTTGGTTCTGGCCCGACAGGCGCACTACTCACATGGGCCTTATTCATTCATGCATAACTTTGTCTTCTGACATCGGATTGGGCTAATTTTTGTTGCATTGTGTTGTCCTTTGTATTGTCTTTCATACATATAAATTTTGCATCATTTGGACATCATTTGCATATTTAAAAATTACCTTCATTTTTACATTTTCTACACCTGGTCTGTAGGTAGATTCGAGACAGATTCACAGGGCCATTTTCTTTGCTGATCAGGGTCTGTTTCGGCTTTTTTTTGGTTCCATTGCATAGTCTTTTGTATTACCTTTGCATCCATATACTGTTTGTATGCATTGGGCTTCATTTGCATAGTTAAATATTGCCATCATTTTTTATGCATAAAATTAACTTGTAGGTCCGGGGGCAAACATAAAGGTAAATTGTTCTTTTATGATTTTTCTTATCTTTTGGTGCCTAATTGTCCCTGTTTGTGGTCTTGCATTGCTGTTAGTTACATTGTTTTGCATTTTTTCATGCATTTTGTGATGTTTGCATAATTGTATTATTGCTTTGATTTGTTAGACTTAGGTTAGAAATTGCATGCACTCCGGTGCACATAGGATCATGCATATTTGCATCTTGTAGTTGCATTCCCCCTTGGTAAGTGATCCTCTCGCTCCCATATTCCATGGGCTCGACTAGGTGACATTATCTGGGACCTCTGTAAGTCCCCGCGAGCCGTGGATTCTCACACGGACACCGGGCCGGTTGTACCTTTCTACCCTTTAGGTTCGCATTTTGCATACGTTGTGAGGGAGTTATGATGTGAAACGACCACGGGGTATGCAGCAAGCAAATAGAAACTTAGGACCTATTCCGCAATCACAACCACATAGCAATTCAGTTGGCAGATCGGGCCAATTCACCGTCGCACACACACGAGCCCGAGGTGACTAAATGATGCTAAGGGGAGGTGATGGATCAAGACCCTTGCTGGTAGAGTGCCAGCAAGGCTAGGGTTGCCCTCCCGAAGGTACGAAGCCCACAATTAAGGGGCTGGCCGGGTGCCACTTGGAGCACTAGGTCCCTCTCTCACATACTCCACGGTGACTGCTCGTAAGTGGAGCACGTGGGGTCGGACACTCTCTCGCTTGCTCAACGGAGCGGATTCTACGGATATTAAATGAACAAGCACCAGAAGGAAATGGAGCAAAGGTTAGAGCTCACCTGATTGGTTTGAAGAAACTAACCCCGTTCTGAGATGAGGGCGAGCGGGGAAGTGTGGGTTCCCCGCACACTGCGCCGGTGTAGCTTGATCCCTGTTTAATAATAACATTCACTACGCCTCACGCAGGAGAGTGGACTTGGGGTGGGGATGATTTGTATTACATGCAAACACTACCTCCACGCAGGGAGGGGCGGTGTGCCGGCCAGGCGGAGAGGGGAGATTCGTCGAAGAGCGGGCGGAGAAGCCGACGCCGAATCTACTGGCAGGCTGCGAAGGCTGACTGACAGTCGGGGTCAAGAGCGTAGATCTCGTTCTGGAATCTTGCTGATGACGAGATCAGCGGTGAACGCTTCGTAACTAGGACGGGGATGCCTCAGAATTTTTTAGAATTCTTCTGATGTCGCAGCTGGTCCGGGTGGGGAGTCGAACAGAGTGACAGAATCTGGGGAAGGTGACTTCAGGTTCCTAACAGCAGGTTGCAGAGGCTGCACCGAAAGCTCCCGGACTCCGATTCACAAACCTATGGAGCTTATGGAACCGTGGACGAGCCCTCTTCCCAGTAAAACTGACGGGGAAGCCTTCTGATGTCGGATAGGACTAGAGGACTCAGAATAGTGAAGGCAGGTCGTTGCAGACTGTGGGAGGCAGACCCGCGCAGCCGAGGGAGAAAAATGGGAACTTCGGCCCACAGATGCAGAACGAAGTTCCGCTTCTTGATTCTGAACTTCGACTGGACGAGGGAGAACTTTTTAGAAGAGCTTGAGACCGAATTCTTCCGTGGTTCATCGTGGTGCAGTCTCTAATCTGGTTCAGGTACTCTGCAGGGGTGACTCTGCGCCGTCGGGGGAGATCGGTCCTCTCGGACAACCCCGGACTCAGAATGGGGCGGGATCACCTTGCCTACGAAGCTGATTGGACGACCTTTCCAGCAGTGTATGGTACGACTTCAGATGTTGCCGTATGACTTCGTGGTTGCGTCTGCAAGTTGACCCTTTCTGCTACACTCGAACTGAGAGCTGTAATTTGAAGAAGATGGGGGGGGGAAAGGGGGTTTATGGGAGGGGAAGTGAGGTGGATGGGTATGGGGATGACCCTTGGCTGTGATGGGGTCTGGGAGGGGGTGTTCCAAGAAGTGGGAGGGGGAGAATGAGGCCTGGAAGGAGGTGTTTGCAGTGGCTGAGAGGGGAGTTGCGAAATTGGGCTTGGAGAGAAAGGGGGAAGGTGAGGGGGCACAAGTGGGTGGGGGGGAATGGTTTCCCTCCTTTGGATTCGGAATGGGTTGAATGGAAAGGGATTAATGGTAGCCTAGAGAATGGGAAGGGTTGCCTTGGGGAGGGGAAGAGGTGTTTGGGAGAATGGATTCTCCCTTGGGAAGGTGAAAGGGTGAATGGGGAAGGGGAAAGGTGTCTAGGAGAATGGTATTCCACCTAGGAGGTTGGGGGGGAGTAAATGGGAGGTATAGGGAAGGGAGAGGGGTTTAATGAGGAGTGAATGAGGAGGAGAGAGAGAGAATTTGGAAATTTTGGGGGGAAGAGAGAGAAAGTGGCGCCCTAGAGAGAGAGAGAGAGAGAGAGAGCTAGAGAGAAAGAGAGAGGTGCACTAATGCTTGGCAAATTCTATCAATACTTCATTAGCCTCCAATGGGGGGAATTGGGGTCCTATTTATAGGAAACCTACAATTTAACAAAAGACCCTGAGTTTTTGACTAATGACAACTAACCAAGGGGAAAAGGGGCGCCCCTGGGCCAAGCCCATATAACTGGGCCCATTAACCAATCTAACTGACATAATGATAATAAACTTAGGTAGATGACTCATTAACCTAGGGACTTGACTCAAATAAAAGAAAAATTACAATGATATGACTCCAGAAAAATATGAAAATTACATAACTTGACTCAAGAAATCAAGACGAACATAATGGCGATCATCGGGACCCATGGAGAAATGGGAAGTGGTAAGCGATGTCCCCATCATACTCCCAGGGTGCAGAGAACTCGACTCTGTCGAGTAAGGGTCCACCCTGCTGCGGTACTGCTCCGATAGGTCAGGATCCAGCTGCTGGAGATCCTCCCGAATAACCCAGGCGTCAACCGAAGGTGGTCGACCCTTCCACCTAACCAGATATCGCTCATACGCCTTGCTCCGTGTGGTAGTGATCTGTTCATCTAATATCCGCTCCACTTGCTCACGTTGGCCCTTCTGGGTTGGTGGAACTCTCTTAGGGGTGGTGACTCTATCAAGAAGTGGAACAGGCTCAATATTCTCACTAGGTGTCACCGTGGGACCCCTGTATGGCACCAAGTCAGCCACATTGAATGTGGGACTTACTCTGTACTCCTCGGGGAGGTCCAACACGTAAGCATTTGTGCCGATCCTCCTCAGAACCTAGAAGGGGCCTGATCCACGCGACCTCAGTTTTGAGACATTCCCAGGGAAAGGTCTCTCAGTTCTCACCATCACAAAGTCACCCACGCGAAACTCTTGGTGGCGTCGGTGGGAATCGGCCGATTTCTTATACACCTTATTGCTTTTGTTGGTGTGTTTGCGGATGTTACCATGCAGAGTTATGAATGATCCTTTAGCGATGAAGGGAGGGCCCGGACAACCAAATGTGGACTTAACATGCAATGGTGCCACGTGGACTTTGATGAACCTAGGAGGACCGGGACATCCATTAGTGGCCCTATCATACCTAGTCTTCATAACAATGGTGGGAGGGCCCTGGTATCTGTAGGAGAACCTATTACATAAGGTGGTGATAAATGCCGGGGGACCTGGACACCCGTAGATGCTCCTAACGTGCATATGATCAATGATGAATGAGGGAGGACCAGCACATCCAAATGTGAGCCAGTCATGCATTGGGCTAAAAGTGTGCGTGACATGTATGACATGACTAGGCTTAGTAGCCCTACCAAATGATGCACAATGTAGTGGCACATGTATTTTCATCCAAATGGTTCCTCCTATGCATATGGCTTGGTGTGGGAGTTTCCACTCATAGGGGTCAAAGGGGTCAAGAAAAATGGAGTGGGTTTGGTCTAATAAGGTCGGTTGGGGTGGGAAAAGGTTGGCGGTGAGTAAGGTGGGGGGGCATAGGAAGGGGTCGAAGGGGTCATGGTAAGGGTCACCTAAGGAGAGGAACTCTAGTTCCTTATGGTCCTCATAACCATTGGATGGCGGTCTCTCCTCCCCAGGTAATATGATCGGGCCAAAGTTTTTGGTGGGATGGTCGGCCATGAATGGAGGACTAGATGTTCTACCCGAGACAAGCAACTCTAGTTTGTGAATAGCATCGGGCTCGTCGGGTGTGGGGAGGAGTAAGAGAAGGTCACTAGTGTAGCAACCCACAGTGTAAATGGAGGAGATTGATCCGACACATAGGTGTAGGAGGTCAAGGCTCCTAGGTCGGTCGGTCATTGTAGACATCATGCTAGTTAGCTCCATTTGCCAAACTATACCCTTAAGAAGATCCCCTAATGTTTCCACCTGATAGGATGATTGGATTGTGGTGTGATAGGTGGATAAGGGTACAATGGGAAGGTTTTGCTCCATGGGTGGGTAAACATAGGACACGATGGGGTGAAGTGGTCTCTCCTTTAGCCATCTAGCTAGGGGCCCTTCTATGATTACGGTGCTACTTGTGACGGCTTGTGGCTCTTGGGGGTCCAAGCTATGTGAAGGGGACATTTGTGATTCTTCCTCACCATAGATATGAACTTGGGTTTCCTCAAGGATGGGGATGGGTTCCGGACTAGCATCTACTCCCATGTGGATGGTTGTGGTCTCCTCTCTCAAGGGAATGGAAGGTCTATTGGGGGTGGGGTGATGATGGTTGGTGCATGGTGTACCCGGGGTGGTGAGTGAGGCCGGACTTGGGTTGGGGTTGGGAGTGGAAGTAGCGGGGGACTAGGTTTGGGTAGGATAGAAGTTGGAAGTGGAAGGTGGGTTGGGTGAGTAACTTTGGATTGGGGAATGGTGGCTGTCACGGGCCTAGGTGGAGGGGTGGACATGGGGTCCACGTGGGTTTGAGTGGTGAGGGTGGAGTGAGCCATGATGCTTCTTCCACCTGGGAGGGAAACTTCTCGGCCTAACCCATGACACTGTGATTCATATTCCTCTTCCCAATCTAGTGGAGCCTCATAGTCTTCGGTTACCTCTTTAAGTTCCTTTTGGAAAGGGGTGGAAGGAGGATATTTGGAAGTTTGTGGGGTGTGGGTTTGATGGAGAATTTTGGGTTGGGTGGTGGGGAAAGGAGGAGTGGGAGTGCTCCTCGGGTTATGGTTCTCAGGGTAGGAGTGGGAAGGTTGGGGAGTGAAGATCTTCCTGATCTCAATCCTTATCTCTTCCAATAAATCTAGGGGTCCTTTGGGTGGTGGGGTTTGGGTCCTAATAGAGGTTTTGGGTTGACGGGGAGGGAAAGGGGAAGTGGGAGTGCTCATTGGGCTATGGGTGCTTGAGTTGGAAGAGTGGGAAGGTTTTGGAATGAGGATCTTCCTAAGTTCTACCTTCATCTCTTCCCATGAGTGAATGGGCTCTTGTCTCTCAATCCCCCTTCAAATCTCAAGCTTTCTCCATTCTGTCTCGCCGAAGGGACCAAGGGTCATCTTGGCGATGCGCACTTTTCATTCCTCGGTCATGTAGTAGTGGTGGAAGTATCTATCCATGGAGGTCTCCCATTTCCTATATGTGTGAGGGTTTCGGGACCCATCGAAGCGTGGCAACTCCGGCCCGATAATGAAGTAGTCATCGGGGTGCCTGGTGAGATACATGGTTTGGATGCTCGGATGACCTCAATGCAATGTGCCCTAGGACAAGACTTAGTAGAGACAAGTCTAGAACTTGCTCTGATACTAATTTGATGTGACACAAAGGTGGGGAGGCAGCAAGACACTATGCTTCCTCGAACTTAATTCGCAAACACAATCACAAGATTCGAGCAAACTTTGAAGACGTCGTCTCACCGTGCACACCCGTTACCCGTGGTGACTCGATGATGCCGAGTCGAGGTGGTAGAGAAAGACCATTACTGGTAGAGGGCCAGCACAACTAAGGTTCACCCTCCCGAAGGTATGATGCCCACAATCAAGGGCGGCCGGGTGCCTTGGGGGCACTAGGTCACTCACTCACTATTATCCACGATGACCACTCAAGATGGTGGATCCGGGAACGGGACTCTCTCACCGACCAGCAGGCAAGTTGTACGGATATGAAATGAACAGAAGTAAATGGAGCAAGGGTAGAGGCTCACCTGGTTGGTTTGAAGAAACCAACCTCGTTCGGAGACGATGGGCGAGCGGGGAAGTGTGGGATCCCCGCACACTACACCGATGAAGCTTGAATCCTGTTTAATACAAGCACTACACCTCACACAAGAGGGTGAACTTGGGGTGGGGGTGTTGATTTACACGCAAACACTACCTCCACGCAGGGAGGGGTGGTAAGCCGGCCAGGCGGGGAGGGGAGATTCGCCGAAATCGCGAAAGGAGAAGCCGATGTCGAATCTACCTGCTTCCTGTGGTGGATGACTGACAGTCACTGTTGAGGTCGTAACTCCCGGTTTAGAATTTTTCCGATGATGATACCAGTGAGGAACTCTTCGTAACTGGGGCTGGGATGCCTCAGAATTTTTTAGAATTCTTCTGATGTCGTAGCTGGTCCGGGTGGGGAGTCGAACAGAGTGACAGAATCTGGGGAAGGTGACTTCAGGTTCCTGACAGCAGGTTGCAGAGGCTGCACCGACAGCTCCCGGACTCCGATTCACAAACCTCCGAAGTTTATGGAACCGCGGACGAGCCCTCTTCCCAGAAAAACTGACGGGGAAGCCATCTAATGTCGGATAGGACTAGAGGACTCAGAAGAGTGAAGGCAGGTCGTTGCAGACTGTGGGAGGCAGACCCGCGCAGCCGAGGGAGAAAAATGGGAACTTCGGCCCACGGATGCGGAACGAAGTTCTGCTTCTTGATTCTGAACGTCGACTTGACGAGGGAGAACTTTGTAGAAGAGCCTGAGGCCGAATTCTTCCATGGTTCATCGTGGTACAGTCTCTAATCTGGTTCAGGTACTCTGCAGGGGTGACTCTGCGCCGTCGGGGGAGATCGGTCCTCTCGAACAACCCCGGACTCAGAATGGGGCGGGATCACCTTGCCTACGAAGCTGATTGGACGACCTTTCCAGAAATGTATGGTACGACTTCAGATGTTGCCGTATGACTCCGTGGTTGCTTCTGCAAGTCGACCCTTTCTGCTACACTCGAACTGAGAGCTGTAATTTGAAGAAGATGGGGGATGAAAAGGGGGTTTATGGGAGGGGAAGTGAGGTGGATGGGTATGGGGATGACCCTTGGCTGTGATGGGGTCTGGGAGGGGGTGTTCCAAGAAGTGGGAGGGGGAGAATGAGGCCTGGAAGGAGGTGTTTGTAGTGGCTGAGAGGGGAGTTGCGAAATTGGGCTTGGAGGGAAAGGGGGAAGGTGAGGGGGCACAAGTGGGTGGGGGGGAATGGTTTCCCTCCTTTGGATTTGGAATGGGTTTAATGGAAAGGGATTAATGGTAGCCTAGAGAATGGGAAGGGTTGCCTTGGGGAGGGGAAGAGGTGTTTGGGTGAATGGATTCCCCCTTGGGAAGGTGAAAGGGTGAATGGGGAAGGGGAAAGGTGTCTAGGAGAATGGTATTCCACCTAGGAGGTTGGGGGGGAGTAAATGGGAGGTATAGGGAAGGGAGAGGGGTTTAATGAGGAGTGAATGAGGAGGAGAGAGAGAGAATTTCGAAATTTTGGGGGGAAGAGAGAGAAAGTGGCGCCCTAGAGAGAGAGAGAGAGTAAGAGAGAGAGAGAGAGGAAGAGAGAGAGAGAGCTAGAGAGAAAGAGAGAGGTGCACTAATGCTTGGAAAATTCTATCAATACTTCATTAGCCTCCAATGGGGGGAATTGGGGTCCTATTTATAGGAAACCCACAATTTAACAAAAGACCCTGAGTTTTTGACTAATGACAACTAACCAAGGGGAAAAGGGGCGCCCCTGGGCCAAGCCCATATAACTGGGCCCATTAACCAATCTAACTGACATAATGATAATAAACTTAGGTAGATGACTCATAAACCTAGGGACTTGACTCAAATAAAAGAAAAATTACAATGATATGACTCCAGAAAAATATGAAAATTACATAACTCGACTCAAGAAATCAAGACGAACACAATGGTGATCATCGGGACTCATGGAGAAATGGGAAGTGGTAAGCGATGTCTCCATCAAGTTAACCTTAGTGAAATCCAAAGTTTGGCCCTTATTCCCTATAGGTTTCCTATCTTGAGTGAATTAATCTTAATTCAAATCATTAAAAGGCCCGCCAAAACTTTGAAAAATAAAAAAAATGATCATATCAACTTGTTTGATCTTGGTTGAACCCTCTCACACCCATATTGTTTGTTTGGGCTTATCTAGGCCCATTTGTGGTGTTTTGTGTTGCATCCCCCATCATCCACATAGGTTTTATTGTTAGGCCCATTTAGGCTAGTCCATTTTGTAGGTCCCTTTTTTTCCTTTGCATTATTGAGTCACTCCCTTCTTTAATTCTCGAGCCCTTACTTCCCTCATTGTATTTCCCTGATTTTTCTTGTATTAAGTCTCCATTTGCCCTCATAGAGCATCATTCCAACCCCTTGTATCATTCTACTTCCCAATCTTCTTCCTATTCTCGCGTGGAATCCTCTTCCCTCGCGGGCCCATCTTCCCGTGGTCCCTCTGATCCATCCGAGGAACAGGCTAATCTCATGGCCCACTTATCAAGCCTTGTTCGTCAAATGGACCCGGCCCAGGCCCAACGTCTCATTGCATCTCGTCTTCATGGGCCTCCTTCTCTTAATGGGCCTCATCATCTTAACAGGTCACATTCTCCTAATGGGCCTTATTTTTCTAATGAGCCTTATTCTAATTCTCCTTATATTTCCGGCCCAATGGGTCCTTATGCCCATGCTTCTTCTAGGCCCGCATATCCGTCCACTCCCGGAATGGGCCCTTCTTCTTCTCAGCCTGGATCTTCTTATCCGGCCCATTATCATCCTGGTTCATATTCACAATCTCTTGCTTAAGTTGGCCCGCATTTTTCTCGATCTCTCCCTACTCAGGAGATGATCACACAAACCCAACGCCAGCTTCATGAACTCCAACACCGAATTGATCCCAAAACTTCCTTGAGTGTCCCGCTTGCATTTCAAAATCTTCGGCTTCCACCCACTTCTCAAATCCCCACATATCGCCATTATGGTGGAGTTGGTGACCCCTATGTGCACTTAAAGTAGTTTATTTATGAGTCGGCCCAATTTCAACATGACCAATATTTGATGGCCTATCTATTTGAACTGTCTTTGGAAGGCCTGGCTCGGGATTGGTTCTTTTCTCTTCTACAAGAGCAGGTTGTGAACTTTCATGTAATCCAAGTTTCAAGACCAGGTTGGGCCCAAGTATTCTATGGTGGATTTGGCCCATGAGAAGATGAAGCCCGATGAGTAGTTCTCTACCTTTGCCGATCGCTGGCACCGCCTCGCCGCGTAGGTTCGGGGGCACATTTCGGAGCATGAGTTGATCAAGATGTTGATTTCCAATGCAACGCCAGAATACTACTTCATCTTAGCCCTCAATGACATCACCTCCTGGTAACAACTTTACAGCCGAGCCCACTTCATCCGCCAACAAATCCACGATTCTCTCGACCCCGAGTCTTCTCCATCGTCCACCTCCACTTACATCGTACCCTCCACAAACCAACCCTACTCTCCCATGAGTCAGCCTTACGCCACATCCACCTCCGCATATCAAACCTCCACATATCAACCTTCCATGAGTCAGCCTCCCGCGTCCACATACACGTCTCCGTCTGCACCTCTAGTCATGGGAATTCTACACCCCGAGCAGGTAGATGCCATCCACTATATTTCTGCTCCTGTGCCATTGCCCAGTCCTTCCACTAGCCATGCGCCCTTGCCCACGCAACCGCCACAACCGTCTCCACCACCTCATACTCCTCGGCATCTGCCTTGCCCGAAGCAGGCTCCTCGTCCCCCGTTGCCGGAGTCTTTTGCCGACATTTTCAGGGCTTTGATGGCCACCCACGCGTCATCACTTCCTCCGGTTGTGCCTTGTCGACCAGCGGTCTGGGATTTGCTCCAATTTTGTGATTATCATCGCCAGCGGGGCATTTAGTTGAGGATTGCCCCGAGTTCTGGGATTATGTTTACGGCTTGGATGATAAGAAGAGGATTGATTAGGCTACTATTCATAAGGTTGTTCTACATCTCCACAGCAAGAAGGAGCAGTAAGCGCCGCCCAGGCAGCCGTCTCTCTTACTTCAAGGCCAGGGGAACCCCTGTGATTCTTCGTCTAGCGTTGTGCCCGCTCCGTCATCTACTATATCACTAGTTCCCTCACCTATTCCATCACCTACCCCATTACCTGCACCATCTCCTACCCCATCTCCATCTCCTCCATCTACCCAAGCCTCTGCTCAGGCGAGTACGTCTACTTCTTCTACTCCCATTCCTTTTACCCCCACTTCTACTCCCAACGCTGCTCGGTGCATTGTGTCGATATGTCGATGATGGGCGCCGTGACCCTCCTCTTCACCCTCTCCATCTCCACCACCTTCACTACCTCCGCCGTCTCCATCATGTCTCCCACCATCTCCACCGCTTTTCCAAACACCGTCTGATGGGGTCATCACCGTCCATTCCCACACTCACGGCCCATCACCCACGCCCGGGAGGCACTCAACATGGTTTAGTCGTTTGTTTTGAGTCTCATATGCCATTTTCTTATTTTAATTGAGTCATATCTTGTGTAATTTCCTTTATTGAGTCATGTTGTTTTAGTCCATTTCTCTTATTATGCTTAATTGGGCCTTAGTACCTTCGTTATGGGACCGTAGGGTTGAGTCTAGGACATGCTTGATCTTTTGTCTAGTTGTCAAGGGTGTTTTGGTCATGTAAAGAGTGGATGCCTATAAATAGGCCTCCTCACTCTCTCATTTGTAACTTTTGATGAATCATTTTGAATAGAAGAAAATCCCAAGTCTTTCTCTCCTCCACAAAATTTCTCTTCTCTCTCTCTCATTATCTATCTCTCTCTCTTCAAGGTAAGGGGAGCACCCCCCTCTCTCTCCTCCACCTCCCACCTACTTTCTCTCTCTTTTCCCCCTCCAATAACTCATCCCCAACTCCCCACCACCCCACCTTAACTCCACCCCTGCCCCAAGGGAGATTCCACCACTCCCCACTCCACCCTCCAACCACCAACCACCCACTCCCCTTTCCCAAGCACCCCTACATCTCCCCAAGGTTGAAAGAGAGTCTCCCAAGGCCAAATTTGAATTTCCCTTCACTGCTGGCTGTGCCCTTTCACCTCCCCACCCCCTCTCAGATCTGGGAGACCAGCCCCTCACCCCCATAGCCCCTTGGCCGCCTCCTCCTCCTCCTCTCTACCCCACCCACTCTCTAGTGCACACCCACCCTCCCATCACCACCTCCAGCAGCTCCAGCCCCACTCCGCCCCCATCCCTGCCACCACATCCTTCTGGGAGACCCCAGCCACGTCCCCCCCTCTCCCATAGCCATCAGCCATCATTCCCTTGCTGTGTTGCCCCCCACTCCTACTCCATTTGCCATCACTAGGTTGCAGCTCCAGTAGCAGTTCGCAGGAAGCAAGCTAGGGTCCTGGAAGCAGCGTCGTCTCCAGCCCTTCCCCGATCCTTCTGGTGGCAAGTCATATACCTCTGGAAAGGTCGTTTAGAGAGCTTTCCAAGCGAGGCGGTTTCATCATCGTCCAAGCACTGAGTTGCCCGGGAGAGTGATTCTTCCTCAACTGTGCAGGACCACACAGGAAGAGAACCAGAGCCCCAGATCAAGTTCGACCATGGCCACTCCCTAGCAGATCTGGGCATAAAACTTGGCTTAGGGCTTCTCCATCAAGTCCTCTCCCATCCCCAAGAAGTAGAGCTAATTTTGGACCTCGGCATCAAAAGTTCTAAATTCCCCCCCCCCAAGTGTGCCAGGTCAATTTTCCTGAGCCTGAACTGACACATCCCTACTATTCGGGTCTCCACGATCAGCTCCGACATCTGCCGATGGCGCCGTTAGTGCCGGAGGAAAGAAGACTCGTCCAAAATCGCAATGGTATCAGTCTCACCTCCAACGTAGCACGGGACTGTTCGTGGTGCCCCCGTCTTCCAGCAGCATCACCCTGTGAGCAACCAGAACCAGCGGCGGCAAGCCCTGTTCCAGGCTCTGCCCCGGCCAGAGGCATTGCCAAGAAATTCCAAGAAAATTCAGGCATCCTCCTGGGTCAAGTTAGAGAATTTTGGCACCAGTTGCAGCCTATTCGGAGCTCAGTAGTGACCGTGGCGGTGCCATCTTCGACTGTCTATCTAGAGGTCCCAGAAGCTGATAGCACCGGCGGAGCTCGGCACAACGGTTTTCTAGCTTCACTCCCACTCCCGCCTGGCCGGCTTACAGCCCCTCCCTACATGGAGGTAGTGTTTGGTTGTAAATCTCTTAACCCCCACCCCTAGATCCCCCTCCTGTGAGAGGTGTAGTGTTGTAATCAATTTGTTTCTGGTCAAGCATCACCGATGCAGCGTGCGGGGAACCCACGCTTCCCCGCTCACCCACATCTCCGAACGGAGTTAGTTTCTTCAGACTGACTGGGTAAGCTCAACACCTCTGCTCAAATTTTCAGTACTTGTTTAATTTAATATCCGTCAATTGCTCCGCTGGTTAGTGTGAGAGCGCCCGGCCCCGAAGCACCCTCGCTTACTAGTGGCCACCGTGGGAGTGTGAGAGGGTGATCCGATGCCCCTTTGGCACCCAGCCAGCCCCTTGATCGTGGGCATTGTGGGGAGGGCAACCCTAGCCCTGCTGGCCCTCTACCAGCAAGGGTCTTGTTCCATACCCTCTACTCGGCATCCCCGATTCACCCCCGGGTTCAGTGTGCGCATCAGTTGTCGGCGGTCAACGATAGTCTTGCGTTCTTGTGAAGGGTGCTTGCTTGATAGGTCTAAGGTTCTTCCGGCTACTTGCTACATTTCCTGGGGTGTATCACATCACCGTCCCCACATTCACCTTCTCCACCATTACCCTTCTTGCCCAAACCTGAGCTAGCTGCTCCTACACCTACACCTTTACCCCTGCATACACCTCCACCTTTGCCTTTGCCTCCACCTGAGCTTGTCATTACCGCTATCCCTCGACCACTCGCATTGCCTTTACCCCCACTTACACCTTCTAAACCTTCACCTCCGCCTTCCAAACCTATTTCTTCCATTTCTTTTTCATCCACTTCCACCTCACGGAGCGGGTGTGGGCTACCTACGGTGCCCCTTGGGACTGGTCCTCAAGGAGACGATGAGCCAAGTCAGGATAGTTTTGTGCCAGCCGTGTGTTTCAAGATTCAAGATTTCATCTATCAGATGCCGATCCGCGTCCTGGTTCCTGGCTATTTTTGGGATGATGAGCCTGTATTTTCGATGACGGTTGTTAAGAGGAGCTCCCTTGCATTAGTGCCAGTTTCGAGCGAGACCGGTGGCAATCTCTTTGCTCGTCGGAGGACTTATTATCGATGTTCTTATTACCTCTCACTCCGTTGTTGTTCAGTTCATTGTCCAAGAGGGATTCTCTACCCGCATTTTGCTAACTCGTACGGCTGCCAAAGGATTGATGAATTCTATATTCAAGGGGCAATTGGCCGTATTCTCAGGATTTTTCAAGGACATTCTACACTCTTTATGCGATCTCCCTCACTTTATTGGTACGCTGGCCACGTCCACACCGTGTATTACTCTCCCTCAGTGCCGTCCTGCTCTTCTATCAAGGGAGTTATGCTTCATGTCTGATTGCCGAGGGGAGTTGCCAAATCTCATGTTACTTGTGCCAAGTGACAGAACTCCAAGGTTTCATGATGCTCATCTATTCAAGGAGTTATATGTTCAAGAATGTCCAGCTATTGTTAGCACTAGATATCTAGGGGCAACCACCCCGATGAGGTTGCCTGTTCATAATCGAGCCAGGCCGTCTGCAAGATTGGCCCGCTATTTAAGAAGATATTATAAATCAAGAAGCCCAAAGGTCCGGGTCCACACTAGGTGGGTCAGTGTTCAAGAAGTTTCTGCCAAGAAGAGGCGGCGGCACAAGTTTAAGGGCCTACAGTTGTGCACTCGGGGGTTCACTTCTCCTCCTTCTTCTTCATTTCATTCGTCATCATTTCTCCTGCTTAGTTCCCACCCTTGGGTGGTGTATCTCCCCTCTTCAAGCTCTGTCTCCACGATCCTCTCCTCCCCTCTCGGGTCCGCGAACCCCCACTCCTCATCCTTTCCTCCAAGGCCTAGGGTTTTTCCACCTGTTCGTTGTTCTAGGGCTCAGTTTATGTCCTCTTCCCATCCCGATCTAGGGATTTCTTCTTCTGATCCTTCTCCTCCGGTATCTCCGGGTTCCGTCTCTAATTCTCCTTCCCCGACCATGTCGGGAGATTTTCACTCTTCTTCCCCGACACTGTCGGGTGTATACGATTCTTCTTCCCCGACTCTGTCGGGTGATTCTCCTTCTTCTTCCCCGACTATGTCGGGTGATTCCCATTCCCCTTCTCCAATCACATCGGATGATTTTCCTTCTCATCTTTTTACTCACTCCTCTTCACCATTTCAGGGTCATTACCCTTTTTCATGCTATTTTCAAGGCTTTAGCCCGCCTTGATCTCAGCTAATCCATGTTTATTCTATATCGAGTTCCTTGTTATCAGGGTCTCTATGCCTTAACGAGGGAGTTCTAGCCCTCGTCTCTCTTCCTTTTTATCCTTCTTCCTCCAGTTTGGTGTCCGTCGCTCCTCCGTGTAGAGGAATCTTCAACCCTTTGCTATCCTCTCCATTTTGTCCTGTCAAGCAAGGAATACAAAGCTCGTGCTGCTCAAAGCTCGATGGTCAAAATCGCTTCAGGATGCTATTTTCACGCTATGGATTTGCAAGGTATCTTTATTTTGTACAAGAATATGCATTCATTTTCATTATTTCTATTATTCGTGCTCATTGTTAAGATAATGTTGTCTCCTCACATGGTTGAGTGGCGTTAGGAAGTTTGCTTAGTTCAGTTAAAAAGAGTTCGCTTCTACATTATCCTTAGGCTGGTGATAGCTCCGCGCTAGGAGTCTAGTTTCTTTCCCCGATCGTTGAGGGTGACCTTTTTGCATGGGTTTTTACACACTTCATGGCAAGTCATAGCCGATTCCTCTTAGGCACACCATTGTTGCTTTGGCCATACCATGGGTATGCACGAAGGCCTTTTCTTTTCTCTACTCGGCCAAGTGTAGGGGAAAGAGATTGACAGATGAGATGACCAACCTAGGCGCTCCCTAATACGAGAGAGGTCTCAAATAGGGGCAGTCTTGACCCCTTGAAAAATGAGCTTTCATGCAATATCTAACCAGGAAGGGCTGTCAAAAGAAAATAAATCAGTGATCTGATCAATATGCAAAATTATGGAATCAAAGGCAAGAGTGGCAGTATAGTTCCCCGCGGGACGTCATGAGCCCGGTCGCATGCGTGCCTGATAAATATGGGTCTCAAAATAGAAGACAGAAAGCCCCAGCGCAACAGACTGTATCTTTGAGGGGTAGTGCCCTGGAAGGAATTCAAGTCCTGATGTTTCCCAACCTGCATAAAGCTTGTCTCTAATTTTTCTTCTGCTTTCTCCCTCTTAGGCTGGGTTATATCCCGAGTATGGCCTTAGTAGGGACACCGTTCTTTAGAGGTGGTTGTTTGTGGTAAGCCATCCCCATATGCACGCCCTACTTAAGGGAAGCCTTTAATGAGAAGGGAGGAACGATGATCCCTGGCCAGAAGTTTAAACCCGTCTTGGGTGCTGCGGATTGCTATTTTCAAAATTCTAAAAACAATCAAATATTGTCAAAATTCTAAAAAAAATCAAATATTATCATAATTCTAAAAAAAAATTGAATATTGTCAAAATTCTAAAAAAATAGATATGTCAAAAATTCCAATATGTCAAAAATTCTAATATTTCAAAACTCCAGAAAAATCAAATATTATTGAAAATCCAAAAAATCAAAAAATTACAAAAATCCAAAAAATGTGTCTTCTTTTTCATGTATTTGCATTTGTTTAAGGACAGATACGTAATCTGTTTGCTCAGTGTGTAGGTTGCAGGTTCATGTTTTCCTCTCTTCATCTTTTTGCGCTGTCTCCTGTCCATATCTTTGATCTATTCTCTCTTCTTCATTCTTATCTCTCGATCTGTTCTGAAGCTTTAGTCCTTCTCAACTTTTAGCTTATCTTATCTCGCTTTATCATGTCTCCATGAGAGTGCTCTGCCTCACGATTATGAACTTGGTAGTTCTGCTTCATTCGGATCTTGGGCTTTGATTGAACAGCGTATTTGTTTGTGTCTTTCGTCCCGCCGTGTCCTTGTCACATGTGTCTATGTCCCTCCGTGTCGTCATCCCACACGTGTTGCTTTCTCCCTCCGTGTCTATCATATTTTTTCGTCCCACTGTGTTATCATCCCACTGTGTCACCATGCTATGTGTTGTTGTTGTCATCCCACACATGTGTTGTCCGTGCCTTTTGTCCACCATGGTTGCCATCCCACGAGTCTTTGTCCCACCATGGTCTTGTCACACCACGTGTGTTGTCCCACCGTCTTGTGGTGTTGGCTTGCCCCTCCGAGTTGTGGTGTTATCTTGCCCCGCCGTGTTTTGTCCCACGCTTGCCACTTGTTCTTATGGTGTTTGTTATGTTTTTATGTTCTGTCCAGTTCGTTTTCACTATGTTTTGTTCATACCGGTCATATTATGTTTCGTTCATCTTCGTTGTTTTGTTCAGTTCATGCTTATTTGTGTTATTCATGTTGTCTTATTGAAAAACCCATAAAAATCAAAAAATCCAAAAAAAAATACTGTTTCGCTTGGCAGCTAAGTCAAGTATGGCTCTCTATCCCTTCTCATTGTTGCATAACTATATGGTATCTACATTATTATAGACTCTCAAGGACCGGCGGGTTGCCCGTATGTTCTGGGATCTGATGTTCCGTTTTAACAAAAATGATGATGATCTAAAAGCATACGGTTAATCATTGGATAAGCCGTTAGTTTGAGTCGGGTGGGGGACGATGGACTCTGTCTCGCACACCGTGGTTGCAAAATACTCTTGACCCCGTCTTACTCGGTCTAGCAATATTATCCTTGAGTACTTTCTATTTTATGCTTTCTTTGCATTCGTTTTGATGATTTCTTTATTTTAGCCCAGCATGCATCATGTCATTTTTGAGCATTCACGTCTGGTGATCCTCTCAAGGTTTATCCTCAGCAATGGTTGATTGAACATTAATTCTCTTGGATAAGAGATCCTTATTCTACTCTGAATTTGAATGATTTCTCTGATCTGCCGGCTTGGTCTGGCTAGGCCAGCGTGATTCCTGTCTGGATTTTATCTCAATTTTACTTTCTCATTTCCCAGCTTCTCAGCTGTGTTCCTTCCGATCCCCTATTATCTGGGGATTGTGTCCCCGATGAGGTTGGCCATATTTCCTTTTCGTTTCCTGTTAGTTTAGTTCTCCAGGCATGTCTCATTCTTGTCATTCAATCCTTGTGGTTAGTTCGACGTTTTCAGGAGCATTCCTTTCACTTGTTGGTTATGACGGGTGTCTTTTGCCTTGATGCCCGCTTTTCAGTTCTCTCCGCTTCATCTCTGCTTCATCTCCATTTCACGTCGCTGTCGCTTTCGCTCCATCTCCTTCCCATTTCACCTCCGCGTCACTTTCGCTCATTCCCTTGCAAAGTGAACATCAAAGAGGACATCTGTTGACACCCATTTTTAGCCCGCAAGTTACGTCACTTCTCTTATTCATCAATTTTGAAGTCCTGAATTATCCATTATTTTGGAGCCTTCCTTAGATGGATTTCGACCTCATTTCATTGTTCCCTAGCCTTTGGATTTCGGAGATCATGATTTCTTAGAGCCCTGGAGCCTATTGTATCAACTTCCGGCCTTCCAAGTTGACTTACGGCCCATTTAGGTCGACTTCCATCAAGCATTCGGCCCCTTTCGCTGTGCAGTCTTGAAAATGGCCCTTTTTTCATCCCCATCCGTTCCTTCATTCATTAAGTGCCTTTCACCAAAGTTGTTCGTCCTTCAAAGCTATACAATTTCTTCATCTACGCCATTAGCCAGTTCTGCACTGATTTCACGTTATTCGCATTATTTTGGCAGACTACGCTGTTCACCTACGTCCCAGTATTTTTCCTCTCTGTTCTCTCCCCATTTTCTCTCTCTTTTGATCATCTTTTCATCTTTCTCCCTTCATGAAATTTGTTCATTTTGCAGTTATCTACAATTTCTTCTTCTACAACTTTTGCTAGTTTCACACCGTTTTTGAGATATGCTCCGATTTCCAAAGTCGTGTGAGCTTGGCATCCACATTGAATAAAATGGTCAACTTTTGACCGCCACTTTGAATAGGCGGTCAAAGGTTGACCGTTTTATGACAGAAATCGTCAATAGTTGACTGTTATGAATAGTAACTTTTTAAAATTTTTTAATATTTATTTTATTTTTATTATATTTAAAATGTACAAAAACGGTCTTCTTGAGACCGCCACTTTCAAAAAATGGTCGCTAGATGACCGTTTCTTCAATTTTTTACCCGAAATCATCTCGGTCGCCCCCAGTCGCATGGCGGTCACCCATATACCATTTTTCCTCAAGTGGCGGTCCTCCCTAGACCGTTTTATTCATGAAACGGCCTCGCAGTAGACCGTTTCTATCACAGAGAGTCCAGATGACCCTGAACTCCGTCTTCTTCGCCGCTAGACTCTATCCTGAAATCTGGATGACGGGCCTATCTTTCGGCGGTCGTAACTTCTAGAAACCAACTCCAAATTGACCCCCGTTTATTTCTACCTCTTGCCCTTTGGATTATCTCGAGTTTGGTCTATAGAAAACAAATTTTCATGGGCTATACCTCCTAGAATCTTGGCCGCAATATCGGGTTTTATGCATTTCGTGCAACCAAAACTCCTCGAGATTAGGCTCTGGGCCCTTCTTGTGACGGGAATATCTTCCAGATCCTTCCACCAAATAGAGTCTCATTTTCTCCTACGTCTAATCTTGACTATTATCTCGAGGATGATCTAGAGATCTCGAGATTTGGGAGACTCTATCTTTTGAAATCATGATAGAAAGTTCTGGGTTCCAGCAGATTTCTATATAAACCTGCCCAGTTCGCCTGTGCGCCGGGGGGCTCTTCTTCGACCGGGGGCGAAGCCATGTCGGATTGTCGTCTCGTTTCTTTAACCCCAGACTATTGAGGGAAGTATTAGCTTTCTATCCATTCTATTTGGGCTTCATTTCGTCATCATTTGCCCTCTCTTCTTCGCCCTAACTTTTCTGATTTTGTCACAGATTCTGGGTTTTCTACACACCTTTTTGAACCTATGCGACGGGGCGCTCTTCGTCGGCTCGAGGCGGAGTCAAGCTTCATCCTCTTCATCCTCCTTCGACTCCATCTGGAAGAGGGGAGTATCTTCTTTAATTCCCATCACTTTGGGCTCAGTTTCATCGCTCAAATCTCTTATTCTCCTCTCCTACTTTTAGCAAATCGTCACTGTTTCCACACTTAGTCTTTGCACAGTTTTTTACACATTTTTGCATTTTTCTCCATTTTGCATAGCACTTTTCTCCCTATTCCCCTCGAATTTCATGATTTTAAATCCCATGCATGCACAACACTCCCACCTTTTGTTTGCACTCGTTTATAGGGGTTAAAAACCCTCCCCCGGTGCATTCTCTCCCTTTCTTTCATGCTATTTTACCACTTCGGGGCATATGCTACACTTCACATTCTAATGGATTTCTCTTTTTTTTTGTGGCTTTGTTTTGCAGGAGACTATTGATAGAACGTGAGGCCCTTGCTTTCTAGCCGACTGGAAGGCGAGGAGGTGTCACCCACATCGGTTCCTCGCACCCCTTTTCAAAGCGCGATCACGTTGTAGCGGCTTCCCAATAGGCTTGTCTTCTTCATCATTTTCCAAGGTACACGGCGCCATCTTCATCCTTTCTTCATCCTTTTGGTGCCATAGAACCTTGGTGGCGATCACGGTCAGGTTCCTCTTCTTCATCTCCCCTTTATTTTTCATGCAATCTCATGTTTATATGCATGTTCATATATTGTTTAGTTAGGGGGCGGGGTAGATTAATCTATCTACACGGGCCTGTGCCAGGCGGGTCCGTGTTCGAGTAGTGTCAGCTAAGAAGAGGCGGCGGAACAAGTTCAAACACTGCATGGTCTGCACTCAGGGGTCCACTTCTTCTTCTCCTTCTTCCTCTCATTCGTCATTTCTTCTACTCAGCTCCCACCGTTGGGTGGTGTACCTTCCTCCTTCCTCCAACCCTGTTTCCATGATTTTCTCCCCTCTTTCCAGGTCCACGAACCTCCATTCTTCTTCCTCTCATGTAGAGTCTCCGGATTCTTCTTTTTACAATTCCAGGCCTCGGCCTATGCCCTCCATCCATCCTAATTTCGGGACATCATCTGATTCTTCTCCTCTGGTATTCCCAGATTCTGCTCTTGATTCCTCTTTGACCCTGTCGGATGTCTACCATCATTTTTCTCCGACCCTGTCGGATGACCATTATCATTATTCTCCGACCCTGTCGGATTCTACCAATTCTTCTTCTCTAACTCTGTCGAATGATCATTCCCCTTCTTCCTTACCTTTGCAACAATCTTCTCGTTGTCTTTCTATTCCTTCTGTTATACCCTTTCGAGGTTCTTGCCTTTTTTCTTACTATTTTTGAGGCTTTAGTCCGCCTTGATCCCAGTTAATCTAGTTTTATTTTGTATCTAGTTCCTTGTTATCAGGGTCTCTGTGCCTTAGCGAGGGAGTTGTAGCCCTTGTCTCTCTTCCTTTTTATCCGTCTTCGTCCAGTATGATGTCTGCCACTCCTCCGTGTCGAGGAACCTTTAAACCTTATTATCCACTCTCTTTTATCCTGTCAAGCGCGGAATCTGAAGCTCGTGCTGCTCAAAGCTCGATGATCAAGATCGCTTCAGGATGCTGATTTTCACTTCACAGATTTGCAAGGTATCTTTATTTTGTGCAAGAACATGCTATTATTTCTATCGCTATCATTCCTACGTATGGTTATAATGTTGTTTCCTTAACACAGTTGAGTGTCTTTAGGAAGTTTGCTTAGTTTAGTCAAAATGAGTTCACTTCTGCAGCATCTTAGGCTGGTGATAGCTTCGTGCTGGGAGTCCAATTTCTATCCCCGATCGTTGAGGGTGACCTTTTGAGCATGGTTTTTCACACACTCCACAGCGAGCCATCACCGATTCGCTTTTGAGGCACTTTGTTGCTACTTTGGCCATACTTTGGGTATGCACAAAGGTCTATTCTTTTCTCTGCTCGGCCAAGTGCAGGGGCAAGAGATGGGTGGGTAAGATGATCGACCTAGGCTCTCCCTAATACGTGAGAGGTCTCAAATAGGGGCAATCTTGACCCTTGAAAAATGAGCTTTTGTGCTAAATCTGGCCAATAAGGGCTATAAATCAATATGAATCACTGCAAAATTATGAATCAAAGGCATGGCAAGAGTGGCAGTACAGTTCCCCACAGGACATCATGAGCTCGATCGCATACGTGCCTATAAATATGGGTCTCAAAATCAAAGACAAAAAGCCCTGACGCAACAGACTATATCTTTGAGGGGTAGTGCCCTAGAAGAAATTCGAGTCCTGACATTTCCCATCTTGTACAAAGCTTATCTCCATTTTTTTTCTACTGCTTCTCCCTCTTAGGCTGGATTGTATCCCGGGTATGGCCTTAGTAGGGGCACCGTTCCTTAGAGGTGGTTGGTTGTGGCAAGCCACCCTTGAATACACGCCCTGCTCAAGGGGAATATTTAATGAGAGGGGAGGAATGACGACCCCTCGCCAATAGTTTAAACCTGTCTTTGGGTGCTGCAGATTGCTAATTTTAAAATTTCAAAAAAAAATATGAATATCGTCAAAAAAAAAGAAAATAATCAGAAGAAATCAGATATTTTAAAACCCAAAAAATAGATATTTTGAAATCAAAAAAAATCATATATTTAAAAAAAAACAAAAAAAATCAGATACTTCAAATCCTAAAATCCAAAAAAATTACGTCATCCTTTCATTTCATGGCATGCATTGCATTCATTTATTATTTATTTTTGCCTATTTAATAAGGCTTAACCCTTTGACCAAATATTAAGGATTGGTCACATATTTGACTTGCTCTGAGCAAGGGGTTAAGTCTAAGAATAGATCTAACTTATTTTTGTGTTTTAGCATGGGCATAATCAGGTTCACAAGATCCAGACTTCAGGCCCACGAAGCCTCTTTGTCTTCCTGAATATCACATTGTCGCGGTTATCTCTTAACCGCTTTAGCACTGACGCGGTCACTAGTGAATCGCGTTCGTGCCCGAGAACCCTCAAAAAATATATGGTGACAGGAAGAAAAAACACAAACCATGCCGTTCATGCTCAAGGTTTCTTATTCAAGTACTCAATGTCAAATACATCATTGTCTCACTCATCTCTCATCTCTCTCTCTCTCTCTCTCTCTCTCTCTTTTACATCAAGTTCTCATCAATTTGGCATCACCGCGAGTCCGGATCTCGCATAATTCCTTTCATGCTATTCCTGCTTCTCTGCGATGTCAGCTGATAAGATGCATGTCTTGTTGATCTCCCACATAATCAGAGCAATCTGCACTGCCTCTTCATCTTCTTTAGTGCCTATGGACCTTGCTTGTAAGGCGGGTAGTTGAGATAGGGGTGGGACCATGGTGCGAGGCAGCCCAACCTGAAGGTGACGCCTATGAGGGTTGTACATCGCCAAGCTTGTATTGCCCACTAGACGTATGTCTAGCCCCGGTCATCGAGGTAGTCGGAGTGAAGTGCCAAGCAGAACATGAGAACGCGATAGCATTCCTCACGCTCTACATAACTCCATATTCAAAACGCGGTCAATCGTTCGATCGCTACTAGGAGACACGGTCGTTGTAAAACCGCGTCTGCATTCCTGAGTCTGCATATCCCTCTTCCTTTCTTAGTCATGTCTCATCCTCACCCCACTCCCTTTCTCTCAGTTTTGAGGCAATCATGTAGGGCATTGATAGCTCATGAATTTGCACACATTTGCACACAATCACTCATCCTTTTAAATAAACCCATGTCATTGTGTATTCCAACCAAAGTCATCCATATACAAGTGTGGTGCAAAAGCATAAGAAAACACAGATACGGTCAACTCTCTCCCTCATGAGGACCACCGCTGTCGTCGGTCCCCTCGTGCCTCTTCTTCAGCGGACCCATAGCCGTACTGCCCTCCTCGTGGTGGCGTCGGCACCGCTCATCCTCCTCGTTCCTCCGCTGGCCAGAGGAACCAATGAGATACTCCCAGTATCCGCTATGTGAGCCGCTCTATGAGGCACTGTGACGGGATCGTCTGCCCACCAACTGGAGTGCTCTCTCCAATGCTCTGATCTCGGCCTTCATTTCTCTAACCTCTAGCTGAGGACTCGCTGCTTCTGTCGCCGTAGCACGTAGGCACTCCACCTCCGCCACTTCAACTCTCAACCGAGCGGCCTCCTCTCGTAGTCGGGTAATCTCCAGCAACGCTGCCTCTAGCTCCCTCGCGTACAGTACACATTTCATTCATGAGCAATTGTTTCATAGAAATTTCATTGAAAGAGGTTGTGCTACCTACCCTCTCGGAGAGTGAGGCCTCGGCCTCGTCGGCCCGTGCAACCACCCTGGTAAACTGGGCATCCCGCTGGGCCCTATCTGCTGGTGTCTAAGTAGAGGCGGAGGGGGCGTCAGATCCCTGGCACAGAGCTCCCTCGGCCCCCTGTAGATAGAAATAAGTCAGTCTCATAAGCATTATGTTTCATTTTAAGTCTAAAAGGCAGTAAAACTTACCAGGAGTTCCAGCGAGTACTGGAGCTCCTCTCACTACTGTGTGGTCGAGTGAAGTAGGCCCTGACGATCCGCAATGTGCCCTTGAGGGTCGAGCTGCATTTAGAAGTGTCAGCATATCTGCATAGTAGGTAAAGGACTAGGCTTAGAAATTCTTACCAATCGTCGGGTGCCGCGGAGGACCTGATCCCCGTAGCATCATGCATAGGCCTTCAGATAGGCCTCATCTGTGTCAGCTTTGACTTGTACTTCCCGGCCATGTCACGTCTAATCTCAGATCTGCTCCTCTGCTCGAGCAATCTAGTCCACCGGCTCAGCTAATCCGTGTGAGTGTCACCCCACACGCTCCTCCTCAGCAGTCTCCCGGGTCGGGAAGGCCACGTTTAGATGGTGCACTCCCCGGGTACTCATGATCAAGCGGTAGCGAAGTGGCTCCACCACGTTCATGCAGTGAAGTAAGATCTCTCGACCAGAGTAAGCTAGTGCAACCTCCACCTAGGGCTGGCCCTCGTGTCCCTTGTCTCAATAAGGTGTCCAATGGACCTGTGAATCCGAATGGGAGTATAGGTAGGCATGCATTTTAACATTTGCGTCTAAAGCTTTAGGTTTTAGGTCTTACCGATGCATAGGGGAGAGAGTCGATGTCATCCTGAATTGCTCATACCTAGCGTCGGAGTGATCCCATGTCCCATCTAGCCAACCACCGCCTCGCGATGGGCAAGCGATCAGCATGAGTCTCCTGTTTCCTACCTATGTGAGGTAGGTAGACGTACGCCAACACCTGTATTTCATACATAGATTAGCAAGATAGTCGCATAAGCATAATCATTGCATAAGCATTTAAGTTTAAGTCATACCAGTAAGAATGGAGCGAAGCCACCCAACATCGTCTGTCGGGTGGTGGTGCAGAGGGAGTCGAACAAGAAGGCGAGTACTACCGCGCCCCACGCATATGACCCCACTCCCTCGAGGTCATCTAGTGTCTATAGTAGCCAATAGTTCACTGTGTCTCCCCTCGTAGCGAAGAGGAGCCTCCCAAAGAGTAGCATCAGGAACCTCCTCAAAACCATGTCCACCTCAGGTCCCGGCTCAGCGGACACTCTTTCTCTTACTCGGTCTATCAACCGCTGCAAGTGCTGCTCCGGTAGCTCTCCACCCGAGATCCCTGCTCCTCTCAAACCCAAGCTATCCTACAGTATGTCCCTTGGCAGGAGAGACGACGCCCGTCCTGGTCTCTCTAGCTCCAATCCCAGCAGTCGCTCTGCCAGGCGTTGATAGTCAGAGTAAGTAATGCCGCTGACTGGTGCCCCGTGCACTCGGAGTCCCGTGATCCGCATGACGTCCTCAAGCGTAGGGATCATATGTTCCCACGGGTATAGAAACACCTTGCTCACCGGGTCCCATCGGTCCTGGAGTGCTAGTAGTAGTGCAGCGTCTGTCCGGAGTACCTCCATGCTTAGGAACTCCACGAAGCCCATCGCTGCCAACCCCTCCCACTGAAACTCTGGTAGCGCAAGGTACACTGCTCAAACTTGTAACCATGAAATCCTTGTCCGACTCTTCCCCTGCAAGGCAATTATTCGGCCAAACATCAGTATAGTTGAAATGAGCATTCTGAATGAAGGTCATAAAAGGAAGAGAAGCAGGAGGTGTCGCGGTCTCATGAGGACCGCGAGATCCGGCCGCGGTCTCTGGTAGACCGTGACCTGTTCGCCATAGCGGGCGGGTTGTCCTCGTTTCTATCCTCGCCCAAATGGGCATTTCAGCCCTACAAATCATCATTTGGGGATCATAGGCCCCATTTTCATCACATGCAATCATTCTATCATGATTTAAGGCAAGAAAAATCAAAAAGATGTTTTTTGGCCCCGGGCTTACCTCAGACGGTGGCGCTCCGGGGGCGTCCTCCTCATCGTCTCCTTCAGCTTTCTCATCGGCAGGGTGGTCAGCAGCTTCTGTAGGCGCTTCGGGAGTGACGGGAGCCTCTTCTTCTCCGGTGGAAGGCAGCGACCTTTCCTCTCCCTCCGATTGGTCCGTGGAGGATGAATCCCCCGCGTCCTTCTCCGTTATCCTCTGAAGAAAACGGCGAGTCAAGGTCTTCCTTAGCATGTTTATTGAGAGAATGAGATGAAGGATTGAGAAGGATGGAAGTTTGGGAGAGAAGGGCCGGTGGGGGTATGTAGGCACCGGGGTGTTCGCGAGGGCGGTGGAGAGGAAATGAACGGGCCGAAGAGGGCAGCCGTTATTTTTTTAAATGGGGGGGGGGGGGGGTTCGTCGCAGTCTGTCGAAGACCGCTACTGGTTAGTCGCAGTCTGTATATGACCACGACTGCTAGAGGTCTTGGTCACTGTCATTTCATTTTGTCAGTTGTCTCCTGCCATGTCATGTCCTTGGTTTTTGTCTCCCGTGTGTGTGTTGTCTTGTCCCACCGTGTCTTCAATTCCATCCATGCTCGTTGTTTATTTTTGTGATGTTCCGTCCATGTTTTGATGAGATGTTTGTTATATTGTTGTGTTTTGTCTCATTCGTTTGTACCATGATATGTTTAGTTCATCTCTATCAGGTTGTGTTTCATTCATATTTGTTATGCTTATTCTGTTATGGTCGTCTTATATATATATTAAAAACAACCCATAAAAATTTGGAAAATTCAAAAATCCAAAAAACTGCCATTTCGCTTGGCAGATAAGTCAGGTATCGCTCTCTATCCCAACTCATTGTTGCATTACTATATAGTATCTACATTATTATTGCCTCTCAAGGACCGGCTGGTTGTGCGTGTGATCTAGGATCTAATGTTCCCCTTTAACAAAAATGATGATGATCTATGAGCATACAGTTAATCGTTGGGTAGGCCGTTAGTTTGAGTTAGGTGTGTTATGACCACCAATTGGGCACTTGCCCAATTGAGTATAATTCGGGGCCATGAACTCAACGAGCTAGAAATCTAGATAGATTATTGAAGGATCCTTAGGAAATTCGTAACTTAATGTAGGGAAGTCAGAATTAGGTGAAACGAAAGCCAACACAACGACCATTGGGTAAAGAACAACTTTGATGAAGAGTATAACTTCTAAAAAATGGGTCTAATAGGGGATAAGAGGGAGTTGGTGATAATGAGTCAAAACAGTTACAGAAAAATGGTCACACGTTGAAATAAGGATATCTGGGTCCACAATCAACCAAATGAGATGAAACTTATCCCATTAGAAAGATTGGGCCCTTAACCCAAACTCTTTTTTTGAGGTGGAAACCCAATTCGCACTAGAACCCAAGGTTCAGAGCCCTTTGCTGCCAGCTATCACGAAGAGGTGCGACTGTTGGGCGAATTTGCGTGTATTTAATGGGAAATTCATAACTTCTTCTGTGATTAATAAAATGACCTGAAACAAAGGCCATAATTTCGAATGAGATGTTAGCCACATCTTCTATGTTTAGATCAAGGCCAAATTCTACCTGGATACTAGAGTTATACCCAAATCACCTCAGGCTACCGAAAGGTCATGATTGGAATAAGGGAAAATGAACATTAATCCAAGAAAAATCATAACTCAGGCTAGTATTGACGAAATTCGATGAAACAATGACTCAAAGTTAGATCATGAAGTCCTCTTTATTCCATATGAAGATGTCCCAACCCAAATCCTAACAGAAGAGTGCGTGCAATAGCGTTTATGAATGGTGGACGAAGGGTCATGTCTGTTCAGACCTGAAGAGGTGCTTAGCATTAACTCCTCTTTATCCAGCGACCTTGGGAGTAGGATGGAGCCTGGTAGGTCATGGGTAGAACCTTGGGAGGCTTGAAAACTATATAAGGAGGAGGGTTTCAAGGGTGGCAAGCCTTTAGCAATCCTGCCCATCAACCCTTCGTCACATTCTACCCTTCTTGTGTGAGAAGAGAGTGAGGGACCTCGTCTCTTCGTGGGCAGACCATCCGGTGGGTGGGTGGACAATCCGGTGCGTGGGTGGATGATCGGACGTGTGGAGGATGATCATGTAGCGTCTCAGGCTCAAGGGGGAAATGCTTTAGGTGGATCTGGGGTGTGGATCTTATCCCTGGATTGTCAGTCTAACATTTCAAAGGTAGGCACCTGACCTCAAATCTTAGGGGGACAACGATGCATTAGAACGATATCTAAATAGTTTCTATACATTAAAAAGGGGCAAATGGGTTCACAGGATCGATTGCCATGTTTATTTTTCTTGTCCTTCCATTAAATTATGTGTTTTCGTGAGGTTCCTCTCAATTTTTATCAAAAATTTGGGTCACTGCACTGAGAGTGTCAACCCGCCCTTTAGATAGGTGGACACCACCCCTTTCAGAACACTGATGTGTTGAGTCTCTCCAAGTGATTTTGATGATAACAAAATTTTGAACTAAGTTTTTCATCTCATGACATGTCAAAGTAATCATGAGTAAGCTTTGAACGTGTAGAAGGCCACTTTGTGTAATGCTAATAGCTTAAATGTGAGATTTGATATAAAGAGCTCAAATGGACTTGAAATCAATAACAACATAAGTTGAAATCAAGCCTTGATCATATGGATATGACTTGCTAGGCTAACAACTTATTTTTGCAGTATTTTTATAGTTCGGTTGACCTAAGAGCATGGGTCGGTCGACCATAATTAACAACGTTCAAAAATCTACAGGAATTTACAGTTCGGTCGACCGCCGACCCTATCCCGGTCGACCAGTTTTCCCAGCGCTGAAAAGTTCAAACTCTGTAAATTTCGGGACGACCGCCCCCTCCTGTCGGTCGACCGCCAGCTTCGAGGCAGCAATTGTGGACTTGTCTTCTTCAACGTGTGAAGCCCCTTTCTTTGGGTTTGTTTAATCTCAAAGTCACCAGACTTGCCATGATTTGTGGATCTGGTTCCTGGCTTGTCCTTTGACCATCCAAGATCTATACTCAAGGGAGATGAAAGAGGCTATCAAGGGGAGAAAGATTGCTGCCACTGTAGCTCTGTGAATAGTGTTTCGGGGAAGAACTTCTTCATCCATCTTCAAGTTTTTGAAGATCATCCTGAAGCCATTCAAGTGAAGATCTAGCTGAGGAGGAAGCTTCATCCAAGATCATCTTAATCCATTAAGGGGGAGCTTAAATCTTAGATTTTTATTTTGTGTTTCTCTCTTATTTTTCATCAAGCTTCAAGTGTGTGATCCTGTACTTTTAAACACTTGTGTGTGTGTGGATCTACACAGATCCATGTGTGTGTGTGTGTGTGTTTCTTCTAGTTTTCACATATCTTTGTGATTCGGTGCTTGTGCACCTTCGTGGGAGTTCCGAACTCCTCACGTGTGTGTGTGTGTGTGTGTGTTTTTTGATCTTGTAATCCTTTACAAGATAGTGTGGAAATCCTCACAGATCATAAGGGGTGGACGTAGGTTGCCGTTGTTGCATCCGAACCACCTAAAAATCTCTATCCATTGTATGGTTTGTTCCTTTTCTTCTATCCCCATTCTGTGTAGCACACACGCAGATTAATTTGATAGAATTGTTTGAGTCAGATCTAGCATAATCTATCATTCTCATATTAAATCTCGGGTATATCAAAAGGTCAGTTCGGATCGACAAGGCAAACCTTGTCAGGAAGATAACATCTTGCGTGAGTAGAATCTTCTGATTTTCACCTCCGCCACCGTACCTAAGATCAGTTGAGTGTGATAGATTTTATTAGATCTAAGTATTTACATATAAATCTCTATTTTCATTACGGCTTTTTTTTCATACTTGTTTAATTTGACCAAGAATTTTCTAAAAGTTTGTAAACACCGAATTCACCCTCCTCTTGGGTGTCATTGATCGCGGGACTTCAATTGGTATGAGAGCTAAGGCTCTATTTCTTTTAGATCTAATGATCTAGAGTAAGATCCAGATCAATGGCAAACAAGGGTATGATGCCTGAGGGTCATTCCATCCATCATCCTCCATACTTCGATGGCTCAAATTACTCCTATTGGAAAAATAGAATGCATGTCTTTCTGAGAGCCCAAGAGTATGAGATCTAGAGGGTTGTAGACAAGGGTCCGTATAAACTCTCAGATGATGAAGAAAAATGGACATCCAAGGAAATTAAGAAATGCACTATAAACTTTAATGCTATGAACATTATGCAATGTGCTATACATCCTAATGAGTTTTCTCGTATATCCATGTGCAGTTCAACAAAGGAGATGTGGGACAAATTATGGCTTATCTATGAAGGAACCTCCGAGGTCAAGGTGACCAAGGCCAACCTACTCGTCAGAGACTACAATCTATTCAAGATGAAACCTGAAGAATCCATCTCTGAGATGTTCTCAAGGTTAACTAAGATTACTAATGGTCTCAAGAGTCTCGGAAAAGAATACACCAATTTCGGGCTCATGAGGAAAGTGTTGAGATCTCTCCCATCCGCGTGGCACACCAAAGCTACTGTCATTGAAGATTTAAAGAATCTGTCCACACTCTCTCTAGACGAGCTCATAGGGTCGCTCATGACATATGAGATAAACATCAAAAGAACTGCTAAGGAGGAAACCAAGAAGAAGAAAACGGTGGCACTGAGAGCCCACCAATCTGATGATGATTCCCAAGAAGTGGAATCCAGCTAAGGGAGCAATGAAGAAAAAGACCTTGCCATGCTGACCCGTCAAGTGAAGAAATTTTTGAGAAGAAAGAATAACTTCCATGGAAACTTCAGAAAAGGGCAAAGAAAGCCTGTTCAAACCAAGGGCGAGCCAAGCAAGCCCAACAACGTCATTTGCTATGAATGCAAGAAAATCGGACACATGAGAGGAGAGTGTCCAGATCTGAAGAAGAAGTTCAAGAATGAAAAATTTAGGAAGCCAAAAGCAATGGTCGCTACATGGAGCGATGAAGATGATGAACCGTCCGACGAGGAGCTGCAAGAGCTTGTGGAGAGCCTGTGCCTTATGGCACACGAGGATGACGTAACAGAGGTAAATTCTGATCCTATTTTTATTTCCAATGAACAATGGGTGTCAGAATATGAAAAAATGTATACAAAATACAGAAAAATCAGATCTCAAAATAAAACTCTCAAAAATAAAATTGATGATGTATCACATGAGGATATTTTTGTTAAATTTGAGAAACTGGAACATGAATGGTTTGAGTTAACAGAGGAAAAAGAAACGTTGCTTCAAACAATTTCAGATCTTGAAAAAGCCAAAGAGGAGCTATCATGTAAAATGTCTGAAATTGAAAAATTATGTGAAAAGCTTAAGAATGAAAAAGAAATTCTAACATCCTCCATTTCAGAATTTGAAAATAAAAATGTGAGCTTGAATAAAGACGTGACTGACTTGCAGTTCACTCTCTCTAGGTTTGTTAAAGGAAAATAAAACCTAGACAAAGTGTTGGGAGTTAAAACTAACTTCCGGAAAGAAGGATTGTGGTACATACCCCAGAACAAGAAATCTTTTGAGCACAAGATTACTACATCTTACGTGCATGTAAAAGGAAATGATTGTGCTTCATGTTCACACTCTAAGCCAGTACATGTTCAACCAAAACCACGCCAATTCCGAAGAAGTCCTCAAATGTCAATTGCTTTCATTGTGGTTATTTTGGTCATGTTATTGCTCATTGTTAGTTTAGACAAAACTCATATAGAAATCATGCTGCTTGGACAAAGAAATCATATGTGCAGAATTGGACTAACTTCAATGGACCCAAATTCGTTTGGGTACCAAAAATAATTGCATGAGAATGTTATTTCTTGTAGATATGTCTTGAAGCTAGGGGGAACAAGTGGTACTTGGATAACGACTATTCAAGACATATGACAGGGGACAAGAAGGTGTTCTCTACACTGCAAGATAAAGATGGAGGCTCAGTTGCCTTTGGTGGAAAGGACAAAGGTAAAACAATTAGAATTGGCAACATAGGTAAGAATTCTGAAACCTTGATTGAAAATGTCCTTTTAGTGAAAGGCTTAAATCACAACCTGCTGAGCATAAGCCAATTGTGTGACAAGGGCATTAAAATTATTTTTGATGAAACCCACTGCCTTGTAATAAATAAAACCTCCAATGAAATCAGATTCATCAGCAAGAGAAATAACAATGTCTATACTATTGATCTAGATGATGTTTCTGGTGATGATGTTCACTTGGTAGCAAACAATCATGATAATGTATGGCTATGGCACCGAAGACTAGGTCATGCTAGTTTTGGAGTAATCTCCAAGTTGTCTAAACATGACTTGGTGAATGGTTTGCCAAAATTAAAATTTGAAAGTGAGAAAATCTGTGAGACTTGCACAAAAGGCAAGCAAACACGCATATCTTTCAAAAATAAGAATATTGCTTCTACCTCCTGGCCTCTAGAACTGCTTCATCTTGATCTATTTGGCCCTACTCGAACATCCAACCTAGGAGGTAAATCTTTTGGAGTTGTTATTATTGATGACTACTCCAGATTTACATGGCTATTATTTTTAGCCAATAAAAGTGATGCCTTGACGGAGTTTGAAGTGTTTTGCAGGAAAATCCAAAATGATAGAGGCTACCTTATCACTACTATCCAAAGTGATCATGGTGGTGAATTTAAAAATCATGAGTTTAGCATTTTTTGTGAAGAGCAGGGGTACACGCACAACTTTTCATCACCAAGAATGCCCCAACAAAATGGAGTAGTGGAGAGGAAAAATAGAACATTTATAGACATGACGCGGGTCATGTTAAGTGAAAATTCTCTACCAAAATATTTTTGGGCTGAGACGATAAGTACAGTGTGTTACATCATCAACAAGGCAATGGTAAGGCCCATTTTGAAGAAAACTCCTTATGAGCTCTACAAGGGTAAGAAACCAATTATTTTCTATCTAAAACCTTTTGGATGCCCATGTTTCATCCTGAATAATGGTAAGTCCAACCTAGGCAAGTTTGATGAGAAAAGTGACAAACGAATTTTCCTAGGTTATGTACTTAACTCTAGAGCTTATCGATTGTTTAATAAAAAGATCTTGGTTGTTGAAGAAAGTCCTCATGTTATTTTTGATGAATCTGAATTGAAGCTGACCAATCAATCTATTCCAATTATGGATGCAGATGAAGATCCCAAACGTTCAAATGATGCTAATGCCAAGAACGAACCAACTGAAGGAATCCCAAGTAAGAGTGAAGAGGATGAAGATCCTTCAGTTGAAATGCTCCAAGAACAACAAGTGCAGCACCCCGACTTGCCCAGCTCTTCTACATTCTTGAAAGATCACCCAGCTGAAAACATCATAGGTAATCCTCAAGATGGGGTAAGAACTAGATCGTCACTAATGCTAATGGAAGAAGAAGATTTGATGGCCTTAATCTCTCAAGAAGAGCCTAAGGATATTCATGAAGCTCTTCAAAATTAATCCTGGATTCAGTATGTATGAAGAGCTACACCAGTTTGAAAGAAACGAGGTGTGGACTCTTATGCCACGTCCTAAGAATCAACCCGTAATAGGAACCCGTTGGGTTTTCTGGAACAAACTAAATGATACGGGACTAGTTGTTAGGAACAAGGCCCAGCTTGTAGGCAAGGGGTATAGCCAGGAGATGGGTATTGATTTTGATGAGTCCTTGGCACCAGTTGCTAGACTAGAAGCAGTCCGGGTTTTACTATCCTATGTTTGTTGTTTGAACTTCAAACTACTTCAAATGGATGTTAAATCTGTATTTCTTAACGGTTACATCAAGGAGGATGTTTTTGTAGAGCAACCTCCAGATTTTGAAGATTCAAAGCATCCAAAACATGTGTACAGTTGCAGAAGGCCTTGTGCGAGTCAAAGCAAGCACCAAGGGCATGGTATGAAAGGCTCACTTCATTCCTCATGGAAAATGGTTTCAAAAGAGGTAAGGTTGACCAAACACTCTTCACAAGGAAATCAGGTGAAGACATATTAGTACTTCAAGTATATGTGGATGACATTATTTTTGGAGCTACTAACAATGTCTTATGTGAAGAATTTGTAAAAATCATGCAAGGAGAATTTGAGATGAGCTTAATGGGTGAACTGAATTTCTTTCTTGGATTGCAGGTGAAGCAAACACCCGAGGGCATTTTCATCAATCAAGCTAAGTACACACTGGAGCTGTTAAAGAAATTTGAGATGGCTGAAGTGAAACCTTTGTCAACTCTGATGGCCACAACCATGAAATTAGACAAAGATGAAAATGGTAAAACAGTAGATCCCACACTGTTTCGAGGTATGATCAGATCACTACTGTATCTCACAGCTTGTCACCGTGACATTCAATTCAGTGTATGTCTATGTGCTCATTTTCAGTCATGTCCTAAAGAGTCTCATTTAATGGCTATTAAACGTATTTTTTGATACTTAATTGGCACCATAGACTTTGGCTTGTTGTTTCCCATCGGTAGTTCATTTGATTTGATTGCATACACTGATGCGGATTATGCCGGATGTATTGTATATCACAAAAGTACTAGTGGATACTGTCAGTTTCTTAGTGGGTGCCTACTCTCATGGGCCTCCAAGAAACAACATTCAGTAGCTCTCTCAACGGCCGAGGCTGAATATGTAGCCGCCGGAAGTTGCGAAGCTCAAGTACTTTGGATCAAAAATCAATTGCTTGATTTGGATGTTGAAATGAAATGTGTGCCAATCTTGTGTGATAATACCAGTGTAATCAGCTTGTCAAAAAACCATGTTCAACATTCTAAGACAAAGCACATTGACATTCGACATCATTTTCTGAGAGATCATATAGGAAAATGGGTCTTTGAATTGAATTTCATTGGCACACACAATCAACTAGCTGATATTTTCACAAAACCTCTAAACCAGGATCAATTTAGCAAGATAAGAAGAGAACTTGGGATGTGCAAGGGTGAGAGCATACAAACATAGTTCTGAACTTAGGATAAGAATTGCACTTGTAGAAACTCATATGCATCAATGGTAGATTAACATGCATATTGTATGTATTTACTTTTAATACCTTGTGTGTGTTCATATATACTCCTGCATGCTTGAATGTATTTATACATATAGACCTTCTTGAAAAATATTTCTAAGGCCAAATATTCCTTGGTTAAATAAATGTGGACCCAGTGATGCCGGACCTAAGGAAACTTCTGAAGGGGAGTTAGAGAACTTTTCTCAAATCTCCATCTCTTCTCTTTCTCTCCACTTCATGTTGATGGTTCTAATCAGAAGGTCGGGATGTGCTCCCCACATATATAAAAAATAAAAAGAAACAAAAAAATTTACAAAAATGATGATTTTTGCGTCTAGCGGTCGACCGCTAGCCCCGCACCGGTCGACCGGTGACGGCGAATTGGCCCAACCGGAACCTCAACTGAGCCATCTTATAAGGGGTCCTATCACCCCATTATCTCATTCTATCACCCCCACTCTCTCTCATAACCCATTTCCTAACCCTAGAAGCACATATCTCCACCTCCCAAGCCCCTAAACCTCATCATTCCTCCACCCGCACAAGATCCGACGTGTTCGTCACGATTTCAGGAAGAACTCCATTCGGCTGTTCGTGCATTCGTGGAGCTACTTCCTAGGTTCCAGATTGTGGAGAAGGCTATTGCAAGCCCTTGGAGTTTCTTTTAGTCTATCTTCATCCCCCAGGACGAGGGTCTTCTCTTCAAGGGTTTCCACCGAGTCTTCTAGTTCGGGATGCCACGTAGACGAAGCTCTCGGCGTTCTGCCCAAGGGGAAGCTAGTGGCCAGAGATGAGAGGCCTCGGCTCTTCCACCACAGCGAGCACCTACACCTCGTCGTGCACCTCAGTTGCCTCCACGGCCTATTATTGACCCCCGACTGGTCGACTTTAATGAGGTGAATGAGCTTCTACCTGATTTATGTGCTCTTTTTGAGATTCAAGACGGTTGGACAGATTTTGTCACTAGGTATACCAGATACTATCCCAATCTAGTGCAATAATTTTATGGAAATCTGGTTGAGAGAAATGAAGAGCTATATACAGTTGTTCAAGGAGTTGAGTTACATATTACACCTGATCTTTTTCAACGAGCCTTATGAGTCTCGACCTGGGGTGCTGACCGGACTTTTGGTCATGGCGAAGCTGGGGCTACTTTCATTGCCATGACAAACTATGATTATGTGCGTGGTGTGAGTGATTTAATCACTTTGAATGCAAATTATTTTTCACCACCACAAAGGATTTTGCACCATATGTTCACTTCACTCATCTATCCCAAGGTTGGCAGTCGAAATGAAGTAACAGAGGTTCATAGGTTTCTGTTTTACAATGTCATGAATGGGATTACCATCGATATGGGTCGGCTCATGACATATCTGATTGGGACTTGCCGTACCTATCTCCGACGATCATTGCCATATGCTTCACAGTTGACAGGCGTCTTCATATACGATGGGATCAATTCGTCAAATGAGCAGTTCATTTAAGTTCGACAAGATGATATAAATACTAAGCATAAGATCTTTACAGATTTTGGGTATTACTATGGTCCCGATGGGGAGCTATGCCGAGATATACCAGTTTATGGGGAAGGAGCTGACAGTCAGGACGAGCAAGAACAAGATGATGGGAATCAACACCGGGCACTGACCTTTTTAGTTTGCATTTGTGTCCTTTATTTGCATTTATATCCTTGAGAAAACATATTTACAATTGTAAGACTTTATAAGCCAAAATGTGAGTCTTTAGATTTTAGTGGGTTTATGTGTAAAAGTCCAGTAGGACCAGCAAGGGGCCCCCATCTCCTTCCTCATTGGTCCACCTAAGCCCTAGGTCCCATGTAGGGTTGGTCAAAGGTCCAATGTGGGCTTCTAGAAGCTTGACCATTCAAGGGGACAAATGCTATTAAAAGTACATTTTCTCTCCTTCAAAGTCAAGAGGGGCGCCCCCCTTAAAATTTTTTTTTTGTGTCATGGAAACACATGGGAGAAATAAATTCTTACATCCCTTGTATACCCCTCCCTAACCCTAGATCTGAGGTTAGTTTAGGTCATTTGCATTTTCATATAAATACCTTGTATTTCCCATTTTACTAGAATTAATGAAGAAAATTTGTTGGAAATTGTCCAAGAGGTCTAAGGGCACCCCTATCCTCCCTCCTCTCTCCCCCTTGCAGAGCTTGAAGGCTCCTTCTTATGAGGTGTGAGGCCTCCCTTCCAACCCCCTTCCTGAGTGAGACGCTCAGCGCCGCCGCCGCCGCCACCATCGAGCCGCCATCGCGCCGCCATCGCGCCGCCACCGCCACCCGACGGAGTTCTGTCCAAATCAGGACAGCACCTCAAAGCCATATTTTTATCTTTTCTCATGTTCTCTGATTGAGGGTTTGTTCTCCCTGTCACCCCTATTATCCAGTTCAAATTTTGTGCCATTTGGCCTTCGTTTGATATTTTTCCCATATTTTTGTTCTTCCTCCTAGTAATCTTTCAGTTTGCAGATCTGCGGGATAGTGTCTCCTTGTCATATTTTTCCCACCCTCTTAGCCCTCTCTAGAAAATCCCCAAAAATTACCAAGCGTTCCTCATGTACCCCCCCTTCCACCATAATTTTTATGGAGTCTAGACATTTCATTTTCCCATCGGTCAAAATTCATTTTTAGGGTCAACTCAGTCTGTCATGTGTGTCTGTCAGTCCGAGACAGTAAAAACATTTGTGGCACAGTCATTTTAATTTTCAATCCACTCACTTGATGGATTGGTTAAAATTATATGTTGTAGCCCTCTGAGTTCTCATTCCATCGGTATCTCTTTTGCATCGATCCGACATTGGATCTCGCCGCATAAATTCTTCTCATGGAGGCGCGCAGAGCAGATCCGAGTCCAGCCAGCATAACTCAGTCTGAGATTTAATTCCTCAAAAAATATGCCGGCTCACATTCGGCAACCGCCGCTCTCGGAGGTCGATCGACAACTTATCAGAAGCGTCCCAGCAAGCCTCCGCAGCAAGGAGTCGACCGGAAGCCACCATCCTAGTTGCTAAGTTCACATGCTGTACCGAGTTGGAACAGTACCGAGTCGGCACCGAGTCGGACCAACAGCCCATCTCCGACCCAAATTGATGCCCGTCAACCCAAGATCGGTCCTCCCGGGCCCACTTGTAGCCCTTTACCTCCCTGCGTGGAGTGGGCAATATAATTCACTACTGTAATTAAATTTTTACCATTGTACCGGGAGTTACACTACTTGGCTGGGAAGTCTTCCCCACGCCCAGCGCGTGGAGGTACACTCGCCACCCTCCTCGTAGGCACTTTACTTATCTCGTATATGTTTGTATGCCGCTGCATGTGATAGGATATTAGCTCGCTTTACTTTCATCACCGCTGCAAGAGAGAGCGGGAACTGTCCCGTGACCCGATCCGGGCACGAGAGAGAGTCGACCACCCTAGCTCACTGCCGGTTCCTCAACCGCGAACGTCCAACGCTTCCCTCGCTTACAAGTTCGCTAGTCCGTCCCAGTATCAGAGCAGAAGGTTGAGTCTCGGGTAGTCTTGTTTAAAAACACAGAAAAGAGTCATTTAAGTCTAGGAGTCTAAGTCTAAGTCGGTCATTGCATTTGCATACCATTATTCGGTATATTGAAAGGTGTTGCCCGAACGTTAGGTTACGCCTATCGGGAAGGTCGCACATTTGCGAGAGAGGATCTTCATATCCCATAACTCCGCCACGTACCATCTATTAGTTGAGTCTAGGTGTTTTAGTTTGCATAAGCTTTTGCATATAACAACAAAAACCAAAAAAAATGACATTGCATGCCCATTCCTAGGGGATCCAACCCCATCTTTGCAACTATGGCCAACCCATACATCAGACCCGACCAAGGTAATCAGTCCGTGTCCGAGTACATTAGGGACTTCGAAGTGTACCGATCAAGATGTGGAGTCGGGAAGGAGAGCATCGAAGTCGGAACTCAGTTCTGTAGAGGTTTGCGGCTTCACTTCGAATTTGAATTACTTTGTCGCCACGTGAAAACTTTGGGGCACTCCTATCATGTCGCTGTAGAGGTCGAGCCATTTGAGTCATGATTTGATGCTGCCCTACGGCGAGCAGATGCTGCCCTACGGTGAACATCTACCCATGAGTAAATGCTACCCACGAGGCAGGACACTCTTGCCCCACGGTCTCACCTACCTCAGTTAGAGCTACCCGTACCACTAACGGGGAAGCTACACATAGACGAGCCACTTCTTAGCTGGCATAGGACAGGCTTGGTCCCTACCCCACCTTGCTATCAACCTATGGACCCTACACTACCAATAGTACCCGTCAACTCCTACCACACAACATTCCGGTCTAGTCACCATGTCGATACATTGGACGACCTTATTATGGGATTAGACTCACAAATGAAGTAGACTCCCCTACCACACCCCTTCTCCACTGGTCGGTCCACCTACACTAAGTCAGGAGCCCATTCATTGGCACGAGATACCCACATATAGGGATGATGTAGAAGATGCATCCAACTCTCCTGGCCCACCCAAACCTCCAAAACCCAAAGGGCCGTCTGTGCATGAGTGGATCACTTTAGGATCCCTAAGACTTCCACATTCCACCAACCTCCGGTTGCGTCAAGTGTATACATGGCACACATTCGGATGTCCTGGTCCACCATGGCATATGTATGGGTCGGACTAACAGTAGGTATGTATAGGGTCTTGAGTGTCTGTCCATGCATGTGTCCAGCATATTAGGAGTCGCATAGTCGATCTTTGTATGCTCGCGATGTTAGTCCCTTTCGAGTGCGAGGTAAGTCGGATCTATTGCGTACGTTGTAGACTTGCCGGAATTTGGGATCGACTCTACCTCAACATATCAGATCTAGTTACATAAAGGGACATGTGAGCGACGTCACGTGGTTCGAGGAGCGAAGAAGACGTGGAGCGTGCGGGCTCCTTTTTATTTTGTTGCAACACAGAAATAAGAGAAGAGAAGGGGCCACCACGGGAGATTGCTCCGGCGGGGCGAGCGGGACAAATGTAATATAGCAAGATATGGGGGTTAAACGGCCATAGTGGGAAGTGACTCCCCGCGGCCTCGGGGGGACGGGAATGGTGCAGAAATCAAATAGCAAGAATTGAAACGACCATTGGGGAAGTGACTCGCCGCGGCCTCGAGGATATGAGCAGATAAGAATATGACAGAATATAAGGAGAATATAAAGAACGGGAATTTAAACGGCCATTGGGGAAGTGACTCGCCGCGGCCTCGTGGATATGAATAGATAAGAATATAACAAAATATAAAGAGAATATAAGAACGGGAATTTAAACGGCCATTGGGAAAGTGACTCGCCGCGGCCTCGAGAATATGAGCAGATAAGAATATAACAGAATATAAAGAGAATATAAGAACGGGAATTTAAACGGCCATTGGGGAAGTGACTCGCCGCGGCCTCGAGAATATAAGTAGATAAGAATATAACATGATATAAAGAGAATATAAGAACGGAAATTTAAACGGCCATTGGGGAAGTGACTCGCCGCGGCCTCGAGAACAAGATGTGATCGCCAGGGGCCAAAAGACCCCAAAATAAAGAAAGTGATCGCGCCTGCCTCAAGAGCGGGAGATGGCGGGTTGCTTCTTCCTCCCCCTTCGGCCGGCCGACGGAGAGGGCTTTCCTTGGGTACCCTTGTAAAACAACGACAAATAAGTAACGAGTGGATTAGAAAGATGAAGGTGTAGTATTCAAATCCTTGCGATAAAAATAACGAAATGATGGCAAGACACACACCTGGTTGGTGTTGTCTTTAAACCCCTCTCGGATACGAGTAGGAGGAAATGCGATGATGGATGCAAGAAGTATATAAGAAGAGGCGCCCTTATGAAGGGGGATAGAGGATGCGAGATGATGAATGCAAAAGAACTACAAAGAAAAGGAAAGGATTGGCTTATTGGATGTGCCGATGGTGAAATCCGGCGGAGCTCCGGTAGCGTAGGGACGACGTGGAAGCGCGGGGGATGAAGATGACCTTCCTCTCGCGAGCGTGGGCACCCGAGAAGCCGGCGGAACCTCCACCTACAAAAGACCCCATGGGTTAGAAATGACTCCGGTAGCCTCTGGGCTCCGGCAGCCTATCGGATCTCTTAGAAGCTCCCTCAGAACTGAGGGGGTGGGCCTCTATTTATAGGGCTCCGGAGGGTGGAGGCGTCCAAGACCTTGGACACCTCCATCAGAGCCGAACTAATATTTTATTCTATTTTTATTCATTTTTTTCGAATATTTTCATGGAGGCGTCCAGGGCCCCGGACGCCTCCATAAGTCCCACCGAACTCCGCCGAAAGTCGCACGAGGTTTAACACAACGCGTGGTTTTGGAGCGGCGACCCGTGATTTGGAAATGGGCGCGTCCAGACGACTGGACGTCTCCACAATTTGGATTCTTTCACACGCGACAAACCGTCGATCGGTGGGCGGGGCCCCGTGAGTGAGTTGATGGAGGCGTCCAGGGGCCTGGACGCCTCCAAGAAAATATATTTTTATTTTTTGTTTTGTTTTTTTATGCCAACTGGCATTTTATATTTTTTTTATTTTTGTTTTAATGGAGGCGTCGAGGGGCCTGGACGCCTCCATTAATATATCATTTTTTATGTATTTTTTGTTTTAATAAATAAATTAAAGTAATGGAGGTGTCCAGGAGACTGGACGCCTCCATTAAGACCCTCCCGAGTCCGCTGAACAGGCGTCGGCAGCTCCCCGACAGGCACCCTTCCTGGTTTCGGAACCTTCCGATGCGTCTGACTGGTGTTGATACCGTCCGAATGCTGCAACAAGATGATTCCGGATGCCGAAAAAGGCAGAAGAAGATCCAAGAAAAGGAAGCACTCAAGTGATTCAAAATGTGAAAGCCATCGCGGGGCGTCGTATAGTAATATGAGACTTTTTTAGGAGACGTCAGGAATGGGGTGTCTGCTTTGCAAGGGAGCGACACGTAGCGGAATGGTATCGAAGTGGAGTGAAATGAAGTGGGAGCGGACTGATAAGTTGATGCCAAGATGTGATGAGACACACTTTTGACGTTACTGTTTGGAATCTTTCCTAAAGTTTCAATAAGGCGACCTTGAAGAAGGTCTTTCAAATATTGACGATTGCTTGGACAGAGATCAAATAAGGGAGGGTGAGATGTGTGCTCAGGCAGGAAAAATAAAGGAGACCAACTTCTCGGCGTGGAAGTACCTGGGTCATAAACTCGCAGGTTTCACCTTTGGTGAGCGGTTACCAGCCAATGCGGAAGTGCTGCGGCCCAGGTGGGTCAAACAAGGTAAAAAGTAAAGGAATATCTGAGGGTCTGTCTGATGCGGGATGGGACAACGGACACGACAAGCTCACGGTTGTCCCTTAACGAGGAAAGCGTCGGATGTGCGCGGTTGAGAAACCGGCAATGAGCTAGGGTGATCGGCTCTCTTTTGTGCCCGGATCGGGTCACGGGACAGTCACGTACTCTCTCGCAGCAGCGGTAATGAACATATAAAGCGAGCTAGATATCTCTACACATGCTCTCTAGTAGCGGCATAAACAAGCATATATGAAATTAAGCAAAATGCCAAGTAAGGAGCGAGGACGATAGCTCCACGCGCTCGGCGTGGGGACGACGGACACGGCAGAAACTCGTACTCCCGTGATAAATATTACACAATGATGACATCAATGAAATATCGTCCACTCCACGCAGGGAGGTAAAGGGCTACACAACTGGGCCCGGGAGGACCGAATTCGGGTTGACGGGCGGCTTCTCTCGTCTCTTCGGCAGCACCCGAACTTGTGACTGTGGGGCCCACGTGCTGTCCGGAGGGGCCGTGTGGGACCCGGTGGCACCGCTGTAGTGGGGACACTTAGGGAAGCGCTCCCCGGGCTGGCGGCATGCTGGTTCACCGGCCGGAGGCCGGGCGGCTCCGTTCGGCACCGGTCGGAATAACCGGCCACGGATCTGCAGCTTTTGATTTTCAGCGCGCGTCCCGGCGAGAACGGGCGCTGCGATCAGCCCCGATGTCGGATCAACAAGAGACTGACACCGTTGGAAAGCTAACTTCAAATCCTTCAATCTAGACCTGGAGATCTAGCCTGTATCTACACGCATCTGGATTTATGGAATTTCCAAGTTCCTATTGTACAGTTCCTGAAATCTCAGGTCAGCAGAGAACTTTCCTGTGGATTGCCTTTGACCGCAAGGTTGGCGTCCGAATCTGGGGTTGTGTTATTCAGAAAAGTTGTGGGAAATCAAGCTAAGAAACCAAGACTATTTTTGGATCTGGATTTGGGGAAGGATACGAATTTATATGATTTTTTCACTAGCAGTGGGTCGGATCTGGAATCTGGCTGACAACACTGTAGCTGAGGAAGAACATGAATTTCTAAAAATAGATAGAAGGCTGATAAAAAATTAAGCAAATTTTTGAATGTAGGGGGTGATGGACAGAACTCCCAGTAAAATTGGAAGGGTTTGGACAAATCAAAAAGATGGCCGGAGGTGGGAAACGCAGGGCTGCTATCATTGTAGATAGAGACAAAACAGAACTAGGAATGAAAGATGCACAAATATGGGAAAATACTAAACGATGGAATTTGGGCGTGAAAATTTAGGTGGAGCTTGATATGCAAGGGAAGAACACACCATAAAAATTGCAGCTTGAGATCGTCACGTGGTGGAGAGCAGATATTCGGACAAGAAGCCTCCATCCAGGATGGACAGAACACCGAAGGCGGCTCCGCGGCGGCGTGATGGCGGCACGAACGGCGGCGGCGGCGGCGGCACCGATGATCACCGGAGGTGGGGGGAAGGAGATATCACTCTAGAATGGGGGTTGGGGATGAAGAAACTAGGGGGAGAGAGAGGAGAGGTCAAAATTCTCCAAGAGAGGGGTTCTTGCACAATGATTTTTTCACTTTCATTAATATTCAAATGGAAAATACAAGTATTTATATGCCTCCAATCTAATCCAATCTCCACCATTAGATCTAGGGATGGGGAATGAATGGCCTAGATTAAATGTGACCAACACACACAAAAAAAAAAATAACCCAAGTGGGAGACAAGCTTGACATGGTAGGTAGCCTACCTTAGACTTTTTACTCCCTTTGTCTACCCATGTGGCATTTGACATTCAACCCTTCTAGATGGCCACCTAGGATGGTTGACCAGCCCCACATAGGTGACATGGACCAATGGGAAAGGGCTGAGGGCCCCCTTGCTGGTCCTACTGTATAATTGCATAAAAACCCACACAATCCATCGGAATGACTCCTTGACTTATAAAGCCTTACATTTACGTACATACTTTCCCAAGGATATAAACACAAACTAAAAGGACATAAATGCAAAAGAAAAATTACATACTCGGCGTCGATTCCCATCAACTCTCCCCGGGTGGGAGGAACTCGACCCCGTCGAGTAGGGGTATGGATGCTCGAGTACTCCGACGGATCCGTCACCGTGCCAAGTAGCGCGGGTATGCTCCACTCCAAGTGACCGTCACCTGCTCATTCCATATATACTCGATATGCGCAAGCTGCCATGGGCTAGAGGTGGACACTCCGGGTGGGGCACTCTCAAAGGGGGAGGTGGCGGCTCGAAGACTCACTAGGAATCACCGCTGAGTCCCTATAGGTGACTAGATCCGGGTGTAGATATAGAACCGATCCCATACTCATCAAGTGAGTCCACTCGCCTCTTACTCATAAGAGAACGACAACGAGCTTGCACAAGACGCATGCAGACAAACAAACGACACACAAACCAAACAAACCACACTGACTCATCTATGACCCTAGACACACCTAATGTTAGTCCGACCCGTACATGGGTGACGGCGGACCAGGACACCAGAATATGTGCCATGCATGCATGTGGTGCAACTGAGAATGGATGGCATGGGGAACACCTATACATCGGGTGTGGTTATGCGTGGATGGTCTTTTGAATGTGGGCGACTCGGGTGGTTTAGAAGGGCCGGGTGTAGGTGGGTAGGGGTTGGTGGATGTAGATGGCCCATCCCGAGGGGAAGGGGCATAAAAGTGGGCTTCCTTGAAGAAGGGGAGTACGGGTGGTAACTCGGGAAGCCTAATAGTGAAGGGGTCAAAAGGGTCAAAGAAGGTATGACCCCTTGTGGTGGGTTCCCACCAGTCACGGTCCCACATGTAGAAGTTTTGAAGGTGTGGGTAGTCACCTTCTTGAATTGTAACGGGTGGGACGGGGATCGTAGGCAAGATGTATGATTCCTCCCTCGGACAAAAGGGTATGAATTCGGGCTCGTTCGGTAAGGGGAGGAGTAAGACGACATCCGTGGTGACACAACCCACGGTGCACTCGGAGGTAATGGACCCGAAGGCCGGATGGGTGAAGTTAAGACTAGCGGGTTGGTCAAAGCCTCGCGCCAAAAGATGCGTCAACTCCCATTGTGAATCCACTCCCATGACAAGATCGTCCAATGTGTCAACATGGTGACGAGATCGAAAGGTGGTATGGAATGAGTTGACTGGCACTAAAGGTAAGGTGGGGTCCATGGACGGGAAGGGATGTGGGACCAAGCCATCCTTGAGCCAACTAAGAAGTGGCTCGACTATGTAAAGTGTTCCCATAAGAAACACGGGTGGCTCGGGCTTTGGTAGCTCCAAAGAAGAAGGTTCCGAATAGAGCTCGGAAGGAGCGGGTGGTGAGGGAGCACCTACGAGAGGTGAAGAAGCACTTATCCTTTCCAACAAATCCGAAATCATTTTCTTGCATTCCTCAAAGGAACGGGTTGGAGTAGGGACCTTGGGGTGGACTCGCTCCTCGTCCCTCGGCCTAGGTGTGGTCCTAGGCTCGGCTATAAGCGGGGCTTCCACTCGGTTGGAGGTACTTGAGTGGGTTGGGATGGGGGTGCCAAGGGGAGGCTGGTTGGAGGTGACTGGGCGGGCCACTAGATTGGGGTCGCCTTGGTGGGCTTGGATGGCGGTGAATGGGGTGGGATTGGGTAGAGGTGTGGCCCACTTGATTGTGGGTGAGTTGGTAGGGTTGGTGAGTGGTATGACCTCCGTGGTTGGAGGTAGGTGGGCGGGGAACGTAGGCCCTCCTAAGCGCTCTCTTCATTTCCCACCATGACTCGATGGGCCTTAGATTCCTATCCTCCCTCCAATATTTGATGTTCCTCCAAGTTACGGCGCCTTCACCAAAAAGTCACCTTTTGGCAACATCAACTTGCATGGGCCCGTACATGATGTACACCTCGAAGTAATCGTCCATGATGGCTTCCCATTCTAGATAGACACTCGGGTCATCGGACCCGTAGAAGTCCCGGGTCTCGGGCCTCGTGGGGTGGTTCGGGTGGTCCTTCCATTTGAGATAGTATCTCCACCATCCGGGTGTTTCGGAATCAATGGGGATTAGGGACTAGTGGGTGGGCATGTCGACACTAGTAGATAAACCAACTAGACAATGGACTACAACTCTAGACATGACGACCAAGACTCGGTACGTGACGGAGATAACTGATCCGAAGATCACTCGCGTAAGTGTGCGGCCTTCCCGATAGGCGTAGCCTAATGTTCGGGCAACACCTTTTGATATACCGAGTAAAGGGATGTAAATGCAAAAGACACTTTTTTTTGACACCCTAGACTCAACTGCTCTGATACCAAATTGATGCGGGATGGGACCACGGACACGACAAGCTCGCGGTTGTCCCTTAACGAGGGAAGCGTCGGATGTGCGCAGTTGAGAAACCGGCAATGAGCTAGGGTGATCGGCTCTCTTTTGTGCCCGGATCGGGTCACGGGACGGTCACGTACTCTCTCATAGCAGCGGTAATGAACATATAAAGCGAGCTAGATATCCCTACACATGCTCTCTAGCAGCGGCATAAACAAGCATATATGAAATTAAGCAAAATGCCAAGTAAGGAGCGAGGACGATACCTCCACGCGCTCGGCGTGGGGACGACGGACCCGGCCGAAACTCGTACTCCCGGGATAAATATTACACAATGATGACAGCAATGAAATATCGCCCACTCCACGCAGGGAGGTAAAGGGCTACACAACTGGGCTCGGGAGGACCAAATTCGGGTTGACGGGCGGCTTCTCGCGTCTCTTCGGCAGCACCCGAACTTGTGACCGTGGGGCCCACTTGCTGTCCGGAGGGGCCGTGTGGGACCCGGTGGCACCGCTGTAGTGGGGACACTTAGGAAAGCGCTCCCCGGGCTGGCGGCACGCTGGTTCACCGGGAGGAGGCCGGGCGGCTCCGTTCGGCACCGGTCGGAATAACCGGCCACGGATCTGCACCTTCTGATTTTCAGCGCGCGTCCCGGCGAGAACGGACGCTGCGATCAGCCCCGATGTCGGATCGACACGAGACTGGCACCGTTAGAAAGTTAACTTCAAAGCCTTCAATTTAGGCCTAGCGATATAGCCTGGATCTGCACGGATCTGGACTTATGGAATTTCCAAGTTTCTGTTGTACAGTTCTTGAAATCTCAGGTCAGTAGAGAACTTTCCTGTGGATTGCCTTTGACCGCGAGGTTGGCTTCCGAATCTGGGGTTGTGTTATTCAGAAACGTTGTGGGAAATGAAGCTACGAAACCAGGACTATTTTTGGATCTGGATTTGGGGAAGGATATGAATTTCTATGATTTTTTCACTAGAAGTGGGTTGGATCTGGAATCTGGCTGACAACACTGTAGCTGAGGAAGAACATGAATTTCTAAAAATAGAAAGAAGGCTGATAAAAAATTAAGAAACTTTGTGGATGTAGGGGGTGATGGACAGAACTCCCAGTAAAATTGGGAGGGTTTGGAAAAATCAAAAAGATGGCCGGAGGTGGGAAACACAGGGCTGTTGTCACTGTAGATAGAGACAAAATAGAACTAGGAATGAAAGATGCACGAAAATGGGAAAATACTAAACGATGGAATTTGGGCGTGACAATTTAGGTGGAGCTTGGGATGCAAGGGAAGAACACACCATAAAAAGTGCAGCTTGAGATCGTCACGTGGTGGAGAGCAGATATTCGGACAAGAAGCCTCTATCCAGGATGGACAGAACACCGAAGGCGGCTCCGCGGCGACGTGATGGCGGCACGAACGGCGGCGGCGGCGGCACCGATGATCACCGGAGGTGGGGGGAAGGAGATATCACTCTAGAATGGGGGTTGGGGATGAAGAAACCAAGGGGAGAGAGAGGAGAGGTCAAAATTCTCCAAGAGAGGGGTTCTTGCACAATGATTTTTTCACTTTCATTAATATTCAAATGGAAAATACAAGTATTTATATGCCTCCAATCTAATCCAATCTCCACCATTAGATCTAGGGATGGGGAATGAATGGCCTAGATTAAATGTGACCAACACACACAAAAAAAAAAAAATAACCCAAGTGGGAGACAAGCTTGACATGGTAGGTAGCCTACCTTAGACTTTTTACTCCCTTTGTCTACCCATGTGGCATTTGACATTCAACCCTTCTAGATGGCCACCTAGGATGGTTGACCAGCCCCACATAGGTGACATGGACCAATGGGAAAGGGCTGAGGGCCCCCTTGCTGGTCCTACTGTATAATTTCATAAAAATCCACACAATCCATGGGAATGACTCCTTGACTTATAAAGCCTTACATTTGCATACATACTTTCCCAAGGATATAAACACAAACTAAAAGGACATAAATGCAAAAGAAAAGTATATACTTGGCGTCAATTCCCATCACTGTCCAAACAAGGGTCTCCTTTGGAAGAGCAGCGTAGGGCCGTTTCAAGGAAACTCAGTATTTCATTCGGTGTGGAATATCTCATATTTGTAATAATTGAAGCACAACGGCTTTCGCAATCGAATCACTTGAATGATCTTCCGCAATAAATCAAAGTCCTATATGAATGCATGCTCGGTTAAAATAAAAATTTAAAACAAACTAAAATAGAAAATAGCCAAGGATAATATTATCAACTTGTTAAGAACGGGTCAGGATACCGATCCGGTGAGCCGACACTGGGCTGGGGCCCGTTTATCTGCGCACCAACTCACTGAATGGAATCGTCGTCCCCATGCTATCACAAGTTGACGGCCTATCCGTACAACCCAAATTCTTCCGGGATCATCACTATTTTTTTTTGTTGAAGGGGAACTCAAATCCCAGATTTGTTCGGGCCGTATGGTCCTTGACATGTTCTAGTGGCGTAGGTATCATATACTATGATGCATGACATGGTGGGACCAACCATCGAAAGGTGGGACAGGAGATAGGACAAAGACGTCCGTTAGTAAAACCTGCACAGACCAGCATAGGTTAGTAACATCAGAATGTAGCAGATTTATAACAGAATCACACCACAGTACAAGGGGGTCTAGACAAAACTCTGATGACTGATCACTGTAGCGCCTCTCCTTTCCTACACTTCTTCTCTTGCACCAAGTTTTTTCGAGGCATGCCTTACGAGACTTTTGCCCTGGACAGAAGGGAACTACTTTGCATGGAGGGATTCTGTTGCTTTCTTTTGGGCGTGTCCAGGCGCGAGGACGCGTCTTAACCCTCGAATTCAAATTTAAAGCGACGGGCGGCCTTTCTTCTCCCGTGCCTTACCTGCAAACGAGTCCGCCTTCCGCCGAAACTCGCTTGCCCATCTTCGTCTTCTTCCCCTCGATCGATGGAGTTCGGTGGGCCGGACCATGGTGAAGGTGGAGAGGGACGAGGGACTCCTCGCCCGAGGAGGGACACGCAAGAGCACGGAATGGCGTCCATGGAGGAGGAAGGGCCGCTTCGAGCCCTCGAGAGACCCGAGGGGCCTGATGGTGCGGAAGGAGGTGAACACGGTCTGGTAGGTCCTCCGATCTTCTCCTTTGATCCATTTTGAGTTTTGAAGCGAGCCGTGGGGGGAAAAGGTTTCGGCGAGTGTTACACTCAAATGATGGACACGTCCTTGACAGGAGACGCGTTCTTGTTATGACGCGAGGCCCTTCTTTCTTGATGCAGGACATGGCAGAGACCGCGGGTTTGGCCGATGAATGGGAGAGTGCAGATGAGCCGAGCCGTGTTAGGAAGGAGAGTCGCGGCAAGGCGAAGCTCGAGGATTGGTGCATACGTTTCCCTGGATAGCAAGGGAGCGTATTGGTGCAGGACAGTGCCGACTTCCTTTGGCAGCAGAGAGAGAGTTATGCGGGGCTTCCCCAAGTCGGGGATACGCGCGACGTCAACGGCTCGCGTGCCCAATTAGCCGAGGTCAGGCGGCAGCTGGCCGCCACTAAATAGGAACTGTCGCTCCTGGTAAGCTAAGTGCTGCATTTTCTGTTTTTAAATGTGGAGCTTAGCTGACGTCTGTTGTTTGTTCGTTCCAGCGTGCCCAACAAACAGTGATGGTGGGAGTGACTGGCGGCGCATCTTCCAGTTCCTCAGCCCCTTTTCTTGAGATTGCCTCCCTCTGGGAGCAACTTGCCGGTGCGGTGGCTCGGGCTGCCCGGGCGGAAGAGGAGCGTGATGCCTGGGTGGCGACTGTAGCAGAGCTGCGACATCGCGATGAGGAAAGACCTTCTCCAGACATCCTGGAGTTAAGGGTTCTTCTGCAGATGATGAGGAGAGAGGCAGAGAGAGAGAAAGCTGAGAGAAGGTCCGAGCTACAGCGAGATCAGGTCGAGAGGAGGGCCTTGGAGGCCCAGGTGAGGGAGCTCCAGCTGGGCCTTCAGGTCGCGGTGCAGAGGCTAGGAGCGATGGAGACGCACTACGAGAGAGCACGAGAGTTCGGGGAGCGAGTGTGCCAGTCTGGTCGCTTTACCGCTAGTGGCTTCTTCGCCATGCCAGGGCAGGAGCAGCGAGTCATTGCTGTGGAGCCGGCGCCATGAGGTGAGGCGGGTGCTGCTGCACGGGGATCCAGAAGGCTTCTGAGGGACCCTCACCTCAGGGGAGAGGAGAGGGACGTCTAGAGGGACGAGCACGAAGATAATGGCATGAGTTGGCGAGCCAGTGGACCCGCCTCATCTCTATGATTATAGTGTTTATGACAGCTTATGTAGAATTATGAATGGAGTGATTTGATTCTCTGCGGCTTGTTTGTTCTCTTGTGCGTTCCTTCATCGCCATGCTTCCTTTGTATTGTTTCCATGTGATGTGCCTGCCGAAACCTCGCCCTAGAACGGAAAAACGCGTCTCACTCCGATCCCCTTTTACAGAAATCTACTGCGGGAGTCAACAAAGACGGCCCTAGCTTTTCTTCTCGGGCGGTTTGCTAGCCTTTGCAGACAACCTTCAAAAGGATAGGGCATCTTGTCCAAACAATCACCTTGTGTGAGTGGTGAAGTAACACATGTGGGACCATATGGCAGGTGCCTTACCACAAGGGCTATTGGAGGGATCTTGCTCGGCACTCCTCCCTTTTTCTATAAATATCCGCTCTTTTGTTCTCCCAGGGTCCTTGAGAGCCAACTCGAGGAGTACAGATTCACACAAAAGAGGAGGGATTCAAAATCCTGAAGTCGAGATGGAGGGCGAATCTTCCCATTCCTCGAAGAGGAGCAGGTCCAGCGGTAGCAGTTCTAGGAAGCTCTCGGATCTCGAAGGGCACTTCAGTGAAAGGACCCGATCGCAACTCGTAAGCCATGTTTTCCTGCCCTTTTTCCATTCTTTTTTCTTCCTTTCTTTCTGACCAAACCTCCTCTCCATTCCCTGCATGCGTAGAGTGTGATGAAATCACAGATCTCATGGGAGTTGGTAGTGTCCGCATACAGGGGTCTCCCGGATTTTCAGAAGGCGAGGCTAGACGTGATGGGATTTGGCACCTTTCTTCGGATCGAGCCGCTCGAGCTCGACCTGGTTCTGATCCAAGCCTTGTGTGACAGATGGGACCCAGTGAGCCTGGCATTCCTGATGCCCTGGGGGCACATGGTGCCCAGCTTGGAGAATGTGGTCCGGATCACAAGCCTGAAGGTGGAGGGCGAGGCAGTGATCGGGGTCACTTATGCGGATTACCGAGAAGGTGCTCGGAAGCTACTGGGTTTGGACCTAGATAGTCGAAAAAATAGGTCGGTAGCTAGGGCGTCCCTCATGGATGCATTAGGGCTCATCGACACTCGTCGGTGGGACGATGAATCCTCAGAAGAGTTCATGGAAAGGATGGAAATAGGATGCCGTGCCGTGTACTGCACAGATTTCGACAATTGGGAAAGATGCAACATATATTTGAGGAGATTTCTCCTCTTCCTTTTGGGGAGATTGGTACTGAGCTCGAAAGGGGACGGTATCCAATGTCGCTTCCTGGAGCTGCTATCAGACCTTGAAAGAGTAGGGTACTATGCATGGGGAGCTGCCATGCTGGCACACTTGTTTGCAGGCCTGTTCGAAGAAGCGGATCGTGAGATGACTATGAGTGGTTTCACACCATTCATCCAGGTATTTTTGGTTTTGCTTGTTTTATATTTTTATTATTTTTACAAGGTACTGATGACCTGCGCCGAGCAGCTATGGAGCTATTATTACCTCCCCATGGGGAGAGCTCGGCACTGGCTACCCGCGATGGTGCTGCTAGCCAGGCAGTGGGAACCCATCATGAGTGCGGCACCCCTAACCTACCAACTGATGGTGCTAAGGCGGGAGCTACATGAGTTCCCTGCAGAGATGGTAAACTAGAGACCCTACTCAGACATGGTCGATGCCGACCAGCCGTGGGTTCTAGCAAGTCGTGCCCGGTTCGGACGGGAATTGTGGATGCACTTCCTGAATGAAATCGAGCAGCTTCGGCTGCGATTGGTTATGAGGTCCTTGGGACTGGCTCAAGAATGGGTGGATACGGCTGCGCCACCTCGCGTCGGGGAAAAGACGCGGGGACCGGCAACCTGCATTGACTGGCGTGTGCGGTTCCCTGAACAGTATGAAGACTGGCAACAGGCAGGCACGATTGTAGAATCACATGCGCGGGATAGCGAGGACTACTTGCGTCTATATAGGACAAAGTACGCAGAGCGGCTCCAACCCCGGGGACTTGTGGAGGTAGGTTTCCCCTTTTTCTCTTTTCTTCTTTCTCCTTTTTTTGGTTTTCTGGTGGAAATGCTGACTCGTATGGCAACAGGATATCCGTGATACGATGATAGCGACTTTACGAATTCGTTTGGCGGAGATGGAGCAACAATTGGGCGATGCCCGTGAAGCCACGAGCGCCTTGGTAGGTGTACAATGCGTTCCTAATTAAAACCCCAGATTCCAGATGTTGTCTGCTAATTTACGCGGTCGTAGCATGCCCAGATTGGCGTGACTTCCCCAGCGATGGGAGTAGGTGGTGCCTCTTCCAGCTTGTGGATTCCCACCTCAGAACTTGACTTGCTTCATGTGCAACTTGCTCACACCACACAGCGTGCTGCGGAGGCAGAAGGGATGCTCTGTATATAGGTAAAAGTTTCAGTGTTGAGTTCTCTTTCTTTACGCCTTATCGCGTATCTGAGATGGTACATCTGGCAGGAAAAGGAGATGGAAGACGTGCTTGCCCAAGCTGTGCAGAGGGCGGCTAGGATAGCAGAGCTGGAGGGGGAACTGCAGCGTCGTCCAGATGACGACTCTTCCAGGGATGCTATGGAACTGAGGATCACTCTCCAGTTGGAGAGGGAAGACCGTGAGAGAGAACGGGCAGAGAGAGAAAGAGACGCAGAGAGAGAGAAAGAGCCAACAGATTGACTGAAAGGGAGGAACGAAGGGCCATGGAGGCCCAGTTGTTCGAACTCTGAACCAGTCTTGGTCTTGCTGAACAGTGGCTGAGAGATGGTGAGGAGCGCTACCGAAGAGCACGAGAGCGTGGCTTTCGTGTTGGTAGCTTCTCTGCTACTTCCGTGGATCAACGTCGGGGTGTGGGAATAGGAAGGGGAGTACAGAGCGGTAGGAGTACCACTTTTCGTAGTTGGGTAGCACCTTTGAGAGCGTTTTGCCCGGAGAGTAGTGGGACGAGTAATGCAGAGAGAGGGCGGAACTTGATGTAATTTTTTTAGTTTTTTGGAATAAAATACAAGGTTCAGTTTGTTTGGTTTTCACCTTTACTTCTGTCGCCTGAATCCCTGCACACATCACTGAAACAAACAAATCAGAATTTCTGTTCTGACTTGGCCCCTTGCTCAATAAGTAAATGGTCACCGTGACTGTCCTTGATAACTGGTCAAGGGGCCAAGCCTTTATAAACGAAGGCAAGGGAAAGGTGTGGTGATGATGGATGCAACAGACAAGTATGCGAATGTAAACGATATTAAAGTGAAATGCTGCATACAAATGCAATCATGCAGAATTGATTTATTTTTTCTTTTTTATATTTGGCATTTTTTTGTTTTATCATAAAAAAGATTTTTTTTATTTACAAATATGTATATTTTCTCTTTTCCATTTTTTGTTATTTTTATCATTTCAATTTTTTGTTGCTAACGTCTGGCAAGCACCCAAATGGCACTTAACCTACGTGAGAACAGGGGTTTCTTACTAACCTCCCAGGTATCCTAAGTGCACATCTAGGTTGATTTGGGCCTCTAGACCCCTCAAATGATGATCCCGCCGGCTAAGACTTACCCTGATGATAATACCGTCATGCCATGCTTAGGCTCCCAGTCGCTTCCGACCACAGGGATCCACCCAAAAGATGTTTGAGGTAAGAGATTTGCCCGACCCGGGTCTGTTTCCTCACAACTCTATATGGTATATGATGGAACACCCTGGAACCCCAATGACCAACCGCACGACGCTGACCCGAAATCAGACGCCGTCGCACCCATAGGTGACGCGCTTGCATTGGCCTAAGCCCGAGGTTAAATAAGAAGACATCAAGGTGGTAAACAGGGGTCTTGACCAGCCAGAAACACGGAGACTCCTTCGCAGCGATAGCTTTTGCTTTTCAAAGTAGGCAACCAAATGTGTATATTAAAATAAGGTCACAAACCCTGGGCAGTTTTCACCCTTCAGAAACTCCATCGAACCTTCATCTTTAGAGGGAGAAGGAAGAGTGTAGGGGATAAACCTCCTGAGAGGATCGGCAAAGCCGTTAACCCGGCGAGCGAATAAGGGCCCATTAACTCTTTCCTTTCGGATAACTTCGGACCAAATCTCGAGCATTTACATTCCACGCCCCCCCCCCTTTTTATGGATTCGAACTTTTGCTTTGAGGGGTTCCATTTATTGCATCAGGCACTGTCATGACCAGGCTCTTGATTTTGATTTTGTATTTCTTTTTGTGAGGGAGATATAGTCGTTTGACGTTTGTGGGCTCCCTTTCGTATGTCTGCGGGGACACTGCCCTCTTCTTGTGCTCTGATCGATGCTCGAGGAAATGGATCCTACTCTTGCCTTTGGGGTTTGAGTTTCGGTTTCTCATGCTCAGCATTTTAAGGGCGTCGATTGTCTCATTTGGTCGAAGAGAAAAGAATAAAGATTACAGCTTCAGGAGATCTTCTGGGTGGGGCCCCACCGTAGGTGATGCTACCGACTTTTTTTGAATAAAATACATAAGTGAGCACATGTTAGCTTCCTTCGAGCTAGCATAGGCCGACGTGGCCGGACAGGGATCTCCACGGTTCTGGCAAACCAAGACCCGGTGCCTACCAAGCCTTAATGGGCCCTATCCTAACATGAAGGTTAGATGCAGTGACTTGACTACATGGTGACCACCGGGCATTGGCATTTTGAATTTTCCATATTTTTAGTGGTTTTCAATATTTCTTTGTTTTTGATGTTTTTTATCTTTTCATCATTTTTTTTTGTTTTGTGCTAAGGGTAGTATTTCTTAAGATAAAGCCCATTCCAAGGGAGGGATAACTCGGTCCCTTCGGCGTTAACTAGCTTGTAGGCGTTGCCAGGGTACACGGCTTGAATTACAAATGGTCCTTCCCAATTGGGTTGGAGCTTAGAACGCGGCCCTCCAGGTTTGACAAAAATTCTGTTTACGACCATCTCACCGACTTTGAATTTTCTCTCAACGACTTTCTTTTGGTAAAAGCGAGCGAGTCTATTTTGATACACACGCGCGTGTTCGGCAGCGGCCAGCCGCTTCTCATCCAAGAGTTCCAACTGGGCGAGGAGTGAATTACGACGATCGTCGAGGGGAAATTCCTCGTCCAATTGTACCCTGAGAGAAGGGATCAGAGTCTCATACGGGACTACCGCTTCCATACCATAAGTAAGGGCAAATGGAGTCTGCCCGGTGGGGGTACGGATTGAAGTGCGATAGGCCCATAGGGCTTCGATAAGTTTTTCTGGCCAGTCTGAAAACTTACTAGACTCGCAGGTTTTTTTGATGATTTTGAGCAATGTTTTATTGGTGGCCTCCGCTTGGCGGTTACCTTGTGGGTAATAAGGCGATGAATGATGCAATGCAATTGCGAACCTTTTGCAGAGGTCACATAGGTCCTGGGAAATGAAATGTGGCCCATTGTCGGTGACGATTGTGCTTGGGACGCCGAATCTGGCGAGGATGTTCTTCATGATGAACTTGCAGACTGTTGACACCTTGATTTCCGCGTAAGCTTCGGCTTCGGCCCATTTGGTGAAGTATTCCGTCGCAGTAAGGATGAAAGATTTCTGCTTGGTGAGGGAATTGGGATCACCTAGGGGACCCATGATGTCGAATGCCCACATGGAGAAAGGCCACAGGGAGGATATTGGATGAAGTGAGGAAGATGGTGAATGGATTTTATCGGCGTGAAGTTGACACTTGACACACCTACGGACATAGACAGCACAATCTTCTTCCATAGTGGGCCAATAAAAGCCTTGGCGAATGATCTTCTTGTCGAGCATCTGACTATTCACGTAGTCACCGCACACACCCGAGTGCGTCTCCTCTACACATTTTCAAACTTCATCGTCACCAAGACATCTTAATAGAATACCAGTAAGGCTCCTCCTATAGAGTAGACCTCCAACCAATGTGTATTTCTGAGCCACCCTTCTTATGGCTTTCTTGTCCTCTGTGGTGGCCCCTTCAGGATAAGACTGATCTCGGTAGTATTTGACGATTTCATAGAACCATGGTTTCTCTTCATCAGCCAGTTCTTCTTCAGCCTCTGCCAACATGATTTCCCTCTTCTCAAGGATATCTTCCTGCAGGATCTTCCTTGCTATCCTGTCTTTGATATTTACGTAGGAAGCATCATCGATTGTAGGGGCGTGAAGTTTGTAGATGGAAATGGAGTCAAACCATCTTCCTAGAGGGAACCTTATGGATGATGCCAACGAGACGAGGGCATCGGCGAGAATATTCTGATGACGAGGGACATGAACAAATATCAGTTTGGCGAATAGTTTGGCAAAGGCAGCAGTGAGTTCTTGGTATGGCTTGAGTTTGGGATCGCGAGTGCGATATTTAGTGAGCACCTGGCGAAGGATGAGTTGACTATCACCTACGACTCGCAACTCAGTGATACGAAAAGAATGAGCGAGTTCTAGGCCAGCTAGAAGAGCTTCATATTCGGCTATATTATTGGTAACTGGAAATTTGAGCTGGTATGCCAATGGGAATATGAGGCCTTCAGGCGACAGGAGGGCGACGCCGATTCCTCTCCCTTGAGAATTCAGAGCTCCATCAAAATATAGCGTCCACATTGGCTCATCTGATTGGTTGACGGACATTAGTTCCTCATCTGGAAACTCTGATTGGATGGGATCGAACTTGGGAAGAGGATGATGAGCGAGATGCTCGGGTATGGTATAGCCTTTAATCGCCTTTTGCTGGATGTAGGTGATGTCGAACTGAGAGAGAAAACTTTGCCAACGTGCTAGCCTATCCGTAAGGACGGATTTCTCCAGAAGGAATTTGATAGGATTCATTCGAGCAATCAAGTGGACCTCATGAGCCAAGAAGTAGTGCTTCAATTTCTGCACTACCCAAACGAGGGCAGCACAGGTTTTCTCCATGACGGTGTACTTCTGCTCACCGGGATTGAGAAGTTTGGACAAGTAATAGGTTGCCCGTTTCTTGCCCTCTTCATCAGCTTGTGTGAGGACGGCTCCCACGGAGTCATCCAAGACTGAGACGTAAAGGATCGGAGGTTTTTCTAGTTTGGGTGGAATGAGAACGGGTGGACTAGCCAGATATTCCTTCAACCCTTCAAAAACTTTCTGACATTTAGAATTCCAGTGGAATTCTACTCCTGGCTTGGTCAACTCGTAGAGAGGTCTACACCTTTGTGAATGTTGGGACACAAACCGACGAATAAACTGTAACCTCCCGATTAAACCTCGGACTTCCCTCAAATTCTTGGGAGGCGGCATATCCCTGATAGCCTTGGCTTTGTCGGGATCTATCTCAATCCCTCTTTTGCTCACAATGAAACCCAGCAATTTACCCGACGACACACCAAACACACACTTCTTCGGGTTCATTTTCAATTGGAACTCCCTTGACCTCTGTAAGACCTTAGCCAAAACTTCTGGATGTTCCATCCTGGTCCTTGATTTCACCAATAAGTCATCCACATACACTTCTAGATATATGTGCATCATGTCATGAAATATGGCCATCATCGCTCTTTGGTAAGTAGCTCCAGCATTCTTTAACCCAAACGGCATGACCACGTAACAATATGTTCCCCAAGGGGTAGTGAATGACGTCTTCTCCTGATCCTCTTCTGCCAAACGAATTTGATTATATCCTGAAAATCCATCCATGAATGAGAGGGTCTCATAACCTACCGTGTTATCAATCAACACATCAATGTGAGGCAAGGGAAAATCATCTTTTGGACATGCGCGGTTAAGGTCCCGGAAGTCGATACAAATCCTGACTTTCCCATCTTTTTTCATGACCGGGACAATGTTCGCCACCCATTGAGGATAAAGAACGACTCTAATGAACCTGGCTTTGTGGAGCTTATCAACCTCTTCTTTCATTTTCAAAGCCATCTGAGGGTGGAAACGCCTTAACCTTTGTTTTACCGAGACGGACCCTGGTTTTAGGGTTAAACGGTGTTCGACCAAGGTTGAATCTAGACCCGGCATATCCTCATAGCTCCATGCAAACGTGTCCTTATATTCCTTGAGAACTTCAATTAATGCCTTTTCTTCAGAGGGTGGTAGATTGTCACTTATGAGGATGATCTTAGGGTCTTTCTCAGTTCTCAAGTTGACTCCTTTGGTGGATTCTTCTACGGCGGTTGACGGCTCGTCGAATCTCTTTATTCCACTAGCGTATGCGCCCGCCGCAACCTCATATTCTTCACCCTCATCTTCAGTGGGGCATTCTTCATCCGTGATCTCGTAGACTCCATACCCTTCATCAAATGCACAATCGCCCTCACATTCTATTTCCGGTAGCCGGATGGGATTTTCTAACAACTAGGGGATGGCAAGGAGGGCTTAACACCTGGCGGCTAAATCCAGAAGGAATCGATGAGGGATCTGCCTACCCTTGGATTTCTTCCTAGGTACTACCCTTGACCTATCATTCCTAGATTGACTGACAATATTTACAGAAGAAGAGGAAGACGAAGAGGATGGTGTAGAATGTATATGAGATGACCCCTCAAAGGAGGGGTAGAAAAGGTCGCTCATCGGACCTTGGACGGGTGGTCCGCAGGGCGGGACGCACCCGTGGGAGATGTAGGAGGTTTCCTCAATGAAGATGTGTTGTTGAGGAGTTTGAAAATTGACATTTTTTTTTCGTTTTCATTTTTGATGACAAAACAATGAAAAGAGATCGGAGGAGAAAGAAAAGTGGTTATGGCTAGAGGATTGGGAGGCTCATAGAGCAGATCGTGATTGAAAGCCTGGTGCGGGTTGAGAAGCCCGCGTAGGTATGTAAGCAGAGAAGGGGACCTGGGAAGATCATCAGACAACTGTCTGGCCCAGGAAGAAGATATCAGCAAAGGCTGAAACGAGTGGATGGAGAAGATGGCGGCTAATGAGCCGTCGACGGCAATGTTGAGGACGGATGAAGATCCGTCGATGGCAGGGTCCTTCTGGCGAGAACGAGGATAGTTTGGAACCTTGGCAAGAGTGGTAATATTCTATGGTATTCCGGAGATCAATGGTGGTCCTTCAAGCTGCGGAGATGAGAACATCCTTTCCAGTGCAACGAAAATGTCCCGTATGTGGAACCATTTGTTCCACTCGTATTCCGGATCTTTGATCTTGCCTCTTTTGGTGATCCTCGGACATTTTTCAGCCAAATATACAGCATGTGATCCCCCACATGCTTCTCGTGGGTAATCTCCCATCTGAACAATGGGCCCTCTGTTGAAGTGGTTTGATAGAGTCCATGTGAGGGGCTTCCAATCCGCCCTGAACGGTCCTTTGAAGCCTAGGCCAAACCTGCGGTTCGGCCTAATTTCCTTTGGCAGTTTGAGCCTACCCTGTAACTGTGCGCCCAGACCTTTACCCTGTTGGTAGTTGATGTTCCTCATAATCTCCTAACCTTTGGAGTGAAAAGGGAGATATGATGTTGTGGTTGCCCTGACCGGCTCCATTGGTGCTAGTGGAACGTGAGATAGATCACGCACGTCCAGCAATGACAATATGGGCCGATGAGATGGCCAAACAGAGGGCAGAGAGGTGTTGATAGCATCCACTGTGTGAAGGACAGGTGTACTGACCACTTTAATAATCCTCCCATTATAAGGAAACTTCAGGCACTGATGGTTGGTGGAGGGCACAGCGTCCATGGCTTCGATGTAAGGGCGACCCAGTATAGCCTTGAATGTGGGGTCCATGTCGAGGACATGGAATTCCGTGAGAATTGACATGGGGCCTAGTTCTGCCTTCAGAATAATCATCCCCTGTGGTGGCCACATTTATGGACGCACCCGTGTCTACAAGGCACGGGTTTATGGATACCCCATTAATTTTTATTGAAATGCACAGTGCATATTTTCAAGCTTCCTTGGGAGCGAGCTCGTAGTTGTGGAACATGATGGCCGGTTGTATGTCCGTTGGGGTCAGGACGGTAGAGATCTTTTCTATAGGGAGGTCCTCATTCACCATGACCCTTTGAAGGTACTCCATTAAGGCTGCCTGGTGGGATGTGGATCTTTGAAGTAGCTCTATGATGGAGATCCGAGCAGGCGTCTTGTCCAAGTGTTTCAATAGATCATACTGTGTTCCAGGGATAGCTCTTTCTAGTTGTTCTCCATCATCCTTCTCTGGCTGAGATTGCTCAGGATTCTGACTGTTGTGGGGGAAAACCCTGTGGAAAATCCTTCCACTCCGGAGCACCATTGCCTGGGGCTTTTGTACCTCTGTGGGGGTAGCAGTGGGCTTTAACAGGGATTTGAGGGGTAGTGGTGGAGGAATGGTTGATGAAGCAGGGGTGATGACGGGAGCAGGGATTCTGATGAGGGGTTTGTTAGGTGGAGGCATGGTGGAGGTAGAGGGGATATCACACGGATTATAGAGGATAAGGGGTTTGGAAGGTGGAGGTGGAGACGAAGTAGAAGTGGGTAGGGCTTGAAGCGGGCAATGATTTTGAGGTGGGTGATGGGTAATGAGTGGTTTTGAAGGTATTAGTGGTGATATGGTGGAGAAAGACGGGGTTATGTATGGTTGACGGATGATAAGGGGTTTAGAAGGCATAGGGGTAAATGTGGTAGAGGTGGATGGTAAAGTGGGGGAGTGAGAGAAGATGAGAGGGTGTGAAGGCGTAGTGGAGAGTGTCGGTTGATAGGAGATCGGGGTGCGGATGAGAGGGCGTAATAGTAGTGGAAATGGTGAAGGCGATACTGGCGCGGGTTGATGAGAGAGAGGTGCTACCCGGGCAAGGCAAGGGTGTTGCGTGATGATAGGATTGGCGGTAGAAAGAATGGAGGTACTTTCTGGGTGCCACACCTGCTCTCTCCCGACTTCTGGGAAGGAGGAGATGGGGTTAACCTGATGATTGGGCTGTTGGTGCTCCGCCAATGGATTCTGGATTATGCCCATGTTGGGCTGTTGTTGTGGGGCCTACTGAGGCTGTTGTTGTTGTTGTGGTTGTTGCTGCTGCTGCTGTTGTAACTGCTGCTGTGGCCTATGAGGAGGTCTCCTAGCCATGAGAGCGGCGACGTATCGTCTCATTTCATCACAATCTATTTGATGTTCATCATTCATATCGTGGATGTAATCTTTGAAATGGAAGCAATAATCTACCGTGTGTCCTGGCTGCCTGTGGTAGACGCAGTATTTGGAGGTATCAACATTCGGGGGCCACACGAGCCTTTCCCTGGGTAGCACAAGTATGTTTGAGGCCATGAGGGCGTTGAAAATATCCGCCAGAGTTTCTGGCAACGGTGGATAGTAGGCTCTCTTGGGACCGATCGGCCTCCTTTGTTGCTGTTGGGGACCATAATTCCCCGGGGGTGGAACTAGGTTGTACTGAAGTGGTGGTTGTTGTTGCTGAGGTTGTGGTTGTTGTTGCTGGGGTTGACGTAATGGAGGCATATTATCCTGGGGTGGATTATTTTGGGGTGGAGGACGAAGAGGGAAAGGACCTGGTTGGAGGGGAAGTCGGGGCATTTATGGAGGCCTTGGGTTGACTGCATAGTTGGCATTGTTGACCGCACCCACTTGCTCATTTGTCACGACCCCTTCTGTGGCTCCGCCCGGGACACCAGCGCCTGTCTTTCTGACCACTTTGGGCTTTGGCGACTCAAACATGTTCATAATGGGGGAGTCTTTTAAGTGGGTTTGGATGTACCGGGCCCTTTCATAGAGTTCCTCCATTGTAGTAAGTTTATTCATGGCCAGGACGTGTCTGAACTGTGGGGTTGCATTAGACACAATCATCTTCACTTGTTCGGGCTCGGAGAGGGTATCCCTTATTCTTTCCGCCAGAGACCTCCATCTATCAGCATAGCGGACAAAATCCTCGTCGGGATTCATCTTTTCGGCCACTAGGTCGGTAATAGAGAGTGAGGGACCGACCCTATCCCTATATTTCTACAAGAACCTTCTTTGGACTATTTCAAAATTCTCGGCCTCGCGGGGCTCCAAAGAATAGAACCACTCTAGCGCGGGACCATCCAATGATCTCCGAAAGAGGTATGCCAAGGACCTCTGATCGTTTTGCCAATAGGAGGATTCATACATGAAATCCTTGAGGTGAATGAAGGGGTTGTCGGTACCATTGTATCTGCGGTACGTGGGCATTTCGGAGGGAGGAAGATGAATGACGGGAAGGATTGGCAAAGCAACCTCCGGGGTGGCTTTCACGTCCACCATTCTTCTCAGATTTTGAAACTGCTCGTCCATGCGATTGAACCTATTAAGGAGCGATTGGGCGAGCTCCTCTGGAGGTGAAGGTGGCACTTGCCACTGGGGGAGAAACTGTCTCCCGGAGACTTGAGGGGAGAACCCCAAATGAGAGGGAGCTGCCGGACCGCCGACAGTCGGCCCCGGCTGAAGCGGTATGTGGGGAACAACGGGAGTTTGGGATTGTGACGGGAACTGGAATGAGGGTGGTTGTTGGCTCGCTTGTCCTTGAAGCGAGGGAGACTGGATGGCTTGCACCAATGAAGGAGATGGAATGGCCTGCACGGACTCTTGGAGAGGTGCGATGGCCGGAGTTGATTCCTGGGGCGTGGGGGAAACAGATTTCCCCTTCACAATGGCCTGGAAGGCCCGGAGCTGTTCAGAGGTAAGCTCCGTGTTGGCGAGGACGCCCAGTAAGGAAGAGATATCCTGTGGTTGGGACGTGTCCCCGGCAATAACCTGCACCTCATGCGAGGGCTCATGAGAAGGACCCGAGTCCATAGCATAGACTCGCGGGTCGGCTGACAAACCACGACTAGGGTGGTTCTCCTCAAAAGACTCGTGAGCCATGCTCACAGTTTTCCTAGAACGCAAAAACATATACTAGCAAGCAGGTAGCACAGATTATCAAACAAGTGGATGCCTTTACGCCTTTTTTGTGTGTTTTGATTTTGATGATTTTTTTGTGTTTTTAGCGAGATTCGAAGTTCACACAAAATAGGGACCCTAGTTTATTTTTGTTTCACCGCCGTGTCAGCTAGGGTCTCTCGTCTCACCACGAATGGGATGACTAACTCCGGGGAACTTCAGTACAACCAGCCCAGTGAACGAAGAGAAGATTCTTCGATGTCGGGGACTTACGGAGGTCCCAGTGGAGGAGTTTCTAGTCCGTTAAGAGGAATTCTCAAACGGAGAGTCCTTCCTTCACCGGGAAAGGGTAATCCTTAGAAAAAATGAAAAAGGATATAAAAAAGGGATGGATGTATGCAATGGAATGCTGACAGAGATATAGAGTAAGAAAATAACAGAAATAACAAACATATAATAAACACCCAACCAATCACAACTGACAGTGCTGCCGTGAGCACAACGGGGGGCACGCGAGGGCGCCAAGGTGGAGAGGCACGGACGGTGCCGAACTTGCAAGGGTAGCCGAAAAGAAGTAGTAGAGGTCCCACCGTGATCGCCAATCTGTGAGCGACGTCACGCGGTTCGAGGAGCGAAGAAGACGCGGAGCGCGCAGGCTCCTTTTTGTTTTGCTGCAACATAGAAATAAGAGAAAAGAGAAGGGGCCACCACAGGAGATTGCTCCGGCAGGTGAGCGGGACAAATGTAATATAGCAAGATATGGGGGTTAAACGGCCATAGCGGGAAGTGACTCGCCGCGGCCTCGGGGGGACGGGAATGGTGCAGAAATCAAATAGCAAGAATTGAAATGGCCATTGGGGAAGTGACTCGCCGCGGCCTCGAGGATATGAGCAGATAAGAATATGATAGAATATAAGGAGAATACAAAGAACGGGAATTTAAACGACCATTGAGGAAGTGACTCGCCGCGGCCTCGAGGATATGAATAGATAAGAATATAACAAAATATAAAGAGAATATAAGAACGGGAATTTAAACGGCCATTGGGGAAGTGACTCGCCGCGGCCTCGAGAATATGAGCAGATAAGAATATAACAGAATATAAAGAGAATATAAGAACGGGAATTTAAACGGCCATTGGGGAAGTGACTCGCCGCGGCCTCGAGAATATAAGCAGATAAGAATATAACATGATATAAAGAGAATATAAGAACGGGAATTTAAACGGCCATTGGGGAAGTGACTCGCCGCGGCCTCGAGAACAAGATGTGATCGCCAGGGGACAAAAGACCCCAAAATAAAGAAAGTGATCGCGCCTACCTCAAGACCGGGAGATGGCTGGTTGCTTCTTCTCCCCCTTCGGCCGGCCGACGGAGAGGGCTTTCCTTGGGTACCCTTACAAAACAACGACAAACAAGTAACGAGTGGATTAGAAAGATGAAGGTGTAGTATTCAAATCCTTGCGATAAAAATAATGAAATGATGGCAAAACACACACCTGGTTGGTGTTGTCTTTAAACCCCTCTCGGATACGAGTAGGAGAAAATGCGATGATGGATGCAAGAAGTATATAAGAAGATGCGCCCTTATGAAGGGGGATAGAGGATGCGAGATGATGAATGCAAAAGAACTACGAAGAAAAGGAAAGGATTGTCTTATTGGATGTGCCGATGGTGAAATCCGGCGGAGCTCCGGCAGCGTAGGGACGACATGGAAGCGCGGGGGATGAAGACGACCTTCCTCTCGCGAGCGTGGGCACCCGAGAAGCCGGCGGAACCTCCACCTACAAAAGACCCCACAGGTTAGAAATGACTCCGGTAGCCTCTGGGCTCCGGCAGCCTATCGGATCTCTTAGAAGCTCCCTCAGAACTGAGGGGGTGGGCCTCCATTTATAGGGCTCCGGAGGGTGGAGGCGTCCAGGACCCCAGACACCTCCATCAGGGCCGAACTAATATTTTATTCTTTTTTTATTCATTTTTTTGAATATTTTCATGGAGGCGTCCAGCGCCCTGGACTCCTCCATAAGTCCCACCGAACTCCGCCGAAAGTCGCACGCGGTTTAACACAAAGCGTGGTTTTGGAGCGGCGACCCGTGATTTGGAAATGGGCGCGTCCAGACGGCTGGACGTCTCCACAATTTGGATTCTTTCACACACGACAAACCGTCGATCGGTGGGCGGGGCCCCGTGAGTGAGTTGATGGAGGCGTCCAGGGGCCTGGACCCCTCCAAGAAAATATGTTTTTATTTTTTGTTTTGTTTTTTTATGCCAACTGGCATTTTATATTTTTTTTATTTTTGTTTTCATGGAGGCATCCAGGGGCCTGGACGTCTCCATTAATATTTCATTTTTTATGTATTTTTGATTTTAATAAATAAATTAAAGTAATAGAGGCATCCAGGAGACTGGACGCCTCCATTAAGACCCTCCCGGGTCCGCTGAACAGGTGTCGGCAGCTCCCCGACAGGCACCCTTCCTGGTTTCGGAACCTTCCGATGTGCCTGACTGGTGTTGATACCGTCCGAATGCTGCGACGAGACGATTCCGGATGCCGAAAAAGGCAGAATAAGATCCAAGAAAAGGAAGCACTCAAGTGATTCAAAATGCGAAAGCCGTCGCAGGGCGTCGTATAGTAATATGAGACTTTTTTAGGAGACGTCAAGAATGGCGTGTCTACAGGACCCAGCTATGATTCCTAGTGAGTCTTCGAGTCACCTCCTCCCCTTTTGAGAGTGACCCCACCCCGGAGTGTCCACCTCTAGCCCCATTCCCCAGTAGCGTGAGCATATCGAATCTATACGAGATGAGCATGTGTCGATTACTTGGAGTGGAGTGTTCTCCGCGCTTCCAGGTTCGGTGACGGATCCATCGGAGCTACTCGAGCAGCTACACCCCTTACTCGATGGGGTCAAGTTCTTCCCACCCGGGGAGAATTGATGGGAATCAACATTGGGCACTAACCTTTTTAGTTTGCATTTGTGTCCTTTAGTTGTATTTATATCCTTGGGAAAAGATGTGTACAATTGTAAGGCTTTATAAGCCAAAATGTGAGTCTTTAGGTTTTAGTGGGTTTATGTGTAAAGGTCCAGTAGGACTAGCGAGGGGCCCCCATCTCCTTCCCCATTGGTCCAGCTAAGCCCTAGGTCCCATGTGGGGCTGGTCAAAGATCCAAGGTGGGCTTCTAGAAGCTTGACCATTCAAGGGGACAAATGGTATTAAAGGTCCATTATCTCTCCTTCAAAGTCAAGGGGGCGCCTGATAAGTGTGTATTTTTACATAGTAATTCATGCTTATACACATTTTTATGAGCTTAAATAATAATAAATATACACTTATCACACTTACTTTTAATTTATAGTACAATAGTTCATTTTCTGGAATTAACTAAATTTAATAAAGATATTTCCTTATTAACAAGCACTCAAAACAATAAAAAGAAGAAAAAAAAGAAAATACAATATATGTTGAAATGGGCCAAAAGCCCAAGGATTTGTTCAATAAGAATAAAAAAATAAAAAAAATAATAAATTTATTTGATATTTTTTAAGGCTTTAATAAGCTATATACATAATATATTTATTTTATATTTATATTTATATTACATAGTAATAGTGTGTGTGTGTGTGTGCATTGTGTGCAGGTCGGTGGAGGAGGCCAAGCCCGCCTACGCATGGGCGCGGGCGACGAGGTCCGGGCACGCGGGTCAACGTGACCGGGCAATCCACGCGCCCTGGCGGGCGCGTTAGCGGGAAAGGATCCGAGGGCGCAAAGCGCCACCGCGGTAGGCACGCGGGCGCGGAGGAGGCAGCCAGCGCACCGCTGTGGCGCCGCGGGCTCACGGACGCGCAAAGGAGGTCGGCGCACGCGGGCGGACCCGGCCGCAAAGGAGAGAGAAAGAGAGAGAAAATAGAGAGAAAGAGAAGGAAAGAAGAGAAAGGAAGGTAGAAAAAATTGAAACAAATTCAAAAATATCAGAAAAAATTACCCAAGTGTGCAACACATGTTGGCACATAATATTGGGTCAAAAATAGCAGCAATTGGTTGTTCACATTGACAAGAGTGTTCACATTTCCTAAGGGGTTGTTATATAAACCCTTTATAAAGGGCTTTAAATGTAATGGAAGGGAAGGTTAGCAAAGAGTTGTAAGCTATGGGTTTCTAAGATTTGTAAGTGTTCTTGAAGTTCTTGCTTTGTGGCTTTGGTAGGAGAAGATTTTTAGAGCTTTGTATTTAAGTTTTGAAGTTTGTTGTTAGTTTGTATTGAATACTTTCATTGTACTCTTAGCCATTTTTGGCTTTTCATAATCAATTTACAAGCTTGTGTGATCCTTATTTCAATTTCTTGTCTTCATTAAAGTCGTTTATATTTGAGTATTCTTCAACTTCTCTTTCTATGACTTCTTCCAATTCCTTCTAGGTTGAAAGTTATTTCTAATTTTCTTAAGTGCTGTTTTATGTGATTACTGTTTATCTGAGTTGATACCTTCTGCCATTTCTTCATTTGTAAGTCTTTCCAATCATAATTTTACTCTGAGTTCTTCATGAAAGTTGTTCCTAACTAGTCGAGCTAAGTTTTCTTCTTCTACCACTTCTCCACATTCTTCGTATTTTGTGAGTTAGAATTAATTTGGTACTGTTCGGATTTCTGCTATTTTATTGTTCATCCGCACCAATAGGTCTTGGTTTTTCATGTTTTTCACTGTCGTCCTTTCATTTTCTGTTTCTCTGTTATTCATCAAACTTCTTCATCTTTTCATTCTCTACAACTTTTATTTATTCCACTTCTCCTAATTCCTTCTAGCTTTTAAGTTATTTTATTTCTTTCAACCCCCTATTTTCAACAGAATTCTGTTGTATTTTCAACTTGTGTTTGTTTCCATTTCTATTCATCCACCTTTCTTCACAAGTTCTTCACACACACCCAAAGCGGTAGTCTTCTTCCAATCATCTCACGGCGTCAACTTCTAAGGCGGAGCGATCTTCATCTAAGGCTCGGCGAGGAAACGACGGCGTTCTTCATCAATTGGCTAAATTTCCTTAACTTTTCCCTTGTTATTTAAAGTTGTAATTTCATTTCATATTGCATTCTTTCACTTTCAAAGAAATACAAATCCATCTATGCAAAGTTTTGAAGTTTTCATCTTTTCACCTATTCCAATTTCTCTTCTTCACCCATCTCATATTCTTTAGTTAAGTTTTCAAAGTTACAATTCATTTCCTTTAGTATTAATCGCACTCAAAAGATAAAATTTGATTTTCAAAACATAAGGATATTTTCCAACATTGATCTATAAATATTATTTCTTCCCCGTGGGATCGACCCGTATTTACCACTTTACTCATATTTTCAAAATCATCTAAGTGAGTGAGTGCGGTTGTATAAATTTTGAAATTTGTGTGGCACGGTATTTTTAAACGACGGGTGTCGAGCGCATCAAATTTTTGGCGCCGTTGCCGGGGATGAAAATTTTGAATGTTGGAATATTCTTGTGTTTAATGTGTATATTTGTATATTGATTTTACTATTTTATTTTGCAGGAAAAAGAAAATAAATCAGAAAATCAAGGAAAGAGGAAACTCATACCTGAAGCTAAAGGGCAGAAACGTGGGAACATGTTCTATTTTTCCGATTTCTGAAAAATCTTCAAAAAAAATCTGAAAAATCCTTGCAAAATCTATAAAAATCAAAAACATCAAAACGAAAGAAATTGTTGTGCTGGCTAGATAGGTTCATTAAATAAAAAAAATACTTGCACCAAAATACAAAAAAATTTCATTCCAAGAATAGAAACCAAACACAACATGTTCTAGGTCATTCATCATTTAGCATAGAATTTTTCTTTGTTTAATTCCTGTCATTGTATTTGGAAGATTGCGAGGGGTAAGGTACGTTCTACTTATCCGATTATGGCATGCATATTGCATAAGAACCCCTTGTTTGAAATTATGGTGAGCATTTCATTTCAAAATATTCTAAGGGCACTACCTTTAAATAACATAAGGTGAGGATTTCATCACCCTTCGTTAGCCCACAAACCACATTTCCCTTGCATCTTTGCATGACCTACGCCTTAAATAAAAGGCAGTAAACATTGGCCCTAGGATCACACTGTGATTTCAGTACGATTTGAGTTTACCCTCTTGTGAAAACTGGTGCCTAAGGCAAGACAGTCGGATGGCAAACGCCTTAAGCGGGCTAGTGGTTTGACATAATTAGGTCCCTACGAAAGTATGGGGAGCCTCCCACTACCCCACCCCTTACCTGGCCGGTGAAAATATTGAGGGTGAACTTCAGTTGCACTTTAGTTACTTTGTGAAACCCTATTTGTAGGTCTGAGTCGCATCTAGGTCATTAGATAATTTGTGTTAATTTGTTTGTGTTTGCATAAAAAAAATTTTCAAAAACATAAAATAACAAACCCGCGCCTATGCTGAAGCACTTTATTCCTTCTACTTACAATCCCTCAACCTGTATTCAACTCCCTAACATTCTTGTTGATCAATATGAAATTCGCCCTAGTCTCATCCAGATGCTCCCATCTTTTTATGGGAATCTCAATGAAAATCCTTATAGGCAGCTAGATAATTTTCTAGAAGTTTGCTCCCTGATAAAAATTCAGAATTTTAATGATGATGCCCTTAAGTTGATCTTATTTCCATTCTCATTGAAAGATAAAGTAAAATGTTGGTTAAGGCGTTTTGGAAAGATTATCAGGACTTGGGAAGATATGCAATTAGAATTTTTGAAAAAATTTTACCCTACAGTCCGAACTAACATGATGAGAAAGGCGATTATAGGATTTACTCAACGTCCGAGAGAGCAAATTCATGAATCTTGGGAGAGATTGAAGGATCTAATAAGTCAATGTCCACACCATTGGTTGCCCAAATGGCAAATTATATTTGCATTTTATGAGGGGTTATCCGATTATGATAGGCAAATGGTGGACATATATTGTGGAGGGGCATTTTTGAGCAAAGGTGAAGATGAGGCGTATGATTTGTTTGAAATTTTGAGTGAAAATTCGATAAACCGTGCCTCCATCTCATCTCATCAACAATCCGTAGGACATGTCAAATAGGCTGAAAACCCAATCCACACTTTCACGAAAGCTTGTGAATTCTGTGCCAGTCTCACTCACCATGTGAGTGAATGTCCTACTACAGCCCGACTCTCTCCAGTCATCCGAGCACAGGTCCAAAATGGCCTAGGATTCTCTCCACGCCAGTGTGATACCCTTTCCGATAATTCTACGTCTGGCTGGAGCAATCACCTAGATTTTCCTTGGATGGACCAAACAATCCAAACCCATTTGTCTACACTTTCACCCCAAGAAGGCCACGGGCTGCCCCTGTGTCCTCAACTTCAGCTCAACTCATCTCACCCAGATTTCGGATTCAACATTGATACAAGGGGTGATTCACCGGGCCATTGCTTTGAACTTCAAATCATGTACTCTCAGTCTACTTATCATGACCCTCCTTCACTATTCAACCAACCCCCTCAATATGTGAATGATGACGATGATGATCTTCTGCCTGTCATTTTGGCTCAAGATATCACTATTGAGAGTGAGGGGGAGTGCGCATGTAATATCATGATGAAGGAAGGAAAGGAAGAAGGGGGTGACTTCAATGATAATGATGATCATATCACCCCATTCTATGAATGTTTTGAGATTGAGAATACTACAGTAAAGGATACTGGCCCAAACAACTCAATTGATGACATAAATAAAGAGGAGGATTACTTTGTAAGTAATAATATTGTTGATTTAATGGAACAAAATTATGAATATCCTCCTCCCCTGGAAGAACATGATGAAGGGGCCTTATTAGAAAAGTTTACATTTCATCTACCGACCCTAATTTTGGAAAATTTGATTGATAATATTCAGTTGAGTGAGGAGTGTGATGAGGGGCCCGTCGTAGAGAGATTCACATTTGGTCTGACCTATGATGAAAGGGCCGGACTGGAATCATTTACATTTCCTCTATCCACCCTATTTTTGGGCAATTTGGTTAACAATCCTCAGATGAGTGAGGGGTATGATGAAGGGGTTTCATTAGAAAATTTCAAATTTGATCTAACCCCTGAGGCCTATCCATTGAAGTCTGAATCTGTGAATGAGTTAGTGCTTCCTTCTACTTTGATTCCCCTTTCAGTTGAGCCTCTCCAATTTGAGATTCTAGGACCTGAGGGGGATGTGCCAACCACATTCATCTTCGATTTAAGTTCCTCTCAGGACGACAAGTTGATCAATGTCCTTAAAGTTCATGAGGCTGTTACTGAGAGGAACGTGGCTAAAGATGACGATTTTATTCATACGCCACAAGTGCCTGGCCAAATTTCAGTGGAGAAAGTAGTCACTAAAGGGTTAGTCAGGAGAGATGATACAGGACAAAGGGACCAAGGGATTGATATGGTGCAAGGGTTCCACCTCGATCTTGACAAATTGCCCATTGATCATTTCTGGATCCCTAAAGCTGAAAACTAGCTCACCCACAGGGTTAACGTTAAAATCCATAATGTGCGAGTCCGGCCTCTTTCTAGCCCCAGTCCGTACATGTTTACTCTTGTCTTCCAATGGCATAAGGGCTGGAATTTGAAGGAGGACAAGATCACGTGGTGGCTCATTCTGAATGCCACATGTTGGTTAGTGATCTACCTGGTGTCTGGCTGACGACATAAAACTTAGCGCTTCTTGGGAGACAACCCAAAGTTTGAGTGATTTTTGTGTGGTAATCAGTGTTTTTTTTTGGAAGCTAGATGTGTGCAAGAATTTGAGAGGCCAGAAAGAAGTAGAGAACCAAGCATAGAACATCTTATTCCACTCTCAAAAACAAAAACAAACAACAAAGAGATTACATTAGGTTCCACCCTCTTTCTCCACATTACTCGTCTTGCCACTCTCTGGGCAAGAAACTCTAGAGGGTGTTCCCACGCCGAGAGAAGCGGTATTCCTACCGCTCTATGATCCTCTTTCTATCTCCACTCCTCGACGCCGATCAGCGGGGGCAGCAAAGAAGCTACAAACACGAAAGCCACGCTCTCGTGCTCTTCGATAGCGTTCTTCGCCATCCTTCAGCCATTGATCGACAAGGCCGAGACTGGTCATTAATTCAAATAGTTGGGCCTCCAGGGCCCTCTTCTCCTCTTTCTCGGCCAATCTCTTAGCCTTCTCTCTGTCTCTGTCCCTTTCTCTCTCAGCCCTTTCTCTCTCTCTGTCTTCTCTTTCCAGCTGAAGGGTGATCCTCAGCTCCACAGCGTCCCTAGAAGAGTCCTCATCAGGACGACGCTGTAGTTCCTTTTCCAGCTCAGTTATTCTAGCTTCCTTCTGGGTGGTGAGCGCGAGTGCCTCCTGTGTTTCTTTCTCCTGCCATATATATCATCTCAGGCATATAGCAATGCTTGCACAAGGGATATTAAATAGTGAAACCCTCACCTGTGCAAAAAGCATCCCTTCTGCCTCCGCAGCACGTTGTGTGGCATGAGCAAGCTGCTCGTGGAGTAGATCCAGCTCTGCAGTAGGAATCCATAGACTGGAAGAAATGCCATCTGCCCCCATCGCAGGTGAAACTGCATCGATCTGGGCACACTGCGACACATATGAGGTGACATTAAGTGGTTAGCGCCATGAATCTCGAATAATACCTGGAGTGTACACAAAAACACTTACTGATGAACCCAGAGCCGCTCGGGTGTCACTCAACTCTTTCTCCGTGTCCGCCAAACGTGCTCGTAAGTTCATTATTATGGTATCACGGGCATCCTACAGTTATGGCTTATGAGTTCACAAAATGAAAAAAATCAAAAACAAAAAAAATGTAAAAGATAAAAACATGGTTTCTTTTTACTCAACCTCTACAAGCCCTCCAGGCTGGAGCCTCTCTGCATACATTGCCCTATAGAGGCGTAGGTAATCCTCACTGTCTTGTGCTTGAGATTCCACGAGCGTGCCACCCTTTTGCCAGTCTTCATATTGTTCGGGGAAGCGCACCCTCCAATCGACACAGGTTGCCGGTCCCTGCGTCTACTTTCCGACGCTGGGAGATATGGTCATATCCACCCATTCCTGGGCCAGCCCTAGGGTCCTCATAGCTAATCTCAGTCTGAGGGGCTCGATTTCATTCAAGCAATAGAGCCAGAGGTCCCGTCCGAATCAGGCGCGGCTTCCAATAACCCACGGCTGGTCAACATCGACCATGTTCGAGAAAGGCCTCCAATTCACCTTTGATGGGTTGTACGCATCCTCTTGGTTAGCTAAAAAATGATGATAAACAAACAAACCAAAAAAAGGGAGAAAAAGTATCATACCATCGCTGCAGGGAACTCTTGCAACTCCCGCCTTAACACCATCAGTTGGTAGGATAGAGGTGTTGTGCTCATGATGGGTTGCCACCGTCTAGCAAGCGGGACCGTCACTGGCCGGCAGTGACGAGCTCTCCCCATTGGAAGGTAATAGTAGCTCCATAGCTACACCATCATGTGTCATTGATATCAACAAATTCAAGAAAAAAAAGGGGCATAAAACAACTACAACATTCTTTACCTGGATGAAGGGCGTAAACCCACTTATTGTCATCTCTCGGTCTGTCCTTTGCGACAAACCTGTAAACAAATGTGCCAACACAGCAGCTCCCCAGGCATATTGTCCTACTCTTTCCAAGTCTACAAGCAGCTCTAAGAAGCGACAGTGGATACTGTCTCCCTTGGAGCCCAATAGCAACTTGCCCAAAAGAAAGAGGAGGAACCTCCTAAGATCCATGTTGGTCCTCTCCCAGTTGCTGGTGTCCACGCAATATACAGCACGGGCACCTCTTTCGGCCCTTTCCATAAATTCTTCGAGGGATTCGTCATCACGCGGACGCATGTCAGTAAGCCCTAATGCCTCCATGATCGATGCCCTAGCTACTGACCTGTTCTTCCGACCGTCTAAATCCATCCCCAACAGCTTATGGGCACCTTCTCGGTAGACCGCGTAGGTAACGCCAGTCACTGCTTCCCCATCTACTTTGAGGCCCGTAATCCGGACCACGTCTTCCGGGCTGGGCACCATGTGCCCCCACGGCATCAGGAATGCCCGACTCGCCGGGTCCCATCTTTCACTTAATGCTTGGATCAGGGCCAGGTCAAGCTTGATCAGCTCGATTCTGAGAAAGGCCCCAAACCCCATCACGTCTAACCTCGCCTTCTAGAAGGTCGGGAGACCTCGATAGGCTGCCACTACCTGCTCCCACGAGATGTGCGATCTCATCACGTTTTGCACATACATATGAAATGAGTAATGGGAGCTTTACAAAGGAAGATAGGAGATGAAAACATGAAGTAAGGAATGCAAGGAGCCACTTACAAGATGTGATAGAGTCCTCTCCCTTAGTTGTCCATCGACTTCTGAGAGTCTCCTGGAACTATTGCCCAATCTGCTCCTCTTCGAGGAGCGAGAGGACTCACCTTCTGCTCTGAAGCTAGATTTACCCTCCATTCTAAAATTGAGCAACACTCACTACTTCCCTTTACAACCTTTCACTCCTCAAAATCTACTCTCAAGCCTTCAATGTGCCTAAGTTGAGCGGAAAGGGAGGTATTTATAGGATTGGAGAGAAGGTGATCTGCATCTATCCCCGTCACCTTTAGCAACAGCTTTGGCAACAAGTCCTCCTCCCTTTACTCTCGCGCCCACTCTACCATGTGGAGTGATCGAGTCGGAGGCATGCTTTATTGACTTTTTTGGCCCAAAGATTCCATGTGTTCATTGTCCCGTTGTGACTGCCTTTCGCATACACATGAAATAGGGGGACATTTCTGCGGGAAATCCGGATCCGTGACCCACGTTGAAATCAGTAGTCGATTCCCTTTGCAACTCATGGACACGGTAAGTTCCCCTCCTGGTATGCTAAGCAATGGCTTCTGGGAGGGAATCCAAGATTTTGTGATTTGACGTTTTGCTTGAGTGAGTGAGTGTTTCAGTTGATTGGCCACGCAGGGAAAGAGCCTTCATCACTTTGCCCCACCTATCAGGTTGTATCCTTCCATCCCCACCATATTATCTATTTATTTGTTCTCTAATCTGTCTACTGCTTATGCCATTGAGGACAATGTCATTTTAGTTGGGGGGGGGGGGGCAAAGGCAAAATTTTTCTTGCTATCTTGTATTGTACCGCTAAACAAAAGTTTTCCCCATATGGAGTTTCCTGATTCATGCTTCTTTTGACAGTAATTCTGGAATAAAAAAGACTGGGAAAAGGATGATGGATAATTTATTTACACTATCCATGGAAAACTGATTTAAGAATCTTTTTAAAGTTCATGTGCACTTTAGAAGAATGAAAACACTTTGCACGCTAATGAAACAAGTAAGATAAGCCTTCTGCTATTTTGGGTATGTTGTCTGATATTCTGCACTTCTTGAAGATGAGATCTTTTATAAGCTTTCTGCCATGCTAATAGTGTAAAATCACAATTGAAAATAAAAAAAAAATGAGAAAAACACCATGAAAAATGCTCCGATTCTGAGTAACCGGGCCTACTTCACCTAAGACGTGTTGAGGTTCGCGTCAAAAGGAAAAGGGAACTTTGATCTGTGTCACCGGGCCTACTTCACCTAAGACGTGTTGAGATTCACGTAAAACAGTGAAGGGTAGTGCGGCATCATGTGTGTATAGAAATTCTGAGTAACCGGGCCTACTTCACCTAAGACGTGTTGAGGTTCGCGTAAAACAGTGAAGGGTAGTGCGGCATCATGTGTGTATAGAAAAAAAAGAGAAGAAAAGAATACAAAAGATCCCAAAAGGGACATAGCAATAAGGCAGACAAACAGCTATTATGCTTAATGCTCTGGTTAAGAAGTGCAGAGTTGAAAGACACATGCTCGCAATAGCAAATGGGGGACGCAATTATCTTCACTGTAGACTTAGCATTTCACATGCACAAGTGCTACTGAATTTTGATTAGAATTTTTAATCATGTACCTTAATTTCCTACATAAGGCTAGTATGTGATAATGATTCCAGATTCCTAATCTTTAGTCGATTCTATGAACGATGATCTGGAAATGAGGCATGAATATTTAAAACGCTTGTTAGTCCTTACATTTGGAGATTATTTGCATTGCTAAGGGACTAGCAATGAGTAAGTTGGGGGGTGTGATAAGTGTGTATTTTCACATAGTAATTCATGCTTATACACATTTTTATGAGCTTAAATAATAATAAAAATGCTCTTATCACACTTACTTTTAATTTAGAGTACAATAGTTCATTTTCTGGAATTAACTGAATTTAATAAAAATATTTCGTTATTTAACAAGCACTCAAAACAATAAAAATAAGAAAAAAAAGAAAATACAATATATGTTGAAATGGACCAAAAGCCCAAGGATTTGTTCAATAAGAATAAAAAAATAAAATAAAAAAAATTAATAAATTTATTTCATATTTTTTAAGGCTTTAATAAGCTATATACATAATATATATATATATTTATATTACATAGTAATAGTGTGTGTGTGTGTGTGTGTGTGCATTGTGTGCAGGTCGGCGGAGGAGGCCAAGCCCGCCCACGCATGGGCGCGGGCGACGAGGCCCGGGCACGCGGGTCAAGGCGGCCGGGCAATCCATGGGCCCTGGCGGGCGCGTCAGCGGGAAAGGATCCAGGGGCGCAAAGCGCCACCGCGGCAGGCACGAGGGCGCGGAGGAGGCAACCTGCGCAGCGCGGCGGCGCCGCGGGCGCACGGACGCGCAAAGGAGGTCGGCGCACGCGGACGCACCCAGTCGCAAAGGAGAGAGAAAGAGAAAATAGAGAGAAAGAGAAGGAAAGAAGAGAAAGGAAGGTAGAAAAAATTGAAACAAATTCAAAAAAATCAGAAAAAAATACCCAAGTGTGCAATACATGTTGGCACATAATATTGGGTCAAAAATAATTGCAATTGGTTGTTCACATTGACAAGAGTCTTCACATTTCCTAAGGGGTTGTTATGTAAACCCTATATAAAGGGCTTTAAATGTAATGGAAGGGGAGGTTAGCAAAGAGTTGTAAGCTATGGGTTGTAAGATTTGTAAGTGTTCTTGAAGTTCTTACTTTGTGGCTTTGGTAGGAGAAGATTTTGAGAGCTTTGTATTTAAGTTTTGAAGTTTGTTGTTAGTTTGTATTGAATACTTTCATTGTACTCTTAGCCATTTTTGACTTTTCATAATTAATTTACAAGCTTGTGTGATCCTTATTTCAATTTCTTATCTTCATGAAAGTTGTTCAACTTCTCTTTCTATCACTTCTTCCAATTCCTTATAGGTTGAATGTTATTTCTAATTTTCTTAAGTGTTATTTTATGTGATTACTGTTCATCCAAGTTGATACCTTCTGCCATTTCTTCATTGCGCCGCGGGCGCACGGACGCGCAAAGGAGGTCGGCGCACGCGGGCGCACCCGGTCGCAAAGGAGAGAGAAAGAGAGAGAAAATAGAGAGAAAGAGAAGGAAAGAAGAGAAAGGAAGGTAGAAAAAATTGAAACAAATTCAAAAAAATCAGAAAAAAATACCCAAGTGTGCAATACATGTTGGCACATAATATTGGGTCAAAAATAATAGCAATTGGTTGTTCACATTGACAAGAGTCTTCACATTTCCTAAGGGGTTGTTATGTAAACCATATATAAAGGGCTTTAAATGTAATGGAAGGGGAGGTTAGCAAAGAGTTGTAAGCTATGGGTTACTAAGATTTGTAAGTGTTCTTGAAGTTCTTGCTTTGTGGCTTTGGTAGGAGAAGATTTTTAGAGCTTTGTATTTAAGTTTTGAAGTTTGTTGTTAGTTTGTATTGAATACTTTTATTGTACTCTTAGCCATTTTTGACTTTTCATAATCAATTTACAAGCTTGTGTGATCCTTATTTCAATTTCTTGTCTTCATGAAAGTTGTTTATATTTGAGTATTCTTCAACTTCTCTTTCTATGACTTCTTCCAATTCCTTCTAGGTTGAAAGTTATTTCTAATTTTCTTAAGTGTTCTTTTATGTGATTAATGTTCATCCAAGTTGATACCTTCTGCCATTTCTTCATTGGGAAGTCTTTCCAATCATAATGTTACTCTGAGTTCTTCATGAAAGTTGTTCCTAACTTATATGTCTAAGTTGTCTTCTTCTACCACTTCTCCAAATTCTTCTTATGTTGTAAGTTAGAATTAATTTGGTATTGTTCGGATTTCTGCTATTTTACTATTCATCCGCACCAATAGGTCTTAGTTTTTCATATTTTTTACTATCTTCCTTTCATTTTCTGTTTCTGTGTTCTTCATCAAACTTCTTCATCTTTTCATTCTCTACAACTTTTATTTATTCCACTTCTTCTAATTCCTTCTAGCTTTTAAGTTATTTTATTTCTTTCAACCCCCTATTTTAAATAGAATTCTGTTGTATTTTCAACTTGTGTTTGTTTCCATTTCTATTCATCCACCTTTCTTCACAAGTTCTTCACACACACCCAAAGCGGTAGTCTTCTTCCAATCATCTCACGGCGTCGACTTCTAAGGCGAAGCGATCTTCATCCAAGGCTCGGCGAGGAAACGACGGCGTTCTTCATCAATTGGCTAAATTTCTTTAACTTTTCCCTTGTTATTTAAAGTTATAATTTCATTTCATATTGCATTCTTTCACTTTCAAAGAAATACAAATCCATCTATGCAAAGTTTTGAAGTTCTCATCTTTTCACCTATTCCAATTTCTCTTTTTCACCCATCTCATATTCTTTAGTTAAGTTTTCAAAGTTGCAATTCATTTCCTTTAGTATTAATCGCACTCAAAAGATAAAATTTGATTTTCAAAACATAATGATATTTTCCAACATTGATCTATAAAGATTATTTCTTCCCCGTGGGATTGACCCGTATTTACCACTTTACTCGTATTTTCAAAATCATCTAAGTGAGTGAGTGCGGTTGTATAAATTTGAAAATTTGTATGGCACGACATTTTTAAACGACGGGTGTCGAGCGCATTAGCGTCCGCCCTTAAAATATTTTTTTATTGTGTTGGAAACACATGGAAGAAATAAATTCTTCCATCCCTTGTATACCCCTCCCTAACCCTAGATCTGAGGTTAGTTTAGGTCATTTGCATTTTCATATAGATACCTTATATTTCCCATTTTACTAGAATTAATGAAGAAAATTTGTTGGAAATTATCCAAGAGGTCTAAGGGCGCCCCTCTCCTCCCTCCTCTCTCCCCCTTGCAGAGCTTGAAGGCTCCTTCTTATGAGGTGTGAGGCCTCCCTTCCAATCCCCTTCCTGAGTGAGACGTTCAGCGTCGCCGCCGCCGCCACCATCGAGCCGCCATCACGCCGCCACAGCCACCCGACGGAGTTCTATCCAAATCAGGATAGCACCTCAAAGCCATATTTTTATCTTTTTTTCCTGTTATCTGATCGATCCCAAACTTTGAGGGGGTTTGTTCTCCCTGTCACCCCTATTCTCCAGTTCAAATTTCGTGCCATTTGACCTTTGTTTGATATTTTTCCCTTATTTTTGTTCTTCCCCCCAATAATCTGCCAGTTTGCAGATCTGTGGGACAATGTCTCCTTGTCATATTATTCCCACCCCCTTAGCCCTCTCCAGAAAATCACCAAAAATTATCAAGTGTTACTCACGTACCCCCCCTTCCACCATATTTGTTATGGAGTCTAGATATTTCATTTTCCCTTTGGTCAAAATTCATTTTTAGGGTCAACTCAGTCTGTCCTGTGTGTTTGTCAGTTCGAGCCAGCAAAACCATTTGTGGCACAATCGTTTTAATTTTCAATCCACTCACTTGATGGATCGGTGAAAATTATATGTTGTACCCCTCTGAGTCCTCTTTCCATAGGTATCTCTTTTACGTCGATCTGACATCGGATCTGGCCGCAGAAATTCTTCTCGTGGAGGCACGCAGAGCAGATCCGAGTCCAGCCAGCACAACTCAGTACGAGATTTAATTCCTCAAAAAATACGCCGGCTCACCTTCGACGACCGCCACTCCCGGAAGTCGATCGGAAACCTATCAAAAGCGTCCCAGGAAGCCGCCGTAGCAAGGAGTTGACTGGAAGCCGCCGTCCCAGTTGCTGAGTTCCCGTGTTGTACCGAGTTGGAACAGTACCGAGTCGGCACCGAGTCGGACCAGCAGCCCATCTCTGGCCCAAATTGCTACCCGTCAATCTAAGATCGGTCCTCCCGGGCCCCACTTGTAGCCCTTTACCTCCCTGCGTGGAGTGGGCACCAAATTAAATTCTGTAAATATTATAATATTTTTATCGGAAGTTATCGTACTTGGCCGGGGTCGTCTTCCCCACGCCCGGAGCGTGGAGGTACACTCGCCACCCTCCTCGTAGGCATTTGCTTTACTCGTATACTTTTGAATGCCACTGTATGAGTGATAGGATTATTAGCCTGATATATTATTATCACCACTGCGAGAGAGTGAGTGTGACCCGTCCCGTGACTCATTCCGAGTACAGGAGGAAGACATGAGTACCCTTAACTCATTGCCGGTTCCTCAACCGTGCACGATCCTGCGTTTCCCTCGCTTAGGGACGAGTAGCGAGAGTCCCAAGTTCACTGGTCCATCATGTATCACAAGAGCAGCAACAAGGTCAAGGGGATGTCCCCCCTCCAGTTCAGGCTGAGGAGCAGCCTCCTCCACCTTCACCTCACCATATGGATCTTGAGGTGCCTCTTCCACCACAGTTCTATCATGGAGAGTCTTCTACTCAGGGGGGCGCACAGCACTCTTGGGTAGATTATGAGACTTTTGACAAGCGGTTTACTGGACTGGAAACTCGAGTGGACACCTTTGGGGATCGACTTTCTACCTTTGGGGATCGCGTCGACATTATGGGTAATGTGATTGACACTATGTCAAGTCGCATAGATTCCTTCTCCACTATTCTGGATAATCTCTCCACTCAGATGGCCACACTCTCCACATATATGACTAGCCTCACAGACAACGTTGTTGATTCCAGCCAGGGCTTCCATTTCATGAACTTAACACTTCTTGGAATGCAGCGTCGTCATGCGGCCCGTGACATCTCCATTGGCCATATCTGGGATCGTCTTCAGGTTCAAGATCATTCTCTTGAAGACATCCGCCGCCGCCTTGGATATCAGCCTCCTCCTCTAGAGGATCAGCCTCTTGTAGATGCCCCATGAGGATTTTTCTTTTGCTTCCTCCCACTAGACTGCTGTCCTTTGGTCTTGTGCCTTTTGGGTCCTCCTTTCGTCTATCCTATCCCCTTTTGATGATGCCAAAGGGAGAGAAGTGTAGCAATGCAGGTCTTATATATATATATATATGTGTGTGTGTGTGTCGGTATGTTTGTATGTTTGTATTCATGATCATTGGTGAGGATCATTCTGTCAGTTCTGCATTTGTTTTGTCGCATGGGTCTAGAGTCTTACATTCATTCTCTCAAGCATCAATGTACCTTGTAATGAAATGATGAAATGAATGCACTAGGTTTTTGATATAATGTGATTGGCTCTTGGCTCTTATTTCTCATTTCCCATCTATATTGGCAAAAATGTTTTGAATGGCTTGATGCACAATGAAGAATGCCATGGTTTGATGCATTACACATACGCAATTATGGTTATCAAGGCATGCCATTACTCTCTTAATCCAGTGTTTTGCCATCATCAAAAAGGGGGAGATTATTGAGTCTCTCCAAGTGATTTTGATGATAACAAAACTTTGAACTCAGTTTTTCATCTCATGACATGTCAAAGTAATCATGAGTAAGTTTTGAACGTGTTTAAGGCCACTTTGTGTAATGCTAATAGCTTGAATGAGGAATTTGATATAAGGAGCTCAAATGGACTTGAAATCAATAACAACATAAGTTCAACTTAAGCCTCGATCATATGGATATGACTTGCTAGGCTAACAACTTGTTTTTGCAGGATTTTTACAGTCCGGTTGACCTGAGAGCATGGGCCGGTCCACCAGAATTAACAGTGTTCAAAAATCTATAGGAATTTACAGTTCGGTTGACCATCGGCCTTATCCAGGTCGACCGATTTTCCCAGAGCTGAAAAGTTCAAACACTGTAAATTTTTGATCGACCGCCCCTCCTGCCGATCGACCGCCAGCTTCGAGGCAGCAATTGTTGACTTGTGTTCTTCAACGTGGGAAGCCCCTTTCTTTGGGTTTGTTTAATCCCAAAGTCACCAGACTTGCCATGATTTGTGGATCTGATTCCTGGCTTGTTCCTTGACCATCCAAGATCTATAAATACATCATATTGGGGTCAAAAACCCTAATCACTCAAGGGAGATCAAAGAGGCTATCAAGGGGAGAAAGAGTGCTGCCACTATAGCTCCGTGAATAGTGTTTCGAGGAAGAACTTCTCTGTTGGGTCCCGTAGTGTAGGAACACGGATCTAGAGGGGGGGTGAATAGATCCTTTTACTAAAAACTATGTCCAATTAAAAACACAACTAGCACACGGCGGAATATACAAGATTGAGTAATTTAATCTAAACAGTTTTAAACTAGATTCACTCAATCTCACCGAGCTCACACGATTACACAAATAGATAGGATAGAGAACACACAATCACAAGAATCAAACCACAAGACACGGGGATTTTTAAGGTGATTCGGGACCACGACGGGCTCCCTACGTCCACCCCTCACCAAACCGGTGAGGCTTCACTACACGCTACAAAATGTAGCAACACGGGGACGAACCCCAACAACACACACGCTGCTTTCGCAGCAAACCACACACGAGGCCTTGCCTCAAGCTGCTGCCCCAACAGCACGCACACACACACACACACACCGTTGGGAAACACACCCCGAACTGAATACTTCACACGGAGACACAACTCCGTCCACACACACGTAGGCACTGCCTACACAACCACACGGGAGTAAACTCCCAACCACACACGGGGAACACACCCCAAGTTACGTCCAAGCACACACGCGGATATACTCCGCACAAAACGACGCACACACGACAACACAAACACTCGGAGAACCCTTTCTCCGAACACCCAAACAAAGTATTCTTTGAGATGTATATGAAACAAGGACAATTATATGCTATGACCCCCCAACCAAATTCTACAGATGAAAACTAGAAAGATGCATCAAGAGTAAGAATCCCCCTTCTTCAACAAAATCTGATTCATCTAGGCTCATTAACGGATGATCATGGTTTTAACATCATCTTCACCTTCTCCTCGTGCCGCTCCTCTTTTCTTTCTTCCACGAGCTCCAGATCCTCACGATGGTAGGAGCTTCACTTCGTTTTCTCCCTTTTCTTCATCTATACGAAAGACGAATATATAAGCATTAGAATTGTTGTATCACAAAAATCGCAGCTCATATATATATGCAAGAGAGAGGACATATGAAGCCCTCCTAATATGCCTTAATGCGGATTTTCAAGCTCTATCAACAAAGATCAGAATAAGGAAGATTTTGCAGTGATTAGAGCTCCCCCTTTCTCTTCTTCAAACGTATTTGAATGCTTCTGCAGGATGAAGAACTTCTTGAAGAAAGATGATCGATTCTTGCAAAAACAAAGTTGTAACTTGATTTCCCACGCAGCTTCCAGTAGGGGATCGATTGGAGACTTCAATCCACCTTCTTCCCTTCACATACAAGCTCAGAAGAATGTGGGAGAAGCCATGGAGCTACTACCTTCGACCTGCACTCACAAGGGTTAGAAAACACCCGAATTTCTGATCTAGCTTCTTGTTCCTTAGGGTTTGCAACCCAAGAGATGTATATATGTGTTTGGACGGTCAAGAGACAGCACTGGGACAAGATCCACAAGTCATGGAGTGATTTGTGGAAGTTGGACTCGGATTGGAAGACTTTAGGAGCAAGAAAACGGTGGTCAAAAATCACGACTCGAGGTCGAATCGGAAAGGGTCGACCCCAGGGTCGACCCTCGGGCAAACAGAAGCCAAACAGAACCACTTTTGGTTCTGGGTTACAGGGGTCGACCCCAGGGTCGACCCTTCCATGGGTCGACCCCAGGGGTCGACCCTCTCAGGTTCTGTTCAAAACAGAACCAATCTTTTGAAAGGGTCGACCCCATGGGTTGACCCCTTCTTGTTTGGACCTGAAAAATAACTAAAACCTCCATCAAATCAATGAGAAATAATTGATTAAATATTACCATAATCCCATGAAGATCAACCACAATTTTTCATCCTGAAAAACATGATAAAGTAAGAGGTTGGTTGAAAATCAAGATCTTTACATCAAGCATTTACACTATGAGCATGTTCACAATAAAATACATCATTGAACATATTCCAAGAGTGAAGGAAGAACGAGATGTCCATTTAACTCCTTATAGCAACACTTACTTCATTGTTTTACCTGAGTTCATATTTCTTGTTGATTGGTTGAATCATTCATACACAGAGTCATGAAATTCCAAATATCATTCACCATTGCATGATAGTATAAATTTGGAATTCAAAGAGTAAGGAGCCAAGCCACATAAAATAATATTGAGTCGCATTCAATTTGATCATCATCCAAACTCTCATCAATCCACACATCATTACCTTGGGGGCTAGCAATGGTATTTACATCTCAATCAATCATTTAGCATTATCATGCATGACATGAGACTCAATATGACATTTATCCAATCATGTTTTCGACAATGCAATGTGCTAGCATCAAAGCACATATGAGCCTTATAGAGTCACAAATGCATCGACATGATATCCGAATAAAAGTAGTTTTTGAGCATTCCACAATCATTTAGTTTGTGATCATTTCCACAGCCATTTCCACAACCATTTCAAACTTCATACACAGGAAGACATGAATAACCATTCACGCACAAGGCCAAGCAACAAAGGTATTTTGTAATCATCAAAATCACATTCACAACAATCTCTCCCATTTTGATGATGATAAAATATTATACTATAATGCTCTCTCCCCCTTTGACATAATCAGAAATGGGGTGCAGGACGGGGAATCCAGAATGGCAAGAACCTATGGACACTGGGATTATGAAGAGAACCAATATGCACAATATGCATGAACTAATTACAAAACTGTTTGATACCAATTGTTGAAATTGGAAACACAAATGTGGACAATATGGTCATGTAGAATGCAAGATGACAAAACGATATGCAAATGCTCACGAGTTGTAGCAATTAGAAATGGTGTATGGCATGACAATAATGAGCAAGCAAACAAGAACTCAAACACCCATAGAAAGGTATTGACTCATGCAAGTCCTGATGAGTTAAGCAGATAAGATTACATCTTTGACAATGACACCACAAAGCTCCCCATTTGACAATGACACATTAGATGATTGGCTTTGAGTTTCAAATATTTAGATTTTTAGTTTTCTTGTGAAATGCATGAAACATGATGTATGAAAATGATGAGACATGAAGTGCATACAATATAATCAAGCAGATATCTATAGATATATGTAACATAACTCCTTCACAAGAAGTGATACCAATTGATTTATAGTGAGGGGATAGGTGTAGGAAAAGTGCAAGTGAGTCATTAAGTTCAGAATGCTCATGATTACACCTAGAGGATTGTGCAGATAAATAGGAGAAGACGTACATCAGGTCAAGCAATTAATCAAATTTTCAAAATACATATCAAATCAAATTACCATGTGTAAGTGAGTAACATGAGAATGAAGTTTAGCCATATGGATAACCAAATTTTTAATTAAACACAATAGTAACGGCACAGACTGCATTTCAATCTAGAGAACAGCGTATTGGAGGCTTCGCTCTTCCTCATCAAATTATCATCATTAATTTTCACACTGATAATCTGAATTTTTCTAAGAAGGATCAGGTTCAAATAATTCCTTTTTACGCGAGGAGACATATGGAGCTCATGCTAGAATCCCCGGTTACTCAGAATACTGAACCTTGTCACCTTATTTGAACAGAGATACTTTAGTCAACACTTTTCAGAAATGAACCACATCACATCTCAGGTGACATGTGCCCAGTTTACTCAGTGAGACTTAGCATTGCTCTGCCTTTCATTTCAACCAATTTTTTTTTATATGTGGAGGCAGGCAGCTTTTTCTTCAACTGTCTCTTATCATCCATGCAGCAAGTTGAATTACTTTAGAGTGTTGAAATGAAATTCCTATATCCTTATGAATAACACTCAATTTTACATTAAAGTGCATGAAGTGTACGAATTTGATTTAACATGTATGGAGAAAATTTAACTTAGAATAGGATAGTGTAGCTCCCCCTATGTAAATGCAATAAGCATGAAATACTCCCCTTGAGAGTTTGATATGAAGCACACTTGTTAAGACTCAGATGTAACATTATTTAACAATGGAGTGTTTGGTCTTAGAAAATTCAAAGGAATTGGTTGAATAGCATATAATTACATGCAAACATACAGTAGAGATATGCATATGCAATGCAAAATGAAAAGATATGCAATTTCAGTTCTTGAATTGTTGGCCCCAAAGATATGAGACCAATTATTGGAAGTATTCATTTTGGCATTTATGCAACATGAAATGTTCAAAATGATGCATTTCAAAATATGCACTATATGTATGCTGAACTATGCAACAAGACACACAATGAGCTTCATCTTCCAAAAGCACTATGTGAATGATATGCAGAAAGTGATATGCAAATATGCAATGTGATGCAAGATTTCATATTTCACATGACACTCTATATGCACCTAATGTAACTGATGCATGACATGCATTACCAATTGTTAAAATGTGAGGACACAATTTTATTTTGAAAGGAGAATTCAGAAAATTTATGCAAAGCATCAAAATCATCACATGTGAACTTTTCTTGAAAACAGTTGTACTTTTATCCAGAAAGATGAGTGGCATATTGGTAAAGACCATGGAACATTGATCAACTTCAGTCCTCAAGATGTTCAGCCACAAAAATAATATCATCATGCTGAGAAAATGAAAAAACATCATTTTCAAAATTTTCAGCATGCAAAACTCCCCCATAATCAATGCATGATTTCAGAAAATTTATTTAAGTTGGATACCATATGCATAGATGATTCATGGTACCGGGCAGAGGCATATTCTCACGCATGGTGATAGCTTTCAGACATGCTTGTCCTGCCCTTCCACATGTCACCATTTTATATACCATGTAATCATTGAAATGATGATCAGAAACAAATATATTCTCATTTGACATCGGGGGTTTAGCAAAAGACATTCAATGGCTACACTCTCATATATACTGCTTAGATATTTCAATACCATTTAGCCAAGCATTCATTATCCACATTTTCAAAAGCAGCCAAAGGGTATTCAAAACATCAAAATCACTGTCTGTCAAGATATGGCATTAACATCAAGACCAAAGAGCTTCAAACAAACACTTTATTTTCTCACCTTTGTCTTGAGTTACCTTTATTAACATTCTCAAACTCTTCGCTTTATTTTCCTTGTTGTCATCTTCATCAACAAGCTCCTTTCTTTCTCTCCATGATTTCAAGGGTTGATGGTCATAATCAAACCTGCACGGTAAAGAGCTCAATTCTTGTCAATATTAAGCCAATGCATATTGAAGAAACTAACTTTAAGCCTTTTCATCACATATGACTCTCTCTCTCAACCTGCAGTATCAGAAACTGAATTTCATATCAATCTTGGTTCAATACAAGTTATTCACTCAAGCTGACATGAGTTCAAAGTTCAGTTCATAAATTTCAAGTGTAGCCCAATAGTGTAAAGAGTCAAGTCTAAGTACATGAAGAACCCAGGTCTGTCCATGTGTAGTACAGATCAATGCACATGAAGGACCAAGTCTAAGCACAAGTGTAGATAAGGTTGATGCACATAAAACACACAAGACAGCCTCTTCAAACTTACATATTAGAGACTTAAATTCCAGCAACATGAACTTCGAATTCACACAATCGATGTGCACAAACATGAACAACCAACTTACAAATCAGTGTCAATTCAAGGACAAGCCCATGTTAACCAAAGCATCACACCAGAGCTGGCCAAGTCGACTTAAAGTCTCCCTCTTGGCCTCAAAGCAATCCTGCAATAAAGTTCTCATTTGGTTGTTTTGGGTACCCAAATCTTCTTAGGTCCCGGATGGTTAGTTGCACCTCTAGAGGGTGCCTTCCATAGTTTTTGGGCATGCATATCATCAAAATACATTAAGGAGCAAACATGCATGGTATGCCCAAACTCACCACAATAATGACAACAACCAAGAGACTTCACAGAATTCTCATAAACATGATAATCAAATTTCTGTGATTTAGCATGAATGTTATCATTATTAGCATGGAAATTTCTCTTCTTCAGAACAGGATGAGCATGAAATTTTTGTGTGTTTGTGGAGATGTTATCATTTTTCAAACTAAAGTAATTGTTCATCCTGTGACCAAACCTTCCACTATGAAATTAGTTCAATGGAGCAAATCTTTCAAATGGTCTTCTTGCATGAACATAAGAGTTATCAAGAGTTCTTTTTATGTTCAGAAACTTTCTTGGCTTTGTGAAGCCATTCATTTTCGTGCATGCTTCTAGATCTTCAGATTTCATCAAAAAGTAATCATGTATCATATGACCAAGTTCACCAGAATAAAAAAAATATGAGATTTTCTTTATGGATGTATGTGTGTGTGCAACATGATTTTTCATGGCATTCATCATGACACCAACAATATTTTTAGCCTTTTGATGCAAGTTTTGTTTCTTTTTCAGACTTTCATTTGATCTCTTTGTTGTTTGAGGAACAAGTTAATTTGCAGACCCATTTGATGTGCTGGCTATGTTTGTATCGACAAATGATGTATAGACTTTATTTTTAAAATTCTTTTTGTTCACAGGATTATAGCCCAGCCCCTCTCTTTGGAAATTCACCTTAGTCCCCAATATCTTGTTCAGATTTTCTTCCCCATTCACAAACTTAGACAAGGATGCATTCAAGTCACCAATTTCAGATTCAAGGGATGCAATGTACAATTCATAGTTAGCTATTTCTTATTCAAGTTCATGCACCTTATCAGATTCATCAACTATCACAGATTTCCCTTTTTCAAGATTTTCAAGATTTTTCAATCTACTTTCAAGCAGGGAGATTTGAATTAGCATCGCACTGTTCTCCTTTTTGATTTCTTCATTTTCATTTACAAGTTTATCATTCATAATCAATTCATTACAAATATCGTGATCAATAGAGTTTGATTCCATTTTGTTTCTTAGATCTTTTTCAGTTTTCTCCAATTGATTGATTTTATTCATGAGGGCAACATTTTCATTTCTTAAATAAGCAATGGTTTCTTTGTGACATTCAACATCATGCTCTAAAATTTCATTCAAGTTATCAAGCTCAAAACACTTATCACAAGATCCATTTTCATGGAGCATGTTTTCAGATTTCTTTTTCAATTTTCTATTTTCTGACTTGAATTTCTTATATTACTTTTCCTACTCATCACAGGCATCAACAAGATCATCAAGAGTAAATTCTTCAGAATCTGAATTTACCTCTTCTGCATTTTTGTCACTTTTTTGATCAGCATCATCGGCCATGAGACATTTTTGTCTTTCCTTCTCTTGAGCTTTGATCAACCGGTCCATAAGCTCCTTTGCCGTCCTACAAGAAGACACAAATGGATACTTGTTAGTACTTACAGAAGCTTTCAATAGACTCAAAGCAGTAACATTATCATGATGCATCATTTTATCCTGATTAGACCACTTGGTCTCATCTAGAGGTAATATGGGAGGATCATGAGAAATCAATTTCCAAAGACTAGGATTAATAGAATTAATCACCACATACAGTTTGCCTAGCCATGAGTTGAAATCCGAACCAGTGAAGATTGGGAAACAATTCATTGAGACATGTTCAACAGAAAAATTCATGATTGTAGAATGCACTGGGATCACTCTGTAGATCGCAAGATCTAGGGACAACAGAGCCTCGCTCTGATACCAATTGTTGGGTCCCGTAGTGCAGGAACACGGATCTAGAGGGGGGGTGAATAGATCCTTTTACTAAAAACTATGTCCAATTAAAAACACAACTAGCACACAACGGAATATACAAGATTGAGTAATTTAATCTAAACAGGTTTAAACTAGATTCACTCAATCTCACCAAGCTCACACGATTGCACAAACAGATAGGATAGAGAACACACAATCACAAGAATCAAACCATAAGACACAGGGATTTTTAAGGTGGTTCGGGACCACGACGGGCTCCCTACGTCTACCCCTCACCAAACCGGTGAGGCTTCACTACACGCTACAAAATGTAGCAACATGGGGATGAACCCCAACAACACACACACTGCTTTCGTAGCAAACCACACACGAGGCCTTGCCTCAAGCTACTGCCCTAGCAGCACGCACACACACACACACACCGTTGGGGAACACACCCCGAACTGAATACTTCACACGAAGACACAACTCCGTCCAAACACACGTAGGCACTGCCTACACAACCACACGGGAGTAAACTCCCAACCACACACGGGGAACACACCCCAAGTTACGTCCAAGCACACACGCGGATATACTCCGTACAAAACGACGCACACACGACAACACAAACACTCGGAGAACCCTTTCTCCGAACACCCACACAAAGTATTCTTTGAGATGTATATGAAACAAGGACAATTATATGCTATGACCCCCCAACCAAATTCTACAGATGAAAACTAGAAAGATGCATCAAGAGTAAGAATCCCCCTTCTTCAATAAAATCTGATTCATCTAGGCTCATTGACGGATGATCATGGTTTTAACATCATCTTCTTCTTCTCTTCATGCCGCTCCTCCATTCTTTCTTCCACGAGCTCCAGATCCTCACGATGGTAGGAGCTTCACTTCATTTTCTCCCTTTTCTTCACCTATACGAAAGACGAATATATAAGCATTAGAATTGTTGTATCACAAAAATCGTAGCTCATATATATATGCAAGAGAGAGGACATATGAAGCTCTCCTAATATGCCTTAAAGTAGATTTTCAAGCTCTATCAACAAAGATCAGAATAAGTAAGATTTTGCAGTGATTAGAGCTCCCCATTTCTCTTCTTCAAACATATTTGAATGCTTCTGCAGGATGAAGAACGTTCTTGAAGAAAGATGATCGATTCTTGCAAAAACGAAGTTGTAACTTGATTTCCCACGCAGCTTCCAGTAGGGGATCGATTGGAGATTTCAATCCACCTTCTTCCCTTCACATACAAGCTCAGAAGAATGTGGGAGAAGCCATGGAGCTGCTACCTTCGACTTGCACTCACAAGGGTTAGAAAACACCCAAATTTTAGATCTAGCTTCTTGTTCCTTAGGGTTTGCAACCCAAGAGATGTATATATGTGTTTGGACGATCAAGAGACAGCCCTGGGACAAGATCCACAAGTCATGGAGTGATTTGTGGAAGTTGGACTCGGATTGGAAGACTTTAGGAGCAAGAAAACGACGGTCAAAAATCACGGCTGGAGGTCGAATCGGAAAGGGTCGACCGGAAAGGGTCGAACCCAGGGTCGACCCTCGGGCAAACAGAAGCCAAACAAAACCAACATTTGGTTCTGGGTTACAGGGGTCGACCCTCGTGTTTCCAGAACCCAAACAGAACCACTTTTGGTTCTGGGTTACAGGGGTCGACCCTTTCAGGCAGGTTTCAAACCTTCTTGTTTGGGCCTGAAAAACAACTAAAACCTCCATCAAATCAATGGTAAACAATTGATTAAATATTATCATAATCCTATGAAGATCAACCATGATTTTTCATCCTGAAAAACATGATAAAACAAGAGGTTAGTTGACAATCAATATCTTTACATCAAGTATTAACACTATGAGCATGTTCACAATAAAATACAGCATTGAACATATTCCAAGAGTGAAGGAGGAACGAGATATCAATTTAACTCCTTATAGCAACACTTACTTCATTGTTTTACCTGAGTTCACATTTCTTGTTGATTGGTTGAATCATTCATACACAGAGTTATGAAATTACAAATATCATTCACCATTGCATGATAGTATAAATTTGGAATTCAAAGAGTAAGGAGCCAAGCCACATAAAATAATATTGAGTCACATTCAATTTGATCATCATCCAAACTCTCATCAATCCACACATCATTACCTTGGGGGCTAGCAATGGTATTTGCATCTCAATCAATCATTTAGCATTACCATGCAAGACATGAGGCTCAATATGACATTTATCCAAGCATGTTTTTCACAATGCAATGTGCTAGCATCAAAGCACATATGAGCCTTATAGAGTCACAAATGCATCGACATGATATCCTAATAAAAGTAGTTTGTGAGCGTTTCCACAATCATTTAGTTTGTGATCATTTCCACAGCCATTTCAAACTTCATACACAGGAAGACATGAATAACCATTCACGCACAAGGCCAAGCAACAAAGGCATTTTGTAATCATCAAAATCACATTCACAACATTCTCCATCCATCTCCAAGTTTTTGAAGATCATCCAGAAGACATTCAAGTGAAGATCTAGCTGAGGAGGAAGCTTCATCCAAGATCATCTTCATCCATTAAGGGGGAACTTAAATCTGAGTTTTTCATTTTGTGTTTCTCCCTTATTTTTCATCAAGCTTCATGTGTGTGATCTTGTACTTTTAAACACTTGTGTATGTGTGGATCTACGCAGATCCATGTGTGTGTGTGTGTTTCTTCTAGTTTTCACATATCTTTGTGATTCGGTGCGTCTGCACCTTCGTGGGAGTTCCGAACTCTTCACGTGTGTGTGTGTGTGTGTATGTGTGTGTGTGTGTGTGTGTGTGTGTGTGTGTGTGTGTGTGTGTGTGTGTGTGTGTGTGTGTGTGTGTGTGTGTGTGTGTGTGTGTGTGTGTGTGTGTGTGTGTGTGTGTGTTTTGATCTTGTAATCCTTTACAAGATAGTGTGGAGATCCTCACAGATCGTGAGGGGTGGACGTAGGTTGCCGTTGTTGCATCCGAACCACCTAAAAATCTCTATCCATTGTGTGGTTTGTTCCTTTTCTTCTATCCCCATTCTGTGCAGCACACACGTAGATTAATTTGATAGAATTGTTTGAGTCAGATCTAGCATACTCTATCATTCTCATATTAAATCTCGGGTATATCAAAAGGTGTGTTCGGATCGAAAAGGCCAACCTTGTCAGGAAGATAACATCTTGCGTGAATAGAATATTCTGATTTTCACCTCCGCCACCGTACCTAAGATCAGTTGAGTGTGATAGATTTTATTAGATCTAAGTATTTACATATAGATCTCTATTTTCATTACTGCTTTTTTTTCATACTTGTTTAATTTGGCCAAGAATTTTTTAAAAAATTGTAAACACCCAATTCACCCCCCTCTTGGGTGTCATTGATTGTGGGACTTCATGACGGTGTCAACACCACCAGTTGGACAGGTTGACACCACCTCTTTCAGAACATTGATGGTGTCAACACCACCATTTGGACAGGTCATCACCACCCCTTTCAGAACACTGATGGTGTGAACACCACCAGTTGGATAGGTCGACACCACCAGTAGGACAGGTCGACACCACTTCTTTCAGAACACGGATGGTGTCAACACCACCAATTGGACATGTCGACACCACCAGTAGGACATGTCAACACCACCTCTTTCAGAACACTGATGGTGTCAACACCACCAGTTGGACAGGTCGACACACTGTGGCTCTGTCCCAATTTCCAGAATTCTAGAAAAGGAGAGTTTGAGATGTCATTTTAATTCAGAAAAATGTGAAAAATTAGAAAATGGTAGTATGCTAAGTTAGTAACCCACCGTAAAAATTTCGTGCTCATAAAAAATCTGCACTTGTAGTTATGGTTCCTTTCCTATGCATGGTTCATTTCCTATGTGGGCGGTGTCAACATTGCTCTTGGACAGGTCGACACCACCCTTTGGACAGGTCGACACACTGTGGCTTTGTCCCAATTTCCAGAATCCTAAAAAAGGAGAGTTTGGAGAGGTCATTTTAATTCAAAAAAATCTAAAAAATTGGAAAATGGTAGAAGGCTAAGTTAGCAACCCACTGTAAAAATTTCGTGCTCACAGAAAATCCGCACTTGTAGTTATGGTTCCTTTCTTATGCATGTGTAGCCTAGAAATAAACATGTCTTCCTTCTTACGAAAATGTTACTGGTAACCTGGTCATATTCTGCTCCACAATAGCAAACACATGAGTAGGATTAGTCCACCTAAACCCGATGGAAGCATGCTTATGTTATAATAATAGTATGATACTAAGTGTGTAATATGAATATAAATGTGAATGCAAATACGATGTGAATGTTATGATTGGAAAACAGCAGCATTCTGTGAGGTTGGACTTCGGTCCCTTCTGCAGGATAGCGATACATAATGCCACGGAAGTAAAAGAACCCAGGGGACGGTGATATGTAACACCCTGGTTAAAAATCCTATTATTAGGCTAGTTCGTTATGTGGGATGGCGATACGTAATGCCACAGAACCCGGGGGACGGTGATACGTAACGCCCCGTGTGGCAGGAGTCTAGGTGGGAGTTCGCTCTCGGGTCTGTGTAGTACTCTTTCGTTCGTTGTGGTGTGTGGGCCACCTGTGTTTGTGGCAGCTGTTTGGTTCCATGAATAACATTAAATGCGTAACTCATGACAATGTGGTAATGTGTAACGGTTCATTCACCGTGGTTTTGGCGCATGCATGGGTATCCTATATGTTAGCTAATGAACATGTATTTTTCTCGTATGAATTATTTTTAAGCAGACGATAATGATTGGATTATTGAGTAACATTGGGATCACTTTGGAGGGTTCTGGAAATAATATATGGGTTTTGTACTGTCACATTGTGATCATTTAAATATATATGTGTGAATTGGTTATATATATAAATGCGAGTTAACCCCGATTTGTTTAGGTTGCCTACTAAGCATCACACTCACCCCTTTGTGACACACGTTTTCAGGAGACATTGTGAAGGAGATCAAGGAGGAGCCTACGGCCGACAAGTAGTGCTAGTCCATACTTCGTCTGGGTAGGCTATGGATGATTATATCTCTTATATGTATGGTTATGGGGTGGTGAGCATGTGTGGACTCATGTTTATTTTGGAACAATGGACATGTACTCTTTTTTAGAAATTATGAATGGTTGAGATGCTATTTACATTTCATGTAATTGTGGTTTCTCTCTCTCGTGCAAATGTATGCATGTTTATATATTTGTGCTTCCGCGATACGTACGACGTAATGTCTCGAGGTCCGATGAAAGAAAAGAAAAAAATATGCCCATAAAATGGGGATCGGATCTCGGGGCGTTACAGAGAGGTATCAGAGAGCACGAGAGACAAACTATAGTTATAACCATTCCAATTGTCCAAATAGTAGAAGAAGTGATAGGCTAGAATGAAAAAGGGTAGAGTATAATTAGAACCCATTTAGAATAATTGTTGTCTTCTCAGAGCTATGCCGCCAAGAAGGCAAAGAGATCTTCCCCAGGCTGATGAGAGAGGATCGGGGGTGGATGACCCCCATATGGTGAATGATGGGGCTGTCAATGGTTTGGCAGTCAGGGGAGGACAAGTGCCCAATGAAGGAATTCATCTGGGAGGATTTATGCTGTAACGTCCCGAGCCTTTATGACAGCGGAAGACTCGCTCGAGAAACATGAACAGCCGGCATGGTAAGCCTCTTGCAAGCAAGAATGATCAGAGGACAAGATAATCACACACATAAATGCAATTGCACAATAATTTAGTCAAACTCCAACTTTATTTCATAAATGATCAAAATATTCTTTTATAATAACATTTTCATCATTTTCCATTCCACTAGACTCAAGAAATGAGAAATTACAAAGACTCGATCTAACATTGTAGACTTCCTAAGTCTTCACTCTCCATTTGATATGACTTTCATTCGCTCTCGAACCCGCTACTTGTATATGTTGAGTCTCCTCGAATGATTTTGATGATAACAAAACTCAGGGTTATGATTTCATCGTCATCCGTGTTTTTGATTTCAAGCTCGAGCAAAGGAGGCAAATGCATAAATGTCTTCCCATGGAGTTGTACTGTGTTATCTAAATCCTTAACTCCGTAATGCATGAAGCAATCTTTCGTCTAATGACATTTATGTTTTGATATGTCTTACTGGGCTAACAACTCATCTCTGCAGGCCAGGACCATTTCAGTCGACCAGTTCTCAAAGATAGGTCGACCTGTTTTTCCAGAACTGAAGTTTTCTCCTTGTTACAGGTTTCGGTCGACCGCCCCAGAATTTCCGGTCGACCGGTTTTCCCAGAACCCAAATGATCAACGGGTTACAGGTTTTCGGTCGACCGCCCCTAGCGTTCCGGTCGACCGGTTTTGCCAGAATCAAAAATACCTATTTTTTACAGGTTTAGGTCGACCGGCTCCCTGATTCCGGTCAACCGGTAGCCTTGAAAGCCCCCTTTGTTGACTTGTTTGTCCAAGCTCGAATGAAGTCTTTCTCCCTCATTCTTTTAATGTAAAGTCCAGCATTCAAGGAGTGAATTGTGGATTTGGTTTGGGACTTGTCCCAGGCCCTTCCTAGATCTATAACAGATCTCTTCCAAGGGGCAAGTGAACCCTAATGCTGAAGTGATAGAACAAGGGGAGAGTGCCTGCACTATTCATGTGAACAGTGATCCAGGAGAATCCTTCATCAAGGATCAGAGGTGTTCAAGTACAAATCTTCATCCAAATCAAGCGCAGATCAAGATCAGAGGAAGTTGCATCCTGAATCTTCATCACTCATTAAGGGGGAGCTGTCTTGTGTTCTTACTCCTTGTTATTCATTCTCAATTTGTGCTCAAACTGGTTTTTGCCTTCTTGCCTTCTTGCAATCCCTTGTGTGTGTGGATCCTCATAGATCCGTGTTCGCGTGTACACCTTTTAGTGTCTCTCCTTTTTGTATGTGTGTGGTTGGGCATCCTTGTAAGGGTTTTACATCCTTCACGTGTGTTTGTGTGTGTGGTGTCGATCTTGTGATCCTATACAAGATAGTGTGTAGTTCCTCACTTTGTGAGGGGTGGACGTAGGTTGCTATTGGTGCATCCGAACCACCTTAAATTTGTTGTCCCTTGTATGGTTTGATCCCTCTCTTCTATCTCCATTCTGCTCTACTTAGCTAGCTTTGTGTGTGCTTCGGACGCTTGCTCGAATCTTCGTTCATCATTCTGTTTGTGGTTATCTTGTGGTATATTGAAAGATATCCTCTGATTGATGTGATTAGTCTCATCAGAAGGAAAATATCTAGCGTGAGAGAATCCTTGGGTTTCTGAACTCCGCCCGATACCAAAGAACCCCTCGCTTAGTCTGTTGATGCTTGTATCCCTTACCGTACGAGTGTTTTTAAATCTGTAATTAGTTTTCATAGTTTTTGAACATACCCAATTCACCCCCCCTCTTGGGTACCATTGATCGTGGGACTTCAATTGGTATCAGAGCTAAGGCTCTTTTTCCTTCTAGGTCTAACGATCTTGAGTAAGATCCGAATCAATGGCTAATAAGGGAATGATACCTGAGGGTCACTCCATCAGCTGCCCTCCTTTCTTTGATGGTTCGAACTACTCGTACTGGAAAAATAGAATCCATGTCTTCTTGAGAGCTCAAGAGTACGAAGTGTGGAAAGTTGTGGACAAGGGTCCTTACAAACTCGGGGCTGATGAAGAAAAATGGACCCCAGAAGAAATTAAGAAATGCACTGTTAACTATAATGCCATGAATATTATGCAGTGTGCTATACATCCTAATGAGTTCTCTCGTGTATCAATGTGCAGCTCTGCCAAAGAGATGTGGGACAAACTGCGACTCATTTATGAAGGAACCTCGGAGGTCAAGGAGACGAAGGCCAATCTGCTCGTAAGCGATTACGAGTTGTTCAAAATGAAGCCGGAGGAAACTATCTCAGAAATGCTCGCAAGGCTAACTGAGATCACAAATGGCCTCAAAAGCCTTGGGAAAGATTACACCAACTCTGAGCTCGTAAGGAAAGTCTTGAGATCACTCACCCCCGCGTGGCACACAAAGGCTACCATCATTGAAGACTCAAAAAATCTGTCCACACTCACGCTCGATGAACTCATAGGGTCACTCATGACCTATGAGATAAATATGAAAAGGATAGCTGAAGAAGATATCAAGAAGAAAAAGGTGATTGGATTGAAAGCTCATCAACCCAATGATGACTCTCAAGAAGAAGAAACCAGCGATGGAAGCAACGAAGAAGAAGAAGAACTTGCAATGATCACCCGACAAGTGAGAAGATTTCTAAAGAAGAAAAGGAACTTTCAGGGAAATTTCAGGAAGGGGCCAAGGAAGCCAATTCAACCCAAAGGTGAGTCGAGCAAACCAAACAGCATCATATGCTATGAATGCAAGAAGCCTGGGCACATGAGAGGTGAGTGCCCAGATCTGAAAAAGAAATTCAAGAATGACATCTTCAAGAAAACCAAGGCCATGGTCGCTACGTGGAGCGATGAGGAAGATGAACCATCCGATGAGGAAATTCAAGAACTGGTGGGAAGTCTATGTCTTATGGCACACGGAGATGAATCTCCGGAGGTAAACTCTGACTCTGACCTCATTTCAAATGAACAATGGGAATCCGAATATGAGAAAGTTTACTTGAAATATAAAAAAATTAGGTCTGAAAATAAAGATTTAAAAAAAAGGGTTGATGAGGACATTTTCGCTAGATTTGAGAATTTGGAACAAGAATGGTTCGAGCTAACCGAAGAAAAAGAAAACCTATTGAAAATCATTTCAGACAGTGAAAAAACCAAAGAAGAGATGGCATGCAAAATGGCTGAAATTGAAAAAATGTGTGGAACATTAAACAGGGAAGGAGAAATTCTGAGGTTCGCAAATTCAGAACTTGAGAAGAAAAATGGGATCTTGAGTGAGGAAGTGGTTGAACTCCAGTCCACTTTGACTAGGTTCGTCAAAGGAAAACAAAACCTGGACAACTTGTTGGGGGTTAAAGCTAACTTCCAAAAGGAAGGTTTGGGATACACTCCTGAAAACAAAAATTCCTTTGAGCATAAGATTACCACATCATTTGTGCATGAGAACAACCACGTCTCATCTTCCAACACACAATCCAAACGTATGCAATTCAAGTCACCAAAACCTCAAAGGAAATTTGCTCCAGTCAACTGCTATCACTGTGATAGATTTGGTCATACCATTGCAAACTGTTGGGTCAGGCAAAACTTGTCCAGGAATCACAATTTTAGGGCCAAAAAAGGATATGCATAGAATGAGACTAACTCTTATGGACCCAAACTAGTTTGGGTACCAAAAATAACTGCATGAGAATTTTCGTTCTTGCAGATATGTCTTGAAGCTAGGGGGAGCAAGTGGTACCTAGACAACGGTTGTTCAAGGCATATGACAGGGGACAAGGAAGTGTTCTCATCATTGCAGGATAAGGATGGAGGCTCTGTGGTCTTTGGAGGCAATGACAAAGGTAAGATCATCGGGATCGGCAACATAGGTAAGAATTCTAAAATTCTCATTGAAGATGTACTTTTGGTGAAAGGTCTAAATCACAACCTGCTAAGCATCAGCCAACTGTGCGATAAAGGCTTTAAAATTATTTTTGATGAAACTCACTGCATCGTCATGAACAAAAGCACTCAGGGAATAAAATTCATTGGAAATAGAAACAACAATGTCTACACTGTTGATATTGATAATGTTTCTTGTGATGATTTGTGTCTGTTAGCAAACAATCATGAAAATGCTTGGTTGTGGCACCGAAGATTGGGTCATGCTAGTTTTGGAGTAATCTCCAAGTTGTCTAGACATGATTTAGTGAACGGATTGCCCAAATTAAAGTTTGAAAGTGATCGAGTCTGTGAAGCTTGCGCAAAAGGCAAGCAAACACGAATCTCCTTCAAAAATAAGAATATTGTATCCTCTGCTAGACCTCTGGAATTGTTACATCTCGATCTTTTTGGTCCAACTAGGACTTCCAGCCTAGGAGGAAAGTCTTATGGTTTTGTGATTGTTGATGACTATTCCAGATTTACATGGGTGTTATTCTTAGCCAATAAAAATGATGCAGTGACGGAATTTCAAGTTTTTTGCAGGAAAGTTCAGAATGATAAAAGTTATCATATCACTATCATTCAGAGTGATCACGGTGGAGAGTTTGAGAATCAAGAATTCACTGAGTTCTGCGAAGAGCAGGGGTACACACATAACTTTTCTTCACCAAGGACGCCTCAACAGAATGGAGTTGTAGAAAGGAAAAACAGAACGTTGATAGACATGGCACGTACCATGTTAAGTGAAAACTCTTTGCCAAAATACTTTTGGGCTGAGGCAGTAAGTACGGCATGCTACATCATCAACAGGGCTATGGTAAGGCCTATCCTAAAGAAAACTCCATACGAGCTATATAAGGGTAAGAAACCAAATATTTCCCATCTCAAACCCTTTGGATGCTCGTGCTTCATTCTGAATAATGGTAAGTCTAATCTTGGGAAGTTTGATGAGAAAAGCGACAAGGGAATATTTTTAGGTTATGCATTGAACTCTAGAGCCTATCGAGTTTTTAATAAACGGACTTTGGTTGTTGAAGAAAGTCCTCATGTAATTTTTGATGAATCTGAACCAAAACTGACAAACCAATCTGTCCAACTTGTGGATACAGGAGAAGTCTCTAAAAGCTCAACAACTGTTGGAACACCAAAGGCTGAAGATGAACCTAAGGAAGAAGTATCCAGCAAGGGTGAAGAAAGCGAAGATCCTTCAATCGAGACGCTGCAGGAGCAGCAAGTACAGCACCCCGACCTTCCAAGCACCTCTACATTCTCAAAGGATCATCCGGCTGGGAACGTCATCGGTAATCCTCAAGATGGAGTAAGAACCAGAGCTTCATTGAGGCAAGTAGAAGAGGAAGATTTGATAGCTCTTATCTCACAGGAAGAACCGAAAGACATCATTGATGCCTTACGAAACGAATCCTGGATTCAAGCCATGCACGAAGAGCTGCATCAGTTTGAGAGAAACGAAGTGTGGACACTTGTACCCCATCCCAGAGATCAACCTGTGATAGGGACTCGGTGGGTCTTTAGAAACAAACTGAATGATACTGGTGTGGTCGTCCGAAATAAGGCACGGCTCGTGGCCAAAGGATACAGCCAGGAAATGGGAATTGATTTTGATGAGTCTTTTGCCCCAGTGGCTAGACTAGAAGCAGTTCAGATTTTACTGTCCTTTGCATGCTCATTAAACTTCAAACTATTTCAGATAGATGTTAAATCTGCTTTTCTTAACGGGTTCATCAAGGAGGATATTTTTGTAGAACAACCTCCAGGATTTGAAGATTCAAAGCACCCACGACATGTGTACAAGCTCCGGAAAGCATTGTACGGGCTTAAGCAGGCGCCAAGGGCATGGTATGAAAGACTCACTTCATTCCTGACTCAAAATGGATTCAAAAGGGGTAATGTTGACCAAACACTCTTCACTAAAAAATCAGGTAAAGAAATATTGGTGGTTCAAGTGTACGTTGATGACATAATTTTTGGAGCCACTAACAACGGCCTGTGTGATGATTTTGCAAGTATGATGCAGGGCGAGTTTGAAATGAGTCTAATGGGTGAACTAACATTCTTTCTTGGACTGCAGGTGAAGCAAACGTCCGAAGGGATTTTCATAAACCAAGCTAAATACACGATGGAGCTACTGAAGAAATTTGGGATGGCAGAAGCAAAACCAATGTCAACTCCGATGGCCACAACCACCAAGTTAGACAAAAATGAAAATGGTAAACCAGTCGATCCCACACTATACCGAGGTATGATCGGATCACTACTATATTTAACAGCATGCCGCCCAGATATTCAGTACAGTGTGTGCCTATGTGCTCGGTTTCAATCTTGCCCAAAGGAATCCCATCTTATGGCTGTTAAGCGAATTTTTCGGTATCTTATTTTCACTCTAGACTTTGGCTTGTGGTTTCCAATCGGCAGTTCATATGACTTGATTGCATATACCGATGCTGATTATACTGGCTGTATTGTCGATCAAAAAAGTACTAGTGGGTACTGTCAATTTCTTGGCGGGTGCCTAGTTTCGTGGGCCTCCAAGAAACAACACTCAGTAGCCTTATCAACGGCTGAGGCTGAGTATGTAGCCGCCGGAAGTTGTGGAGCCCAAGTACTTTGGATCAAAAATCAACTGCTTGATTTGGATGTTGTAATAAACTGTGTTCCAATTTTATGTGACAACACTAGTGCCATCAGCTTGTCAAAAAATCCTGTTCAACACTCCAGGACCAAGCATATAGACATTCGTCATCACTTCCTAAGAGATCATGTAGGCAAGGGTGTTTTCGAGCTGCATTTTATTGATACCCATAACCAGCTGGCCGATATCTTCACCAAGCAATTAAACCAGGAGCAATTCAACAAGTTTAGAAGGGAACTTGGCATGTGCAAGGGTGAGAGCATACACCTTTAAGTCTGCATTAGAATGAGTGATGCATTTCAGGAACCTTGAGGGTAGTCAGTGAGTCATGCATCATCCTATTGTGTGTGTGTATTCTTTCCCGTATGATATTTTCCTGTTTGCATGATTGTATATGTTCTTATATTTATATACCCCTCCTTGAATTATTTCTAGAACCTTTTACTCCTTGAACAATAAACATGGACAAATGACCTTGGGTCACTGGGCAACAACTGAGGGGGAGTCTTCAGACCAACCTCACTAGTTGATTCGTTAGAAGTCATCTCCTTTTTCCCACATTTAAAAAAAAAAGGAAATAAAAAAAGGGAAATTTTATACCTTCTTGTACAAAGAATTCATTTGAGGCAGCAGCTTTGGAGCTCTTCTGGTTATCTTTTTCCCTGTTCTGAGCTTTTTGGGGGCAATCGACCATTCCGGTGGACCGGCCCACAGTCCCGGTCGACCGAAACCGGCGAACCGGCCCAACCGGAACCCGACCGCCCTTCTTTTTAAAGGGCCCTCACCCCCCTTCTTCTCATTCTATCCCTCCTATCCTCCTTCCAACACCCTTTCTAAACCCTAGACCACACACCCTCTCCTCCACTAGCCTAAATCTCCATCCCTCCTCCATCCATACTCTCTCCGGCGGATCTTTCATTCCTCCGGGACGCATTCTTCACTGTCGTCCGTGGTGCCGCAACCTGCTCTCTTTGACTCCAGAGCTTGGAAAGCATCCTCCAGGGTTTCAAGAGTGCTCTTCTCGTCCATTCCCATACCAAGGGCCAGACACCCTCTCTTCGAAGGGTTTCACAGCCGGATTCCTAGCCAACGATGCCGCCCCGACGGAGTTCTCGACGTTCCAATCTAGGGGAAGCCAGCGGCCAGAGAAGGGAGGCCCCTGCTCATCCACCGAGGGCACCAGAACCACGTCTAGCAGCCCGTCTGCCTCCTCGGCCCATCATCAACCCTCGACTGGTTGACTTTCAGGAGGTGACTGAGCTTCTACCAGATTTGTTTGCTCTATTTGCCGTTCAGGATGGCTGGATAGACTTTGCATCCCGATATACTAGGTACTATCCGAACCTAGTCCAGGAATTCTATGGCAACCTGGTTGGGAGAAATGGAGAGTTGTATACCTTTGTTCAGGCCACGGAGATACATATTGCACCTGAACTTTTCCAACTTGCTTTGGGAGTCTCGGACTGGGGTGCCGACATATCGTGGGGTCATGATGAAATGCCAGACACTTTCTTCCTCATGACAGGGTGTGAGTTTGTTCAAGGTGTAAGCAATCGCCTTCAGTTGAACGCCAACTACTTCCCACCGCTGTAGCGCATTCTACATCACATAATCACCACCGTGTTTTATCCTAAAAGTGGCAGTCGCAATGAAGTCACAACAGTCCATAAGTTCCTCTTTTACCATATCATGAATGTGAATTTAGTGAATATGGGTCAACTCATGACACATTTGATCAGTTCTTGCCGCACCAACTTGAGCCGGTCCTTACCCTATGCTACACAGTTTACGGGTATTTTTATCTATGCTGGGATAGACTTGACACACGAAAGATCACTCCAAGTTCGACAAGATGATATCTATAATGAACACAAGATTTTCTTCGATCTTGGATACTACTGGGGTGATGATGGTGAGCTTACTAGAGATGTTCCCACATATGTCGCACAGCTTGCTCCAGCTGCAGTTCCACCGTTACAGCCGGACCAGCCGGACCTTGGGGATGCACCCCCTCCAGTTCGGGCGGAGGATCAGCCTCCCATGCAGGCTGCGGACCATGAGATGCCCCCTCCTCCACATTTCTTTCAAGGGGAGTCCTCCACTCCGGGTGTTGGTCCTCCCACTAGGGAGGACTATGAGACTCTTGAGGGTCGTGTCTTAGGCTTGGAATCCCGGGTTCACTCCTCCCTTGACCGGATGGACACATTCATGGGCACTATGACTGTACGAATGGATGGTGTTTTCCTTGCTCTGGATGATATCTCTCTCCACTTGGCCACCCTTTATGCCAGTCATGAAGATAACTGTGAAGCTTTTCGCATTACAAATCAATCACTTCTTCGCATGCATTCACAGTTGTCTCATTATGATGACCTTCTCCATGGCATTTCTGACCGCTTGCCTCCTGCTAACCGTGAAGCTCCTCCTGCTCCTCCTGCTCCTGCTGCTCATGATGGCGTCGGTGCTTCGGGTGATGATGCTGCTGAGGGGACGCCTGATCCACCTACCTCTTAGCTGACCTTGTGTCCCCACTGTGTCTTTCCTGTCCACGAATTCTGTATCCCACTCCCCTTTTTGTTGATGTCAAATGGGGAGAAGTAGCTATTTTATTTCACCTTGTCTATCTATCTATTTTATGCATGCTGTGTGCTTGTGTGTCTGTTTGGTTGTATGTCTTTTGGCACTACGTTCGTTTGCATTCTGTGAGTCTTGTGTCCTTGCATTTGCATCTTGTCCTGTAACTCCAACCTTGTTATGAAACAATGCCAGGCACTTGCTGATTGTTATCTATTTTGGTCACTTCTCCTATCTTTTATTACATCTCCAACATCGAGCGCATATAAATGGTTGGAATGATTCTGGTTGGATTGTTTTGTCTTTTTCTGCTTGAAGAACTCTATCCATCCCTGACATTTTTTTGTGTTTGTTTTGTCATCATCAAAAAGGGGGAGATTGTTTAGTCTCCTCGAATGATTTTGATGATAACAAAACTCAGGGTTATGATTTCATCATCATCCGTGTTTTTGATTTCAAGCTAGAGCAAAGGAGGCAAATGCATAATTGTCTTCCCATGGAGTTGTACTGTGTTATCTAAATCCTTAACTCCATAATGCATGAAGCAATCTTTCATCTAATGACATTTATGTTTTGATATGTCTTACTGGGCTAACAACTCATCTCTGCAGGCCAGGACCATTTCAGTCGACCAGTTCTCAAAGATAGGTCGACCTGTTTTTCCAGAACTGAAGTTTTCTCCTTGTTACAGGTTTCGGTCGACCGCCCCAGAATTTCCGGTCAACCGGTTTTCCCAGAACCCAAATGATCAACGGGTTACAGGTTTTCGGTCGACCGCCCCTGGCGTTCCGGTCGATCGATTTTGCCAGATTCAAAAATACCTATTTGTTACAGGTTTAGGTCGACCGGCTCCCTGATTCCGGTCAACCGGTAGCCTCGAAAGCCCCCTTTGTTGACTTGTTTGTCCAAGCTCGAATGAAGTCTTTCTCCCTCATTCTTTTAATGTAAAGTCCAGCATTCAAGGAGTGAATTGTGGATCTGCTTTGGGACTTGTCCCAGGCCCTTCCTAGATCTATAAAAGATCTCTTCCAAGGGGCAAGTGAACCCTAATGCTGAAGTGATAGAACAAGGGGAGAGTGCCTGCACTGTTCACGTGAACAGTGATCCGGGAGAATCCTTCATCAAGGATCAGAGGTGTTCAAGTACAAATCTTCATCCAAATCAAGCGCAGATCAAGATCAGAGGAAGCTGCATCCTGAATCTTCATCACTCATTAAGGGGGAG